>OY282497.1:47307938-48507938 GCA_958295605.1 Ajuga chamaepitys | reverse complement strand
GATACATTCACTTTCGGTAAACAGTGACGTCCCTCTGAAATTCAAGTTCCAGTTTACAGCATTTGCTTTGGCAAGCCTTACTTCAATTTTTGTAGGTTCCCAATCTTTTTTTAAATGTACAAGGTTGAAGAAAAACAGAATTTTGGCATAAATATCAATAGAAGTCCCAATTAAGATAGCGAATTAAGTGACCTCGTGAGTTTTGAACTCTTCAACTTCAGCTATTTAACAAAAAGGAGGCAATTGACTGGTGAATTCCCAGCTGACTACCAGGATCCATAAAGTAATACCGAGTAAGTTAGCACATAGCAGAACACATGAAAAGCATTTTAGGTGTGCCCACAAGCATGGAAGCTGCTACTACAACTCATCACATTGATCTCTAAATTTTTGGGTCGGTACAAATTTAGAAATTCAAAGCGAAGGCCATTGCCCTCAAGTAGCCCTATAAGTATCATGATCAGATACTAAAAGCATGGGGGTTTAGATGTGATATTATTTTTTTCAAACACAGAATTTTATTGATTAATAGAGTGGAACAAGGGACAAGTCATTTCCTACTACAGGACACAGACAGAAATATTAAATACAAAGATATGTCTTGACACTGAGAAAACAGTAAATCCTTTAAATTTTGAATTCCACAGAGCTGTTCTAAGCCTAAGCCTATACCATACCTCCTCGAAGGTTTTGTTTCTGTAGCACTAGTTTGAAATATCACTTCTGGAGCGATTCATCAATTGTAAGTTTATAGTAGAATTTACAACTTTGTATACAAATATACTGAAAATAAGTTGCACATGCACAGATAAGTTGGGCATGCAAAAGAAGAGGAAGTTAACACCTACCAAAACAGTCAAAAAGCGCATGAGTATGCGGATCTTGTTACAATCTCCACTATCTAAAGCAACCTGCCAATTAACGAATAATGTTAAATCAGCAAACAATAAAAGAACATCGAACAGACTAAGGTTGATGTCAACAAGCAAACCATCAGGCTTTTGCTGTCAAACACAAGTGATTAGCTAATGGTGTTTGGCTGAGCTTATAAGCTCTTCAAAAACATCTTATAAGATGTTTAAGAGCTTATATGCTCTCCAAAAGTGGGGCCCAAAGTTTTAAGGAAAAATCTATTTCGATGTTTGAGAGCTTAAATGCTCGCAAGAAATACGCAGTAAAAATTCTAAGAAAAATATCTTATTGCTAAAAAAGTAAGTGATCAGGAGCTAATAAATTGTTATTAGAGAAGTAATGAACTCCCACCTCTTTTGTGAAATAGGATTGTATTGTGTAGACTCCCTAAAATTTGCTCATTTTAATTATTGACTTGTCAGTAGTAATATCTCAAAAGCTCTATCGTCATACAACAGACATACATGATGGTGGTTCTATATTTTGAAGGAACTATCTATTCACAAATATAGTAATTTTAATATCATTAGCTGAGATAGGAATAGATAAAAGACTAGCATCAGGAAGCAGAGAAAAATAACCACCTTCATATGGGTAACAGTAATATTCAGATTGGAAACACAAATAAAAGTATTGACTGCTCTAATTGGAAGTATTTCCATTCTCTAATTAATGACATCAAACGAGACTTTCTTACTTGATTCGACCTAATGTACTTCTATTTCTGGTAGGAAGGAAGTGCGCAAACAAGATACTACCAAAAATAACTTTTTGGAATCACCTATGTCTTCGTCCATGGCAGATCTTATCTCTCAAGCTTAATTGACTTCTGTCGCAAGTCCAAAACATAGCTTGGACTTTGATACAACAGCAGAAGATATGCCTTCCAGCGTTAAATTGAAGAAGTGATAAGAGTTAGTTGTGCAAAATCAAACCATGATTACACACACACTAGACAATACGTTTGTCTGTTCGAAGTGTAAAAGACAAACCTGATTTCTCTGTTCTCTCAGATCCTGCAAGATCAACTATCAGTAGCTTGCTTTAATCCGTTTCTGATTTCACTCATCAGCTTCTTCTGGTGATTGTATAGGTGGTGCAGCTCTTGAACCTGCAACATACATTGGATCAAAATTAACAAGAATTGTGTTAAATGATTATTCATTTTATCTTACTATTACATGTGATTAATGGATTGTTACCGATTTGTTTAAAATGTGTTCTTGCATCACCATGCTTCCGAGCTCTTCATCTTTCATGTCGTCTTTCTAGCCACCGCCGCTGGGCGGGGGAAAACAGCAGCTGCCGCACCGTCCTTGTGTGGCCGGATCAGAACCGAAGCAAAGATCGAGAGCTTCCAGAAGGGCGCCAACTACGGTGTTAACTACAGATACCACCAATTTCAGAGCCATGGTTTAGGAACTCATCGGAATACGCTGCCCACCCTTCAACAATTCCTCTTTTTTAAGAAGCAGGCTTGAACTTTGCAACATGAGATCGGGCTCCTTAGACGCTGCCCAGCTGCTGCCGTAGCTCTGCCGTCCCTTTCCCCAGAAAGTCCAGCCTCACCATTCTCCGTTGAACTCTTCCATAGCAACTTCTTCTCCGACTTCTAATGTTTCTTCGGCAGTAGCTCCGTACCAACTTCAGATCACACAAAGTTGTGGACCCGACAGACCTCATAAAATATGTTAAAGATGAGAATAACATAGCCTTATGGTAATTTCAATTCAATTATCTCAATTCATAATGAATAGACTAAACTTCAAAAATGAATTTAAACCAAACAAATATGGGATTTAGTCTTTGCAGCGACACTAAATGCACCTATCTACAGAATAATCAAACGTAAAGGAACAAATAACATGAACATAGCATCTGAAGCAGAAAATTGATTCTAGAATACCATTTATTCTCAACAAAACTACCCGATAAATTCTCATTCTCCATACAAATCTAGTCCCTCCAATGTAGAATTTCCTCTAAAAGGATTTCTCCCAGAACCCAAGAAACAACACCAAACGCACCCTATTGATATAAAAATTTGAAAAATAAGTCAGAACATTAACCAAAAATATCTTTCATAAGCTCTCCAACAGTTATAGCGACTTCCATCTATGAAAAATTTCTGGAACTTATAAGAAATAAATTGCATATAAAATGTTCAATAAAATAGGATAATGAAATTCCACATATATGAGTAGCAGCAATTTGACTTCCAATCATATGTAAAACTAATTAAAGGAGGTTATTTATGATAAACTCGTACTTTCTTCAAAAAGCTGATAAAAATTTGGCATCGTAATCTAGGAGCTTATAAACTTCTATCCTAAAAGGTGAACAAAAAACTCCAATCCATTTAATAAGCCTGCGAAGATCTACAAATTGGTTCAACGATTTGCTAATCCAAACTGCGTTGTTTGATTCGCATTAGTTCAGTTGAATTAACCGTTGATTTTTCTATTCGGAATCGAAAAAATCTCAACGAATTGGACGACCTAAATTAACAGAAAATATATTGAGTCAATGAAAACATGAAGGAAGGAGAAGGAACCTGAACGGAAGGTTCTGGATTGAGATCGAATCAAATGAAATAGAGCTGCTCTCGCCATTTCCTTCTTCGGTTGTGCTTCCAATTCCATTTAAGTGAAGAAGCAGACGAACAAGAGCAGAAACGCAAATGGTTAAATTGAAGCAATTATTCCATTTGCTTAATTTCTTTTATCTTTCTGTCTTTATTCGATGATTTAGGTTTTGCTTATATTTTCTCAAGTCTCCATTGTAGAAAGGATTTTAGTTTGTAATTTGCTTTGAGAATGGTGATTTACAGCAGAGGAATAAAGAAATTACTAAATTACTCCATATTGATCTTTATTATTTTCCTTTGAAGAAGCGAAATAACTTTTACAGAAATAAAAAATTATGTCTTAATTTTTTTAATCAATTTTTTTAATTGGATATAGTGACGGAAATTTCCGTCACTAACTAATGACGGAAAATTCCGTCATTAGACATAAAGTGCTATTTTTTATTGGGTATATTTATAATTGGGTGTAGTGACAGGAAATTTTCGTCTAGTGACATAAATTTCCGTCATTACATAGCAACGGTTAAAATTCCGTCACTAATCCGTCAATACAAGATTAATGACGGAATATTTTCCGTCACTACATAGCAACGGTTAAAATTCCGTCACTAATCCGTCAATACAAGATTAATGACGGAATATTTTCCGTCACTACATAGCAACGGTTAAAATTCCGTCACTAATCCGTCAATACAAGATTAATGACGGAATATTTTCCGTCACTACATAGCAACGGTTGAAATTCTGTCAATACAAGATTAATGATGGGATATTTTCCGTCATTACATAGCAACGGTTAAAATTCCGTCACTAATCCGTCAATACAAGATTAATGACGGAATATTTTCCGTCACTAGATAGCAACGGCTGAAATTCCGTCACTAATCCGTCAATACAAGATTAATGACGGAATATTTTCCGTCACTACATAGCAACGACTAAAATTCCGTCACTAATCTGTCAATATAAGATTGATGACGGAATATTTCCGTCACAACCTTCAAATATTTTATTCTCACCTTCTTAGCGCCATTTGCTACTACGGTTTAATGACAGAATTTTTTTCCGTCTCTAAATTCCGTCATAATTCCGTCATTAAGTCGTTGCTAATGCTCAAACACTCTTGTAATCTCTATCCGTGGGTATTCCGTCACTAGTCCGTAATTAGATTGTGACGGAATGTTGTCCGTCACTAAAATCAGTCACTATTGATAATGTTTCTTGTAGTGAGTGAAGATTTTGAGGGTGAAGATTGTGAGAGAATTTGTCATTTATGGGCTAGGACAATTAGGTTGGGACAAACAAATATGACAAATTGGTCAATTAGGCCGGGACGGAGGACTAATTCTTTTCTCGAATTGGTATCATATTTTTTTGAAAAAATATTTTTACAAATTAAATTGATATTTTGAAATAAGAGTATTATTTTCCTCCCTAAAAATGTATTGTGTTCTTTCCAACATCCAAACTCAAGTTATGTACACAATAAGATAAATCTCTGTCTCTATACAGTAAAGAAAACCTAACAGAGAATGTATTACCATTTATTATGTACACTTAACTACTTTTGGAAGATGAAACTGTTAGAAATCGGTATGTGATTATATAGACGAAGATGTAGAATACAGACAAAGTCGAGGCTAGAGTTTGACTCTATATCCGTAAGACGAAATTGCCACGTACTCAGGTGCAATACGTTATAGTAGCAAAACGCCTCCAAGATACAACGACTTTAAAACTTCAGACCGCTGCACTACGAGTCGGAAGTTATCGGCGAACGTACTCGGATATTTGGAACTTTCGGACTCTACTAATGCAGAATTTAGAAAGCTTTTGAATTGCAAAGAACTTGTGAATTCGAATGTATGAAATGAAATGTGGAGGGGCCTATTTATATATGTTGAAGAGTTGAAGTGCCTATTTGGAAAGGCACCTCTTCACCCCTTGGTTGCACCCTTTGGACTGGACCCACCAGTTCGCTGGGCGGTCGCAACCGCAGGCTGACTCGCGCCCTGGCGGGCGACGGGTCGCACTGGTTCGCTGGCGGGTCGGTTCGACCCACTGCCCCGATCCGGTTCAACCGGTCCGAACCGCCGACCCGGTTTGACCCACCGGCCGGTCCGGTTCGACCCGGTTCCTGACCGGATCGGTCCACGTCACCGCACCACCTGACTCGAACCGTCACGAACCCATGAGCCATCCGTCTGGACCACCTAGCCAAAACTTTAAGGCTCCTCCAGCTCCTCGCGACGACGCGTACGTGCGAAGTGCAAAGTCCGCCACTAAAGCGACTCAATGCGACATGTGCGACGTGCGTGTGCGGGTCCGGGCTCGGGCTCGGATGGTGCGAAGCACCATCCGTGGGTCCATTTTAGCCAAAGGCTAAAATCCCACTAGGATCCACCATAAGGTCCACCATAGAGGAGCACACTTGATAACTACTTATCAAGTGCTCTACTAAATAAAGAGTATCCACTTACTCCAATTTTTCTATGTGGGACAAGTTCCCATATATTTACTTCATAAACTCTTCAACTTCCATGTTTAAGTTGCAACCTTTGACAATTAATATCTCATTCACCCGAAATTGGTTTTGAGCATATTAATACATTAAATTCATCTACTCGAAGTGTAGATTATGAATTTGTAACTTGTTTCCATTTTTAACAAATGGATTGAATTAATTAAATTGGTCAATTTTGAGTCAAAACCCAAAATTCCAAATCAATTTCCAACAATCCCCCACATGAATGATATTAATGCAATGCACACCTAAGAAAGTCCCAACGAGCCATCCCTTCATCAGGATAGGTAGCTTCAGGCTTTGAACCTTCCCTAGTGAGATGCCATCGGATTTACTTACTGCTCAGTGAACATGATGTCTTGAACTGGTCAACTTTTGTGTAAATCAAGTACAATGACAACCACAAAGTAACGACTCTAATATCCTTTTGGTTCTCACGTTGTTGTCCATTTTGGCCATGGACCTTATCTCGGATTCATAAGTGTGTACTGAAAATATTACATTTGTCAGTTTGAAGCGGCCCCACTTCACACTTATATAGGTGATCTCCTATTAAAGGTACCCTGAAATACCTCACCACGAAGGTATAGGAATCATTAAAAGTTGTTAAGCTTATCCTCACCACACGTCATCAGGTTTTGTACCAAATAGGTACAATTGGCACTTGAGTGGAATCGAAATGAGCTTGAAATTTGTTTTCAAGTGCAAAACTGAGTGCTTCAAAGCTTAGTTGTCTCGTTGAACTAAGTTCTTGGGATCCTCCAGTCATCATGGACGAGTTACCACTATGAACACTCTTTAGTGTGTGGGTTTTAGCCCCATTCCCCTTACCGCGCTATACATTTGATCTCGACCAATGCCTTTAGTCAGCGGATCCGCAATGTTGTCTTTTGACTTTACGTAGTCAATGGAGATTACCCCACTTGAGATCAAATGTCTAACGGTATTGTGTCTCCTCCGGATGTGTCGAGACTTACCATTATACATGTGGCTTTGTGCCCTCCCTATAGCAGACATGCTATCACAGTGTATCATCACGGGAGGCACTGGTTTGCACCAACCAGGAATATCCTCTAAGAAGTTCCGAAGCCATTCTGCCTCTTCACCAGCCTTGTCTAAAGCAATGAACTCCGATTCCATTGTGGAACGAGCTATGCAAGTTTGTTTAGAGGATTTCCAAGCCACAGCTCCTCCACCTATAGTGAATACATAACCACTAGTGGATTTTGAATCTTTTGTATCAGATATCCAGTTTGCATCTGTGTATCCTTCCAATACGGCTGGATATCTTGTATACAAAATTCCATGATTCATGGTATGTTTTAAATACCTTAAAACTCTCATCAGAGCTTTCCAGTGATACATGTTAGGATTACTTGTAAATCTACTAAGTTTGCTAACTGAATATGCTATATCCGGAGGCGTACCATTTGTCAAGTACATCAGGCTTCCGATAATTCTTGCATATTTCAGTTGCAGCACTGGGTCATCTCTATTTTTGGCTAAGTGTAGATTAACATCTACAGGAGTGTTAGCCGGGGGTACGTCATAAGCATCAAATTTCCTCAACACATTCTCAACGTAATGAGATTGTGATAGGAAAATTCCATCAGAAGTTCTAGAGATTTTCCTCCCTAGAATGACGTCAGCCAGACCCATGTCTTTCATGTCAAAATTTCGTTTTAACATGTTTTTAGTATTCACGATCGAGTCATGATTACTTCCCGTAATAAGCATGTCATCGACGTATAGACACACTATTACATAATCTTCTGGAGTGCCCTTTATATAGACACACTTATCGCACTCATTGATTTTGAAACCATTAGAGAGCATCACATTATCAAATTTTCCATGCCATTTAAGGGGTGCTTGTTTGAGTCCGTACAAAGATCTAACAAGTTTACACACCTTCTTTTCTTGGCCAGGAACTACAAACCCTTCAGGTTGTTCCATATATATCTCCTCCTCCAATTCCCCATTTAAGAAGGCCGTCTTCACATCCATTTGATGTATCTCAAGGTTATGCAGAGCTGCAATAGCAATGAGAACTCTAATGGATGTGATCCTCGTAACTGGGGAATATGTATCAAAGAAGTCGTATCCTTCTCTTTGCTTGAACCCTTTGGCTACCAATCTAGCCTTATACTTATCAATTGATCCATCGGCTTTATACTTCCTCTTTAGGATCCACTTGCATCCAAGTGGTTTACAGCCTGGTGGCAGATCTACAATCTCCCACGTGTGATTTTGCATGATGGACTCGATTTCACTGTTTATTGCTTCTTTCCAGAGAGGAGCATCTGGACTGGACAATGCCTCATGTATTGTCCTGGGTTCACTTTCCATCATGTATGATAGAAAATCCGGCCCAAAAGACTTCTCCTTTCTGGCCCTTTTACTACGTCTCGGTTCATCATTACCCTCAGGTTCTTTATTAACCTCAACAGGTGAACCATTTGTAATTTCATAAGTTCTTTTACGAGAACTTACTTCTGTGTTTTCCTTCTTAGGAAATATGTTCTCAAAGAACACCACGTTCCTTGACTCTATAGTCATTCCCACGTTTATTTCAGGAATGTCTGATTTGTGCACCAAAAATCGATATGCACTACTGTTATGCGCATATCCAATGAAAATACAATCAACAGTTTTGGGTCCTATTCTCACTTGTTTCGGCTTAGGTACTTCAACCTTAGCTAGGCACCCCCACACTTTAAGGTAATGGTAGGAAGGTTTTCTTCCTTTCCACAACTCGTACGGAGTTTTGTCTCTTTTCTTATGTGGCAATTTGTTAAGAATGTAGTTGGCAGACAAGATTACTTTCCCCCACATGTTCTGGGGTAAGCCCGAACTTATCAACATAGCATTCATCATTTCTTTTAGAGTTCGGTTCTTGCGTTCTGCTATGCCATTTGATTGAGGTGAATATGGAGCTGTTGTTTGATGAATAATACCGTTTTGTTGGCAAAATTCTTCAAATGGAGCTACATATTCTCCACCTCTATCACTACGAATCACTTTGATTCTTTTGCTAAGTTGATTTTCAACTTCATTCTTATAATTTTTTAATGCCTCAATGGCTTCATCTTTACTTTTCAAAAGATATACATAACAGTATCTTGTGCAATCATCAATAAAAGTAATGAAGTAATTCTTACCACCTCTAGTTTGCACAAACTTTAAATCACACACATCAGTATGAACAAGTTCTAGAGGAGAAGTACTTCTATCAACTAAATGGAATGCTGTTTTGGCCAATTTTGCCTCCACACAGATCTCACACTTTTGTGAATCAAATTCCATTCTAGGAAGTAAATCTAAATTCACTAAACGTCGAAGTGTATTTTGATTTACATGTCCTAATCTACCATGCCATAAATTAGAACACTCAAGCAAATAATTAACTTCACTTATATTAATATTGCGCTTAATGTCGCGCTTTACAGTCATTACATTCATTTTGAAAAGGCTCTTTTCGAGATAGCCTTTCCCAATAAATTGACCACATTTGGTCAGTACAAAATTATTTGCTTCAAAAACCAACCTAAATCCGGCCTTACTCAATAAAGAACCGGAGACTAAATTCTTGCGAATGTCTGGGACATGCAGCACATCCACGAGAGTTAGTTCTTTTCCCGACGTCATCTTCAACACGACCTTTCCCAATCCTACCACTGGAGATGTTGCAGAGTTTCCCATAAAAAGCTTTCTGCCATTGATCTCTTGGTAAGTGGAGAACAGTTCCTTGTCTGAACAGATATGACGGGTAGCCCCTGTGTCGATCCACCACTCCCTTAGATTATCTACCAAGTTGGCATCGAATACGACGGCGGACAGATCCAATTCAGACAGTTCTTCTGGCAAGGATTTGTGCTCGGCAAGGTTGGCCTGATTCTTTTGACCTTGATTTGCCTTCTTTGGCTGTCGACATTCGCTCGACTTGTGTCCGGGCTCATCACAGTTATAACAGTTACCTGCTTATTAGAGCCAGTCCCGCGTTTTCTCTTCTTGCCACTTCCGGACTCAGCCAAATTCACACGTGCCTCTCCACGATTCTTGTCGCTTTTGACTTCAGATTTTCGGTTGTCTTCCTCGATCCGTAGTCTCACGATCAAGTCCTCAAGCCCCATTTCCGTGCGTTTGTGCTTGAGATAATTTTTGAAATCCTTCCATTGAGGCGGTAGCTTTTCTATGAATGCGGCTACTTGAAAGGATTCCGATAGTTGCATACCTTCAGCATGAATCTCATGGAGGATCAACTGCAACTCTCGAACTTGGTCCATGACCGTCTTCGAGTCCACCATTTTGTAGTCGAGGAACCGTCCGACAATGAATTTCTTCATTCCGGCATCCTCCGTTTTGTACTTTTTCTCCAAAGATAACCACAATTCTTTTGCGGTTTTAAAAACGGAGTAGACATTGTAAAGAGAATCGTCTAATCCATTTAGAATGTAATTTCGACACAGGAAGACACTGTGGTTCCATGCGTCCAAAGCAGTCATTCCCTCTTTATCCCCTGTTTCAATGGTAGGAGGATCTTCCCTCAAGAAACGGGCAAGACTGAGAGTTGTCAAGTAGAACAACATTTTCTGCTGCCATCTTTTAAAATCATTTCCAGCAAATTTCGCTGGTTTTTCAGCGTCAGCAGCAGGGATTGAAGGAGTAGAAACAGAAGAAGACATCTCCGAATATACAAAAAATAAAAAGAATTTCGTCTTACGCTGTTAGAAATCGGTATGTGATTGTATAGACGAAGATGTAGAATACAGACAAAGTCGAGGCTAGAGTTTGACTCTATATCCGTAAGACGAAATTGCCACGTACTCAGGTGCAATACGTTATAGTAGCAAAACGCCTCCAAGATACAACGACTTTAAAACTTTAGACCGCTGCACTACGAGTCGGAAATTATCGGCCAACGTACTCGGATATTTGAAAATTTCGGACTCTACTAATGCAGAATTTAGAAAGCTTTTGAATTGCAAAGAACTTGTGAATTCGAATGTATGAAATGAAATGTGGAGGGGCCTATTTATATATGTTGAAGAGTTGAAGTGCCTATTTGGAAAGGCACATCTTCACCCCTTGGTTGCACCCTTTGGACTGGACCCACCAGTTCGCTGGGCGGTCGCACCCGCAGGCTGACTCGCGCCCTGGCGGGCGACGGGTCGCACTGGTTCGCTGGCGGGTCGGTTCGACCCACTGCCCCGATCCGGTTCAACCGGTCCGAACCGCCGACCCGGTTTGACCCGCCGGTCGGTCCGGTTCGACCCGGTTCCTGACCGGATCGGTCCACGTCACCGCACCGCCTGACTCGAACCGTCACGAACCCGTGAGCCATCCGTCTGGACCACCTAGCCATCCGTCTGGACCACCTAGCCAAAACTTTAAGGCTCCTCCAGAAGTGCAAAGTGAGCCCTAAAGCGACTCAATGCGACATGTGCGACGTGCGTGTGCGGGCCCGAGCTCGGGCTCGGATGGTGCGAAGCACCATCCTCGGGTCCATTTTAGCCAAAGGCTAAAATCCCACTAGGATCCACCATAAGGTCCACCATAGGGGAGCACACTTGATAACTACTTATCAAGTGCTCTACTAAATAAAGAGTATCCACTTACTCCAATTTTTCTATGTGGGACAAGTTCCCATATATTTACTTCATAAACTCTTCAACTTCCATGTTCAAGTTGCAACCTTTGACAATTAATATCTCATTCACCCGAAATTGGTTTTGAGCATATTAATACATTAAATTCATCTACTCGAAGTGTAGATTATGAATTTGCAAATTGTTTCCATTTTTAACAAATGGATTGAATTAATTAAATTGATCAATTTCGAGTCAAAACCCAAAATTCCAAATCAATTTCCAACAGAAACATGATTTCCATTCTTGTATATCTCGTTAGCCCACTCGTTATAGCATCACCAAAGAAGATGAAACATGATTTCCCTCACAATATGTGTTTGTCTGTAATAACTACCGTCAAAGTTAAAAAGACACTTATTTTGAGACGGAAGATGTATTTTATATACGTTATAAGTTAATCTAACATGTAAATATTACTGATCATGCACTGTAATTTTGTCTTATGTTTCTGATCTAATAAGAGTTTGATTCTGATGCAAATTCTCTAATTTCTACCGACATGTTGTTTTTCTAAATAAAATTTAATTACTGTACCAAAACACGTATAAGTTTGGCGTATTGAACATTGCAAGTATGCGAGCAATGAATTGATTAAACTAGGATATATACAATTTATAAACCTATTACAAAAATGTAATTGAGTGTACAACGAAGATTTGAAACACAATGGCTGTTCTTTAGAAGAAAACAAAAGGTTCTAATATATTTACTTAAATTATCTGTGTAGGCGGTCGGGTATTAATTAAAAGGAGATCAAAGTAATATAAAAAAAATTGGGTCTGAACAGAACACACTTGGATTTAAGATTAATATTGTAAGAATCAATCACAGTTTACAGAGTGAGCTAAATTAGAATCATATTACAGTGTGTTATTCTCTTATTATATACAAATTCATCAACTTGACAGCATGTCTCCAGATTTCCATTAGAACAAGTTAAATATGCATGCCAACCAACCACAAAGAAAATGAATGCAGATAATTTCTCAAAGATCAAAAGATAAACCTCACCATCTCTACAGCAGATGAATCTCACAAGGACCAAAAACCTCAGAACAATGAACTACAATAACAAATTATCGGTACCAAAACAATAGAAATGAAATCAAACATATCCCATCATCTCACGGCTATCTTAACGGGAGAATATGATGAAAACTTTTAAAATTCGACCACAGAAGGAAAACCGAGATCCAAAATTGATGCCTGAACAACTCAAAATACAGTAATTCCCATTTTCCGAGTTATCGGAAATGTTTGAATCTCCAAATAACAACAAATGGAACTTTCGTGATCGAGCGGTACCGTATCACCACCCGTGAACCCTAGAGGAATAGAAGAGGTGTACTCTTACCTAGGGTAGTAGCCAACGATGGCAGACACAGCGGTAAATGGAGACGACGATAGCGGTAAAGCCTAGATATAACAAGCGTCCAATCAATTTTCGATACCTATCTGGCTCTTCCATAAACTCTCCTTACATTGAGCTTAAAACGAATCCCAGTAGGTAGTAGGACATGAGGTTGGTTTACAACCTGTAAGACCTATGTCAAGCAAATAATTAAGAATATATTGACGTTGACATAAGAACATTCATTTTTCACTCCTTGCAATTTCAATACCTAAAAAATACTTAGCATATCTAAGATCCTTAATGGTGAATTTTTCGTGTAAATAATTTTTCAATTAATCAATCAAAGTAGTACTCGAACCTGTAATCAAAACATCATCTTCGTACACAAGTAAAGCAATAAAGCAACCATTGTTTCATAAATGAACAAACAGTGATCAGAAGAAGATTGCTTGAAACTAAATTGAACTAGTTTTGAGTAAATTCACAATTGCACCTCTAGATGGTTGTTTTAACCCATACAAGCTCCTTTCTAGTTTACAAACTTGGCCAGTTTTAGCTTTATTGTAGCCTAATGGAGTTTCATGTAGACCTCTTTATCTATAAATCCATGTAAGAAAGTGTTATTTATGTCAAGTTGTGAAATAGGCCAGTTTTCTGAGTAGCAACTGCAAACAATATTCTAATTGTAACCATATTAGCAACCGGACTAAAGCTTTCTGTATAATCCTCCCCATATACTTGAGTATACCCTTTAGCTACTAATCTTGCTTTATAACGTTCAATAGTGTCATCTGGATTCAGTTTAACCTTGTACACCCATTTACTTCGTAAAAGACTCATTAGATAATGCGAGATTTGCAAACTTGATCACAATTCAAGTCTTGTAAATAAAATGGAGGCTTCTTTATCGTTTGCCTCTTACTAATTGCAAAGTGACAGATGTAGAAACCATTTTTTTTCAGAATTCTCCTCATTCTCTATTCTAATAAGTTTAGAATCAGGTAATACACGCAGATCAATACTATCAACAACAATGACAAGTTTTTCTGAAAAAAGAAATAAATGTGCAAAACCTGAACATCTCTAGATACAAGTATCACATTTCTATCTAAATCATATAGTAAATATCCTTTCTTACTGATAGGTATGGCCCAGTCTCCCCGGGTCGGCCTAGCCCGCCAGACGGGTCAGTCGCGGCCCAAGAGCACAAGCCTAATACAGCTAAGCCCAGTCGCGGCATCTTTGGAAGTTGAGATCCCTATGATCTTTTCCCAATTGCCATGCAGATTTGGCTGGCGGAATTATAGGGATTTAGTTAGGGTTTCGATTGTATAGTATAAATAGGAGAATTATGGATGAATTTAGGGTTCCGACTTCGTATTCTAAAAGTACGGCTTGTAATATTGTACTCGAACATTGAAGGAAAGATAGTAAAAGCACCCCAGAAGGTTATTGACTTCTCCCGTGGACGTAGATCTCCGGATCGAACCACCTAAACCTTGGTGTCATTTTAATTCTTGCATGTTGTGGTTGTGATTCATTTGATATTCGGTTCTACGCTTTATCAATTGGCGCCATCTGTGGGAACCGATTGAAAGGCAAACCCTAGTATACTTCACAGTTGATTCACGTCAGCCATGGTGAACACCCGTCGATCTGCTAACCCTACTCGGTCTCATCGCAATCCCCCCGTGGATCAAAACCCTCTGTTGCCACGTCAACAGAATCAGGACCCACCTGCGGAGCAGATTGACGCGCAGCATCTCGCACCCGCCAATGCGCCGGCACAGGTTAACCCTCAACCTGCCCCCGAATTACTGTCGGTACAGCAAGGCTTTCTTCGGGAGCATGCCGCTCTATTCCAAGAATGGAATAATCGGCGCGCTAACTCTTGTGGGCGCGCCGACAATGGCGTCAACCAGGTTGCAAGACATCCGCCCCGCGATCGATCTCGTGAATTTGATGAAGATCCACCCCACAGAGCCAGGCCTGATCGCCACCGACAGCATTCAGTATCGCCTGGGGAGAACCGGAGTTCTAATGGTTAAAGGCCACGTTATGCTGATCACGAGGATGTAGACCGCCGCAGACCTGTAGATGAGGCAAAGCGGGCTCGATTGGAAATGTCCCCTATACTTGATCCCTTGGAACAAGAGCAAGCTCATTTTGCCGCCGAGCTTGACAAGGTATTGGGCCTTGATGCTGACGGGGAGATCATCACCCCGTTTTCCGAGGAGATCCTTTCTACCCCACTCCCCGAAGGGTTTAAACTTCCCCCAGTGTCTGACTATAATGGCACCGGTGACCCAGGTAACTTCCTAAGCGCCTTTAAGTATGCTATGTTCAATCGCAGTTGCACACCACACCACCTGTGCAAAGTTTTTCCTGAGTACCTTCAAGATAAGGCCAGACTTTGGTTTGATTCCTTGCCTCGAGGCAGTGTTACCTCTTTTCGGGATCTCGCCGAACAATTTTGGGCACGTTTCCATACACGAGCAAAGCCCATGGCCACTTTGGCTGATCTCATGAACTTGGAACAGCGAGATGGGGAAACCGTTACCCAGTTTCTTGAGCGCTTTACTGCAGAAAGCCTAAAAGTAGGTAGCCGATCTGATGATGTTATTATCACTGCCTTCATGAACGGTCTCCGACCAGGGCCACTTTACACAGAGCTAGTGCGACACCCCCCGACCATGATCCGGGCTCTCTTCGGCACCGTAAGTAGGTTTGCCAAAGTTGAGGAGCAAACTCGTCGCAAGCGGGAGAAACATGCTACCAAAAAGCAACCAGACAAAATCCAGGCCGGGACTAGCACTCGGCCCAGTGCCTTTAGCCGTCTAAGTAGAGGTAGGTTGGAACCTCGCAATGATGTCACTCAACTCACTCCCCTTACGAAATCAAGGACTGAAATACTTTCTGTTCACAAGAATGATTTGCGACCGTGCCCACGGATGACTACTCCAGCAGAAAAGCGTAACCGTGATAAGTGGTATGCATATCATCATGATCATGGACACGACACCGAAGAATGTCGCGAGCTCGGTAAAGAAATTGGGGATTGTTTGAAGCGAGGCTTCCTACGACAATACATAGTGCGGACCGAGGACAGATCTCGGTCAAACCAGAGTGGAGGTTCACAACAAAGTCGGGGAGGTTACAACGACCGAGGTCCAAGACAAAACAGACCTCAATGGCAGAATAACAGGTCAGGGTATAACAATTACACGAGGCAAGATCAAGGTAATCGTCCACAGTATCAACCACCACAGCCTCAATTATTACCATCTCCCTGCCTCATTGAGGTCCCGGACACAATCCGCCAAATCATGTTATCCAAGGGATAATAAACGTGATCTATGGAGCCATTCCTACAGGGACTTCCCGATGTTCTCTTAAAGCCGCAGCGCGTAGGCCTCCTCCCAAGGAGCCACGTCACAAGCATTTCCACAAATTGGAAACTGTGAGCTGCACCGACGATGACCCCGTTCCCGAGCTCACCCCACACACTGATGCCATTGTCACTGATATGGCCGTGGCAAATGTCACCATTAAGCGAGTCTTTGTCGACAATGGTGCCGCTGTCAGTGTCATATTCACTGATTGTTTCCAGAAAATGGCATACCTCGCGAACAGCTCCGACCCGTCCCCGGGCCATTACAGACCTTCACTCAGGGAGAGGTCCAACCTGAGGGAATAATCAACCTCCCAGCTTCGCTTGGTACTTATCCGGCGATAAAAACCATCTTTGTCGATTTCTATGTGGTCAGCTCTCTATCTCCATATAATATGATTCTGGGCCGAGATTGGCTCACCCCGGTGAATCTGTTCCACATATCATCTTGCATTAAAGTTTCCTACACCCCACGGAGAGGTAGCCATCCGTGGCAATCAAAGAGTTTCCAAGGAGTGCATGTATGTCGCACTTAAGAAGACAACCAAGGCTCCTCCTAAGCCTCAGTTTCAAATAGCCACCTCGGCTCTTACCCCGGGTTCATCTGAATCACTCGGAGACGATACTACCAAGGTGCCGCTCGATCCTGCTAAACCAGAACAAACTGTTACAGTAGGCGCCGTGAACATACCGTTGTTGCACAATGCCATCATCCAAACACTACGGGAATATTCTGAAGTCTTTGCTTGGTCTTCCCTGGATATGCCGGGGGTCTCTCCTGAACTTATCACTCATAAGCTGAACATTGATCCTAATGTGAAGCCAACAAAAGCGACGGCAATTTGCCCCAGAGAGGAACACAGCCATCCGAACTGAAGTTCAACAACTTTTGGATGCAGACATCCTATTCGAAGTTACTATCCATCTTGGCTTTCTAATCCAGTAATGGTGACGAAGTCTAGTGGGGCATGGAGGATGTGCGTTGATTTCTCCGATCTCAACAAACACTGCCCAAAGTACTGCTATCCTCTGCCGCCCATTGACCAAAAATTCGAGGCCATTACCGGGAATAAGGCGTTTTGCTTCCGGGATTTGTACAAGGGATATCACCAAATTCGCATGGATCGTCGTGATGCCATTAAAATGGCTTTCATTACTGATTTTGGATGCTTTGCCTTCAAGAAAATGCCCTTTGGGCTCAAGAATGCCGGAGCCACTTACCAACGCCTCATGGACCACGTCTTCCGAGACCAGATCGGCCGCAATGTTGAGGTACATGTCGATGACCTCGTTATTAAAAGTTCCTCTCCTACATCATGTGTGCAGGACATTGCCGAGACATTGAACACGTTGCAGCGCTATAATCTTCGCCTCAATCCACCCAAGTGTACCTTTGGCGTTAGGTCAGGAAAGTTTCTGAGATATATGGTCTCACAGCACGGTCTCCAGGCCAACCCAGCCAAGATTAGGGATGTGTTGAATCTTCAGCCGCCGAAGACTGTGAAAGACGTCCAGCGTCTAACCGGCGGCCTCGCAGCTTTAAACCGTTTTTTGTCTAAGGCAGCGGAGCGTCAACTTCCTTTCTTAAAAAATTTGCGCCAAGCAAAGAAATTTGAATGGACTCCGCAGTGCAACGAAGCCTTTGAGGCTTTAAAACAACACGTCAACCAGTTGCCTACTATGTCCGCGCCTCTCCCTGGAGAGCCTCTTTATGTGTATCTGGAATCCGCCGAAGAAGCCATTAGCGCGGCACTCGTCCGCGAGGATCATGGAAGTCAACAACCCGTGTACTTCGTCAGCTGAGCATTACAAGGGGCGGAGACCCAATACTTTGTAGTGGAAAAGACAGTACTGGCCCTAGTCATGGCGGCCCACCGCCTGCGTCCCTATTTTCAAGGACGTGATATTAGGGTTCTCACAAATCAGCCTATTCGTCAGATTCTTACTAAGCCCGATGTGTCGGGGCATTTTGCCAAGTGGGCAATCGAGCTCGGGGAGCATGATACACAATTTCTACCTCGCCGAGCCATCAAGGGTCAAGCTCTTGCAGATTTTTTGGTCGAAGTACCATTCAATGACCCCGAGGCAGTCACATGTGCTACTACTACACCCCACACCGATCCCAAAGTTGAAGCCAACAAGTGGCGCGTATACGTGGACGGCGCCTCTGCAACCCGAGCCAGTAGCGCAGGGGTCCTCCTCATCAGTCCCGATGACGTTGAAGTTAAATATGTCCTGCGTTTTAAGTTTAAAGTGACCAATAACGAGGCTGAATACAAAGCAGTCCTTGCTGGGCTCCGGCTTGCTCAAACCTTTGGAGCTTCGCATATCCAGCTTTTCACCGACTCCGAGGTGGTCTCCAACCAGATCAAAGGCACCTACACGGCAAAGGATGATACATTGAAAGGTATCTGGCTTTAACACTTAAGCTTTTGTTAACTTTTACTTCGACTGATGTCCAACAGATACCCCGCGGAGAAAACGTTAAAGCTGATGTTCTTAGCAAAATGGCCTCCGCGGTCCCGTCAAATATGTCTCTAGACATAATCGTCGAAGAAGCCACCCACCCTTCGATTAGTGAGTTGACGATCTCTGTTTTGACTGACGCCGATCCCAATTGGATGATTCCTATCATCCAGTATCTCCGGAATGGTACCTTGCCCGAAGATAAATTACTCGCTCGGCGGATAATTCTCAAAGCACCGAAGTACACACTTCACAACGGCATCTTATACCGTCAGTCATACTTGCAGCCGAGTCTCCGATGTCTTGGCCCGGTCCAGGCCGACTATATTCTTCGGAAATTCCACGAAGGGGCATGCGCGAGTGACATTGGGTCACGCACGTTGGCCAAGAAAGTGCTTCGGTGGGGATACTACTGGCCCACCTTGTTTAATGATGCCTACAATTTGGTGTCAAAGTGTGACAAATGTCAGCGGCACTCCCGAGTGAAACACCTGCCGCAAACCGAGCTCATTGGCATACAAAGTGCCTGGCCATTCATACAGTGGGGAATCAACATCGTGGGACCGTTCCCGATTGCTCCGGAGGGGTTGAGATTTCTCGTGGTTGCTGTGGACTATTTTACCAAATGGGTCGAAGCTGAGCCCCTTACTGCCATCACTGGACAAAACATCCTAAAATTTGTTTGGCGTAACATCATATGCCGCTTCGGTATCCTAAGTGAAATTATCTCTGACAATGGCAAACAATTCGCAAATGATCCCTTTCGGTCCTAGTGCGAGGAGTTGCACATCAAGCAAGTTTTCACCTCGGTAGCTCATCCCCAAGCTAATGGCCAGGTAGAAGTCACAAACCGTTCTCCCCTCAACGACCTGAAGAAGAGATTAGATCAAGCCAAAGGTCTCTGGGCTGAGAACCTTCCGCAACTTCTCTAGGCCTATCACACTACGCCACATTCTTCCACCAGGGAGACTCCGTATAGCCTCACCTATGGCTCCGAGGCTGTCATTCCTGCCGAGGTGGGAGTGCCCAGCCCTAGACTCGTACACCTCGACCCCGAGGCTAAGGAGGAAGCACTCCGTACCAACTTAGACGAGCTTTAGTATCGCCACGAACAATCCTTCATCCGGCAAGCTAAATGTAAACAACAGGCGGCTCGGTATTATAACCTCCGGGTTCGGGGTACACAGTTCCAAGTTGGAGACCTTGTACTCCGGTTAAATTCTGCTAGCAAAGCTGCCTCGGAGGGCAAACTACATGCCACTTGGGAAGGGCCTTATCGCGTCACTGCCGCTCATGCCTCCGGGAGCTATCAGTTAGAACATCTGGACGGAACACCGATGCCTCGCACCTGGCACGTTAGCAATCTGCGGCGCTTCTATCTATAATTTCCGTTGTCAAGTACTTTTTCTTCCTTTATGTTTTTTGTACATACTTTCAATTTCATACCATGGTACTTTATTTTTCAAGTTCATAGTTGTATTCTTCAATTGTTCCGACAATCGCTATGACTACAAATTTTAACTTCCAGTACATATACTGCTTCTCTTTTACGCCGCGGGGACGCCCCGGCCTAGAATACTAGCATGGTTATTGCGACAAATTGTTACTCGTCTCCGGACACATTAGTCTCTCGCCTGATCCGTCCAGAGAGACCAAAAACTTGGTCCCCGGACATGTATTCCCTCTCGCCTGATTTGTCCAGAGAGGTCAATAACTTTGTTATTAAACGTTAACTCCCGCCTGATCCGTCCGGGGAGCCCTATGCCTTAATTCCGAACAAGGGCTTTTCTACATCTAATACTCCTGAGTACTCACTACTACATTATTTACATTACACAATATCAACACATTTAAAAGTAAATTGCATCATGCTCAAATACATCTTTTTTCTATATCTTTATAAAACAGACTCATTATACATGTCATTTATTTTCACTACAATTTTCTTTACAAAGAAAATTTACAAAATAAGACTCAGTAAACTATCCTATCTACCTATTACCACCTAGCCAATAGTTAGCACTTCGGCGCTGAGATCCGCCCCGGGAGCTTCTTCGCGTCCTCTGGGATCTGGAAGCACCCCCGGACTGGGCTCCGGTCCTCTCTCTACTCTGGCCTCCTCGAGCGCGAGGACTTGATTGATGGCCTCTTTGCACATGAGAGCTTGGTTGTCGAGCTGGCCTTGAAGTGTTAGCCCATTCCACAGGATCCCACTCTGCGGGGGCCATCACTTCGATCTCCTCGGCCAATTTTTGAACCTCCTCCTCGGCGACCACTACCGGGGTCGGTTCTCGGAATATAATGCTGGTCGATTTTTTCACCGACCCCTTTTTGCTTCTCCGTGAAGCCTTTAAGGAGTTCCCCCGGCTGGAGCTGGCAATATTCTCCTCCGCAGTACGACGCCACCTTCTGTGGCCTTTTAAACCCTCGTACATGCCGAGGAGTATTTCTAGCACCTCACGTTTCCTAATCAACTCGGAGGAGTCGATGTGTCCGGCCTTCATCAATACGGCTATTTCTTTCTGGATTTCGGAAGTGCACTCTTCAACCTCGTCAAAAGTCAGCATGCCGAACTCCGTTAGAATTCGCTCGTATTCCATTTGTTGCACGAAGAGTCGTTCCACCTCGGCGCATTTGGACAGGTACTTAAGCTGGTGATCCAAGGCTTTCTTGGCGGCCGCGGTTCTTGCCTTTTCGGCCTCGGATACTTTCTTCTCTGCAACCGCGAGCCTTTTTTCCAGCCTTGGGACCACCGACATCTTCAGGTCATCTCTTTCTCTTTATAGCCAGTTCATTGACGACATCAGTTTCTAAATGACCTCGTGAAGGTCCGCGGCGTCCTCCTGCTGCACCCGTGATATACAGAAAACACTTATAAGACCACCAGTATACAACGCATATTAATCTTCGAGCTCAAGGCATACATTCAAGTTCATCAACACAAAATCAAAGCTTGTCTTTTATACATTTGCAAAAGGGCGATTACAATTTAAGTGTTTTTTACACATAGAAATTTAAACAAAAATTGCCTCCTACTCTATGTTCCCGCCTAAGGTAGGAGGAGAACATACCTCCGCTGCAGCCGGGGTAGTGGCAGCCGGGTCCAAGGTCGGATTCGCTGCCAGCTGAAGAGCTCCGCCCTCTTGAGGAGCTAGTTCAACCGCCTCGGACTCCATCCTTGGTGAAGGGGCCCTTTGCCTTGGCTCTGGCACATGCATGCCCATGCAGTATCCCAGGAAGTCCTCATCCTGGTCTACTGAACAGCCTGCCATGTCTTCCGCCGACAGAATAGTGCCTTTCTGGGCCAGTGCCTCCACCAATGGCCACTTCGGGAGCCGCGACAAAGTGTTGTAGTAGGCGGCGTCCACATTGCTCACGGACGCGTAGTCGTACCCGAAGTCTTTTTTATAGATGTCTACCTCCGGGTACACGTCTTTTACCACCTCCAACACTTCCGAGCACGTGGCGACGTCTCCAACCGCCACAAACTTTGTCAAGAAGTTCACAAACGTCTCCGTTTGTGACAGTTTCTCGACAAAGGCCCTCAGCATCGCTCCTTGGCCCACAGCTTTCTTCTTTAGCTCCTCCCGAGCTGCAGTCAGTTCTCCCCGGAGAAGGGCCATCTCCGCCACCTCGCTCCTAAGTCGGGCCGCTTCTTTCTCGGCCTCGAGCGCCCTGCCCCGCGCAGGGTCCTCAACTCTTCGCTCAGCGCCTCGGTCTCCTCTCTTTGGCGGCGACGCCCGAACCCCATTAGCCCTTGGCTCAAGGTCCACACTTCCTCCATTTCCGACACCTCGTGACCCTCCACTCTTGTCTGGCCCTGCATAAAGCTTTGTGAGACGTTGCACATCAACGAGATATGTAAAGACATGATAATTATACCTCCGAGGTCGGATCCAGCTGCCATCTCTTTGAGACACACAGCGGTGTCGGTACAAGCCCCGGCCTCTTCTTCGGTCTTGGGGTGGTGTCCATCCGTGGCACCACCTCCTCGGTCCCTTCGCCGGGTATTCTCCCCGAGGTTCTCTCCACTTCGGGAGTTGAGCTTTTGGGAGTGGGCACTCTCTCTGTTTCCGAGGTTTGTTGTGCACTCCCCGAGGTCATCTTTTGAAGGCTGCTCTTAAAGCGTCCCACTGAAAGAAATGGTCAGCATATTAGAAACAACATTCTCAAACAGTTGCATACAAATGTAAAAAGAATCCCTACCCTCCACTTCCGCCCCAGCTAAAGACCCCTCACTTGGGGCTGGCGACGTCCTAGCCTCGGGTCCCTTTGTATAATAAAGGGACAATCCGGCCTCCTCCAATTCCTCCTCGGTGAACACTTGTTTTAGCGTTCCTGCTTGCTCGAACACATCAACAGACTCCGGTACTCCCTTGGGTACCCCGTCTATCACCTCCTCCCTCCTCCACCTCGGGATTGGCCTCGATTCTTTAATATACAGGAACTTCACTTTCCAGTCCTCTACTTTGCTCGGGTTCTGTACCCTGAACCCTCTTTGCGGCCCTAGGTTCAGTGAGAACCACCCTTTTCCCTTCCCAAATGGTTTCAACTGGAAGACGTACCTAAATAATTCTATAGAGGGCTCCACCCCCGAGGACTTACACACCAACATATACCTTGCGATTTGCCTCACGGCATTCGGCGCTAATTGCCCTAACGCTATACCATAGTATCCCAACAGCTCCACAATAAAATCCCACAATGGGAATCTCAACCCTACCCTCAAATGATCTATATATACCACTACAAGAAATCTGTAGTTTCGCGACGATAAAATTCGTCATATAAAATTCATATTTCGTCACTATAAGTATTTGGTGACGAAATTTTAGCGTCACATGAAATGTCATGGTATGTCCGTGGTATTAGGTATATGTGACAATATTTGAATTTGTAACTAAAAGTATAACTTTTAATGACGGTACATGTCATCGTCACCATAATTTATAGTATATAGTGATGCATAATTTGTCGCATATATCATCCAAAATTTGTCATCTAATATTGTATTTCGTCATTGAAAGTGAACATGTAATATGACGATAGCGTTGTTTGTCATCAAAATATCATATTTTGGTGACGAAAATCATTGAAATACTCAACTCATCAAACTTTGGTGACGCTTTCATCGTCACAACTATATTTATTATTTTGTCATGTTTCTAATAATTCGTCACAATATAGTTAGTTTGTAGTGACGAAATTTCTTTCGTCGTTTTATAAATATATTTAATGACAATGAATTTCGTCAGCAACGGTTAACATTTAATGACAAACTTTCACCGTCATTAATACGTACAATTGGCGACGAGATGTCTTGTTACGATAAAAAAAATAAAGTAACGAAAATTATTTTTGTCACTGAAGACTTGGATAAGCCGACGTTATATTTTGTCATTGTATAGTTACATTTTGTGACAAAAAAAAAAAATTGATGTCACTACATGAGCACATATAGTGACAACCGAAGTGTCTTCATTTAGTTGTATTAGTAACGGTAATAAAAACCGTCACTAATGACATACATACGGTGACGATATGATTTGTCATTATTAAGCGATTTATGGTGACAAGCTACATTTCGTGTCAATATAAATATCTGTGATGACGAACTAGTTGTCACATTTGATTAATATTTAGAGACAATTTTTTCAAACCGTCTTCTAAAAATTCATTTATGACGTAAAATAAATTTCTATCGAGCAATTCAATTCGTCATAAAATATAATTCTAGCCACAAAAATATCGAATCTGACTAAATGGTTCTTATGGTGACATATAATTTCATAGTTAATGTTTATTGATAAAATATTGTATTACTTTATAAAATTTTAAATGCATTAAATTCAACAATGCTAAAAGGGAAAAAAATTGAAATCAATAGGCAACAAGTACTAAGTAAAATGACATTATTTAATGGGCTAAAGAAGTTCAAAAGATAAAACATAAACATCCGAAATAAACATCACTTGATGAAAGAAACATGATTGTTTAAAAGGAAAAAAAATAACTAAATCTTCAAACATCACTCATTCCAAGCTCTCAATTGATAAAGATCAAAATTGTCTCGTCTTTCAGCTTCCTCACCAAAGCATCAAATCTAAAAAGACATAAAAAAGAAGGTCAAGCAAATATAAAGAACTCGTGAAAATTAGTGGGAAAACTAGTGATCTATAAATTCTACTGAATCTGGTCAACTTGCATTTATAGAAAACACAGCCAAGAGTCCTTCCAACTAATTATAATCAATCGGTATTGACATCTATGTATTTAGTCAAAAAAATACACAAGACCATAAAATTGTAGAGAGAGAAATTGGAAAATCATTTTAGTAACGTTGATTATATAAATCAAAGGAAACCATTAAGCTGTGAATAATTCCAGGTACAGATTATTACAGCAACAAAGACATGGCTGTTCACATTCCATCAAACTATTTTCTGCACAAACTATTACATACATGATTAATTATTAATTTTTTCATATACACTGAATATCCTTGGACTTCTCATATATATTTCCTATGGCATGAAAAATCAAAAGTTGTCTTGCTAAGAGTAACGTATACATAATTACAGAGACAAGTGGATTTCTTTTTTTTTTTTTTTTTGGATACATTAAAGAGTCATATAAGAAAAACATAAGCAAATAATGACTAATTAAATATGCTAAATGACTCATTTTGAAAAAGGACATCTGCTTGTTTACAAGTACATGTATATTATGGGACTAAAATTATTTTTGGTCCTGTAACTCTTCACTCGAACAATTTTGGTCCCAAAAAATTAGTTGAAAAGTCAGTTTAGTCCCCTAACTTTGGAATTGGCTTGGAGTTAGTCATTTTTTCGCCGCCGGTGTCCAATTTGGCCGGATCTTACGTGTCGGTCACGTGACTTATTTATCTAGCTAATTTTTAAATACTTGGCACCGACGAGTGACATGGAATGACATGAATATTAAGAAATATTTTTTTTTAAAATTTAATTTTTTTACTTCAACATCACTCACGGTGCCAGGCACTGAAAAATGACTTACATGACCAGCACGTGCGAATTTCTCGCCAAAATGGTCACCAACAGCAAAAAAAGAACTAAATTCGGACCAATCTCAAAATTACGGGACTAAATTGAATTTTTAACTATTTTTTGGATAAAATACGAGTGAAAAGTTATGGGACCAAAAAATTATTTCAGCCCTATATTATGGGACCGAAAGTTAATACCATACAGACTAGAATTAAGTTTAGCTTGTTGTTATCTGTAGTTAAATTACAACAGCATTGCTAGTTCAACAGAATATTGATAACATACGATCATTTCAGTCCTCTATGCTTGCAGCAAATTACACAAACATAAATTTAGTAATAGGGGAGGACAATAGCAACTGATAGAAAAATGTAATGGATTTTGATGCGATCATATGTGGTGCACGTGCAATTATTCACTGAAAATTTCGATTTACGTCGAAGAAAAGGAATGGTTTTGAAATTGCCCATAAGTTACAGATGTGTTTAGCAATTCTCCTGATTATAAACTTTCATGTTCATTCCAATATACTATTCAATAGGGAATATACTTTTAATCCCAGATCCCTTGTATTTTCAGTCCTAACAAATTAGAGATTTGCAATTTAAGTTCCACACTACAAGAAATTGTGGATTCAGCAGCGAAAGTTTAGTGGGAAATTCGTGTTCTCCGCTAAAAGGGTATTATTTGCAGTAAAAATTGCGTGATTTGCCGCAAGCGGCCCCTTTAGTCATTTTATCGCTATATTTATATACATATATATATATATATATATATATATATACACATATTATAGAATTAACAGAAAAATGATCGACGTACTACAATAATTTCCAATCTATTTCTTTAAACCATAAAGATCAGCACACAACAACAACAATCATTCTTCCACATTAAAACCATCCTAAATCAAAATAAAAAAAAGATCCAAAACAAAGTAGACAACCAACAATTGAGAGGTACCTTACCAGCCGTTCTTTTTTCTCAAGCTTTTCTTGACCCACTGCAATATAGGGTTTACGCAGAAATTGAATTAATATAATAAATACTAACGAGATAAGATTGCGAAAAATATATACAATTGAAGCCCGCCACTTTCTAATAAAAAGTAATTGAAACAAAATAAGATCCCGCTAACCCAAATATTAGCCACTAAATTGAAATTCTCAAACCCTTTTCAGTATTGGAAAAACAAAAATTACGATTTAATCACAAAAACTATATTTTACTTTTCAGATATTTGTGTTCTTCCAAATACGTAAAAGACTAATCATTGTCCCAAAAATAAATTACTGACTCATATGATATTTATATGTAACCAAAACCGTAGAGAATAAGGAAAGATACGAAAAATTAAATTATTAGAAATTGACTTATCTGTAGAATCACCAAATCTGAATGTATAACAAATCTTACAGATCTGTTCAAATCTGAACAAAAACTTGGAAATTTCGTCAAATCCTTCTGTGCATGCGTGTAGATTGGAGTCGGGGATGGGCTGGGGTGGGACCTGGACGGCGGGCCGCGAGGGTCTCCGTTTGGGTCTGGGCTGGGCCGTCGGGATCTATGATTGAGGTGTGGCTCATGGGTTAGGCGAGGGATGAAAGAGGTAGGGGTGTGGCTCGTGGGCTGGTCGCTGCGCGGCTCGGCGCGGGATGAAATAGGTATGGGGAGTGGCTCATGGGTTTCACCATTTGGGGAGAGAAGGCCGGCGGGGTGAGCAGAAATGGGTATATGGCCTGGGGAGAGGGTTAAAGTGGGATAGCAGAAGAGCAGGACACCCTCTTTTACCCTTTTTTCTTTCTTTTCTATACTATTATTATATCCTTTCTTCAAAAACAAGTGTGATTATTGTTTTCTGTTTCTTTTTATTTTATTAACATTTTTCATTATGTAAATAAGTAATATATATATATATATATTTATATATTATATAACGTGATGCAATGAATAATATATTATATATTTATACCTAAATGTTACTCCCTTCGTCCCACTTAATTTTGCGGGACTGACCCGACACGGATGTTAAGAAAAAACTATTTTTACTTTTAAGTTGACTTTATCAAAGGTGTAGATTGAGGGTGGAGATTGTAGAAAAAATTTCTTTTTCAAGGGTGTGCAAAGTTAAGTGGGACGGACGAAAAAGGCAAGTGTGCAAATTTAAGTGGGACGGGGGAAAGTATTTGGTATGCTAAATAATATATTATTAATTATGAAATATATATTTGTGAGGTGAGTAGGTAAATGTATATTATCATGTACCGTATCTTATCTTACCACCAATATATCGAATTCAGCTAATACCCGACTTTATTATCCGTCATTTCTCGAGCAATCTTACATACGGGAAAATTTACATCTATATTTTTGGATAATAAATGGAGATAGGGATGTTAATTTTACTTGTGGGTATAATAACTCCACGGATGTAATAGATGGAGATAGGGATGTCAATTACCAATATATATAATATTATATTTAAAGTATATTATTTAACGTACTAAATAACATATAATATGATATTATTTGTCCTATATATTATTTATTATACATTATTTATTTGTTTATAATATAATCGAGGTTCCGATTATTCGGTGCACAATAAATAAAAAAGATTAATAAAGTCAAGAAATGAAGTAATAATAGTAAAAGAAAAGAAAGAAAAAGGTAGAGAGGGTGTCCTGCTCTTCTACAGTTCTACTTCACAAGGTGTAATATATTGGCTACTGCACCAGATCACTATCAGTTAAAGTGTTTCGCAAGTATTTTTCAGCTTATAACTTGGAAAAAAGATTTGGAGTGTTTCAGAAAAAAAACAACTTTAATTTTAATAAAAATAATTTTAAGTCAAAATTTAAAAGTAGAAAATAATTGTTTATCCAACTATTTGGTATTTTTGTAAATAAATAGAAGTTTTTTCACTTATAAACTAAAAGTAACTTCAGTATCAACCACCCAAAATTTCATATTTGACCAAAATTAATTTATTCTTAAAAGTAGCTATTTTTAATTTTAAGTAATTTTACCACCATTTCTAATTTAATCACTTATTCAAAATTTAAAGCAAAGGGAAACACATCCCTAAAAGTCAACTATCACACAATTTAAACATATAGCAATTAAGAAAATAAATCATTCGGTGAAGTAACAAATATACGCCTTTAGTTTTTCTTTTCTTTTCTTACTTTTCGTTCCATTTATTTCCCTAAACTGTTTATTTGCTATTACGTTGTTCTCCTTTTCATTTTTCTTATTTTATTTATTTTTTGTTTTATTGGCATTTGCCCTTGCAACAAATCTTTCTGAATAATTTTTTTAATTCCATTTAATCCTTTGTATTATGATTCAGATGGCAGCACTTTTTCCATTTAATGTTTGTGGAAATTAGACTAGTCGGTTCAATCGTGAACGGACCAGTGGTCTAGTCCGGTAAGGAGTACAAAATCGCTTAAAATCGGATTGGTTAAACTGAAAAATGTTTCTACTTTAACTTTTTTTTTTAAAATAAAAATTATAAAATAGTAAATATTTTGTTTAGCTTTCTACTTTTTAATAACTATATAAAAATTAATAGAAGTGTTGAAATAAATTCAATCCTAATAAGAATAATATAATACAGTATAAATTATTTATACGTAAACAAAAAAAATATTTATTATCATATACTATCAGTATAATATATAATATCATATTAAACATAAATACAATAATATTTATTTAGATCACTAGTAATTTTTTATTTGTAAATTAAAATAATGCCTACAGTATCCGGGCCGGAATATCTGATAGGGGTATATGGCCTGATAAACATCAATTTATGCCATATAAAACTGTTTTTATGGTTCAATTGCTAAAATCGGAATGAGCCGGGAAAAACCGAAACCGGTGAATTGGAAAACTTTTATGTTATAGAGAGCTTGGAAATTAGTTGTTTTCCTTTTTTAGTTATCAATTTCAGCCATCTTTGTTTAGATATACTTAGGAGCCAACAATCTCCAATAATATTTTCTATAAACTATTCTATAATACTAGTAGTATCCCCGTGTGAATATAAATGAATAAATGATAACGATTTCAATATAATAAAATATTACAATCAATATATGATGAGAGATGAAAAATTATATGTTAATGAAAGAATAGTTAATTAAAAATATTAAAAATTACAAATATATAAATTTGAGTAAGTTAAAAAACATTCATATTTGTTTTTTTTTTTTTTTTTTAATGTATGAATATTTCTACCATCCATATATGTAGATTATGTTGATCATCTTGTACAAAGGATGAGTGTATATATATATCTATAATTTTATGATAAACATTTATATTTATTCAAAGTTTCTAATTTTTTTTTTTTCAAATATAATGTTCAAGAAATTTTCAAAAGTTTTTAGTGAGTACCAATAGCATTCCATTCTAATTTTATTAATTTTTATTTGTAGCACAAATACGCTAATAATTAATCCACATAATCCACCAATAAATAATTATTTGTTTTTCATTTAATTTATTTATACATTATGGTGTCAAACTATAGGTCGATATTAGATGACTAGCTTAATTTATTATACAAGAAAATCACATTAGAAATGAAAAAAAATATATTTTTTATTTAAAAAAATATATTTTTTTGGAAATAAAATAAAATGTTGAAATTATAAACTGAAATTATAAATTTTTTACTAATTAATTCATTTTTTTATATTTTTATATGATTAAAAAATAATAAAAAAAGAAAACAAAATTCAAATTAAGTTATTTCCAAATAAAATATTTTTATACTAAAAATAAACAAAATCCAAATTAAACTATTTCCAAATGAAATGATTTATACCAAAAATAATGTTTTCCAAATAAATGCTTTATACCAAAAAATATTTTTTTTTCAAAAATGACAAAGGAATTTGGACGGAAAAATTTCTAGAATACTATTTTCGGTGAATTTTGTTATTACATAAATATTGATAATGAATTATTTAGAAGTTATAAATGACTTTAACTAGGAATCTATAACTACAATCTTGCTTGGGGGGCTTTGCACAAACTATATGACTACATCAGCCTTAAGCGAGACAAGGGTTGAATATCAGGTTTCAATGAAATTGATTCTGACTACTTCTTTTTATGGTCCAAGTCATTATACTATGAATCATATATATAATTTCACAAAAAATAACATATCAGTGGCCTAGTAGAGTTGGTAGGCCACCTCTTTGTCACCTAAGAGGTCTGGAGATCGACTCCAGGCTTAGGCAAGTATTTTTTTTGTGGTTTTCCAAGCTTTCTAACTTATTAGAAGTTATTCTCCGGTTTTTATATCACAATTGATTGGTAGTTGAGTTGGTTGATTGCTTATGAGACTTATAGCAGGTTTTGAGTTCGAATCCAAGTGAAAACATATTTTACTATTTTTACTTTAATAAAGATGTTAAATATATTGAGTATTAAGTAATAAACATAAGAAGTTAAAGATTTATTGGTAAAAGCTTGAGACTTTTTATTCCAGGTTCAGTTCAATTATTGATAATGATTTTTTTTAGTTTTCTAGTTCGCATCTCTAACAGACAAATTAATGAATATTATCAACAAATTTAAATATCTTAGACGAAAAATTATCGTCATGTTTTAATTACTATAATGCAACAAAACTTAAATTAGCATCTCTAATTGACAAATTAATGGACATTAACAAATTTAAATATCTTTAACGAAAAATTATCGTCATGTTTTAATTACTATAACGCAACAAAAATTTAAACTATAGAAAATTGAAAATATTTTAGTGATGATATTCGTATTCGTCATCATAGCGCACACAAATATTAAATTGTGACGAAATAACTTACTTTGTCATCATATATAACATTTGTGACAAAATAATTTTGTTGCTCTTTCAAAAAATAATAAAGGTGATGAATTGGTACTCGTCGTCACTGAATATGTACATCCACGACGAAATAATTTTGTCCGTTAATTTTTTTAAACATTTATGATAAAATTTAATGTTTTCATAAATTAAAATATGACGAACTAATTGCCCTTTGTTGCCAAATTTAATTAAATATGACGAAATAATTTCGCCACCTATTCGTCCGAGATTAATAATGACATATTTTTTTGTCACAAAAAAAAAAGTGACTGTGACAAAACACATCGTCATAAATTAATAATCTCTTTTGTCTTTAAAATAATTAGTGATAAATTTATTCATATTGTCACTAAATATAAGAATAGGTGACAAAGAAGAATTCGTCATTAATTCCTTTAAAAAATTAGTGACAATATATGACATTGTAAAGAAAGAATAGAATTGGTGACATTAAATATCGTCACTACTTATTTTGAAGTTGTCATCAAAAGGTTACCCTCCAAAATTTTGGTACGAAATTCTATCTCTAAAAATGATTGTGACGCATTTTCGATAATCGTCATGATATATGCTAATTAGCGACGAAATTTATTTTACATAATGACAAATACGAAAGTTGTCACAATAACGAATATTATTACGACGAAAATTAAATCTGTCACTATTATGCAACAAAAGATGACAACTTTGTGCGTCAAGAAGAAAATCGTCACAAAATGTGTGATTTCTTGTAGTGTACCGTTATAAACCCATTCGGTGGACAGCAAGCCCTATCTCTAGGTCCGGGTATTATATATTCTAGATCTATTGGGAAATAAAAACTCGGCACCACTGCCTCGATTTGAGCCTCCGTCACCCGAGGCATACGTGAGGCCACCTCCGAATTCGCCCTCTCCTCTAAACAAGTGGGAAAACTCACTTTCCGTGTCCAGATTTCCCTTAGATCAGCCCTATACACCTTCCTATTCTCCCTCCTTTTGGGGTAGATTGTTCGCAAAGGTCTCGCATCAACATGGCTCTTATCAGTACCCACTACCCTCAAACTAGAAGTTTCTGAGGAAGAAGACATACTTACTTGCACTTTCAAGGATGCTGGCACGAAGTTGAAGTGATTTTCAGAAGTTTGCTGCTTTCTTTCTCGCCTTGCTGGTTTTTTTATCGCAATTGCAAATTAGTGTAAAGTGCAAATGAGTTAGGATCCTAAACCCTAGCTCTATGCGCAGCCTCTCTAGCTCCACCCCTCATTACTTGTCTCGTCTCATATTTTGATGATTCGATCACCTTTTTCATCGGCCTCACGCCACAACGTCTACATCCAAAAACACTTTTCACCTGCTCTTGTGGTATCAAACATGAAAAACAACATCTTGATCACCCTTGAGATCGAGAACGTGCAATCCGCAACGTGGGCGGAGCTCTTTAAGATTCACACATGCTCGCACCGAGTCCTACACCACATTGTTCCAACAAATGGCAAAGAGGTTGTGCCTAGATGATGGATGGCGACAAAGAGATGTGGGCAACTCCTGATGCGATAGTCCTTGGATGGATTTTCTTACCATATCCAACGACCTCACAAACACAATTCTTGAACTGGAATCAACGGCCATGGACACTTGGAATCCCTTGCGTGATGTTTTCCAAGATAACAAGAATTCCCGAGCAGTGACCCTTGAACAAGAATTCTCACAAACTATCATGGATTATTATTCAACTGTTTCGGCATATTGCCAACAGCTCAAAGAATTTGCCAATCAACTAAAGAATGTTGACGCTCTAGTGTCGGATGATCGTCTCGTGTTATAGATTTTCTTGGGTCTCAAGGATGCATGTCAAAATGTTGGAACTCTCATCCAACAAACTGACCGATTACCTAAGTTCTGCAAAACATGTTCCATGTTGACACTTGAGGAAGTCGAGCTACATAAGAAGCGACGTCTGCCACGGCTATGCTTCCTGCCCGCAACACTAGAGACACGGGGAATGACAACTCTAGGTCTTTGTCTATTTCCGATGGCAAGAAGGCGTAGAACCGCAACCGAGGCAAGAACAAAGGTAGTGATCGTAATGGGGTTCGTGGTTCGGTGGTGGGCAAAGCTCCGATGGTGGTCGTGGAATCTAGACATAACAGTGGAATCCATGGAATGCACAATGGCCTTGGCCCATTCCACCTTGCCTGTATCCATCAAACCCTTGGCCCAGGCCCAATCGCCACTTCTTAAGGCACCAAAATCAGCAGAGTATTATTGAGCCTTGCCTTGTCCAGCAGCCACAATCCTTCAACATCCAGGCCCCATCTTCGCCTACGGATATTGAGCAGGCCATGGATACTCTTGGTCTTACTCTTCGTGATGCAACTTGATATATGGACACAATGGCTGCGTCTCACATGACGTCTTCATCAAGTACTCTCACGCCTTATTTAAATATGAGCAATAATTGTTGGAAATAGTCACTCTATTCTAATTCATGGTTATGGTAATACAACTTTGTCCCCATCCAATCCTCCCCTAGCTTTAAATCACGCCCCCCAAATTAAAAAACTTAATCTCAGTTAGAAAATTTACGACTGATAATTCCATCTCTGTCGAATCTGACCCGTTTGGATTTTCTGTGAAGGATTTTGACTCCTAATGAACTTTGAGAGTCTAGGGATGTCTTATCCCATAACCTCCACCAACAAAACAACCATGCCATCTTCAACCTTTGCTGCTTTAGTGCCCACTTTATGGCATGCTCGACTAGATCATCCAAGCAATCCTATTTTTGAGTCTCTTAGGCAAAATAAATTTATTCAATGTGATCAGTTAGTGATACTTCTATTTTTCATGCTTGTTCGATTGGAAAACATGTTAAGTTATCCTTTGTTGCCTCAAATTTGAACACTATGATACGTTTTGATATTATCCATAGTGATCTTTGGACCTTTCCTATTTTGATTTCCATGGGTCATCGTTATCACGTCTTGTTTTTGGACGATCACACAAATTTCTTGTGGACATTCTCATTATCAAAGAAATCTGGTGTCTACTCCACATTTACCTCGATTATAGCACATATTCATACCCAATTTGAACGAGACATAAAACCCATCCAATGTGATAACGGGCGGGAATTTGACAATGGGGCTTTTACGAATTTTTGTAAAAGGAATGGTTTGTCTTTTCGCTTCTCATGTACATCATTGCAAAATGGGAAGGCTGAAAGGAAAATTCAAACTATTAATAACATGATTCGCACATTATTAGCCCATGCATCTTTTCCCCACAATTGAGATGGATATTCAATTTGTTCGAGAAAAGGTAGCTCGTGGACATATACGCGTCTTACATGTTCCATCTCGGAATCAAATCGCGGATATTTTTCGAAGGGACTTCCATTAGTTCTATTTGAAGATTTTCGAGACAGTCTCAACATTCACAAGAGTCCCATTTTGATTGAGGGGGAGTGCTAGAATAGATTGTTACAATTTGGTCAATTATTCTGTAATTAGTTAGCATTATTAGTGGCTAGATTAGTGGGTTAAATTAACTCGTTGTTATCTATTTATATTGTTGTAATTCATTAGTGTAAATCAAGGAATTAATTCCAAATATTCTTTCAAAATAACCTTCACTTAGTGTAAATCAAGAAATCTTATATAGAGGCGAAATTTTTTGCCTCTTCAAGATCCTGAACTTGGATTAACAAAGACAAAATCGGCGAATTTCTGAAGAACTGCCCATAGGTATGCAGTTTGATTTCCTAGTGACTTTGAAGTGGCAAAAGATATTACTTCTGCAAAAAGAGGGGGAACACGGGGAAGAACTGGAGAAGAATATTCTGATGATAGTGTGATCTAGTTTAGATGTAATCCTGATACTATGTAGTCAGGTGAAATGGGATTTGTCGTGCGGCTTCTGTTAAATCTTTCTAATTAAGACAAGTCCATCAGGCAATCACCCTCTTTTTTTTTTTGGTTTCTTGTTCTTTTTTAACCTTAATGATTCTTTAATTTTTCAATATCAGCATATACCTTCTTCTTCTGTGGTTGCTAATTGCGTTTTGTAGATTTGCTTGTTAACTGTTTGTGAATAGTGAACCCTTTTCAATTTGATAAAGTGAAATGAAAATGAACTGTTGTTGGAATAATTGAAAGATGGGATTATATTTTTGACATATTGCATTATGTATCCATATTAAAAAGACTCAAACAAACACAATTATTTGGAACCCACCTAATGCAACCTTCAGTATCAATCAAACAAAATATTAGTATAGCCTTAGTTGGGCTAACCAATGTTGTGTATCACATGGATTTCTATCACCTATTGTCTAATCTATCAAGCCCATAGTTTCTACAACTTGGGAGTAATTATTAACCATGAAATTTTTTTACCTAGAGAAAAGCTTATGGGAAATAAAGATCCCATAATGTCGATTAAGATGATTCGAATTTGAAATGTTACAATTCGAATTCGAATATGAATTTCTTAAAATTCGATTCGTTTACATCCCTAACTCTGACTTCGAATTCGAGTTGTATAAAACATTGATTAAACTGAAGACAAGTATTAAACAGAAGTTCTGTAAAATAATAAGCTTGTTTAAGGTTCAACCTAATATATTGAGAAATGTCAAACCTACTTTCTCACTTGCTTAATTTCTATCACTTTATGTACATCTGTCAATAATACTTGAGCATTTTTCATCCTTAAACAAACCAACCCGTGATGTGTCCCAACTCTTTTTGAAAGAGGAATGAAAAATAAATCGCAATGGATGAGTCGCTGGATTAAAGCATTATTGCTTTGTAGGTATTATTTCGTAAAGTCAACAATAACAAACCTAAAGTGGTAGCCACTAGTATAGTAGCAACTACTTGTTGGAGAAATGCTTGTGCAGGATGATACCAGTGTTGATCAGAGGTGAGACTAAAATAAGTATTTTACTTCATCAACTATAATATTTCCATAGGAAGCAATTAGATCTAAATAATTCATATTACCTCCATTTATTTAGTTATTCTTTTAAATTTTGTAAGATATTTATAAATACTTATCTTTTTTTCCCATATTTCATTAGTAATTAAAAGAGACAAAATAAAGGAAAGAAAGGTGTAATTTTAGAAATTTGAAGAAATAGAGAAACTTTAATTGGTGACTTGAGTGTCCATTTAATTTACTCATTAATTTTTAGGGAGGAAATTTTAAAATAATTTTTTATACAATTTTTACTATAATTCTAACCATCTTGCAAAAATATTATAATATTAGTCTATCTTTATCCTTCTTGGATAATCAATAAAGTAAACACCCTACACACACCACCATATCATTTATCTAATTCATCTCCCTTATCCAATCCCATCACCCCCAAATTACAACCAGGAACCCCAGCCCCAGGCCCATTCCCACCCCTACCCCCTTCACCCCACGTACCCCCCCCCCCACCCCACCCCACCCCACCCACCCCACCCCCAATCCAAAAAAAAAAAAAAAATTTTACTGGATCATCCCCTGCCCCAGTCCCACTCTGCACCCCCACCCTCCACTCCCCAAGCCAAAAAAAAAAAAAAAATTCCGTTTGAGTTTTTTTTTTACTTTTTTCTTTTAAAATTTCACTTTACGACTAACACTCCCCGCAAAAATCATGTCACGACACACAATAACAACAAGTCCTCATTTGATATGATAGACACTTGCCACGGATTTTTATGATTTTACCCTTTCGTACAGTCATGTCACTATTGCCACGGATCTGCCACATATGTCACGACACCCACTTACCACGAATTCTAATACATTTGCGAATTGTGCCACGACACACTTTCCACGAATCGACATTTGACACGATACACACTTGCCACGGATTTGTATAATTTTATCTTTTCTTACAGTCGTGTCACTATTGCCACGGATTTTTCATATGTGCCACGGATCTGCCACATGTACCACGACACTACGAATTCTAATACATTTTCGAATTGTGTCACGACACACTTTCCACTAATCGCCATTTGACACGATACACACTTGTCACAAATTTGTATAATTTTACCCTTACTTACGGTCGTGTCACTATTGCCACGAATTTTCCATATGTGCCACGGATCTGCCACATGTGTCACAACATCCGCTTACCACGAATTCTAATACATGTGGGGGGAGGGGGAAGGGGTTGGTGCTGGGGCAACGGATGAGATATTAAATTTTTCTTTTTTTTTTTTTTTTTGGGCTTGGGGTGTGTGGGGTGGGGGGGTGGGGTGGGGGGGGTGGGGGTGGGTGTTTAGGGGCTGAGGCCTTAAGGTGAGGGTGATGTATATGGGGTAAGGAAGGGTGGTAATAATAATAATATATATATATATATATATATATATATATTAATAATTATAATAGATGTAATAAGATAATTACTTGGAGGATAAATTGGTAAAATTACATTGTTAGTTATCCTACAAAAGAATATAGAAGATTAAAATTATAATAATTTTATAAGATGGTTAGAATTATATTAAAAGTTATGATAATGATTATTTTCACTACTTTTTACTAATTTCTAAATCATAAACTAAAATAAAATTGAGGTAGTATATATGTCTACAATTTCATTTATAGCATAATTAAGTATTTTTTTTTATATTGTTATTAATTATGAATATTGAAATCGAGATTGATGATGGTTGACATTTTTAAAGCTAATATTAGGCATTTCCTTGAAAAGAAAAAGTAGAAAAAGTAGGAGGGGCAGTGAAGGCGTAAGAGTAAGGTATTTGCATTTGGTGTATAGTATTAGGTAGGTGGGGGCTTCGAGGTTTACAGTTGGAGGCTTCTTAAATTTAGGCCTAACATATAATAAATGCTAATCCCCCAATCCCATTATATGCCATACAAACAACATCATCACAACCAACAACAACACCAACTCAAAATGTTACTACAATTCTTAATTCAGTTTGATGGATTTTAATTTCCATTTTTGTTGTCTCAAAATTAATTATACATAAATTAGATGTGCATTGATAATGTTATTTGAATGCTTAATGTATATTAATTTTGTTAATTAAGAATGTGTCCATAAAACAATTATGATTGACTAATAATACGGATACTACAATGAATTGAACTAACTCCGTTGCACTTCCGCTCTGTCGTGCAAAGGAAACCATCCCTTGGTTAAGGCCAAACAATTTGCTTCCCAGTTTCAAAGTTAGTTAATTCTTTCATATTTTTCCGATACACATGAGAATAAATAGGGATGACATTACCTATTTCAAATGATGTTCTTTACGTTCCAACTTTATTAGCACCTAACACATATCACTGGTGAATTCCAAAATTTTAAAAATTGAGGTACGAGCTATAAACAAGGTTCTTAAAGTCGCTAGGCGCTAGTTAGGCGGTGGACTGGGGCCTAGCGACTAATTGGAGTCTGGGCGGAACTAATCGGGACATAGACGTAGTTAGATGGGGAGGAATCGGAAAATAAACGTAGGCGGTCAATGAGAGCCTAGCGCCTAGACGGGGATTAATCGGAGCTAATCGGGGATTTTTAGAACAGAGGCTATAAATAAAGAAATAATATGCACATGAATATAGTCTAATATTTAATATTTAAAGTCGTATAGGACAAATACAAGTTAAAAATTACAATTATAAGTTACAACTAAGTCCGTGGAGTTTTCATTTTCTGGAAGCAATCTACAATGTCATTATCTGGAATTTGCAAAAACACATCTTTCTCAATAAAAGTAACCAAACAATCACTTCATAATTGATCATCCATGTTACTCCTCAACTTATTCTTTATGATAGGTATGGCCCAACCTACCCGGCGCCGACCTGTCAATGTCGCAAAACGGCCTTGCCTGGACAATTCTCGTTTATTCGACCCATATGAGCAAGAGCAAGCTCAGACCGAGGCCGAACTTGACAAAGTATTGGGTCTCGATCCCGATGGAGAAATAGTCACCCCTTTCTCTCCGGAGATTGCTAACACGCCACTCCCTGCAGGATTCAAGCTTCCACCTGTTGCCTTATATACCGGCACTACGGACCCCGGCAACTTTCTGAACACATTCAAATACGCTATGGTTAACCGGGGCTGTAACCAGAAGCATTTATGCAAGGTATTTCCCGAATACCTTCAAGACGAGGCCCGACTTTGGTTCGATGCTTTGCCTCGGAATAGTATACATTCCTTCCGGGACCTCGCCGGGCAGTTCTGGACCCGGTTTTTATATGCGAGCAAAATCAATGGCTACCTTAACGATCTGATGAATATTGAACAGAGGGATGGGGAACAATCTCTCAGTTTCTCGAGCGTTTCACAGCGGAGAGCTTAAAAGTGGGCAATCGGTCAGACGATGTTATTGTCACTTCGTTCATGAGCGGCCTCCGGGTTGGACCGCTTTACACTGAACTTGCCCGGAACCCCCCAGCTACTACCCGAGCTCTCTTCGGGGTTGTAAGTATGTTTGCTAAAGCAGATGAGCAATCTCGGTGCAAAAGGAAGAAGCTCGCCGCCAAAAAACAGCCAGAGAAGACGCACGCAGGGACCAGCACCCGGACTAGCACCTTTAACCCTCTGGGAAAGGGAAGATTAGAGCCCCGGAGTGACCGGACTCCACTCACACCTCTCACCCGACCGAGGGCAGAAATATACGCTGTGCACAAGAACGAACTAATACCATGCCCGTCGATGACCGCCCCGGCTGAAAAACGAAATAGAGACAAGTGGTGTGCTTATTACCATGACCATGGACATGACACAAAGGAGTGCCAAGAGCTTTTCAAAGAAATTGAAGGTTGCTTGAAACATGGGTCTCTTCGGCAATATGTCTCCAGGACGGAAGACATGCCCCGGGAGGCCCGAGATGGGGGTTTTTCCCGAGGAAGGGGAGGTTACAATAATAGAGGTCAGGAGCATCCCCGAACACAATGGCGAAACAATGGGCCTAGGCATAACGATTACCCGCGGCAGGATCAATGCAGAAGCCAGCCAAATCCACCCCAGCAACCTCAGCTATTGCCACCTCCGCCGCCTCGTGGTCCCGGGGAGAATCAACCTAATCATGTCGTTCACGGCATAATTAACGTAATCTATGGTGCTATGCCATTGGGGGCTTCCCGAAGCACCCTGAAGGTCGAAGCGCGTAGGCCTCCTCCCGAGAAGCCTCGTCATAAGCGTCTTCATCAGACTGAAGCGGTGGCCTTTACCGAGGATGATCCTATCCTAGAGCTCACCCCTCAAACAGATGCCATCGTTATTGACATGGTGGTCGCCAATATCACGGTCAAGCACGTCTACGTCGATAACGGCGCTGCGATGAGCATCATCTTTTCTACTGTTTCCATAAAATGGGCATATCTCGCGAACGACTTCGGCCTGCCCCGGGGCCACTCCAGACCTTCACTCAAGGTGAGGTCCAACCTGAAGGAATTATCACCCTTCCCGCTTCACTCGGCACTTATCCCGCAATAAAGACCATCTTTGTGGATTTTTATGTTGTGTCCAGTTCGTCTCCTTACAACATGATCCTCGGTCGAGACTGGCTTACTCCGGCTAAGGCCATTTGCTCCACGTACCATCTGAAATTGAAGTTTTCTACATCCTATGGAGTAGTAGCAGTACGTGGGAATAAAAAAGTATCAAAGGAGTGCATGCGTGTTGCACTCAAAACGACAGTTGCAGCTCCCCCAAAGCCTCAGTTTCAAATTACTAACCCGGAATCCATTCAGAATACCTCCGAGTCACTCGGAACTGATGTGCCGAAGTGCCACTAGATCCTGCGAAGCCACAACAAACCGTCAAGACCGCTGACGAAGCAATTAGTGCGGCCCTAGTCCGCGAGGACCGTGGTACACAACGACCTATTTACTTCGTCAGCCGAGCCCTCCAGGAGGCAGAAGTTCGCTACTCCGTAGCAGAGAAGACAGTCTTGGCCCTTGTCATGACGGCCCGCCGCCTACGTCCTTATTTTCAAGGACATGTAATCCACGTCCTTACTAATCAACCGGTTCGCCAAGTTCTCCTCAAACCCGATATGTCAGGACGCTTTGCCAAATGGGCAATTGAGCTAGGGGAACACGACATACATTTTCAACCTCGTCGTGCCATCAAAGGACAAGCCCTCGCAGACTTTCTTGCCGAGGTCCCATTCAATAGACCCGAGTTAACTATGTTTCCCAGGGATGAATATGAAACCAACACCGTTGACGAAGCGAATATGTGGCATGTTTATGTTGATGGTGCCTCGGCTGCTAGAGGGAGTGATGCCGGGGTTCTCCTCACGAAACCCGACGGAGAGAATATCAAGTATGTCCTTCGTTTCAACTTCAAGGTGACAAATAACGAAGCAGAGTATGAAGCAGTAATTGCCGGGCTGCAACTCGCCCAAGCCCTGGGGGCTACACATGTACGTTTGTATACCGACTCTGAAGTGGTGTCCAGCCAGATCAGAGGATCATACAACGCAAAAGAAGATATGATGAAACGGTATCTTGACCTAACTCAACAAATTTCGCTAACTTTTGCCTCCGTTGAAGTTTTACAGATTCCTTGAGGAGAAAATACTAAGGCTGACACCCTTAGCAAACTAGCCTCCGCGGCCTCGTCAAATATTTCTGCTGATATACTTGTCGAAGAGTGATAATGCGCAATCCGGTAACCACAAAATCTAACGATAATCTACACAAACAGAATATAAAAACACAAGATTTACGTGGTTCGATCCGGAGATCTACATCCACGGGCAGAAAATCACTCTTGCCGAGGTGTTTCCTTTACTAGAACGTTGAGTTTACAGGTAGTAATTCAGTATACAGAGTGCGAACCCTAATTCAGAGTTCTTTTCACGTATTTATACTTAGCTTTCCTCAACCCTAACTGAACCCTAACAAACTTCCTATATTCACGCCCACTTCCAGCTGCATGGCGGTTGGGAACGAATCTGCAGCCTTGATTCGCGGAACAAACCAATCGCTGGGCCAAAGCGCGTTCCTGGGCCTGCTGGGCCTACGCGTGGTGGGCCTTCACGTGCTTGCTGGGCCTGCACGTGCTGGGCCGATCAGTGGGCTTTGGTATTAGCCCGACCCGAGGTGATCGGGTTATCCCTATCAGATGCCCCCCCCCCAGCCGAAGCGAGGTAGGAGCTTCGGTTGTCATCGTAGTGGAACCGTAAGCAAGAAGGACCGGGGTCGCTGGCGGGCCGAAGTGTTTACGGATGACTGAACTAGGCCGAAGTGCATAAGACATTTATCGAGATATCGAGTTTCCCAGAAGCAAGAAACGCGTTGGGAGTTTATAACAACCTGGCCGAGGTGGGGGTACACCGGAGTGAGTTGTCTGGCCAAAATGGAGGGAGCACCGCAGTGTGGTAGTATGACCGAGGTGGAGTGTACACCGGGGTGTAGTTTGAATCTTCCTGACGAAGGGTGAGGCTGATGTGATTGGCGGCGCCATCATGAGAGAGAGAGATGTGAAGTGACACGCTCTGCGATTTCCAAGAAATATGTTCCCCACGCACCTTGGGAACTGTAAAGCGCGTGAAGAGCACGTTTAAATCTCCATCATTGAATTTGAATAGGCTGCATCAGAGCCGTTGGTTTTTTGCGTATATAATTGGAATAACTGCACAGTAACCTTTCATCTTCTTCATTGCGATTCATCAGTTTAGAAAGCGGGAAAAAGAGGCAATCTGCACTCGTGATTCATCTCAGATCAAAAACTTCTCAAATCAACCTTCTCAAATTCCACCCAAGTAAGTATGTCTTCCTCTTCGTCTTCTTCATCTTCTGCCTCATCTTCTGGCTCGATTGAAGAATTAGGGACTTCGAATACCCCGTTAGACATCCCTCCCCTATCATATCTCATTCCGGAGAGGAATGAGGTTAGGACCATAGATAGGGTCGACGGCCGGGAATGCAACGTTATGATGGTTGCTTTCTATCCGTGCGCAGAGGAGGGTCGGGAGGTGTCCTCCGTGGCACTACGGATGTCGCGAGAGCAAATTGAGAGGGAACTCCCGTCATTTTACCTTCCCTTCAACCTCGAGTATATAATCCCTAATCCCGAGGATAGGGCCTGTTGCCCACCGCAGGGGTTTATTAGTGTATATATAGATACCCTTAGAGTAGGCCTGAGACTGCCGCTGTGGGACATTGTCACCCAATTGCTGAAATATTACGGTATTGCTCTCTGTCAATTAGCGCCGAAGGCGGTGAGGCAGGTGGTGGGATTCACCGTGGTCTGTAAACAGGCCGGATTAGAACCAACTGTAGAGCTTTTTAGGTTCTTCTTCCAACTAAAAAACTTCGGGAAGTCCAAGGGGTGGTATTCCTTTAGTCCTCGAGCCCGAGGTGGGTTCAAGGTTCAGAACCCGAGTAAGGTAGAGGGTTGGAAGGAGAGGTTTATATTCATTAGGAATAAAGTAGCTCTGCCGAAGTGGAGGACTGATGAGGTTCTAGACACCGCTCCTGTGGAGAGCCCGGGGGCCGAAGTGATACACACATTCCGGACAGTGGGGACTTTCAAAACCCTCTGTTCCGAGGAGGAATTGGAGGAGGCAGGGCTGAGTCCGTATTATTCGGGCAATGCAGGGGCTGAAGAGGGTAGGAGTTCTTTTTCTTGCTGTTTAAACTGTCGTTTTGCGCAGGACTAACCACAACCTTTGTATGCAGTGGGACGCTTCGGAAAGGAGCCTGCTGGAAGCCCTGCAGCGTCGGCGGCGGCAAAAAAGAGAGGGAAAGCCACTGAGGTGTCTCCCCGGGGGAAGATGCCACCGAGTGCACGACCATCGGCGGGGTCGGAAGAACGGGTGACGCCGGCGGGGTCTCCTCCCGTATCAAAGAAGAGGCCGGAGCCTACGGGGACTCCGCAAGCGCCATCCAAAAGACCCCGGGTAGGGGAGAGCTCGCAGGTAAACTTAGAATGCTGATCGTATTCTATGTGCCTGAAGTATCTGTTATGAAGGCTGCGGATGACCTTATTTGTCGTGTAACTGTCCAGGTTGAACAGGTGGCCCCGAGTCTTCTGGGGTTGGAGGGCGCGGATGCTGAAGAACTCCTGCGCCTGGCGCGAGGTATCCTAGACCTCGGCCGTAGGAGCGAGAAGGAGGGAAAGGAGAAGCTGGCCAAGGTGGCCAGGGAACTGCGGGCGCGAAACGACCGGCTGGCCCACGATATGACCGAGGCACGCCAGAGGGCTGCCTTGGTCGAAACCGAGGTCGCACGTCTGCGCGGGGTGGATGCGGAGAACCACGCTCTCCGAGGTGAACTGTTTCAGCTGCGGGCAGAAATGGAAGCTAAGGAAGCTGCCGTAGTCGAGGGGCAGGGAGCATTACTGAAGGCCTTCGCCGACAAGCTCTTCAAAACCACCACGTTCCTCGACTTCCAGATGGAGTTTGTGGCTATTGGGGACCAGGCCACTCGATCCGCGCTGCTGGAGTAAGTGAAGAAGGTCTACCCGAATGTGGACGTATATTGTCCAGAATTCGGGTATGACTTTGAGTCAGTGGCCGGAGTGGAGAAGGCCTACTATGCGGCGCTAGCAAATCTGCCGGAGTGGCCCCTTGTGAAAGCTCTCGGGGAGAAAAAGCAACTTCTGACGGCCGCGGAAGTGGCAAACTGCGAGGTGGACCAGGACAAAGAATTCCTGGCATTCTGCCGAGGTGAGCTGGTCACCGCTCCCCGGAGCATTGAGCCCCCTCCACGGGTGGAGGTCGAAGCCCCAGCTGCGATCGAGGCCGTCGCAGCAACTGAAGAGACTGAGGGGTTGCCCAAAGAGACCGAGGCAGTTGAGCGGGAGGTCAGTCGATCCCCGCAAATTTAAAGTTGTACAATTTTAGGAATGTTAGGAATGATGTACTGATTGAAACAGTTGTACTTTTGAGATGTGAAATATATTTTCTGTTTCTCAGACTCTTGCACTTCTCTTTTTACTTGCATGATCAATTTATGTCTGTTGTCGAACTGAATTCCAACTTGTACATGCTTGAGAGTAATCGATCTGGTTGACTCTTATTATCTGTTTAGAACACCGCGGAGCTACACGAAACAATAAAGAAGCTAATGCAATCACTTGAGTGGTTCCGCGGAGAAAAGAATCATCTGCAAATGCACGTAGCGCCAAAGCTGGAGAAGAAGGTAGCCTCGGCAGAGAGGAAAGTAGTTGAGGCCGAGGAGAAAGCCAAAGACTTCGAGATGAAATATCGGTCTACCGCTGCCGAGATGAGCCGCATCCTTGTTCATCAGAGGGAGTATGACCGGATACTCTCGGAGTTCGGTCTTCTGACCTTTGAAGAAGTGGAGGAGCGGGTCGTTGAGATCCAGAGCGAAATCTCGGCGCTGACAGCCACTAACCCCGCGGATGCCTCGGAGCTCGTAAGGAAGCGAGAAGTACTCGAGCTGCTTATGAGCATGTATGAAGGGCTCAAGGGCCGAGGCAGATGGAGGCCCTCTGCCGAGGAGTTTATTGCCAGTACAAGCCAGAGGCAAGGTACCCCGAAAGCGCCTCGGAAGGACAAGAAGACAAAGGACAAGAAGAAACCCTCCGGACAGAGCAAAGGCATAGTTATCCGAGAGCCAGCTCCGGTGACCATGATTGAAGAAAAACCCCCGGCGGTTACCGAGGAGGTAGTCGAGGAGCTGGCCCGGGAAATCGAAGTGATGGCTCCGGAGGAGTGGGCCCCTGAGCAGTGGGCTCAAACCCCGAGGTCCGCGCCACAACAAAGTAGCCGAGCGCGGACCAGAAACGAAGTCCCTAGGCAAGCGCCCAGAGCCAGTCCTCGGCGTAGGGAAGCTCGAGGGGATGACAGAGCCGGAGCCCGAGGCCGAAGAACTTCAGGGTCCCGGAGGACGCAACGAAGATCAAGAAGCAGTCAGCAACGCCGGAGCGCTGAGTATTGGCTCGGGGGCCGGAGATAATGGTTTTCCTCCTTTTTGTTGTTGTGTTTTTGTTTTGTTTTGTTTTTGTTTTTTTTTTTTATGTCTGAAGTCTTATGTAAAAAACTTTATGATATTTGTAATATTCAAAAGATAATAAAACTGTTGTAGTGTATACAAATGGGTTTAATGAAAGCAACAGGTTACAAACTATTTTAATCGGGTGTCCGGGAACGCGACAGGAAAAATTATTAATTGTGTTAATTGAGTGTTCGGGAACACAGTATGGATAAATCCAATCTCCCCGGACGGATCAGGCGGGAGTAACACCTCCCCGGACGGATCAGGCGGGAGTAAACACTTCTCCGGTTAAACAGACGAGAAAGTGATATGAGTCCGGGGACTAAAATGCGAATCTCCTCGGACGGACCGAGAGAAAGAGTTTTAATTGTCCGGAGACTAGTAATGATAATATGAGTGCGTTAGGGCGTCCCCGTAACGTAAAGGATAACACAGCAAGATATGCAAAGAAAGAATTTTTATTCAATGATAAGTGCCGGAGCAAACTCAAAAGTACAAAGAGAGATAACAACTATAAAAGAAATTAAAGGTAAGATGGTACTTGAGATGTGGCCTTCACAGATAGAAACGCCTTAAGTTAGTGACGTGCCAGCTTCGGGGAATCGGGGTCCCGTTGAGATGTTCAAGCTGATAGGATCCAGAGTCGTGTGCGGCAACGACTCGGTAGGGACCTTCCCAAGAAGCGTGTAATTTCCCTTCGGGGGCAGCTTTGCTGGCTGAGTTGAGCCGAAGAACTAAGTCCCCGACATTGAATTGAGTGCCTCGGACCCGGAGGTTATGATACCGGGCTGCTCGTTGTTTACATCTGGCCTGTTGAATGAATGATTGGTCACGGCGATCTTCAAGCTCATCCAAATTTGCCCGGAGAGCCTCGTCATTATTCTCTGGAACCAATGTGAGGAGGCGAGGACTCGGCACACTGATTTCAGCAGGGATAACGGCTTCGGAACCGTAAGTAAGGCTGTAAGGAGTCTCCCCTGTAGAAGTATGCGGTGTTGTGCGATAAGCCCATAGGACTTGTGGAAGATTTTCAGCCCAGAATCCTTTGGCATTATCCAGGCGCTTCTTTATTCCCGTGAGCAGTGTCCGATTGGTTACTTCAACCTGCCCGTTGGCTTGAGGGTGAGCAACCGAAGTAAAAATCTGTTTGATGTGGAGCTCGTCACACCATGACTGGAATGGATCGTTGGCAAACTGTTTACCATTGTCCGAGATGATAGTGCTCGGGATGCCGAAGCGACAAACAATATTACGCCACAAAAATTTCAAGATATTCTGACCAGTAATGGCTGTAAGTGGTTCGGCTTCGACCCACTTAGTGAAGTAGTCTACGGCAACAACCAGGAACTTCAATCCTCCCGGAGCAACGGGGAATGGACCAACAATGTCGATACCCCACTGAATAAACGGCCACGCACTCTGGATTCCAGTGAGCTCGGTCTGTGGCAGATGCTTTACACGGGAGTGCAGCTGGCACTTGCTGCATTTGGTCACCAAGTCGTGAGCATCGTTGAACAGGGTTGGCCAATAGTATCCCCAGCGGAGAACTTTCTTGGCTAATGTCCGGGAGCCGATATGGCTGGCACAGGCCCCTTCGTGAACCCTCCCGCAGAACTTGGGTAGCTTCGGCAGGAGCGAGACACCGGAGACTCGGTTGTAGGTATGACCGCCGGTATAAGACTCCATCATGAAAGGAGTATTTGGGAGCTTTGAGGACAACCTGCCGAGCTCGCAGCTTGTCAGTGGGCAGGACTCCATCTCGGAGATATTGGATGATAGGAGTCATCCAATTCGGATCACTATTGGCCAGTACCGAAACTGTGGCCTCCTGAATTGCTGGATGAGATAGGTCTTCGACCATGATATCCGGAGATATATTTGTTTGGACCGCGGAGGCCAACTTGCTGAGTGCGTCTGCTCTTGCATTTTGAGCACGCGGTATTTTCTGGATAATAACTGCATCAAAAGTTGACATGAGCTTGAGTGTTAGAGCACGATACCTGATCATTGTTTCATCCTTGGCGACATAGGTCCCCTGAATTTGTTTGGACACGATCTCGGAGTCTGTGAAGAGTTCAAGATGACGAACGCCCAAGGATTGAGCGAGCCGGAGCCCGGCGAGAACTGCCTCATACTCCGCTTCATTATTAGTCACCTTGAACTTGAAACGGATGACGTATTTTACTTCAACCTCCTCGGGGTCAATGAGGAGTATCCCGGCACCACTTCCCCGAGTTGTGGAGGCTCCATCTACATATAGCTGCCATTTCATATGTGCGGGTATGTGGGTAGCGGAGTGATGTGTATCCTTGTCTGTCGGAGACTGGGGAACGTCTCCCGGGGTTTCAGCCAGAAAGTCGGCAAGTGCTTGTCCCTTGATTGCTCGTCGGGGAAGATATTGAATATCATATTCGCCTAACTCGACGGCCCACTTTGCGAGGCGCCCAGACACCTCGGGTTTGACAAGAATCTGGCGGATAGGATGGTTGGTCAGAACCCGTATTTCACGTCCTTGGAAATATGGCCGTAAACGCCGAGCTGCCATAACAATTGCCAAAGCGGTTTTTTCTAACACGGGGTACCGTGTCTCCGCCCCGTGGAGAACACGACTTGTGAAGTAGACAGGATGTTGGACCCCATTGACTTCGCGCACAAGTGCAGCACTGATAGCTTCCTCGGAGGAAGTTAAATATAAATAAAGCGGCTCTCCGGGGAAAGGAACTGACAAAGTGGGCAACTGCTGTATGTGACGCTTCAAAGCCTCGAAGGCCTCGGTGCACTCCGGAGTCCACTCAAAGGACTTCGCCTGTCTCAAAATTTTAAAGAATGGAAGCTGGCGCTCTGCCGCTTTAGATAAGAACCGATTTAAAGCCGCTAAACCACCTGTGAGGCGCTGAACATCCCTGAATGTCTTGGGTGGCTGTAGTTCTAGCACATCCCGAAGTTTGGCCGGGTTGGCCTGCAAACCTTGTTGTGAAACCATATATCCCAGAAACTTGCCGGAGCCGACGCCAAAAGTGCATTTCGCCGGGTTAAGGCGCAAATTGTAGCTGCGTAGGGTGCGCAACGTTTCGGCGATATCTTGCACACAAGAAGAATGGGAGATACTCTTTATAACCAGGTCATCCACGTAAACCTCAACGTTGCGGCCAATCTGGCCGTGGAAAACCCGATCCATGAGGCGCTGGTATGCGGCTCCGGCGTTCTTGAGCCCGAAGGGCATTTTCTTAAGAGCATAGCACCCAAAAGCAGTGATGAATGCTGTCTTGATGGCATCTTGTGGATCCATAAAGATCTGGTGGTATCCCTTGTACAAATCTAAGAAACAAAGTGCCTCAAACCCAGTGATGGCCTCGGCCTTTTGATCTATGGAAGGTAGGGGATAACAATCCTTCGGACAATGTTTGTTGAGGTCGGAGAAGTCGACGCACATCCGTCATGCCCCACTGGATTTAACCACCATTACTGGATTCGATAACCAGGAGGGGTAATATACTTCGAACAGGATGTCTGCATCCAAGAGTTGCTTTACCTCGATTCGAATGGCCTCATTTCGCTCCGGAGCGAATTTCCTCTGCTTCTGCTGGATTGGCTTTACGCTGGGATCGATATTTAGCTTGTGCGTTATTATATCGGGAGAGACCCCGGGCATATCCAGAGGAGACCATGCGAAGACATCGGAATATTCTCGCAAGGTCTGAATTATAGCCTGGTGTAGCCATGGCACATCCACGGCTCCTACGGTTACTGTCTGTTCCGGCTTGGACGGATCAAGCGGGACTTGTGCAGTGGCATCCCCCAACGAGATACATTCCCGAGGTTCCAGAACCGACGATGCCACCTGAAGCTGCTGTTTGGGTGGAACCTTGGCAGTCTTTTTGAGTGCCACATACATACATTCTTTTGAAACCCGCTGACTCCCGCGGATAGCCACTTCGCCATGCGAGGTGGGAAACTTTAGTGCGAGGTGATACGTGGAGCAAATGGCTTTGGCGGGGGCAAGCCAGTCCCGGCCCAATATCACGTTGTATGGTGACGGGGAATTAACCACATAAAAATCCACGAAGATGGTTTTTATCTTCGGATAAGTCCCCAAAGATGCTGGGAGAGTGATGACACCTTCTGGCTGGACTTCACCTTGAGTGAAAGTCTGCAGTGGCCCGGAGCCGGTCGAAGTTGATCCCGTGAAATCTCCATCCTTTAGAAACAGTCGGCAAAGATAACACTCACCGCGGCCCCATTATCCACGAAGACCCGCCTTACTGTTATGTTGGCTACAGTCATGTCGATGACAATAGCGTCAGTGTGAGGTGTTATCTCCGGAACCGGGTCCCTATCCGTGAAGCTGACAGTCTCGGATTGATGGAGGCGTTTGTGACGTGGCTCCTCGGGAGGAGGACGTCGAGCCTCTGCCTTCAAGGCGTGTCGCGAGGCCCCGGTGGGAAGGGCCCCATATATCACGTTTATCACGTGAGGAGGCGCGTTGTCTCCGGGTCCTCCCGGAGGAGGAGGTGGCGGCGGGAGGCGTGGTTGTTGGCGATTGCCAGAATCTTGTCGTGCATAGTTATTGGGCCCCGGCCGATTATTCTGCCACGACGGCCGATTTTGTTGTGTGTCGCGGTCATGATATCCGCGATTATTGGATGACCCCCCATTCTGACCTGTCCGGGGCTTATCATCGGTCCGCGCAATGTATTGGCGCAAGAATCCTTTCCTCAGGCACTCCTCGATTTCCTTGCCGAGTTCTCGGCACTCCTCTGTCTCGTGCCCATGATCTCGGTGGTACGCACACCACTTTCCACGATTCCTCTTCTCAGGAGGCGCAGTCATCCGCGGACAAGGTCGCAGATCGTTCTTGTGGATAGAAAGGATTTCAGCTCGCGACTTCGTCAACGGAGTCAATTGTGGAATATCACTTCGGGATTCTGAACGCCCCGGGGTCAGGAGAGAAAATGCACTAGGTCGAGTACTAGGCCCGGTTTGTGCTTTGTCGGATTGCCGCTTGCTAGCGTGTTTCTCACGCTTCTGGCGAGTCTGCTCCTCGGCCTTAGCAAATTTGCACACTGTTTTGAACAGTGCTCGGGTTGTGACTGGGGTATTCCGAACTAATTCGGTGTAAAGTGCTCCGGGACGGAGTCCATTCATGAATGCGTTGATGACTACGTCGTCGGGGCAATTTCCCACCTTTAGACTTACCGCTGTGAAGCGGTCAAGAAATTGGGTGACAGTTTCACCGTCCCGCTGTTCCATATCCATGACATCGGCCAGGGTGGCCATGGGCTTCGCCCGTGCTTCGAACCGTGCCCAAAAATGCTCGGCGAGTTCTCTGAAGGAGGATACGCTGTTGCGTGGGAGAGAATCAAACCAAACCCGAGCTTCATCCTGTAAGTACTCAGGGAAAATCTTGCAGTACTGGAGGGATGTAATGTTATCATGGCTAAGCATGCTGTGCCTAAAAGCTCCAAGAAAATTGGCCGGATCTCCGGTGCCATTGTAAGGTGGTATGGCTGGCCGTTTGAACCCTTCGGGAAGGGAGGTGGCCATGATTTCCTGGGAGAACGGTGTGATGATATTTCCATTGGCATCAAGACCCAGAATTCTGTCCAGCTCAATATTGCGTTGAACTTGCTCATACTCTTGAAGATCTAGAGCATGAGGATTGGCATAGCGAACTCTCTTAGCCGCATTAAGTGGACGGCGGTGATCCACATCAGTAGGTTCATCATTGCGAGGTCGTGATTCGTTAGAACTCCCATGGTCCTCGGAAGAACCAGGTCGTTCCCGTCGCCGATCCTGACGTCCGCGGTGCCCCGGGTCCTGTTGATCACGCGAGCGAGGTGGGGGCACCACGGGATTAGCATTATGGCCGGCAGGTCCCGCGGCAGGCCCCGCGGGATGTAGGCGATTAACTGCCCAATCTTGAAGAACATGTGCATGCTCTTGTAGGAAAGCCTGGTAGTAGTTCTGGGGTAATTTGAATGTTAACCGGTGGTTGAGCAACAGCAAGATTAGGGTTTTGCAGGTCTTGAGGGGGTGGAGGGTTTTGATTGCCCTGATGATTAGACGTACTCCCTGCCGGCAATTGCCTCGGCGGCAAAACTTGATCCACGGGTGGATCCTGGTTAGATTGATCACCGTGGCGAGATTGATTCAAACGTGTTGTCACCATGATTCTTGAATGCGATGTAAACGTCAAAAATTGTTGGTTAAAGCCTTCCCACAGACGGCGCCAATTGATAATGCGCAATCCGGTAACCACAAAATCTAACGATAATCTACACAAACAGAATATAAAAACACAAGATTTACGTGGTTCGATCCGGAGATCTACATCCACGGGCAGAAAATCACTCTTGCCGAGGTGTTTCCTTTACTAGAACGTTGAGTTTACAGGTAGTAATTCAGTATACAGAGTGCGAACCCTAATTCAGAGTTCTTTTCACGTATTTATACTTAGCTTTCCTCAACCCTAACTGAACCCTAACAAACTTCCTATATTCACGCCCACTTCCAGCTGCATGGCGGTTGGGAACGAATCTTCAGCCTTGATTCGCGGAACAAACCAATCGCTGGGCCAAAGCGCGTTCCTGGGCCTGCTGGGCCTACGCGTGGTGGGCCTTCACGTGCTTGCTGGGCCTGCACGTGCTGGGCCGATCAGTGGGCTTTGGTATTAGCCCGACCCGAGGTGATCGGGTTATCCCTATCAGAGACTATGCATCCGGCGATACAGGAACAGGTCATATCTGTGGTGACCGATGCCGAACCCTCATGGATGACTCCAATCATCCAATACCTCCGAGATGGCATTTTGCCCGCCGACAAGGTGCTTGCTCGTCAGATCTCACTGAAGGCACCTAAGTACTCGCTTCACGACGGAGTCCTATACCGTCGCTCCTACTTGCAGCCGAGTCTTCGTTGTCTTGGTCTGGTCCAGGCCGATTACGTTCTCCGAGAACTCCATGAAGGTTCATGTTCAAGTCACATCGGATCTCGCACCCTCGCCAAGAAAGCACTCCGGTGGGGCTACTATTGGCCTACCCTGTTTAATGACGCACAAAATCTGGTGTCGCAATGCGACAAGTGTCAGCGCCACTTTCGGGTGAAACATCTACCGCAAACCGACCTTATCGGCATCCAAAGTGCTTGGCCTTCCATTCAATGGGGCATTGACCTCGTTGGTTGGTACACGTGTTTCGTGCACGCACTTTAGGGCATTTTTAGTGTCATTTTAGTGTCAATAATGTGCATAATCACGTGTATTTAGTGCTTTTATACTCTCATGGGCAAAATAATGCGTTTGTGCTATTTTTGTGTTAAGACAGGTGAAAAAGGGTCGAAAAAGAACATCAAAAGACCGCGGAGTCGAGGGATCGATCGAGGCAACAAAAGGAAGGGCTACCTGAAGATCTCGGCCGAGACAGGATGCAAATCTCGGCCGAGATGAGTCTCCAGGGGATTTCATGAAGAATTGCAAAATTGCAAATCTAGGCCGAGACAGACTTTGCATCTAGGCCGAGATGGAAATCTAGGCCGAGACAACTTTGCATCTAGGCCGAGATGGAAATCTAGGCCGAGACAGATAATGCGTCTAGGCCTAGATGAGTCTGCAGGGGATTTCAGAAATTCCAGAAATGGAGATCTCGGCCGAGATGCAATCCAATCTCGGCCGCGATGAGTCAAATCCTAAAAATTCCAAATTTTCTCTTTTTCACGTCTCGGCCGAGACACACTTGCATCTCGGCCGAGATTCCTTACCCTGTTTTAAAATCCTGAATGCGATTTTGCCTATTTTTGACTAGCACTTTCTCTCCTTATATATATATATCATCCCATTCGAATTTAACCTAACTTATAACAACCTAGAACCCATCCCCCTCAAATAATCAGCCACTTTTCTCCATTGGAAGCAAGGAAATGGAAGGGGGTTGAAGATCTTGATCTTCAACCCCTAACCTTTGGTTCTTTCTATCCTATTTTCATGTGTTCTTTAATTTTCTGTTAGTTTATCTTTGTATTAGGTAAAATGGGTGGCTAGCACCCTTTTGTTCACTCTTGATTATTGTGGAACCTTGAGTCCAAGACATTTATGTGATTATTACGGTTAATGTTACCGAAAATATTGTGTATTCAAGTGTTTTGTGTTATTTGCTGTTATTGACTCACATTTATGAATTTATTATTGCATTGATCACCCTTTAAGGGATTTGTGAATGTGTTGCTAGAATAGGAGATTACTATCCGTAATTGTAGGATTTCCGATTCCCGAGTAGCAAACAATAGTTATTTATTGGTGATAACACAAAGTTCAACCACTAAAACCGAGCTTGCGAGTTTTATGTTGAATTTATCTCGTTGTCCTAGTGTTTAATGCATTTGGTGATTGAATCTAAGAGAGCTTGTTCGAGGATTCGGTTAAACTGAATAGGGCTAGTCGAAGAGCTTGTTTTGATTAACTAAGATTAAGGGATAACAAGGCTATTAGAGCTTGTTAATAGCCTTGAGATAAGGGCTAGAATCACAATTGAATAGGGCATTAACAATAGTTGCATAAATCGTCCAAGACCTCGGTGAAACATGATCAAGGGTGAATCGTTTTGTTATTTACAAACCAAAAACCTATAAAAATCTCTTTAATTGTCTTTGTTTATTTAGGTGTTAGTTGCTATTTCATTAACCCCCCCCCCCCCCCCCCCCACTTCTTAATTGTTTTCTAGTTTATTTACTTTATGTTTCTTGATAATAATAGCTTAATACATAAAAGCAAAATTATTCAACCGTTCCTCGTGGGATCGACCCTTGCTTGCCACTCTACTAGTTAGAGTAGTAGGATAAGGTTAAGTGTATCTTTATACACATTTAATTTGGTAGTGGGAAATGACGCTACCAAATTTTGGCGCCGTTGCCGGGGAATGGTTTAGAACGATTTTGTTTTATGTGTTAAGCGTTTGTTTTATTTACCTAGATAGTTGTTTGTTTTGTTTATTTAAAGAGCATCCGTCGAGCCAACGACGTTAAACAAAGGCGCTTGTCGGGAGGCAACCCGACGTTTATTGCTTTTCGTATATTCAATTTCGTAGTTTAGGTTGCTTACTTATATTTAGATATTGTCTTATTATCTTCTTTTAGAGTGCAGAGACTATGATGATGAGGAACCGACCAATCCGTGAAATTCAAGGAGATAGCACCAAATGGGATTGAAGAAGCCCAAAAATCACTGTGAGTTAGGACACCAATTCGTACCCTTTCTTCCTCACAAACTTTGGTTTTTAACCGAGTTTGGGGAAGTCTTGGTAGGTGTACGTATTGGCAGCCCAAGAGTTTAACTTTCCATATGCTACTCTATTGTCTTTTGGACTTATTAGACTTGAAATGGTTTGGTATCTTTGTATGGATTAGTCTGTTGCATTTTTAATAAATTGTAAAGCGGTGAATAATATGGTTAAATTCGGTGAGCACCAAATTGTACTCCTCTTTTCCACAAACTAAGTTTGCAACTAAGTTTGGGGAGGGGGTGGGATTCGTACAAATTGGCAGCTCGAGAAAGCAATTGGATGAAGTTTAGGACAAGAAAATGTGGCATTGATTAATGATGAAAGTTTTTGACAAATATCTTTGAAAGAAGCACATGGTAGAGCATGATAGACTTTTGAAACAAAAATGAACATACACTCAAAACTTTTGATCAAAATTGCAGCCGAGTGAGTTTTTGAGCCTTAGAAGATACTTCCATCTTTGGAGTAATTTAAACTTTCTTTCGGTGTGAAATTCATTGAGTGCATTTAGTTGTCTCTAGAACTTGCCATAATTCTCTATTTTGCATGTGTTGGTGCATTGTGTGACATTGAAAATGATCTTAGGCAATTCTTGACTTGAGCCTATTTTCAAGCTTGAAAATACTTCCTTTGTACCAAATTTGATATTGTCTCTAGTTGAGCCCCTTGAGCTTTTAGCCTCTTGTTTGACAGCCCAACTCTACAAGCCAAGTACCTTTCGATTTAGCCTTTGACCTTAATTGGACTATTTGAGTATGAGGGAGGCGGTTGGAAGGTAGTCGGGTAAATTTGGGATTGAAAGGGGTGAACTATTGGGAATATTGAAGGGTGGAAGGGATTGAAACAATAGGCAAAGAATCGAGAATACTAGTTTCTCTCCAATGTTTGTTTATATTTGTTGAAAAAAAAAAAAAAAAAAAAAGAGGGAGAGAAAAATCGAAAAAATCGAAAAATCAGAAAAACAAAAGAAAAAGTTAGTTGTATATACTCAATTGTTGCTTTTGATTTGGAGAGGCTAGTATTATAAATGCCTTTCGATAGATGTTCTCAAGGTTGTAGAAATTCAAAAGAAAATACACTCCAAGGGAGAATTGAGAAAGCATTTAGGTTGTGGACTTTGTGGTAAGGAGAAGAAATCGATTCTTGGGATTGGTTTACTAAGGAAGTAAAGAGTGAGGTCGAGTGACCATTTTTTTAGGGATAGATGAGATTAGCTAACTCATTTAGTCCGTTTTATAGTCACTTATACCAGAAATTTTCCCACCTTACCCCAAGCCAACATTACAACCTATTAAAGACCTTTTTGATTCTTTGTCACACATGTCGGTATACATCGAAGTTTAGATGATTGGCAAGCTTATGGTAGGCATTTTATGCATTTCAATGTGAGCGTATACACTTCCCTTTTGATACACTTGAGAGTCGAGAGATACACTCACCATGTGAGGATCTTAAGTTGTGAGTGTTATGTCTCGAAAGTAGTGGATCTAGTCTATCACATATGCTTGCTTTTATCATGATCGCTTACTCTTTCTTATGAAAATTCTGAAATCAAATGCCACTAAACTTTGCCCTAAACACGTGTCCTTTTGTCTTTCTCTTTATTGTTCGGGACGAACAAGTTTTAAGTTTGGGGAGATTTGGTACACGTGTTTCGTGCACGCACTTTAGGGAATTTTTAGTGTCATTTTAGTGTCAATAATGTGCATAATCACGTGTATTTAGTGCTTTTATACTCTCATGGGCAAAATAATGCGTTTGTGCTATTTTTGTGTTAAGACAGGTGAAAAAGGGTCGAAAAAGAACATCAAACGACCGCGGAGTCGAGGGATCGATCGAGGCAACAAAAGGAAGGGCTACCTGAAGATCTCGGCCGAGACAGGATGCAAATCTCGGCCGAGATGAGTCTCCAGGGGATTTCATGAAGAATTGCAAAATTGCAAATCTAGGCCGAGATAGACTTTGCATCTAGGCCGAGATGGAAATCTAGGCCGAGACAACTTTGCATCTAGGCCGAGATGGAAATCTAGGCCGAGACAGATAATGCGTCTAGGCCTAGATGAGTCTGCAGGGGATTTCAGAAATTCCAGAAATGGAGATCTCGGCCGAGATGCAATCCAATCTCGGCCGAGATGAGTCAAATCCTAAAAATTCCAAATTTTCTCTTTTTCACGTCTCGGCCGAGACACACTTGCATCTCGGCCGAGATTCCTTACCCTGTTTTAAAATCCTGAATGCGATTTTGCCTATTTTTGACTAGCACTTTCTCTCCTTATATATATATATCATCCCATTCGAATTTAACCTAACTTAGAACAACCTAGAACCCATCCCCCTCAAATAATCAGCCACTTTTCTCCATTGGAAGCAAGGAAATGGAAGGGGGTTGAAGATCTTGATCTTCAACCCCTAACCTTTGGTTCTTTCTATCCTATTTTCATGTGTTCTTTAATTTTCTGTTAGTTTATCTTTGTATTAGGTAAAATGGGTGGCTAGCACCCTTTTGTTCACTCTTGATTATTGTGGAACCTTGAGTCCAAGACATTTATGTGATTATTACGGTTAATGTTACCGAAAATATTGTGTATTCAAGTGTTTTGTGTTATTTGCTGTTATTGACTCACATTTATGAATTTATTATTGCATTGATCACCCTTTAAGGGATTTGTGAATGTGTTGCTAGAATAGGAGATTACTATCCGTAATTGTAGGATTTCCGATTCCCGAGTAGCAAACAATAGTTATTTATTGGTGATAACACAAAGTTCAACCACTAAAACCGAGCTTGCGAGTTTTATGTTGAATTTATCTCGTTGTCCTAGTGTTTAATGCATTTGGTGATTGAATCTAAGAGAGCTTGTTCGAGGATTCGGTTAAACTGAATAGGGCTAGTCGAAGAGCTTGTTTTGATTAACTAAGATTAAGGGATAACAAGGCTATTAGAGCTTGTTAATAGCCTTGAGATAAGGGCTAGAATCACAATTGAATAGGGCATTAACAATAGTTGCATAAATCGTCCAAGACCTCGGTGAAACATGATCAAGGGTGAATCGTTTTGTTATTTACAAACCAAAAACCTATAAAAATCTCTTTAATTGTCTTTGTTTATTTAGGTGTTAGTTGCTATTTCATTAAACCCCCCCCCCCCCCCACTTCTTAATTGTTTTCTAGTTTATTTACTTTATGTTTCTTGATAATAATAGCTTAATACATAAAAGCAAAATTATTCAACCGTTCCTCGTGGGATCGACCCTTGCTTGCCACTCTACTAGTTAGAGTAGTAGGATAAGGTTAAGTGTATCTTTATACACATTTAATTTGGTAGTGGGAAACGACGCTACCATTGGTCCATTCCCCGTCGCTCCAGGTGGGCTTAAATTTCTGGTTGTTGCCGTCGACTACTTCACCAAGTGGGTAGAAGCTGAACCACTTACTGCTATCACTGGTCAGAATATCCTCAAGTTCGTCTGGCGAAACATTGTTTGCCGCTTCGGCATCCCGAGCACAATTATTTCTGACAATGGAAAGCAGTTTGCCAACGATCCTTCTCACTCCTGGTGCGCCGAATTACATATCAAGCAGATTTTCACTTCGGTGGCACATCCTCAGGCCAACGGCCAAGTTGAAGTAACGAACCGCACTATCATCAACGGCCTCAAGAAAAGGCTAGATCAGGCCAAGGGTCTTTGGGCTGAGAACCTTCCACAGGTTCTTTGGGCCTATCGCACAACACCTCATACTTCAACCAATGAAACACCCTACAGCCTTACATACGGATGCGAATCGGTCATTCCTGTTGAAATTGGTGTACCTAGTCCCCGATTTCTCAACCACGATCCCGAGAACAATGAGGATGATCTTCGCGCTAACCTCGACGCGCTTGAACACCGACGTGAACAAGCATTTATCCGACAAGCTAAATGTAAGCAGCAAGCAGCCAGATATTACAATACTCGAGTTTGCGGGACTCAATTTCGAGACGGAGACTTGGTGCTTCGGCTGAATTCTGCTAGTCAAGCCGCACCTGAGGGCAAGCTACATGCCACTTGGGAAGGACCGTATCGTATTACTGCTGCCTACGCCTCCGGAAGCTATCAGCTAGCACATCCGAATGGTGCCCCGGTGCCCCGCACATGGTACGTCAACAACTTGCGACGTTTTTTCCTCTAACCTACTTGGTTCGACAGATGTTTTTCTATTCTGTATTTTCTGCAATATGCTTTTACTTATTGCAGCATTTTAATTTTGTTGTCTTTCAGTTTTAGATTGCATTGTATTCCTATTTGTTCCGACATTGGATATTAATGCAATGCTTCTTTTATACGTATGTTATTCGCTTTGCGCGCCGCGGGGACGCCCCAGCCCACTCTACTACACACTTAGTGGTATTACTGTATTACTTGTCTTTGGACTAGAGTGACCTCTCGCCCGATCCGTCCGGGGAGGTCTCAAACCTTGTCTCTGGACTAGAGTGACCTCTCGCCCGACCCGTCCAAGGAGGTCTCAAACCTTGTCTCCGGACTAGCGTGATCTCTCGCCCGATCCGTCCGGGGAGGTCTCAAACCTTGTCTACGGACAAGACTTACCTCCTGCCCGATTCGTCCGAGGAGGTTTTTCAACTTGTCTCCGGACGCGTTCCAATATACTACGTCCTCCCGAGGACTGGAACAAGTACATTGCATTGCGTACTTGTACATTTAAAAACATCTTTACATACACATACATTTTTGTTCAAACAATATATCAATTTTTTTTCCTTTATACATATATATTTCATACATACAATTTTGTCTTTTACAAATCTTATACGTCTTTGTTCTTTTTTACATCATGCTATCTCTTCTTGCCTCCTAACCAAAACTCGGCACTCCGGCGCCTTGGAAAGCCTTGCCCTGTGCCTGCACTCCTCCGGGACCTGGCAGCACTCCAGGGCACTCCTCGCCCCCTTGGCTGCTTTGCCGTCCACGGCTCGGCTAGTTCGCCCTCTTGGTTGGCCCCGATTTATGGGCCCATTCTACTGGGTCCCACTCTGTCGGGGCCATCTCTTCGACCTCCTGGGTGAACTCCCGAACTTGTTCCGTGGACTCCAGGCTTCGCTCCGGCTCCGCCTCTCGCCGCCCTGTCGGTCTTCTTTCGGGCCTTGACCCCTCCTTGCTGGCCCTACTCGCCACAGCGGAGCTCGGTTCCTCAATTATGATTCCTCCAGGCCCCGCCGTACGAGTTGGCCTTTTTCTGCGTGTTTTGGAGGCCTTGGCCCGGCTGCTGCTTGCAACGTTCTCTTCTCTGGCGTGTGCTGCCACCTCTTCCGGCCTTCTAGGTTTAGATACATACCGAGGAGGAGCTCCAACACCTCGGCCGAGTTCGGATCCCCTAGGTCCATTAATTCTTTTATTTCAGCTTGCACTTCAACAATCCGGGCCTCGAGGTCCTCAAATGTTAACAGACCAAATTCTGTCAACATTCGCTCGTATTCTCGGTGGTGCACGTACATCTGCTCCACCTCGGCATCCTTTGATAGAGCATTGAGCTTGAAGTGCAGCGCACTCTCCTTAGCCTCGGTGCGAGCCTTCTCTGCCTCGGCCAGACTCTTCTCGACGGCAGCTAGTTTTCTCTCCAACCAGGGTACAACGTGCTTCTGCAGGTTGTCTCTCTCACCCCGGAACCAGTCCAATGAGCGCATCAGCTGCTTTATTACGCTATGCAGCTCCTCGGTGCTCTTCCGTTAGCAGCTACAAATTCATTACTATACACAACATAATTCATGGCCGTACAAGTACAAATCAACAAAATTGTTCAACATTCATTCGAAGTTTTACTTCAGAGTTCAATCAAGTACAAAGTCATTTGGGGTTCGAATACATCAACAAAAATGAACATATATTCGTTCCACTATCTACATCAGTTACAATTTATTCAAAATTGGGGAGAACTGACCTCCCCCGATTCGGTCCCCACGGATGCTGCTGATGCTGGCTGCTCTCCCTCCTGAGGCAACGTATGGCTGTCCTCGAAGCTTTGCCTCGACGCTTCTACTGGAGGCTCCATCCTTGGAGGCGAGGCCCTTTTTCGTGGCTCCGGCACGAACTGCCCCCTTCTGTATGCTAGGAATTCTTCATCCTGGTCTACGTCGCAGTTAGCGACCTCCTCGGCAGTCAGCATCGTGCCTTTCTCCGCCAGCGCCTCCAGCAGGGGCCATTCTAGGACTTGGGCCAGAGCCTCATAATAGGCCTCCTCCACGGCGCCTACTGAATTGTAGTCGTATCCGAACTCTGGACGGTACACGTCCACGTCCGGATAGACGTCCTTCACTTTCTCCAGCAGCGCGGAGCGGGTAGCAATGTCACCAACGACCACGAACCTCATTTGATAGTCGAGGAACGTGCCCGTCTGGAGGAGCTTCTCGGCAAACGTCTTCAGCAGGGCCCTTTGGCCCTCGATCACCGCGGTGTCTTTGCCTTTGAGCTCGGCACGGAGTTCCGCCACTTTGCCCTGGAACAGCCCCATCTCTGCCTCCACACCCCGAAGACGGGCTACCTCATTCTCCACCTCGGAGGCTCTTTTCCAGGCCTCGGAAAGATTGTGGGAGAGTTTATCATTGTGGGTACGGAGCTCCCGCAACGCATCGGCCAGTTCTTCCTTCTCCTCCCTTTCGCTCTCCGCTTGAGCTCCATAATTCCCCGGGCCAGCCGCAGCAGCTCTTCCGCCTCCGGTCCTTTCAAACCCAGCGTGCTCATTTGCCCCAAGGAAAAAGCAGTAAGTCAGTCTATACATCATCCCACTGGAGCATGCACAATCATACGTACCTCGGGGACAGCGTCCGCGCGCATCCTCTTTGCCTCCGAGGGTGGCGTAGATGATGGCTCCGGCCTCTTTCTCGACCTCAGTGTCAGGCCGGTTACCACCACATCTTCTTCGGTCCCTTGAGACCGACCTTGTCCTGGGGACGCCCCTCCTCTCAGTGCCACCTCGCCAGCAACCACGTTCTTTTTCAATGCCACCGGCATTGAAGGGCTCCCAGAAACATCTTTTCCGAATCGTCCCATTGCAGACACAATAAACAAAGTTAGCACTCTTGCAATATATCAACGCACACACAATAAATAGTCCTACCCTCCTCAGAAGCCCCAGTAGGCGAGCCTTGGCCCCGAATCGGGTTTTCCTCTGGTACTTCCGAGTAGTAGAGGCTCAACCCCGCCTCCTCCAACTCCTTCTCCGAGCAGACTTGTTTAAAGACACCCACAGTGTGGAAATCCTCTACTAACTCCGGCTCCGCACCGAGGCACTATCTACTATCTCCTCCCGTCTCCATCTCGGGAGGGTCACATTCACCTTTACAAACAAACATTTCTCCTTCCAGCCATCCACTTTACTAGGGCTCTTTACTTTAAAGCCACCCCGGGGCCGCAGACTAAATGAGTACCACCCCTTCGCTTTCCTGAAAGCTTTTAGCTGGAAGAAAAACCTAAATATACCTACGTCGAGCTCTACCCCCAAACTCTTACACACTACCGAAAACCCTACTACTTACCTAACGGCATTGGGTGCTAACTGGCACAGGGCAATTCCGTAATACCTCAAAAAGGTTGCACTACGAAGTCCCACAGGGGTATCTAAGACCCACCTTCAACTGGGCTATATATACTCCAACAAACCCCTTCGGCGGGCAACAAACTCGGTCGCTGGGCTCCGGCACTATGTATTCTAAGTTATACGGAAAGTAAAACGAGGGTATCAGTGTTTCTAGCTGCACCCGAGTCATTCGAGGCGCCTCCGAGGCCACTTCGAATTCCTCCTCGAGGCAGTCACTGAAGTCTACTGCTAGGGTGGAAATTTCCCTACAATTCGCCCGAAATACAGTCCTAATTTCCCTCTTCTCAGGGAATATACTCCGTAATGGCTCTGCATTAAGCGGTCGTTCCACCGTTCCCACTTCCCTAATAGAGGACGAAGACGAAGAAGAAGACATACTTACTTGTTTTCAACTAAAATTTGCTCTGAAAATTGCAAAGTGATTCTCCTTTTCTCCCGCTCTTTGTCTGTCGCAATTTGCAAATGAAAGGTAAAGTGAATCTTCCTGTACAAGCTTTATATATATATTCAAAAATAAACGGCCCAGATTGTGACCTTTCGCATTCAACGCATGTGATGCATGCGTGTTTTTCATGTGCTTCCCAATTACCTAGGCGCGTGGGTTTGGGTCAACATTATTTCAACTCCGGTTGACTACCTCACCTCGGGGGTACATTATTTCAACTCCGGTTGATTACTTCACCCCGGGGGTATTTTACTTCAGCTCCGGTTGATTACTTCACCCCGAGGGTATTTTTCTTCAACTCCGGTTGATTACTTCACCCCGGGGGCGTTTTCTTTCAACTCCGGTTGATTACTTCACCCTGGGGTATTTTGCTTCAGCTCCGGTTGATTAGTTCACCCCGGGGGTATTTTCTTTCGGCTCCGGTTGGTACTTCACCCCGGGGGCGTTTTCTTTCAACTTCAGCTGACTACCTCGCCTCGGGGGCGCACCATGTCACACCCACCCTTGTAAAAACTTATTTTATACCAATTTTTAGCCTTACAAAGCCTGTATATTTTTTTTAAAATTAATAATCTAAAATACTTTCCCGATGTTAAAATCTCATCAACATGTGTTCACATAGATCCAAGTCAAGCACAGTAGCATCACTCCATCTTCAACACCATATTTACAAAAATATATATATTAAAGTTTCTTAATTTGAACATGTCCAAAAAGATTATTAGAACACTAGCAAAAACATAGTGAGTCCAAGGTTTAGCCCCACAGGTCGTCATTCATATACACGAGGCTTCAAGACTTGCAGAAGTTCTAACAGCATGCCAGATTAGTCCACGAGCTCATACGTAGTCAAACTCACCTACAATGCAAGAACTACGTGAGCTAAAGCTCAGTAAGCAGAAATCATGCATGACAAATGCGAGAATGATGAGATGCAATTTACAAAACCATTTCTTTCAACTCTACTCAAAAGAAAACCGTTTTCGTGAGTATTGGCTCCCTTCACTGGCACAACCTCACCAGAATATCACTTATTGGCCATACTCGTGACTACCAAGGGTCCCTCCTCCCCCCTTATAGTCCACCCGAGATATCAGTGATGGTTGGTACGACCAAGCGGCTATCCTCCCGAGACTACCAGGGGTCCACCTCCTGCCTGCCCCCGCAGTCCACCGGGAAGTCTACCTCTTCCCGTACCCCGCATCACGAAGGTGCTGAAGTGGGAACCTCTTCCGCGTGCACGCCTGTCACCGGAAGCATCCCGAGAGACACCATATACAATGTATAACTCTCAGTGTACCAGTGGTGACCAACCCCAAAACATTATCAATTTATGCAATTACGTTATTTTGACTTCTTATATGTACACATGTAATCCTTGTAGATGCTAATGCTCATGATTGATGCACATCCATTTGTTTTTTAGCAACAGAAGAATACACTTTATACACATGCATACAACAACACATACATCAATCAATTATCACAAATAATAAACACAAATACTATGTTCAAGCATTGTAGTTGGCGATGGATTTCTACTTACCTCTCCTCCGGAGTAGCTTTTGAAATTTCCTATTCCACAATGGTAATCAATCCAGTTCGTTACGAAGCATAACTACGTCTGGGGGCGATACCAAGCCAGGATATTTTGCTTTAGATGAATCTTGGAGTTACAATTACAAAATGAAAGAAGAAAACTGTTTTAATAGCTTCTTGGACACAAAAGCTGAAAAGTAAGTCGGTCTTTGAATCTCGGCCGAGATTAGACCCTGTCTCGGCCGAGATGACTAAGTCGGTCTAAGGGTCTCGGCCGAGATCACTCTCTGTCTCGGCCGAGATGCGTCTCCAGGGCAAACTTCCCGTTTTCCCTGCCTTCACGTCTCGGCCGAGATCACTTCTCTGTCTCGGCCGAGATGACTCGACCACCCGTCTCGGCCGAGATCCTTCCCCGTCTCGGCCGAGATTACTTTCCAGCGAGAAACACTTCATTCTCCTTGCTTTTGGCTCCACACTATAAACTTGTCACGCATAGTCTTAAATTCTGTAGCATGTTTCATTATTTTAGACTAGGGGGTTCTTGACTACCAAGGTAAACATGTCCAAATTAGTCGCAAAATATAAAATAACGCAATAAATGTAATAAATTAATTACTATAAAACTATCACGTAAATAGCACATAAAATATGGAATGCATGAAATGCAAAAATTATATTTGCCAGTGAGTTGTGAGAGGCACGGGTATTACATCCTCCCCCCCTTATAAAAATTTCGTCCCCGAAATTTACTTACTTGAAGAGTTCAGGATATTTGGCTCTCATTTCATCCTCTCTTTCCCAGGTGGCTTCTTCAACTGATTGGTTTCTCCATAACACTTTGACCAACGGAATTTCTTTGTTTCTGAGCCGTTTTACTTCCCTTAACAAAATTTGTACTGGTACTTCCTCATATCCCAAGTCTGCTTGTAGTTCTACAGGTTCACTGTTCAGGACATGAGACGGATTTGCGACATACTTCCTCAATACTGACACATGGAACACATTATGTATTTGAGACATTGATGCTGGCAAATCGAGTCTGTAGGCAACTTCACCAATCCTCTCGATAATAGGAAATGGACCAATGTATCTCGGACTAAGTTTTCCTTTCTTACCAAACCGCATTATTCCCTTCATTGGAGCAACTTTCAAGAACACTAGGTCTCCTACTGCAAACTCAAGTGCTCTCTTTCTCTTATCTGCATAGCTTTTCTGGCGACTCTGAGCCGTTTTCATCCTTTCTCGAATCTGTGACACAGCTTCTGTCATTTCTTGTATTATACTTGAACCTAGAAGTCTTCTTTCGCCAACTTCATCCCAATGTATCGGAGATCGACACTTCCTACCATATAGTGCTTCATAAGGGGCCATTCCTATAGTGGATTGATAGCTGTTGTTGTAGGAAAATTCTATCAAAGGTAGAAATTTGCTCCATTGACCCTGGAAATCTAACACACAAGCTCTGAGCATATCCTCTAAAGTCTGTATCGTCCTTTCCGATTGTCCGTCAGTTTGTGGATGATATGCAGTACTGAAAGACAACTGTGTTCCCAGTGCCTTGTGTAAACTCTTCCAGAAAGTAGACAGGAATCTTGAGTCTCTATCTGAAACAATGGATAACGGTACTCCGTGAAGTCTGACTATTTCCTGTATATATATCTGAGCATAACGATCCATGGAGTAAGTAGTACAGACTGGAAGAAAATGAGCAGTTTTCGTAAGTCTGTCCACAATTACCCAGATAGCATCGTGACTCTTTACAGTTTTCGGCAATCCCACTACAAAATCCATTGTAATGTTCTCCCATTTCCATTCTGGAATCAGTAAGGGTTGTAAGGTTCCTGCCGGTCTTTGATGTTCTGCTTTTACCTGCTGACAGGTCAAACACTGTTCGACATACTGAGCAATATCTTTCTTCATACCTGGCCACCAATACTGCACCTTTAAATCTCGATACATTTTGGTAGCTCCTGGATGTACTGAATATGGTGTCGAATGTGCCTCTGTCATAATATCTCTACGAATGCTATCTACATTTGGCACACATAACCGGTTTTTGAATCTTAAGATATTGTTCTCTGACATCTGAAAGTCTGAAGGCGTCCCTGAAGCGGCATCCTTCTTCACTTTAGCTAAATATTCATCTTCATTCTGTCCCTGCTTAATTCTATCAAGTAGGGTAGGCTGAAGGGTTAGAGCTGCTAGTCTTGCCTCTACTACTCCCAATTGAACAATCTCGACATTCATTCTTTGCAAGTCTAGTAACTCTGGTTTCTGAATCAAAGCCATCAATGTAGTACCTTGGGACGATTTTCTGCTTAAGGCATCAGCAACGACATTTGCTTTACCAGGACGATAGTTGATAACACAGTCATAATCTTTCACGAGTTCTAACCATCTTCTCTGTCTCATATTCAGCTCTTTCTGTGTGAAAAAGTACTTCAGACTTTTGTGATCTGTGTAGATCTCACATCGTTCTCCATATAGATAGTGTCTCCAGAGTTTTAGTGCAAATACTACTGCTGCAAGCTCCAAGTCATGAGTAGGGTAGTTCTTCTCATACTCCTTCAATTGTCTGGATGCATATGCTATTACTTTGCTATTCTGCATTAACACACACCCTAAACCATTCTTCGAAGCATCACTGTATACTACAAAGCCTCCAGTCCCTGTTGGTATAGAAAGGATCGGCGCAGATGTTAACCTTTTCTTCAGTTCTTGAAAACTCTGCTCACAAGCCTCTGTCCACTTGAATGTTACACTCTTTCTAGTTAACTGTGTTAAGGGAGATGCAATTTTCGAGAATCCTTCTACAAATCTCCGATAGTACCCAGCTAACCCGAGAAAACTACGTACCTCTGAAGGATTTGTAGGTTGTGGCCAATTGTTAATTGCTTCAACTTTACTTGGATCAACTGAAATTCCTTCTCCTGACACAACATGCCCTAGAAATATTACTCGATCCAACCAGAACTCACATTTCTTGAACTTAGCGTACAACTGTTTCTCCTTTAGAACGTCTAAAACCTTTCTCAAATGCACAGCATGCTCTGCTTCATTCTTGGAGTAAATCAGAATGTCATCAATAAACACGATAACAAACTTATCCAAAAAGTCTTTGAACACCCGATTCATCATATCCATGAAAGCTGCTGGGGCATTTGTCAATCCGAATGGCATCACCAAAAACTCATAGTGTCCGTATCTTGTACTGAATGCCGTTTTTGGGATATCTTCCTCTTTAATTTTCAGTTGATGATAACCTGAACGCAAGTCAATCTTGGAGAATATGGCAGCTCCCTGGAGTTGATCAAATAAGTCATCAATCCTGGGTAAGGGATATTTGTTCTTGATCGTAACCTTGTTCAGTTCTTTGTAATCTATACACATCCTCATAGTACCATCTTTCTTCTTGACAAACAAAACTGGTGCACCCCATGGCGAAAAGCTAGGTCTAATGAAGCCTTTGTCCAGTAAATCTTGCAATTGAATCTTCAACTCTTTCAACTCTGTTGGCGCCATTCTGTATGGTGACTTCGATATAGGAGCAGTCCCTGGATATACGTCAATTACAAACTCTATCTCTCTGTCTGGGGGTAATCCTGGGAGTTCCTCTGGAAATACTTCAGGGTATTCTTGCACCACCGCTACCTCCTCTATAGTCGGACAATGTTTCTCTTCCATACTCATAACACTTACTAGGTAGCCTTCACAACCGCTTTCCAATAGCCTTTTCGCTTTCACCGCTGATATCATGTGATATTTGAACCTTTTTCGTACTCCAATAAAGACGAAAGATGTGTCTCCAGGCGGCTGAAATGTGACTATCTTGTTCTGACAATCTATTGTAGCACCATACTTCGATAGCCAGTCCATTCCCAAAATCACATCATAATCATTCATATCTAATATGATTAGATCGGCATAAAGTTCTCTTCCTTCAATAGAGATAACACATGCTAGCAGAATTTGGTTAGTTTGTTTTGACTCTCCGGAGGGGATCACTATATTGTAACTAACGTCTGCTACATCAGGTTTTCTACCCAGCCTCTTCACATACTCAGTGGATGCAAATGAATGTGTAGCTCCAGAATCAAATAATGCAAATGCAATAGTATCACAGATGGGAACTTTACCTGTTACTACAGATGTATTTGCTTCCGCTTCCTCTGTGGTCATGGTAAAGACTCTAGCTGGCGTCTTCTTTTGTGTAGCAGGGTTTGAGTTTTCTGGACAAACCGTGGAAATGTGTCCTGCTTTTCCACATTTAAAACAAGTCCGATACTCTGCGAAACACTTTCCACTATGCGAACCTCCACATGTGGGACATGTAGGTTGTGTAACTGGTGATTTTCCTTGTTCACCCTTTTGGCGCTTGTCCTGATCCCATGATTGTTGTCCTGGTTTTGGTTGAGAACCCGGCCTTGGACCTTGCACTTGTAGCGGCCTTTTCTTTCCATCTCCTCCAAAACGAGGTCCTTGTCTTTGTATAAACTGGCGCCTAACCTCCTGAGCACGCCTAATTTTCATTTCTGCTTGTTCGGCAATCAACGCTCGTTCAGCAACTTGTGAATAAGTTACTCCATGTATTCCAGCCATACACACATCTCTATATAACTCTGTCCTCAGACCTTCTAGGAATCTCTCTACTTTCAGCGCATCCGTACTGACCATGTGCTCCGCAAACCTAGAGAGTTGCTCGAACTTGGCGATGTAGTCTGCAACATCCATTGCCCCTTGTCTCAATTGTATGAACTCGTTCATCTTCATTACTCGAACTGGGGCAGTGAAATACTTGTTTCTAAAAAGTTCTTTGAACCTATTCCACGTCATTGTCGCCACATCCTCTATAGTTTTCATTGTGTCCCACCAGTGTCCCGCACTTCCACGTAACATGAATGATGCGCACAATACCTTTTCCCCCTCAGGAACTTTACTATACAAAAACATGTTCTCTATAGTTCTAAGCCAATCCTCTGCATCAGTGGGATCCGTTGCACTCTCAAATGTTGGCGGGTTAAGCTTTCTAAACCTTTCCCCGATGACCTCTAAGTATTCAGCTCGAGGTTGTTGTTGATTTACACCATTTCCTGGTTGTTCACCCACACCCCTTTGTTGGATAAGTTGTTGAATTTGTTGCGACTGTTGTTCGACTAACCCTGTCAACCGAGCCACAATCGCTTCGAGGCCAACACCTACTGCTGGTGCATTCGGTTCTGGATCGTTATTTCCTTCAACACCTTCTCCTCTAACGACCTCCATGATTTCTTTCTAATTTTATTGTCCCTCTGTCACAGGCCAATATGACTTATGAAATAATGAATGCAAGTTACGAATAAGTAAAACTTACTGGCATGTCTGCGCTTCAGAAGTTCCGAGCTCATGTATATGAACTGTCTACAGGGCACAAACCGGGCTCTGATACCACTCTGTCACACCCACCCTTGTAAAAACTTATTTTATACCAATTTTTAGCCTTACAAAGCCTGTATATTTTTTTTAAAATTAATAATCTAAAATACTTTCCCGATGTTAAAATCTCATCAACATGTGTTCACATAGATCCAAGTCAAGCACAGTAGCATCACTCCATCTTCAACACCATATTTACAAAAATATATATATTAAAGTTTCTTAATTTGAACATGTCCAAAAAGATTATTAGAACACTAGCAAAAACATAGTGAGTCCAAGGTTTAGCCCCACAGGTCGTCATTCATATACACGAGGCTTCAAGACTTGCAGAAGTTCTAACAGCATGCCAGATTAGTCCACGAGCTCATACGTAGTCAAACTCACCTACAATGCAAGAACTACGTGAGCTAAAGCTCAGTAAGCAGAAATCATGCATGACAAATGCGAGAATGATGAGATGCAATTTACAAAACCATTTCTTTCAACTCTACTCAAAAGAAAACCGTTTTCGTGAGTATTGGCTCCCTTCACTGGCACAACCTCACCAGAATATCACTTATTGGCCATACTCGTGACTACCAAGGGTCCCTCCTCCCCCCTTATAGTCCACCCGAGATATCAGTGATGGTTGGTACGACCAAGCGGCTATCCTCCCGAGACTACCAGGGGTCCACCTCCTGCCTGCCCCCGCAGTCCACCGGGAAGTCTACCTCTTCCCGTACCCCGCATCACGAAGGTGCTGAAGTGGGAACCTCTTCCGCGTGCACGCCTGTCACCGGAAGCATCCCGAGAGACACCATATACAATGTATAACTCTCAGTGTACCAGTGGTGACCAACCCCAAAACATTATCAATTTATGCAATTACGTTATTTTGACTTCTTATATGTACACATGTAATCCTTGTAGATGCTAATGCTCATGATTGATGCACATCCATTTGTTTTTTAGCAACAGAAGAATACACTTTATACACATGCATACAACAACACATACATCAATCAATTATCACAAATAATAAACACAAATACTATGTTCAAGCATTGTAGTTGGCGATGGATTTCTACTTACCTCTCCTCCGGAGTAGCTTTTGAAATTTCCTATTCCACAATGGTAATCAATCCAGTTCGTTACGAAGCATAACTACGTCTGGGGGCGATACCAAGCCAGGATATTTTGCTTTAGATGAATCTTGGAGTTACAATTACAAAATGAAAGAAGAAAACTGTTTTAATAGCTTCTTGGACACAAAAGCTGAAAAGTAAGTCGGTCTTTGAATCTCGGCCGAGATTAGACCCTGTCTCGGCCAAGATGACTAAGTCGGTCTAAGGGTCTCGGCCGAGATCACTCTCTGTCTCGGCCGAGATGCGTCTCCAGGGCAAACTTCCCGTTTTCCCTGCCTTCACGTCTCGGCCGAGATCACTTCTCTGTCTCGGCCGAGATGACTCGACCACCCGTCTTGGCCGAGATCCTTCCCCGTCTCGGCCGAGATTACTTTCCAGCGAGAAACACTTCATTCTCCTTGCTTTTGGCTCCACACTATAAACTTGTCACGCATAGTCTTAAATTCTGTAGCATGTTTCATTATTTTAGACTAGGGGGTTCTTGACTACCAAGGTAAACATGTCCAAATTAGTCGCAAAATATAAAATAACGCAATAAATGTAATAAATTAATTACTATAAAACTATCACGTAAATAGCACATAAAATATGGAATGCATGAAATGCAAAAATTATATTTGCCAGTGAGTTGTGAGAGGCACGGGTATTACACACCATACCATTCTCGACATAATTCAAGCCGGAGCGAGGTACGGGAGGGCATCTGATAGGTATGGCCCAACCTACCCGGGTCGGACCTGTCCGCCACCCGGGTTACTTGGGCCCGAAAACACAAGCCCACAAAGAAGCCCATACACGAGCGCTCACAAGAGAAGAACAAGTCAAATAAATATTCCTCAACCGCCAAGCGGACGTGGCCCATGATCGCCTCAACCTCCCATGCACGATTACAGGCGCGAGGATCATGGGCAGTTCAGAATGGGCTCCCGGAAAAATAGGAAATATCTGTATAGATTAGGCAAGAGATTTGATTGTAAAGGGACTAATGCAATTTTTGGTATCAAAATGAAAATAGTGAAAACGATTGAGAGTGATTACTCTTTTTCGGTGGACGTAGATCTCCGAGATCGAACCACGTAAATCCTTGTGTCATTTGCACTTTTACTGTTTTTGTTACTCCGTTAGATTGCCTTAATTGCGGTTCAGTTGATATCCGGATCTCCGCTTTATCACTTTACATAACTCATTCTGGAAAACACTCTCTCCACACCTTTATTAACGGCTGAGAGAATAAACACCAACTTGATAAGCAAATAAATTGTCGGATAAGTCACATACTTCTTTGTTTCTACAAGCATCATCGAAACGGCACTGAGATCATTCAAATCTCCAAAACTACCATCTCTTGCATATCTTCAATAAATACATCAAGTTCGACATTCAGGAGCCATGAAATCAATACCGAAAAACTCAAATTGATAACATGTGGTAAGTTTAAGCATTTTTCCCTTGTCAAAAGAAGAAAAACAATCTTTAAGATTTAAGCCGGTTGTGCATGTGAGCAACTCCATACAAACCTCGTCAAATCGGTTATTGAGCTCTTCCATTTGTGAAGCAATCACTTGTAGAATCAAATGTACCTAGAAATGTTGAAGGTTCGTCTCTTCCTAGAGCAAAACGTCTTGATCTTCCTGGTGGCATAGACGGAGCATCCATATTGGGAACAACACTCTCATACTTATTGCAAAACCAAGTGATTTTATTATAGACAGTTTCCCATCCATAATCTCTTGGTTTTTGCAATATTTGCTTAGTTAAGGAAACAAGTGTCATGACATTAACAATATCTTGATCCCTTCTTTACAAAGCAAGACACAAATTATTAGTGTTCCCTAAAATAGTCAACATCAAATGTGCCATAAAATCAAAATCAAACGACTCTAATGAGTAACAAATAGCTTGGGCTTTTATCCTATTTTCCTAACATGAAGTGTTCTCCCCAATCATCACAAGTACCTCAATAAAATTGCAGGAAACAAGTGAATAACATTCAAAAGAGTATTATTATGAGATCCCCACTGAGTATCATCGAACCTTTTTAGACCAAGCTCTTGAATCAAACTTGGCCCACTCTTAAGTTTACCAACTTCCAAGGCTTGAGACACCATTTGAGCTTGAGTTACTCGAATCATTTCTCTTCGCTTACAAGAAACTCCAACAACATTCAACAAGTTTGCAAGTGTCTCAAAAAGCCAACTACAATCATTATTTTTTTAGCAACGCCAACAAGTGTTAATTGAAGTTGATGAGTAAAACAATGAACACAATACCCACTTGGAGTATCCCTTCATGTCGCTAGCCCCATCATACCCTTGCTCTCACATCTTAGATATACTCAATGAATGCTCCATAAGCAAAGATATTATTGTACTTTTAAGTGACGCTGCTGTGGGGTCACCTACATGTACAAGTCCAAGAAGTTGCTTCACGACCTTTACTTTTTTACCCTTAACATATCGCAAACAAAGAGCTAATTGTTCTTTTTCGGACACATCACTGGATTCATCAGCCAATATACCAAAATAGTCATCAGCAAGCTAATCTATAATGCGTTTACTTGTTTCTTTAGCACAACAACTAATGAGGTCCTTATGAATTGTGGGATACATCATTTGTTTATTACCTGGTGCATTTTGAAAAGTTACTTTTTTAACACCCTCATTATGTCTTGCAAGCCAGTTCAAAAAGCTCAAGAAGTTTTCTTTATTATTTGATTTTTCACTTTCATCAATGCCCACGACATGCCAACCCCTGGCGCAAAATAAACCTCAAACAACTAGTGAAGCTTTCAAGCGGAGTTATACTCACTTTGGATCATATCACTTGCATTATAAAAAAATATGGATAATATTTATTTTTGAGTCTCTTAAATCCATTTATAAGCAAGATTATGAGCACTTTTAACTCCACCTACATGCTTCTCAAATCTATCCGGTTTATTCTATGATCAAATCCACCATTAACAAATGCATATCCTCCCACACTACTTTCAACCTCATTATTTAACAAGTAACAGACAAAACAAAATGTTGCATCTTTCTCAATACTATATTCAAGTCAATCATATTTTTTGAACCAGTAGACACTAAATCAGCACATACCTCGAATGTCTCTTTGAGGGGAGTCGTGACTTTTTGGCTGGCAAGGTTTTTTTTCAAAATATATTCTCTCCTCACAGCATTGAGTTCTTTTGAAGGATAATCCATTATGTTTATTCTTTTACCCGGATCATGGGGAATAAGTTCAACATCTTATATAAGTTCTTCCTCTTCGAAAGGACCAGTTGAACCATCTAATTCCATGCTATTTTCTTTATTTTGGGGAGAATTAAGATGTTGAGATAGAGGAGACTTACTATCATTCGAAGGAGAGTCGTCATCTCTTGGTAAAGTGGAAGAAGTTCCTTCAGATTTCACAAACATAAATTGTCGAAGATAAATTATTTTACCATATCCTTGGTTTTCTTTATTGAGGAGTATCCCACATCCTTACCTAAATTGAATAGTAGATGATGATGATGATGATGATGATGATGATGATGATGATGATGATGATGATGATGATGATGATGATGATGATGATGATGATGATGATGATGATGATGATGATGATGATGATAAGAAGAAGAAGAAGAAGAAGAAGAAGAAGAAGAAGAAGAAGAAGAAGAAGAAGAAGAAGAAGAAGAAGAAGAAGAAGAAGAAGAAGAAGAAGAAGAAGAAGAAGAAGAAGACGAAGAAGAAGAAGAAGAAGAAGAAGAAGAAGAAGAAGAAGAAGAAGAAGAAGAACAAGAAGAAGAATACAATCATATAATAAAAATAATGACTTCAAGAGACCAATTACAATTATCACAAAATCAACCAATTTCACACACTTATATATATAAAGATAAAACGACAAACCCTAATTTAACAATCAACATAACATTAAAGAATTTATAAATTAAGCAATAGCAGACAAAACAAAATTATTAACAATATACAAAAGCTAATGAATTAAAAATTCAAAATTGAGAGAGAGAGAGAGAGAGAGAGAGAAACCTGGTTCTGGAGTTGTAGAGGTGACTCACTCTGTTTCTTGAATGTAATTCAGCAGAAGCAAAAGATAGTGGTGAGGAAGTGTTTGTCGTATTACTTACAAAGGGTAATGTAATAAAAGCTTAATATATTTTTTTTTAAATATACCTAGTACTTTTATTTTTTTTAAGTGGGAGTACTAGTGTACCCCCCTTGTACCTATTCCATGTCTGCCTCTGACACATATGATAAATGTTGATAACTCAACTCTTATCCAATAATATATAATATGAAAAATCATGAATATGAAAGCAATGAGATGAGCGAAGCTAACACAAAAAGGATAAAATATTGTCTTCATCATCAAGACCTTCATACACTTAGCCACAAAAAAGTACTTGCAAGTCAGTGATTGGAATAGAGAAAACTTGCGAGCAAAGTAAAAAGTACTAACCCTAATGCTGTACATCCTTGGTCCCCACAAGACAATAATGTCAGATACTCCCATAAATAGGTATTGCCAACAAATTGTACGAAATACCGAAAAAGGGCAAATATTTGTTTTTACGATTTTAGGCCCGTCATTATTTACTTTCATCATCTGGTCCCATATGTGCCAAAATTGTCCAATTTAAGGCTTTTTTTTGCCGGAAAAATACTCAATTGGCTGGAAAAGGTCACATCACCTTTTAATAATCCGGTGAGATTTAATAACGTGGCATAAAATAACTTAGGTAGGTGTCAATTTAAACTTAAAACAAAAGAAAAAAATCTAGATAAGCCTAAAGTACTTAGTCAATTAAATTATTACTTCTTCTGCTCATTCTGCTGAATTAACTTACAGAAGAACCACTTCCGCAAAACCCTAAAAATATCCAAATCAGCCAAAAATACTTGGGCAACACTAGTTTCTTGTTTCTTATTTTCTTTTCTACTTTTCCATGGTTAAAAGCTCGATTAAGCATTCCCCGACTTCACCACTAGTGATGAACGTGAAAATTACCATTTTTCTTGCACTTTTCACGTGTAATTATTGTGTTGACGTGAGATTTCATGGTTTACTGTATTTATGGGTTAATTTTCCTTATTAATATGATTGGATGCGCTTTTAGGTGTTTTGAGTTGTATTTTGAAGGTTAGGAAACTTAGATTAATTTAGAAGATTGCTCGATCCATTTTCATACTCCGGTCCATATCTCGATGCCCAAACGAGCCCAAAATGGGTCAGGATCAGGCCCAAACTGAATATCATCAAGTCATAAGTAAAAGTCGTGACGGAGATGGGCCGAGAAAATGAATAAAAAGGCCTCAAATTGGAGAAAGGCACATACTCCACGCTCCAGCTCGTAAATCGAGGACCAAACAGACCCAAATTAGATCCAATAAAACCCAAATCAAGGCTGGTCGAGTCATAAACAAAAGTCGGGAAGGGCTCTGGTCAAGAAGACGAGAGGAAAGACTCCGGAAACAACGACGGAAGACAGAGGCGCGAAGCAGGGGCTTGACCTATATATATATATCCCTTCCCCTCTCATTTGTAAGGAGAACAAACATTAGCCTCCTTTTCAAAAACTTTTACTACACATTTCTCTCTCCTTTCTTCTTCATATTTTCAAATTTTTTAGCTTAGAAACTAGGGTTTTTCTTCCAAATTTACAAGGAGGAAGCCGTCTTTGGAGGAGAACTCGGGGATAACTCGCGGGCTTGTGACACCCGACTATTCCATCAAAGGATTTCGAGGGTTTCTTCAATACATTAAGCATTTTCTATCTTTTCTCTTTATTTTTTATTTTTATTATTTTTATTGCTTGATGTTGGATGTGCATGCTTTGATGATTTGTGAGTGATTCCCGTGTTTTTCGAAGTCCGGGGATAGTCCAAACTTCGGGGTTGATGATTAGTTGATTGATTATTGGATTTGTTGTGGGTTGTGGTAACCTAGGGTTAGGATTTGGTTAATTTGTAGTAATGGTTAATAGGAATTGAAACTTCGACCACAGGCTTGCTTCACGGTTGTTTCGGCTTTCGGTGGCTTAGGATCACTTCAATTAATCGTGCAATTAAAAGATGATAGTTGACCCACCTAGGCTAGGGGTAGCTACCCTTTCGAGGATTGTGTCGACTAGATTTTAAATGAGCTTAGAGGTTAATTGCTACGCCTTAGTGTATCCGGGTGGAAAATTAATCTTGGATTATTAGATTAACAAAAACTCAATCGGTAGAAGGAAGACCTATGGAGGAGAAGCTCAATCGAGCGGGGAAGTAGAGCCTAGGCGATCTTGGCTAGGATGGACGAAAGTAAGATTAGTCACGTATGTAGGAACTACACCCCTACGCCGGTCTTTAGCGTGGGAGGAGTTGGGTTAACCTCTTCCAGTCTTACATAGTTGGTAACCCGGGGCCCGGGGTTGAATTTATAAATCTCATTCGTGTAGGTAGTCTACATCGAACCCGATTACTTACCTATCTTACGGAAATACGGAACCTCAACCATAATCTAGAATTACCACCCAATTAGGATATCGATTGAGTTTAGAATTCAACCACATAGAACTCATAAATGTTTTGTTTAATCTTCGAATTGTTAATTCCATTTTGCTTGTATGAAACAGAGCCTCGGGACTATCTCTCCATCGACCGGTTCCCTCCTTGCTTCATTTATTTGCTTTGTGTTATTAGATTATTCATCCTCTCAATTTGCATTTGACCTAACTTGCTCGAACGTGCTTAAGTCGTTTCTCACGGGAAATTATCCCTGTGGATATGATATCTTATATAATACCTCTGTCGCAAATCGTACGCTTGTGATTTGAGAAGGTTGTTTCAATCCTTGTGATTTGGAGCGACTTTCACGACAAGTTTATGGCGTCGTTGCCGGGGAGGATTTTCTTCTCGTGGATTTATCCGAGGAACGATTAGAGTTATATTAGGTCATTTTCTTTTTATTTTTATATAAAAAGTAATAAAAAAATATGAACCCCGGTCACTATTGATACTTACTTGAGAGTTATGCTCTCAATCCTTCCGAAGATAATGCATTGGCTTTTATGCATGATGATGGTTCTTATTTTTCTCCCAATTTTGAAAATATGGAAGTAGTGCATTGTGATGTTTATGGGGAGAAAGGTCACATATCTGTGGATTGTGACTTTTTTTTTCCACCATTTTTCTTCACAATTGCAATATCCTCCCACCCACCCTTCTCAATTCATATATTACAATTCTTTTTAAACAATTATGAATTGGGAAGGGAGGTCGATCAAGATTTTCCCTTCTCAAGTCATCATACATTTGAGTCATCCGAATCTTACCAAATTTCTTAAATCGATGCATTGAAAGGAGAAATGAGGAACGATAAGGATGAGTTCAATCAAAAGTTTGATGAACTTTTGTCACACACTAAGGTTTTGGAAGCTCGTCTCTCCAAACATGTTTTGGAGAGAAATACAGATGAAAGTGTGCACTTGAGGGAAGAGGAGAGTGAAAACCTCCTCTCTCATGAAACACCATTGGAGAATAGTGACAATTCATCCAATCAAGACAATGTGTTGCCTTTGGAAGAGCAATCTCAGTGTCTCAACAAAGTGTGATATTATGATCATATTCTTACTAATGATCCATTTAGTGGTAGGCATGCAAGTTTTGATTCGTAATTTCTTTCAAATTTTAAGAAACTTGCATCGATTATGGACATTAAGCATATTTTCTTTCATAAATCAGATGTCCATAATCTTATCTGTGATCCATCATACCATGTTTATGTTGGTGGATCAACTATCTTTCTAAAACAAACAAAAGCATGGCACGACTGACACTTGTTCTTGGATCACGGATAACACTTGCGAAAGTCGAGCCGTCGACTTTAAAGCTTTAAAGCAAGCGCTTCTTAAGAGGCAACCCAAGTATTAAAAAATTTATTGCTTTCTTAGGAATTAATTTCTATTTGTTCTTAGTTTAGTTTTTCATTTTAAGATTTGATGATTTCTTGAGATGTGTGATTAGGTACTTGACTCTTGGGGACATGAACGAGGTGAAGGAGCCTAATTCTTGAAGGAAAGTCCCCCAAGCATTGAGGATGCCAAATCAAGATGAGTAATACTCGGATTAATAAAAGGAAAATTTAGAGAGTCGACACCTCAAATGAGTAAGCTTTACTCTATCTCTCTACCTATTCCTTCTTGAAATCTTTGAATCTTTGTTTGAATAAATGGTTAGTTTGGAAATGTAAGTACTATGAGCTTTTTGATTGATGATCTTTGGGAAATACATGGATTTCACCTTCTTTGCTACTTGGGCTTGAGAATTTCGCCCAAGTTTGTGGGGAGGATGGAGGACTATTATTTTTATGAGCTTAAAGGTGATGTTCCTCATTTTCAATTGAATGGCTCGTAGTTATGATCTATGCCATTTTACCATATTTTGTTTCTAGGTTTTTATTGCTTTCGTGAATAATGTGCTTGGTTGAATAATTGTTGAATTGGCTTATTGTGTGATTGATGAGGAAGAAGTACTGGAAGTGTCTCGATTTTTTAAATTCCAAAATTAGAATCTTTGAAAAATTGAGCATAAAACACTAGAAGGTTCCTTGCCTAAAAATCAATGAGATAAATTGGTTGATGCAATTTAAGGGTAGATGAATGTTTGGGCATAGTAAGGAGGATTGCATGTGTAAATAAAATAACTTAGCCCGAAGTTGTGCTGCTTGTGAGTATTATTGTAATTCCAAAACACACACGACATGATTAAGGACGAAATTGTGAAAAATAAAATGAATTGACTTTAAGTGGTAAAAAAATAAAGGAGATGTAGGAGGAGCTATAAGGTGGATTAGGTCGCCGGGCAAAGTCATTGTTTTTCATTGAGTGTAAGAAATTATAGTAACCTTTGTGTACTCTAAGTATTGATATGAGCATAAAAAAAAATATGTTGTATGAAACGTAGTAAAAAAAAAAAAGAGCTCAAGAAAAAAGATCGAGTGTGAAATAGTAGAGAATCTTGTGTAACTCGAAAAGAGAATTGTAGTGTAAAAGAACAAAAACTAGAATGTCAATTTTATTTCTTTTGGACTAAGCCCGGTGGAAAAAGGAGTAATTGGAAGATAAAATTAAAAAGCAGTTGGCTTGAGGGAGAAAAGAGCCGCAACACCTACAATCGTCCATCAAATTCCTTGAAAGAAAATGATTAAGGTCAGTATAGTGAATCGAAATGCGGAAAGTGCTCAATAGAAATAGAAATTCATGTCTAATGGGCTTCCAATAACTTTCTAACCTCGTTTTCTGGTGTGCTTAAATGTTTAATTTGCTCAGGGACAAGCAAAGCCTAAGTTTGTGGGGAAGATGAACTTGAAAATTATCTTTTTTTTGCACTTTTCACGTCCATATTTTGTTAAGAATTACGTGTAATTGTTGTGTTCACGTACAATTTGGTGTATTATTATATCTCCGGGTTGATTTTTCTTTTTAATATGATTTGATGCGCTTTTGGGTGTTCTTGAATTGTATTTTGAAGGTTAGGAAACTCGGAAGAATTTAGAAGATTGCTCGCATCCATTTTCATACTCCGGCCTGCATCTTGAGGCCCAAACTCAAGATCTTTAAGTCATGAATAAAATTCGTGAAGGAGTCGGGCCAAGAAAACGAATGAAAAGGCCTCAAATTGGAGAAAGAAAGAAGAAGACGTCAATCGCACATACTCCACGTTCCAGCCCACAAATCGAGGCCTAAATAGACCCAAATGAGACCCAACAAAAACTCAAATCGAAGTTTATTGAGTCACGAATAAAAGACGTGAAGGGCTCGTGTCGAGAAGACGAGAGGAAAGACTCCAAAACGATGACAGAAGACGGAGGTGCGAAGTAGGGGCCGGACTGAACCAAACCACCACAGCACCTACCGGACCGGCTGTCAGACCGGCAAGTCGCCCGCAATCGGTCCAGAATCAACCCAAAAAGACAGGTGCCCACATTACTGGCCCGACAGATTTTGTAGCTTAGAAACTAGGATTTTTTTCCTCCTCATCAAGGAGGAAGCCATCTTTGGAGGGGAACTCAGGGATTACTCGTGGACTTTGTGACTCCCAACTATTTCATCAAAGAATTTCGAGGGTTTCTTCAATACATTAAGCATTTTCTATCTCTTCTCTTTATTTTCGGTTTTATTATTTTTATTGCTTGATGTTGATGATGCATTTTATTGCTTTGATAATTTGTGGGTGACTTCTGTGTTTCCTGAAGCCCCGGGATAGCCCACGCTTCAGGGTTGATGATTAGTTGATTGATTATTGGATTTGTTGTGGGTTGTGGTAACCTAGGGTTAGGATTTTGTTAATTTGTAATAATGGTTAATTTGAATTGAACCATCGACCACAAGCTTGCTTCACGATCGCTCCAACTTTCAGTGGCTTAGGATCACTTAAATTAATTGTGCAATTAAAAGATGATAGTTGACCCCCTAAGCTAGGGATAGCTACCCTTTCGAGGATTGTTTCGACTAGATTTTTTAATTGAGCTTAGAGGTTAATTGCTACACCTTAGTGTATTCGAGTGGGAAGTTAACCTTGGATAGTTAGATTAACCGAAACCCAATCGGTAGAAGAGGGACCCATGGAGGAGAAGCTCTACCGAGTGGGGAAGTAGAGTCTAGGGGATCTTGGCTAGGATGGACGAAATTAGAATTAGTCGAATGTGTAGGAACTACACCTCTAAGCCGGTTTATAGCGTAGGAGAAGTCGGGCTAACCTTTTCTAGTCATACATAGTTGGTAACTCGGGGCCCGGGTTGAATTTATAAATCTCATTCGTAGGTAGTCTACATCGAACCCCAATCAGTTACCTATCTTAGGGGAATACGGAACTTCAACCATATTCCAGAATTATCACCCAATTAGGATATTGATTGGGTTGAGAATTCAACAACATAGAACTCATACTTGTTTCCTTTAATCGTCTTTGAATTGTTACTTCCATTTTTCTTGTGTAAAACTGATTCTCGGTAATATCTCCCTATCCATCGGTTCCCTCCTTGCTTTATTTATTTGCTTTATGTTATTAGATTAGTCATCACTCTCAATTTGCATTTGACTAAACTTGTTCGAACATGCCGATTCTCATAAAAAATCCTCCATGTGGATACGATATCTTACATACTACCTCTGTCACAAATCATACGCTTGTGATTTGAGAAGGTTGTTCTAATCCTTGTGATTTGGAGCAACTTTCGCAACAAGTTCAACTAGTTTGATGGCAACACCGCAACCTCACTCTCTATCAATTTAGGAGGGTACAACAATCAATTTTTCGATCATCGAATAATTTTTTACGTGACTTCCGATCACCATTAATCGATGATTAAAATTTTACATTTGCGACAACAGCATCACAGCCACCAATCGGCTGATTTGGCAACAACAGCGAGTGTTTCACTTAAATATGTGAGTCCGAGATCGAATTTGCTAGAAACAGGGACAACTACTCTTAATCGAGATAATCACCAAATTTCGGTGAGCATTTTGAAGTTTGACAAAAAGAGAGTGGTACGGTTCCGCTCAAACAGATCTATGTTTGTCGATTGCTCGGATGGAACCTCATTTTCAAACTCGGTTCAAGACATTCTGATTTCTTAGACATAGCTTTTTGCTTTAGATTCTTGGGTGTAGGAGTTTAAGGTTTCAAATAGGGGTTTTCCTATGCAACTCACATTCAATGAGGAAGGATTATTTTTTTTAATTTTTTATTTTTGCTATCTCTAGTTGGGTTTGGTGTTTTTATTTTGAATTTTTTTAATCTTCAAATTGAAATCATGGCTAAATCTTACACCACACCACCAAGGGTGTTTGCCACGTCTTAATTCTTGTTGGTTTGCCCTAATTTAATTGGTCGCGTGATCATTTCCGGCGACTTTGTAATTTCCATCCAAAATTTGCCTTAAATTGGTTAATTGTGGTTACGGGACTAAATTAAAAAAGAATAAAACAGTGGGACAAAAATCGTAAAAGCAAATAACTATGAGACCAAAAGTGAATTTTGGCCCAAAAAAGGTATGACCCACCAAAAAGGTAACCATGACAGAGACGCCCTTATAAGTAGGACACAAGCCTGCTTTCCACTCAACTCTGACCACATCGTGTAAGAGCCTATCCAGCCCTATGGCAGATTGGCCGTTCTTGATTGTCAGGTCTGAAGAGGAGTTTTACTTCTCTAGTGGAAATGACAACCAACTCTGAAAAGCCTCAAAGCTATATTCCCTTATCGGGGTGAGTTATTCTCGGTTCGACTCTCTAGCTAGGGCTAAGCACGACGTCTCATTACAGGCTATTCCCCTAATCAGCATAGTTTTGATTATCCTTATACAACTGCTATTTTGTTGCTAACATAGCTGATAGACTTATCTTTATGAGGTATTCCTCGCTACTCTGAGTCAATGCCTATCTTAACTCAGAGTAGTGATGGCCCTGGATCGACTCTCATAGTTTTTTAATTTCGATCGTCATCCACTTTCCACCCTACAAACATTCCTTCACAGGTTGTCACATTCGTGTAAATGTTCACCTGTTCTACAGTTTTTCATGATAAATCTGCACAATTACTTTAATATGCACTTTATATGTATTGTGACCTTGCGCCGACCATGGTTAGGCTTCCTCGCTTATAAAAGCGGCCTTTTCTCCCCCCTATTCACCCTCTTCGTTATTTTTACTTTTGCATCCAACTTTTTCCAAGGAAAATTCTTTCCCATTGGTGGCTTCGTCGTTCTCCATTCCTCCTTCGAGTTCTGGCGACCTTCCTAATGTGTATTTTAGCAATCAGGTATTCCTTCTTATCCTTCCTCTTCGTTTATCCAAGTGTAATCACTTTTCATATTTTTTTTCTTACTCTCCTTCCTTCGCTCAATCGGTTCAAGACAAACCGGTAAATCCTCCACAAGAAACCATTTTTATTCCGAAAAAGACTTCGAATGCCACCAAATCTGATCATTCGGAGGAAAAGTCTTAATCTTCTCTTCCTCCTATGAAAAATCCCTCTCCAGCTCTGGGGAGGCACCTCTGAGGGAGTCTTTCTCTAGAGTTTTTGGGGGCAGAGATGTCACCATATGTAAAAGTGGGAAAGGTACAACCATCTCTCCATCCTCAGGAGATGATCCTATCAAGCGGCTCACAGTTCGGTGAGAGATTATACCCTTCCATCTAAACCTTTATAATTATTATGATATGCTTACAAACCTTCTCTTTTCTGTAACAGAGATTTAGATCGTGCCCGCGCACACTGTTCTTATGAAATATACATCCCTAACGAGAGTGAGAGGCCTAATTACTGTAGGATTCCCATGCTAGTTTTTTGTTGAATCAACTGGACACAAGGCAGAGGTTTTTAGTGCCCAAACTTTTTTTGTGACATATCCCGCACCTACAATATCCCTCTAAACCGATTTACTCTTTATCCATCTCCTTACCTGCTTCTACATATTGGTCGAGGGTAACCAGGTGATCTCGATGTAAGATGGGTTCAGAATTCTTCTATATGAAACGACAGGATATGCACTCCTTATTCACTAGGAATGAGGGTTTTGTTCAATTCTTATGTAAACCTCCCAGTGTTGACTTGGATTGGAGACATAAATATTTCTTATCTATCCCCCAAATGGAATCTGGGACTTCCCTCATTATCGTTGCTATTATGTTGCTCCTGGAGGGATCGACGTTAGGTCTCAGATATCTGAGGAGAATAAAGTTGTAATACATGTCCTAAATGAAGACCAAAAGAAGAATGGGACCCTCTTGCTCATCAATTTAGTGAAGCATGAGGGCTTGAACTTGTCTAGAGAACCCCTAAAAAATGGTTAAATTAGGGAAGGGTTTTCTTAACTCGGAAGCGTACAGGAAAATACAGAGGTAGTATAATTTTGATACACAGGAGGACTTCCGTGTGAATTATCCGAGTCGTGATTCTATAAATTTAGCGAATTGGAATTTTGATGTTAATTAAGGCTAAAATCGCAATAATCAATAAAGAATGCAAATGATGGAAAGAGATTTTCGAAACTCGATTTCACTCAAGCAATTAAGACCAATGTATGAATAATGATTGTCAAGATGAAATAGGGTTTATCATGGTTTACTTCCCACCTAACTAGTGTTGCAATTAAGTAATAATTCTACAATACGGTTGAGGTGTCGTATTCCCCTAGAGTTGATGAGTACACAAGGTTCTGTGTAGACTACCTACACATATAAACAATTATAATCCAACCTCGGGCCTGAAGATTTTGGTTATGCAAGACTAGAAGAAGTAAGCTTGACTTCTCCTATGCTAAAGATAAGTGTAGGGGTGTAAACGCTACGCGGGAGACTACAATTAATTTTGTACATCCCAACCGATGCCCCCTAGGAACTACTCTCCCTCTCGGTAGAGCTTCTCTTACGTAGGTCTTCCTTCTACCAATTAGGTCTTAATTAACCTAAATTTACGGAATTAATTCCTCGCAATGCTAAGGCATAGTAATTAATTCCTATACTTAATTAAGATCTAGTCGGCAAGCCTTGAAAGATAGCAATCCCAAGCTTAGGGGCCAACTATCATCTCCCAATTGCACAACCAATGAAAACAATTCTAAGCTACTGAAAGCCAAGCGACCATACAAGCTTGTGAGCTTAGTCTCAATTTCGATTGGAAATTATCACAAATTAACCAAACCCTAACCCTAGGTTACCAAACCCATATCAAATCAACAATCAGCAAATCCAACATGAACCCTGGATGCTTTGGCTACTCCCTTGCTTCGGGAAATAATAGGAACTACTCAAAATTCATCATAAAAACCCCAAGAAATAACATCATACACAATAATCACAATAAAAATAAAAATAGAGATAGAAAGGGGTAAGAAATGCTTGGTGATGATAATAATCAGAAAATTTTCGGTGAATCTTAATGGTTGTCACCCCTTGGAATATTCTTACAACTTCCCGATTCATTACACACATAAACGACATGAACATGCAAACTTTTCAATAAGTGCATGCAATGCCTAATTCATTACACGCATAAATGTGTTAGGTGCATTCAAAAGACCAAAAGGCATGACTAGCCACTCAAAAAGACCTTCACGATTTTTAAAAGTGGTCTTCCATCCCCAGGGCAAATGCGTAGTTTATGATAACTATTGCGCAAATCTAACATGCTAAATACCTATGCACCACTAAACTGATCTAGCAAGTCATCCAAGCGAGGGATGGGAAAACGATATCACACCGTGATTTTATTGATAGCCATACTATCCACACATACGCCAAGAGCCATCCTTCTTGGGAGTAAGAAGGGCTAGTATAGCACATGGACTAAGAGTCTGGAAATCAACCCCCTACGAAATAAGTCCTCAACAAGGCGGCGCAATTCCTCATGTTCAACCGGGCCCATACGATAATGAGGCATATTAGGACGGGAGGCACTCAGAATAAGGTTAATTTGATGTTGGATATCCCGCAAAGGGGGTAGCCTGTCCAGTGTCGCCATAGGAAACAAGTCAGCAAACTGCTCAAGTAAAGGCCGAACAGGAGCATGATTGTCCACAACCTCAGAGATAGAATGACCAAGCAATATATACACGCAATTAACATTAGTCATTTCATGTCCAAATTCGGCTCGCGAGAGAAATAACACATTACCATCTAGAGACAATGAAGTCGGGACACGCGAATGCAACACATTCTTAACTCCCCCAAACAGAAAACTATAGGTGTTAAGTTTTCCATCATGCATAGCGGCCTTGTCAAATTGCCAAGGGCGACGTAAGAAAATATGCATCCATCGGAACGACGTCACACAACATCAAATTAGAATATGCAAACTTGTCGCGAAAGTCGCTCTAAATCGATGTGATTAGAACGACCTTCTCAACCCACAAACGTACGATTTGTGATAAATGTAGTATATAAGATATCGAATCCACAGGGAGGATTTTCCTTGAGAATTGTCTTTAGCACTTTCAAATTAAGTAGGTCAAATGCAAGTTGAGAGAGTGGACTAAACTAAACAACATAAACCAATAAAATAAAAGCAAGGAGGGATCTGGCGATGGGAAGATATTCCCAAGGCTCGATTTCACACAAGCAAGATGGAATTGATATTTAGAAGTGATTATGAGACATTGTTGTGAGTTATATGTGATTAAGCTAATCCGGAAATCACCATCCCAAGAGAATATTACCTAGGGAGTGAGGCCCGAGGACATTCTTCGAGATCAATGAATTCTAGGATAAAGGTCGAAGTGCTCCTAATATCCTAGAATCAGTGAGTAATCGAGGTTCTATGTAGACTACCTACACAAGTGAGATCAACAAAATCAACCCTGGTCCCCGGGATTGTGGTTACGTAAGACTAGAAGAGGATAGCCCGACTTCTCCTATGCTAAAGACCGGTGTAGGGTGTGGATCCTAATTTTGTCCATCCCAACCAATGCCCCGTAGACTCTATTCCCCCGCTCGGTAGAGCTTCTCGTCCATAGGTCTCCCTTCTACCAATTGGGTTTCGGTTAATCTAATTATCCAAGGTTAACTTCCCACCCGAATACACTGAGGTGTCGCAATTAACCTCTAAGCTCAATTAAAATTTAGTCGACACAATCCTCGAAAGGGTTGATATCCCTAGCCTAGGGAATCAACTATCATATTTTAATTTCATAATTAAGTGAAGTGATCCTAAGCAACCAAAAGTTGGAGCGACCATGAAGCAAGCATGTGGTCGAAGGTTGAAATCAACCAACCCATGATTACAAATTAACAAAATTCTAACCCTAGGTACCACAACTCATAACAAATCCAATAATATATCAACTAATCATCAATCCTAAAGCTTGGGCTACTCCCAGGCTTTGGGAAAAACGAAAATCACTCACAAATCATCAAAGCAATAAGTGGCATCATCAACATCAAGCAATAAAAATAATAAAAGCCGAAAATAAAGAGAAGAGATAGAAAATGCTTAATGCATTGAAGAAACCCTCGAAATTCTTTGATGAAATAGTCGGGTGTCACAAACCCGTGATCGATCCCCGAGTTCTCCTCAAAGACAGCTTCCTCCTCTAAAGGAGGAAGAAAAACCTAGCTAAGAACTATGAAAATCTGAAAATGAAGAATGGAGGCTATGACAAAAGTTTTTTAATGAAATGGAGGAAGAGGAGTATATATGTATAGGCTCCCAATCCCCAAAATCTGTCGAATAATATGCCCTAGTAAGGGTAAAAGAGTAAAAATACAAAAGGGAGTGATTGAGGTCATTAATTGTTGAGTCGAGGCCCTCATGCATGCTCGACTCAATCTTCTTGCGATTTCTGAGAACAATCGGTGCGGAATCATCTTTTGGCTCAGACATGAAAGTTGTACGTCTTCGTCTCTCAATCACGTAACATATTTAACTGCTTGAATCCGACTTCTTATGAAGAAGTTATGGTCAAAATATGAAGATAGCGCATGAAAACTGGTTAATTGGCATGTGCGCGGACCGGGCGCGGGCCTGGCTCAAAGCCATCAACCTACTGGCATCTGTATCACCCGGGTGGCGTTCCGGCACCGGGTGCGGTACCGGTCTGGTACCTCCTTGCACTATTGATTTCCTGTTTCATCCCATCTTTTTCCATCGCCGTTTTGTGCCTTTTTCTCTCGTCTTCTAATCCCGACCTCTCCACGACTTTTGTTCATGACTCGATGAAATTCAAGTCGAGCTTTTGTAGAGTCTAATTTAGGCTCATTTGGACCTCGTTATGCAGGCTAAAATGGGGATACACGTGCAATTGACCTCTTCTTCCGTTTCTTGTCGTTTTGAGGCATTTCTATCCATTTTCTCGACTTGAGCCTATCCCTGGCCCTATTTGGGCCTCGACATGTGGGCCGGACCGAGAAAATGGGTGCAAACAATCTTCTTGATCTCCTAAATTTTCCTAACCTTCAAAACATGACTAAAAAACACCCAAAAGTGCATCAAATCATATCAAAAAGGAAAATCAAACCGAGACTACACTTAAACATGAAATCTCACTTTAACATGATAAACACTCGCAATTCACACAAAAAATATGGACGTGAAATAAAAAAAAAATGGTATTTTTCATGTTCATCAATATTTACTATCAATACTAAAGTTTATCAAGACCCGCTTATCAATAGTTATATTATGTCCGCGATGCAGCCAAGCTAAAGTATAAGACCTAGGATGGACTTCAGGTGTAAAGGATAATTTTATAAATGGCTCTGTAGCAATAACATTCTCGCAGGCTCCCAATCAGTAATAAATTTACACACTCTCTATTAGCAGTGCATGTGGACTCAAATATATGATACGTTGAAGAGACAAACCTGTAGGAGCGAGGTTGAGACACGCACGACACAAAACCAAAGCATCTCCAACATCGCCAATGACATATTCCTCAAGAACCTGGTCCTTGATATCAGTATCGAAAATGTGAGGGATGTCATAATCAAGATTTGCCAATTCGACAGTTAAGGAAGCATGGAGTGTAGCTCTTTTCAGGCAAGCCGAGAGGTGGTGACCAGATTCACCACACCCGAAACAACGACGACCCGGGCTGAACAGGGTGCTGAAGGCACCTGGGCTCCAGTTTGGCGCGAAGGCTGGACCGGTGCCGGCATTGGGGCAGAAGGTGATGCATGGCCAGCAGCCAATCCTGGGGGATGGCAGTTGAATTGTTTATCTAGTAAAAGTGCCCGTGGATGAGCCTCCTAAATCGATCGCAGAACAAACACATTAACGGTGTCTTGGAATAGAACTTGCAAGCCACCAATGTAGCGAGAAATAAGTTGGTTTATCGTTTCACGTAGATCCCGTGCACTATAAGATAGTAAAACTCCTCTGAATAACCATCCACAGAACGGGACCCTTGTCTTAAATTTTGAAGACGTTGAAATAGAGTCTGTGAGTAATTGAACGGCAAAAATTCATGATCTAAATGTTTACGAAACTTTTTCCAAGACGTGATTTTATGTTTTCCATGGCGAAGACATGTGGCTTTCATCTATTTCCAACAAGCAGAAACACAGGCCTGAAAACCAGTTGCTACTAGAGCTACTCGCCAAGATTATGGTACATCCTTAATATCAAGCATCTCCTCTGTTGCGCCTGTCCAATCCAGATATTCAGCTGCATCAAACCCGCCATTAAATTCAGGGAATTTAACCTTAAAACCAGACTCCCAACATCCACCTGGTTCGTCACTGCAGTCTGCCCGGGGAGCAAAAGGTGCACAGGGATTCACGATGGATAATGTCTTTATATCCGATGACAGTGCACGATCAAGGCCTAGCCCTGCACGATTAGGATCCATGTTCGTGCACCTGACAAAGCTCCTCAGCCGGGTCCGCATGCTGCGGGCAGTGGCGGTCGGCTGCAAGGACATGCAACAAATTGAAAACCTCTGTGTTTTGCATGCAAAGATTTGCAAAATCAGCGGAGAGGGTTTCGATTTATTGCCGTATCTGGTTCATCTCGTTTCCAGCATTCTCAGTGCGTCGAGGCGGCATAATGAAGGAACAATGTCTTGTCTCTGGATACCAAACTGATGAAGCGGTATACGTGAAATAGAGAGAACACCGATAAGTTTTCACAACGTTGATTCCACGAATACTCAGAGAGAAAACGAAATAGGGAAACCCTATAATATTCTTATTTCTTAAACATAAAAAAAAAAAAAAAAAAAAAAAAAAAAAGACCAACGGTGTACAATAAACAAACGAACTTAAATACTATTTGCAAGTCTTGTGGCTTAATATGGAAAAACAAATCTGCTATAAAAAGACTTATGTAACTAGGAGGAAATAAAATGATTTAAATAAGCAAAAAGTTAATGTTAAAATAAGATGCTAAATCCTATGTCTTGCATGCACCGAATCCAGGTGGTCAAGCTTCTCCAAGTATGATATCGCAATTAGGGGCGGCCTTGGGACGGTCAACTCGGCGCCGTTGCACTGGGCTCCCCGTCGATCAGTGCTCCAAGTTTTTCTTTCTTTTCCGTTAAATATATATATATATATATATATATATATATATATATATGTTGCTGAAAATATTATTATTAATTGAGAAGCTCAAGTGAACAATATCTGCAATTTGGGCTGATATCGATGAAACATGTTTGACTAAACAGCCACCGTGGGAGACTAGGAATACATGGGAAAGTATGAAATCAATTATTTATATCAAGAAAAAAGATCCGAGTTTGATAGACTCAGAGCTCCTATAACAAATGCTGAATTATTCCCTCAAACCATATCTTGCTCTATTTAATTTAGGGTGAGACTCATGTGCATAAGATGCATATTAGGTTTATTATACACGTACTTCTATTTTCGTGCGTGTGATTTATATATATTAAGGTGTGTTTGAAATCACAAAATAGGCGCTAGCTTAGTTGGTAAATGCGCTTCACCCTTCAGAGCGCGGGTTTCAATTATAACAACACTTTTTTTTATTTTTCACCTATTTTTTAGCTCATATAGATATATGTATGTATTTCGAATATTATTATTATTATTATTATTATTATTATTATTATTATTATTATTATTATTATTATTATTATTATTATTATTATTATATTTTGTGTTAGTTTTTTTTATAATAATTTTTTATGGAGGACATAATACTTGCAAACGGTGTATTCAAATTCCGAGCATAGTATATGTTATAAAGCCTGAGAGTATATGTTTGTTTTAATTTTTTTTCTGTTATGCCATGAGAAAAAATTCCAATTTACAATAAAATTATTGTTCCCTTATGGAATGCATATCATTACTTAAAAAAATAAGTTAAGTTATTAAACTATTATTCATATTTTATACATTAATTAGTTTTCAATACTCACAGTATATTTAATATTTCGATATAGTATATGTTATGATGTCTGACAGTATGCGTTGTTTTAGTTAATTTTTGTTTCATACTGCGAAATATTTATATTTTTCAACTTACAATACTCATAGTATATTTAGTATTTCAATATAGTATACGTTATGTTGCCTGACAGTATACGTTATTTTAGTTAAAAAAAAAAATTCATACTGCGGAATATTAGTTTTTTTCAACTTACAATACTTACAGTATATTTAATATTTCGATATAGTATATGTTATGATGTCTGACAGTATACGTTGTTAATTTTTATTTCATACTGCGAAATATTTATTTTTTCCAACTTACAATACTCACTGTATATTTTTTTTTTTTTGTAAATGTACTCACAGTATATTTAATATTTCGATATAGTATACGTTAGGATGTCTAACAGTATGTTTTCTTTAACTAACTTTCTTGTACACTGCGAAATATTTATGTTTTGCAAATTAGTTTGTAACCACACAATATATTTAATATTTGGACATATTATATATTATGATATATGACAGTATAAGTTTGGTAAGATTAATTTTTCTTATATATTGTACAATATTTATATTTCGAACTTACAATACAATTATTGTTGCATTATTAAATACATAATATTACTAAAAAAATTAAAAAAATTAATAATACAAATTTATAATTTTTTCCAGAGTCACAGGCTAAAAAATAAAAAATTTAAAGGGTAAAAGAAAAAGAAAAAAGAAGGAAAAAAGACGCAGAAAAAAGGAAAAAATATAAGGCAGCAAACCCCTAACCTCAAGGTTGAGATGTTTAAGGTTGCATCAAATACCACCAGACCATTTGCTAATAATGTTCAACAAACAGATTCTTATTTATATAAATCAGCATGCGCGTAATATTATTCTAGAAATAGGATAGTGTTTTTGCTTTAATTTATTAATAAGTACATACTATTCAGCTATCACTGTACACATAGCTTATATTAAAAAAATATGATATAAGAAAATATATTAAAAAAAAAAAAAAAGGAAAGAATTTGAACTCTGGAAATTCAAACATTACGACGAAGTTCCTACTTCTCTTGCCTTGGCGTCAAGTCAACCCTCTCCACCAATATTATACAAAAATGACCGAAACATCTAAACCGACGACTTAGCTGAGTCATTTGATATTAGACCGGTTTCATCACCGGTTTTCGGCTCCAAACATTTAAAGGACGGCAGCTTCACCGGAACAGCGTTGCTTCCACTTCCCTCTGCGCTTTCAGCCACCACCTTTGGCGACCTCAATGAAAATGCTCGAGTGAAAAAATCCCACCGGTCCGATTTTTCTCCCCGGTCGGCTGTCTCCATTCTCCGGTAAAACCTTCCGGCCCGGCTGCTCCCTTCACCCCCGCCGGTTCGGTAACCCCTTCTCGAACTCGCTTGTCTTGGCAACGTAACCGCGCAGCTACCGCTACGATTTAAAGCCGCCCGATCAATTACCTCCTTCATCTTTTCTTCACTTAGCCGCAAAGTGAACCGCTCCAAATTTTCTCCCGGTTGAACCAGCGAGTGCCCGGTAGAGTGCGATCTGAACTTACCCGGACCAACCACTCTCTTAATGGAAAACGACCTAGGCGGCCGGTTCGGAAACTGTAAACTCGAACTGCGGTTCAAAGTGCCCGTGTTTGCTTGCTGCTGACTTTCATCCACCTCTATAACAATTTCAGCATTTTCTGGATTTCTTGTTACAGCGTTATCACTAGCAGTCGTCGGCTCAGGGACCTGAGCCGGTTCATCGGCGGCCTGTGGAACCAAATTGGCCCGGCAGACCGGACAGGTGACATGTGACTCGAGCCAAGCGTCGATGCACTCGGGGTGGAAAACGTGATCGCACTTAGGCAGCAAACGCAGCGTTTCGTGTTCTTCGAATTCGTTTAAACACACAGCGCACTCCAGCGCCCCTTTCCCGATCTGGTGGTCTTTCACTTCCGAGTAGGAGAAAGTTGGGAAAGTTTCGATTACAGAGGGTTCTAGACCACGCGCCGCTGCAGCTCGGCGATTGCGCAAGGAGAGGGCGCGACGGATGCTGCCGGCGGCGCCTTGGGAGTCTGAGCAGTGGCGGATGTAGATGGAGAAGAAGCCCATGAAGAAGAGAGCAGCTATTAAAACAACGATGATTATGGCCATGGAGGGGCTGAAACGTGCGTAACTGGGGTACTGGTTTTCATTGTTGCCGTTGGTTCCTGGCTGAGCTACGACAAAATTGATTGCCGGCGACAGCAAAAGTAGAAGAAGGGATCCTGCCCAAGTTTTCATCCTTAAATTTGGATTTTGAAAAACTTAATCATACAGTTGTGAGATAAACTTTTAAATAAGTAATAAATTTAGAATTTGAAGGATTATAAATGGAAACGGCGTATTAAAGGAGTAGTACTACAGTAGGCTTGGAGGTGTCGTGATATTCAAGGAAAGACAAAATGGACTATCAAATTTGACTTTTTGGTGTCTCATGGAACTTTCTGTTCTAAAATTTGACGAATTCCTTTCTTTTTATTTCGCAAATTTTGTACCATATACTGTATTCAACTATTCATTAGTGTTTACTTGTATGATATAAAGAGACGAAACTTTAGATGTCACTAATGATCATTAGTTGGTATCGAGTTCAATTTCCCTTTCTCGATTATAAGCAATTGAATTCAAAAATAAATAAAAATAATATGGGAACTCGATGTAACAGTATCTTCCGCTTACATGGTTGCATATTCAATTTGGTACGAACTCAAGCCTTTAAATATAATTTGCATTTTATTCAAGTTAGTGTGGATATTCAACTTGAATTCGAACTCCCTTTTTCAAATTGTTTCTAACTTTCCAGTTTGATTGTATTCGTTTTTTAAGCAACCAATAATCATACTCCCTCCACTTTAAAATAAATAATGTTTTAGAAAGAACTGGAAAAATTTAGAATTAAATATATTGTCAAATATACTTCTGGATTTTGTGGTGATAAGATTTGATGAAATCAAATATGAGTGGAAACTTGAAAAATAAAACATATTTTAGAATTGACATAGGGCCAAAATTAAGAGAAATGGTAAAAAATAGTTAAACATTAATTATTTTGGAAAATTATTAAGAAGCTAAAACATTACTTATTTTGAAATAGAGGGAATTTACTTAACCAAGTATTTAAGTACAAGATTCTTAATCCAAATAGTAACATCAAATCCTATCCAAACAGACGGAATGGGGGATGGAAAAGAAAAACAAGTCAAATTGTGTGCTACCTCATTACAGCTCCTCTTCATATGAAATATTTCAATAATTTGGCCACCTTGCATCAACTCCAAGATTTCTTCAATCAAGATAACGCCAATAATCTAAGAACTCGTTTGCCCCGTGATTGCATACACAACAAGCAAGGAGTCCGAATAAGCCACCACATGACTGTAACCACACTCAATACAAAATCTTATATTACTTACTAAAGCTTCAAATTTTGTATCCTTAAAAGACAAAGGCCATCTAATCATATGCGATGCTGCATCAATCAATTGGCCAAAATGATCTCGGACAACAAAACTAACACCATAAAGACTCTTACTATCATCAAACACCGCATCAACTACCAAACGCAACAGACTAACCGTCGGCGGCTCCCACCTCGACATACGATCATGAATCGTCATTATCCTACCCATCCCTTTAACAACCCTATCAATTGTTTCAAGTATGTCTCTACCTCCACTCAGGATGGGCCATTCCGCGAAACCCTAGAACCATGATTGAAAACACAAATCGATCGCCAAGAGCCACATGGCTACCACAAATAGCATAAGCAAATCAGTGCAAATAATAAAATTAGCAATCATAAAAAACAACTCCCCTTCAAACAAGATTTCACATCACAAAAACACCAAACTATGCAACGTAGAGCCCACAGCCACATGACAAGATTTACACATCAGGAAGAGAGGGGCATGATGGCGGTAAAACTTAAAAGGTAAAGCAATAAAATCCAAAGAAACTTGCAATAGAAAGATCTTTACCTTTAACGGGAGAGACAATGCCCACATAAATTTCCACCAGTTAGAACAAGATGAGACCGAGTTTGATAGAGGCACGAAACTGCCAACTGCTACCCTATTTTCCCCCTTCACTGTGTAGCACCCATCCCCCTCAAAACGCCAATAATGTTTATCAGGTCGAGCCTCCTACCCCAATGGTATATCCGTGATAGCATTCACTTCAAAATGCAGAAATACAATCCGCGGCTTCAACTCATCCCACACTTGACCGGCTCCAATAAAATACGACGCTGAAGCTGCCTACGCACCAATTCTGACAATGTTTATTGAGGTCGGAGAAATCGATACACATCCGCCATGCCCCGCTGGACTTTATCACCATCACTGGATTGGATAGCCAAGAAGGGTAATACACTTCGAACAAGATGTCCGCATCCAAGAGTTGTTGCACCTCGATTCGAATTGCTGTATTTCGCTCCGGAGCGAACTTCCTTTGCTTTTGCTGTATAGGCTTTACGCTGGGATCGATGTTCAGCTTGTGGGTTATTACATCGGGAGAGACCCCGGGCATGTCCAAAGGGGACCATGCAAAGACATCGGAATACTCTCGCAAGGTCTGAATGATGGCCTGGTGTAACCATGGCACATCCACGGCACCGACAGTTACAGTTTGTTCTGGTTTGGACGGATCAAGCGGCACCTGGACGGTGGTATCCCCCAATGAGGTACATACCTGAGGTTCAAGAGCCGATGATGCTACTTGAAGCTGCTGTTTAGGAGGAACTTTGGTAGTCTTTTTGAGTGCCACGTACATGCACTCCTTAGAAACCCGCTGACTACCGTGGATAGCCACTTCGCCATGTGAGGTGGGGAATTTTAGCGCGAGGTGGTATGTGGAGCATATGGCTTTGGCAGGAGTAAGCCAATCCCGACCCAAGATCATGTTGTACGGTGACGGGGAGTTAACCACGTAAAAATCCACGAAAATGATTTTTATCGCCGGATAGGTCCCCAGAGACACCGGGAGAGTGATGACACCTTCTGGCTGGACTTCACCCTGAGTGAAAGTCTGCAATGGCCCGGGGGCCGGCCGAAGTTGTTCCCGAGGAATCCCCATCTTTTGGAAACAGTCGGCGAGTATAACACTCACTGCGGCTCCATTGTCCACGAAGACCCGCTTTATTGTAATATTGGCTACAGTCATGTCGATGACAATGGCGTCAGTATGAGGTGTTATCTCTGGAACCGGGTCTCTATCTGTGAAACTAACAGTTTCGGATTGATGGAGGCGCTTATGACGTGGCTCCTCGGGAGGAGGACGGCGAGCCTCTGCCTTCAAGGCATTTCGTGAAGCCCCGGTGGGGAGGGCCCCATATATCACGTTTATTACGTGAGTGGGTGCATTGTCTCCGGGTCCTCCCGGAGGAGGAGGCAGTGGCAGAAAACGAGGTTGTTGGCGATTGCCAGAGTCTTGCCGTGCATAATTGCTAGACCCCGGCCGATTATTCTGCCACGGCGGCCGATTTTGTTGTGTACCGCGGTCATGATAACCTCCGCGGTTATGAGAAGAACCCCCATTCTGACTTGTCCGAGGTTTGTCATCGGTCCGCGCAATGTATTGTCGCAAGAGACCTTTCTTTAAACATTCCTCAATTTCCCTGCTGAGCTCTCGGCACTCCTCTGTCTCGTGCCCATGATCTCGGTGGTATGCACACCACTTTCCACGGTTCCTCTTTTCAGGCGGAGCAGTCATCCGCGGACAGGGCCGTAAATCATTCTTGTGAACAGAAAGAATTTCAGCTCGTGATTTTGTCAGCGGAGTGAATTGTGGAATATCACCTCGGGATTCCGAACGCCCCGGGTTCAGACGAGAAAAGGCACTAGGTCGTGTGCTAGGCCCAACTTGTGCCCTGTCAGACTGCCGCTTGCTAGCATGTTTCTCACGCTTCCGACGAGTCTGCTCCTCGGCCTTAGCATATCTGCACACCGTTTTGAACAGTGCTCGGGTTGTGACCGGTGGATTACGAACCAACTCGGTGTAGAGTGGTCCGGGACGGAGTCCATTCATGAATGCATTGATGATTACATCATCTGAGCAATTTCCCACCTTGAGACTCTCCGTTGTAAAGCGGTCAAGAAATTGGGTAACGGCTTCGCCGTCCCGTTGTTCCATATTCATGAGGTCGGCCAAGGTGGCCATGGGCTTCGCACGCGCTTCAAAACGCGCCCAAAAGTGCTCGGCGAGTTCTCTGAAAGAGGATACACTATTGCGAGGGAGAGAATCAAACCAAACCCGAGCTTCATCTTGAAGGTACTCAGGGAAAATCTTACAGTAATGAAGGGACGTAGTATGATCACGGCTAAGCATGTTGTGCCTGAAAGCTCCAAGAAAATTGGCTGGATCTCCGGTGCCGTCGTAAGGTGGTATGGCAGGCCTTTTGAACCCTTCGGGAAGGGAAGTGGCCATGATTTCTTGAGAGAACGGTGTGATGATATCTCCATTGGCATCAAGGCCCAGGATTCTGTCGAGCTCGACATTGCGTTGGACTCGCTCATACTCTTGAAGATCTAGAGTATGAGGATTGGCATAACGGACTCTTTTAGCCGCGTTAAGTGGACGACGGCGATCGACATCTGCAGGTTCGTCGTTGCGCTGTCTTGACCCATTAGAACTCTCATGGTCCTCGGGAGAACCAGGCCGTTCCCGTCGCCGATCCTGACCCCCGCAGTGCACCGGGTCTTGTCTATCATGCGAGTGCTGACGATGTGGATGCCCCGCGGGATTGGCATCCTGTCCGACTGGTCCCTCGGGATTTAGGCGATTGGCCGCCCAGTCTTGAAGAACATGAGCATGCCCTTGTAGGAAGGCCTGGAGTAATTCTGGAGTTATTTGAATATTGACCGGTGGCCGGGCAGCAGCGAGATTAGGGTTTTGCATGTCTTGTGGGGGTGGAGGTAAGAACTGGTTGTCTGGATTCATAACCGGGCCTTGGTTGCCCTGATGATGAGACGTACCTCTTATCGGCGATTGCCTCGGCGGCAAAACTTGATCCACGGGTGGATCTTGATTGGCTTGATCACCCTGGCGAGATTGATTCAGACGAGTCATCACCATGATATTTTACTAGCCCATTTTTTCATCCACTCCTGTCACTGGCTCCTTAACCTGAAATTTAATTTCAGAATTGGGGTGAGCTACATCCAGCTCATGAGGTTTAGTTTGCTAAAATTAAACATATGCAAGTAATTCAATATAATTAAATCACCGTATTGTCACCATATCAGATATCACAATATCATTACATCCAATATCACCATAACATCATATCACCATAATAAGATCAATTAAATTTGAATCTCATTTCATCATATCACCATAGCATCATATCATCATAACTGACAAATATTTAATTAAAGCAAACAAGGAAAGAAAACTCCACCTTAATTGTTGAATGAATGAATATCGTGCGACTTAGTCATCGTACTCTTGACCAGACAGACTTAATTAATACATAGTGATAATGCGCAATCTGATATCCAAGAAACTTAACGAAAACCTACGTAAGCAATATGAAAAAACACAAGATTTACGTGGTTCGATCCGGAGATCTACGTCCACGGGCACAAAATAGCACCTGCCGAGGTGTTTCTTTCACTAGATCTTTGAGTTTACACGTAGTAATTTCAGAATACAGAATGCGAACCCTAATTCAGAGTTCTTTTCTCATATTTATACAATCCCCTACTAAACCCTAACTAACTCCCTATTATCGCGCCTATTTTCCGCTGCGTGGCGGTTGGGAACGGATCGTGGGCCTTGAATCGCGGAACAAGCCATAAATTGGGCCGCGCCACATTATCTGGGACGACGCGTATTTCTGGATCTTCTGGGCCGGTTAGCGGGCCGAGGTATTAACCCGACCCAAAGTGACTGGGCCATCCCTATCACATAGTATATCTTAATCAATATCGGATGAGAGATCCTAATTAGGAAAACCTAAATGAAACGTTGGCAGAAAAATGTATAAGCTTGTATATTGTAAATATCAAAGTTTGATAAAAGGGTGTAAAGGTTCTGCTAAAAGAGAATTGAAACTAGGGGAATTAAATCCCTTTATCTACATTTAATACTCTACCTGTGGTTCCCCATAACACACACAAAAGCATAACCCACACGTTACCGATACATTCCTACACACACAACACCACGCAACACACACATCACAATCTATATAATATATATACTTATCGGACACTACACCTTATATATTATATACACACGCTGCTATCATATATATATATATATATATATATATATATATATTATACATACACACTCCACACTACCTATATTACATATATATTAACTCACAACACTCACTATATTATATATATATTTATGCAAACACGCACAATATCACACCAACATACACACACCGTCACTCACACACATTCATATACACACACACTGATGTACATATATAGCATAATATCACACCAACATACATACACCGTCACTCACACACATTCATATACACACACACACACCGATGTACATGTGTGTATATATATATATATATATATATATATATATATAACAAAAATCAATCCCTTTTTCATCCTAACCCAAATCAATTAAATTTGGTCTCTTATTGATAATATTAAATCAATACAGGAAAGGACAATTTTATTAAATCAAAATTGAAGAAGAAGAGTTTTATGGTTTATCTCCGGAAGTAATCAATCGGCTACTGGAGGAGAATTTGAAATGGCGGCTATTTGTGAAAGGGAAGTGTTTTCACTTCTCTCCTTTTTTTTTCTTTCAGCAGAAGGTATTTTATGACAGTGGTATTCTATTGTCTAGTATTTATACGAGGTTATTTTCCTAGTGGGTATTAATCAGAAGCCCCATAGAAAAGTGTTTTTCTATTAGATATAAGCTGGGAAAGTATCTAATAGATATATATTAATCTGGTCAAGATACGTAATAACTAACAGCCCTTTATGGATAACCATGAATTGTGATTTGGGCTCAAACTAGGCCCACATAACTTGATTTGACCCACATAAAATATTTATGATGCATGTTGGGCCTAATTAATAATAGAAATATTAATAATATTAATAATAACCGTAAAATAAAAATACGGGGTGTTACAAAATAAAAAAGTGAATTGGCTTTCGATTAAACTATTGTCTAAAAACCAAATAATTCGGATCTCTATTTATAGATACATGTGCAATATTATAAATATATTATATTATATATACAACAAATACATAGTAAAAATCTATAAAAGTATGCCTAGATATGTTGAGAATATAAACTATTAATCTTGTATTAATTAATATATCACTTCAAACAGATGTTGATTTTATCACAGTGGACACGAAATAAATCAACACACCAAGATTTACGTGAAAAATTCTCCAGTGTAAAGGGAAAATTCACGGGCAAACACAGAGCAATTCCACTATATCAAATATTAATTACAACGTTTATCAGGTTTTGGGAACTGCACACTGCAATCTATCGAATCCCTTTTGATTTGTCGGTTTTTTTCCTTTTTCTTGAACCACGTCTTTATTCTCCTAGACGTCAATTAATTCTCAGTCGTTTTCTCCTCATGTGCTTTTGTGACTTTCGTTTCTAATTTAATTGGCCTCATAATCTACTCTTTCACCCAAAGCAATATATATATATATATATATATAAACAAATATATACATATATATATATATATATATATAATTTTCTTATCTTAATTAGTTTAGGATATCTCTATGGGTTTAATAAATGGCCCACAACCATGGGCTGGATATGGCCTAATAATATTTCCCTCTAGCCCATGAATGAGAGATACTCCACTCAACAATCACGTGGAGACCAAGCTATCTAGCCTGTCACACAATTCCAGCTTCTCTTGCAATCACTTTTATCATCATGTCAGTTGCATTCTTGCTCAAATTCAGAGCACTATGATTGTCCCAGTAAACCACATATCAATCATGTATCTGCCCAACTCTTGTATCCACTCTTGATGACTCTTTACCTCCTGAAAACACCCAGGCTCCCCCTCATCAGTAATCAATGCATACTCTAAACTTGGATATCTTGTAGATGACCTTCTATCTCAGATTGGTCTCTGATTATTTACTTCAAGAGGAGGAGATGGAGGCTCCCCCTGATCAGCATCCTCTGCATTATCTCCGATCACCTCTGGCTCATAATCCACCCCAAGTTCTTCTAGTAAAATTATGTGATGAGAATCATCGTTCTTCTCTAATGTACTAATATCCGTCAATGTTTCATGCTCATGAAATATCATATTTCTACTTTTGATAATCTTCTTCTTTTCAGGATCCCATAATCTGTAACCAAATTCTTCATCTCTCAGGTAGCATACGTGTAGCTTTAATCCAAAATAACTTAGGCCATTTAGTCATTCTCAACATGCATCTCACTGTCTCCAAAATGGTGCGATTCATTCTCTAATTGTGTTATAGGGTGGCAGAAACTATATTTTCATGTTTGATCCCATGCTTATCACAATACTCTAGAAATACGTGAGACGTGTACTCTCTATCATTATCTGTACGAAGACACTTCATATGTCTAACCATCTCTCTCTTTGACCATTGTCGTTCCTCACCGCAGAATCACAAAATTCAAGCTGGTTTCCTTGTCGGATAAGCTTCTTGTAATGTCGCTCAAATCACAATCCAGATCTCTATAATCTTGTTCTACCTCAGGTATGAATTCGATTAAGTGCTCAAACTACTCGGTTTGCTGTTATAGACTGAGTTAGTTCGAATTAATTGGTACTTTTCGAGAATCATTTTGTATGACGTCCTCTTACATAATTGTGTTCTGGATGCGCCATTTCTTCATTTGGATTTTGTTAGAATTTGATTTTAAGTATATCGAGAACCCCGACATTATATAGAAAGAATCATATAGGGGTTTTAATAAATAAGGGAGGTTTCGGATAATTTATGTTGAATGAATGCAGAATTTATTTATAAAGATTGGAAATTGTGTGTTATGATTATGCTGCATTTTAATGGCGATGTTCTGATCTTGAACTTGAGAGTAAATCCTTGATAAGGAGACAATTTTTTAGTAAAAATGGCATAAATTCTACCAATTCCCACTCTTCCCTAATGCAACTTCACCATCGGCGGCTCCAACAAATGCAACGCCTCTTTCAGATTCTAATCCCAATCAGGCAACTGACACACCGCCCCCCTCAGCCCCTCCTACCTAGACAACATTTATTTCGAATTTCTGGCAATCTTGTGACTGGCCTATTGAGGTTTACAATCAGTATGTTGTGCCATTTTTGAACTAATGAAACTCAACCCATTTTTCTATTGTAATCTGCTGCTACTTCTCATGGTGGATGGATGAGAGAGATGGAGGGCTGCTTTTTATTTTTATCTTTATTTTACATGTATTAGATTTTTAAGCTTTAACTGTGAATTTGTTGAAGGGTTATGGTTTAGGTATTTGTTAAAAAAATAGCAAGAGAGAGAGAGATGCATTTTCAGTTACATATGTTAATTAAATTTTAAGCTTTAGGTGTGGATTTTTTGAAAGGATTTTGCTTGGTTTAGGTATTTGAAGGCATGAAAAAGCTAGAAGAAACAAGATATCAAGAGTTAACCTCTAAAGCCACGGAGTTCAAGGTTATGCAAGCTCAATCTGAAATTGTAAGGTTAATTATTAGTGATATTGCAAATACCTGTGAATTTCCGGTTCCAAGCAAATGTGTTGTGCTTTATTCATACCTTGCATTTATCACGATCCAAAATTTGGTAAAAGAACTCTATTTTAGTTATTTTATTGCTTTCATTAACAAGTCACAGAATGCATGCTTTGAAAGTATGAGATTGTAAAGTATGCTAGTTGTTTCAACTTCTAACCCAATTGCATGTGCTTGTTGAATAAGTGTCCTTTTAATTGGAGCCTTGGGTGTTGAGAGAATAGCCATTGTGATATTATCTGTATTTGATTGATTTTTGCCCTGAGAAGCTGATGTAGATTATAGACATTTTTTTTTATATATATTCACATATCAATATCATATTCTATTCGGTAAGGAACCAGAATAGTTATTTGACAAATTTAGCTTTACTTATAACTTATAATCATTTTTATAGGATAATCACTTATATGGCTTTGGGCATCTATGTATTGGAGAAACGAGTATCTTCATTCTTGAATACCTAATTTTCATCAATTCCAATTCCATGACTCAATTTGCCATCTAACAAGAGCTCTTCTTACATAGTCTTGACTTATTTTCGTCAAAGGCATCAATCATATTATGAAACAAGAAGTATTTTACATTGATAAAATAAAACAATGAAAAATGGCTCTCTCATTTTGGAAGGAGAGGGAAAGGGTGGTTTATTGCGAAAAAAAGAAAAAACTTTGCTCAGCAAAAAGAACAAATAAAGTCACAGATGGCTATATATGATGATGAATTTGCGAGAAAAAAGAATGCAAGTATGTAATCCCCTCTGTTGATATGATGTGCATATAAATGATTCTAGAAATGAATAATAACCACACAACCACCATGAGCATGTATAGAGTTTTGTAATTAGATTTGTATAATATTATTTATGTCTGGATACACATTTAGTTTACCTTGGCATAAGTCTGATATGTTAAATAATAGTTTATTCGTTTGCATATTAATTTTAGGTTGATGGTTATTACATGAATGCACTATTCTGATTTTCTTTAAATTGATTTCTTGATTTTTTGTGTAATAAATTTTTTATCTTGTGATTTGTATGACTCAGGGACAGTGGGAAACAAGTTCATTTGGGTAAGAATATGAATGGTTTTGTTACTTATTTATATTTTTAGATCAATCATTTTCTCTTAGCTGATTCTATTTTTTTATGGGAATAAGAATTTTATTTACATTTAGCAGATTCAAGTGGTTTTGGCATTTGAGTGAAAAATAAATGTGGATTTGGCATTGCACTAGCTGCTGCTAGGTAAAAATTATAACTTTTTTCGTGACTTTACTTTTCATTTTGGCTTCAAGTTTTTTATAATGCTTCCGTTTTCTTTTGCAATTTGCATCAGCAGGAACCTAATCAAGGTATTATCTAGTATATCAATTGCAGGAGATTATCTTCATACTTAGTTGCTGACATAATTTCTTACACTTTGTATAGAGTTGTACATTTTACTCTTTAAGGCATCTGAAAATTGTTCTCCCATCATCTTGAGACTAGATCAATTTGAATTTACTTAATTTGAAGAAACTTATTGTCCAATATATTTCTTTTGCCAGACATAAAAAGCGATGTTTGTAATTGTGTGGTTCTTAATTATAGTCTTAGTTTTTTCCTTTGCACATTTTGCACTTTTAAGTGAATTTTTTTGTTCCATTTACTTAATTTAAATACACGTATAGTCCAATATGTGTTTTTTTTTTATTTTTTTATACTGCTGTCTATTTTTTATCATATGTTTATCTATTCAGGATATGAGTATCGGCTTCTTAAGGAAAGCTTTATGTATTATCGTGTATTCGTTCAAGGGATCAATGCAGGACGAAACCAAGTGGAGCCTTAACTTGTAACGTTGAGACTATAGATAGAGGAGCTAATTTAGATCTTCAACGTTGTCTAATACTTTTTTGCACTTTATTCTTATATTATAACACTTTGTACAATTATACTTCTATTGATATTAAGAAAAAAATTTGGAGCATTTTTTTTATTGTCCAATTTTCGTTTATATATAAGATTTACTAATTTTAAATTATTAACTATGTATATAGCAATTATTAAATATTAAAAAATACAGATCTTAAAAAAAAAAAAATCACGTAAAGACAACGATTTATGGTGAATAACAACGGTTATCAATTGTTGTCTTATTCTTAATAACGAAGGTTCAGACCGTAGTCATTGAAAGTCACCAACCGTGGTCATACATACTGTAGTCGTAGATTTTAAATCTACTACTACGGTTTGCAACCGTAATTGTTAGTACAAAATACTACGGTTCAAACCGTAGTCAAAGGAAGTTCCCAATCGTGGTAATACATACCGTAGTCGTAGATACTACTAGTACGATGAAGGTTGACAACCGTAGTCTTTATTATTAACTACTACGGTTCATTAACTGTAGTTATTGGTGATAGGTCTACAACTGCGACATTTACTACCACGTCCGCTATACCCCTTTAACTGCGATTTTTTACCTTAGTCTTTTAACTTTTTTTATATTAGTGAATAAACTCATCTAATCACTGCCTTCAAACATCAGCACAAAAGTGAAAATACCAAAACAAAAACAAAGCCAACCAAGTTCATCATACTCAATTGCCCCTTTCAATTAGAATAAAAACAAAACAATCCACGACAAAAAACAACTTCCAGAATGAAGGAAATTATATAATATCATATATACACATAATTAGTACTGCTTCTACACTCATGGTCGATCTTTCACCATGGTTATCGAAAATTGTTGCTAAACCACCTAGAGGGAGAAAATAGTTCTACCGGTTGAAATGGTTGAGCAGGAACACAAATTGACTTTTTTTTTTTTTTAAAAAAAAACAAAACAAAACAAAAAAATAAAAACAAAAAACTAATTGAGGAAGAGAGAAAATAACAAGCCCGGATTGATAAATTCGAAATAAGAAGACCAATTTCTATAGAGAGGAGAGAGAAGATGAGGAAAAACAAGAGCGGAGAACTCTCTAGAGATAAGCATCTAAAGTGTGGTTGTAACAAAATAAATTGTATAAATATAATTTATTGATGGAAGGGAAAAATTGTGTTACAATCTTTATTTCTTCATCAGATTCTTCTCTTCGGGCTGAACTTTGGAATTTGATGGAGAATTAGTTTGGATAAATGTCAATGGGAGGGGCTCGACACCTTCATCTTAGATCATACACCATTTTCTAGACTTCTACGGATAACACCTTTCAGTGTCTTCGAAGAACACCGGGAATACTGGATGAATTACATCTTTGCTCTAGAATTCTCCAACTTCTATTATGGTGCGATCAAATTAATTTAACAAAAATTTTATTTCACTACAAGAAAATTTCAAATTAGAGACGAAAATAAGTAACGGATAATATCGGTCACTAAATAAAAATAAAATAGAAATAGAACAGTGACGGAAAGTGGCAAAAAATCATTAGTATCCAATTAGTAAAAAAATAGCAACCGAATAATAGAGACAACTATCTATTATGTAGGTAATTTGATCTCTAATTTCATATTAGAGACGGAAATTTCGTCACTAAATTTAGAGACGGAATAAATTGGTCTCTAAATTTTAAAGACAAGCATTATAGAGACCAAGCATTTCATCTCAAATTCGTGACTACTTTAGTTTAGAGACGGATATCATGTGATTAGAGTCAGATTTTTCCGTTTCTAATTTGAACTTTTTCTTGTAGTGTGTGTCTACAAATACCCCCTCAAAACTTATTCGCCAACAACAGGCCTTGGAGTGAATAAGTCTCAAAGTATTTTCGGAGGTTCTTCAAAACACATTGATAGTTCATACTCGTATTAGGGAGTCTTCATTTATGTTTGATAGATAGTTTATACTCATATCAAGGAGTTTTTCATTTGGATTTGGATTTTGATTTTGATTTGTAGATAGAATATATACGTATCAAGGAATTCTTGATTTGGATTTGAATTTAACATGTAAACATTTTAAACTCAGGTCAAGGAATCTTGATTTTGAGTTTGATTTGTAGACCTTTTAAACTCGTGTCAAGAAGTCTTCATTTGAATTTGAATTGTACGCCCTTTAAACTTGTGCCAAAGAGTCTTCATTTGAATTTTATTTTTAGACATTTTAAGCTCATGTCAAAGTGTCTTCATTTGACTTAATTTGTAGATCTTTAAACTTGTATCGAAGAGCCTATATTTAAACTTGATTTGAGGGACTTAGATAGTTTTGGTTCATCTCTAGGAACATTGTAGATAGTTTATGTTCGTATCAAGGAGCATCACTTGATTTTGGAACTTTTGATAGTTTTGACTCATATCCACGAGCATTGTAGATAGTTTAGACTCATATCTAGGAGCATTTTTTTCCTTTTTGATTTCCTTCGGCTGCAATTAGTTTTTCACATGATTTGCCTCCTTGAATTGATTTTTTCTTGGATATGGAACATATAACCATCATCTGCCCCACATGCTTTGGGTTTGATGACGATATTATGGTTCGTCAAAACACAATCATGGTTGGAAGTTGGAGAGATCTTCCTTTATATTCGTAGAGACTTCAAATTTGATTTGAAAGAGAAGAGATGAGAGGTAAAGATCGTCCCACTGAACGTGCCAAATTTGTAACAAAATAAATTGTAAAAATATAATTTATTAATGGAAGTGAGAATTTGTGTTACAAACTCTATTTCTTCCTTTGATTCTTCTGTTCGGGTTGAAATTTAGAATTTGATGGAGAATTAACTTGGATAAACACCAATGGGAGGGGCTTAATACCTTGATCTCAAATAAAACGTCGTTTCTAGACTTCTACGAATAACACGTTTGAGTGCCTTCTAAGAATACCTGGAATGCTGGAGGAATTACATATTTACTCTTGAGTTCTCCAACTTCTATTATAGTTGGCCTAATCAATTTGGACACGAATTTTATGTGCCTACAATGGCAAAAAACAAAAGTTAGATCAGAAAAAGAGAAGAGAAAAGGAACACATATACGGTAGAGAAACAACAAGAATGTCAAAAGAACAAAGAAACACCGGAACGATAGTGAAAATTATGATTGTAATTTTTATTTTATTTTTGTAAAAATCCGGTAGTTCTATGAGAATAATGTTAACGTATTATTATATTATAAGAAATAATGTCTAATGATTAGTATCACACACGGTTGCAAAAGGCGGAAAGCGGAGGCGGAGCGATTTGGGGCCGCTTAGTGCCTAGACCGTCTAGGCGGATCCAAGGCGGCGCCTAGAGAATTCCTCTTCTTTTTTTTTCAAATTTAATTTTTACATATCTAATTTAAAGGTTTATACTTAAAGTAGACCAAATTTTACCACAAAGGTTCATATAGTTAATTAATTATGCAAGATGAAATGAAAAGTGAGGCGGCGGAGGAACTCGAATTGTGGAGGAGAGGGTTTTAACTTTTTTTTCATTTCTCTGTCATTGGAATGAGGAGAGTGGACGTTTTAACTTTTAAGTTTTATCTTTTTAATTTAATAAATTGCTTGAAGTTCAAAAAACGACGGCGTTTTCAATTAAAAATAAATAAATAGGATCGCCTAGGCGGCACCTATACCCAACGAGGCCCAAAAACGCCTAGGAAGGACGATTTGGCAAAAGCGGAACGGATTGGAAGCGCCTAGGCGTCACCTAAACGGCCGCCTAGATCGCCTTTTTAATCCATGGTATTACAAGACAATGATATTGCAATATTATAGTGAATTATAAAACACTGCTAGAAAAATTACGTAAAAAAATACACCGGATAACATAGTTTAAGGTCCATCAAAGAAATCCCCTAAAAGAAAAAGAAAAAAAAAAAGTATTGATTCATGTAAAGAAACATAACTTAGTAAGTTGGGGATAGGGGTGGAGCAGGGTAGCCACATGGCTGATGGCACGCGCTGCCGTTAGTTGAAAATAAGGCTAATATCATTTTGCACCCTGAACTTTGGCCATTTTTTTCGTTTTTAACCTAAACTATGTTTTGTATCATATAACAACCAATACTTCACTCCGACAAGAATTCCGGCGAGAAAAATATAAAAAAATATTTAAAAGTCATAAAATTATGTAAAATTCAGAAAATTAGAAAATTAGAAAAATATTTTTAAATTCTAAAGTTCATTTAAAATATCTGAAAATTAACTGAAAATATTAATTTTAAAAAAATATATTTTTCATTAAATTGAATTTTTTATAAAAAATTTAAAAGTCTTAAAAGGATTTTAAAATATTAATTTTTTATGAATTTTAAAAATTTACTTATTTATAAATTATTTTTTTAAAAAATCTAATTTTAGGAAATGATCGGGATGTTTTAAAATTAGCAAATTAAATAAATTGAAAGTAATAATTCTGATAAATCCTTATATTATTTTAAAAAGAAATTACAAAAATATATAAATTATTCAAAGAAAATCACTCCCTCCGTCCCGGCCTAATTGGTCAATCTTCGCCTGGCACGGAGACTAAGGAAAAACAGATTTTGTGGAATTTTTTACTTTTTCAAAGATAGAGATTAAGAGTGGAGATTTTGAGGGTGGAGATTGTGAGATAATTTGTCATTTATGGGCTAGGACAATTAGGTTGGGATAAACAAATATGGCAAGTTGGCCAATTAGGCCGGAACGGAGGGATTATTATTTAAGGATTTTTCAAAATGGTACATACTGTAACAACAAATTTTGTGAATTGAATTAACAAACACAAAAAATTGTACAAATTAATTCCAATTGGATCAAAATGAGTAACTTTATGGGTAACACTCTCTATTCTTCAATCCTATGATTCTTCTCTTCGAATGTTTTCTTCGAATTTGGAATTTTGGAGTAAAATCCGCTTCTTGATTTTCTCCGCCGCTTTTGTTGTCTTTCAATAACGTTGTCCGAAGGCCGACCGGCTTGATTCCGGATTGAACGCTACTTCCCGATGAATTTGATGAAGAACGTCTTCGAATCTTGAAGAATGTCTTCGAATCTTCGAGAACTTTGAGTCTTCTGAATTTCTTGGAGTTCTTCCAATTCTTGAAGCTCTACACTTGAGTCCTTTTTTGAATGAAGAGAGGCCTCCTTTTATAGGTGTAGGGGAGAGCTCTTTCCATATTTTATTTGCCATGTGGCGCCATTTGATTGGCCGCCTTTGATTTGATGGGCTTGGGCCTGATTTGGTTGGGCTAGGCCTAATTTGGTTGGGCCTGGCTAGACTTGGCCTGAATTGATTGGGCTAGGCCTGATTTGGTTGGGTCTGGCTTGACTTGGCCCGATTTGGTCGGGTTAGGCCTGATTTGGTTGGGTCTGGCTTGACTTAGCCTGATTTGATCGGGCCTTCTTGTTGGATTAGGCCCTTTTGACTTGATTGGGCCTTTGTTGACTTGATTGGGCCATCTTACCAAAATGTTGGTAGATAATTTATTTTGGCCTAAATTAAATATCAATTATGCTATAACTTAGGAATTAATTTAATTAAATTCCCAAGACATGGATAGTATATTTTTTATTGATATTTAATTAATTTCCACGCGTCGTCATTTGATTGGACACAAAATTTATTTATCCACACATACTTCAAATTTTTTTTGTTCCAACTTCCAAATTATTTGAAACATTTTCAAGAAAATCTCAAATTAATTGGATTATCGTATCATTATTTACTGTTTTTTTAAAATTAAATTTTTTTTATTAAATCTGAAAATTATTTGAAATTTAAAATAATTCATTCAAGATACGTAAAACTATCTATGAAATGTTGGAGATATATTTTTTTTTTAAAGTCATTTTTTTTAAAAGAGTTTAAAGTGATTTATGAAAAATATAATACTATTTAAAATTCATAAAATAATTTTTTTAAGTAAACATAATTTTTCAAAATAAATAATTTTTTAAAATTCAGAAATTTGAAAATTTTTATAAAAATTTTAATTTTTATAAAAAATTTAATTTTGTGAAAATTACTTTTACAAAAATATTTAATTTATTATATTTTAAATAAAGTTATTTTTATGATTTTTCTGATTTTTACATAATTTTATGATTTTTAAATATTTTTTATATTTTTCTCGTCGGAGTGAAGTATAGGTTGTTATCTGATACAAAACATAGTTTAGGTTAAAAACGGATAAAACGTCCAAAGTTCAGGGTGCAAAATGATATTAACCCGTGAAAATAAACTGATTCCAGTGGCGCATATATATATATATATAGGCGGCTTTGTTTTGAAATTGGCTCAATTCATTAAAAATTGCATTCAATCGGATCGCGTTTGATTATAGATTGCTGATAATATATTATCCTCAATAAAATATCATCCAACAATTCTCCAGTTAACTAACTCTTACATACATCATCAATCAAGCACGATTTTTTAATACATTTTTAATCAATAACTAATCATTTCCTAACTAACTATTACACAATCACGTAACTAACTATTACACAATTACGTGAAATTTTTCAAGTTTTATAATATAAACAAACTTCAATCAATCATTCCCTAACTAACTCTTACATACATTACTATCACATTTTCACCTTTTATAATATAAACAAATTTCAGCTCAATCTTCGACCAACAAAATCAAACATCTTTTTATTTGAGTGACCTCAGCCCAAAGGAGACGCAGCCATATGGTCCACTTATGTGAAATGATGTGGGGAAATCCCAACTTCAAATTGTATTTAATGAATTCTATATCCTTGTCCTTCTAGAAACTCAAATCATTTGTCAATATTTATCACAAACTGAAACAATGACTTTGACTTCTGTGTGAAGAAACAAACATAGCAATGTTTGGCAACTTGTGTTTTAAGAATTTGAAATTAAAACGTGTTGTTTCTTCATTTTTGCTCTTATTCTTTCTCAAACAGAACATAAATATTCTAAATTATTTTTAAAAAGACAATAGTGCGTCACTTTTTTTTTTAATTTCATTCTACTTGCATATTTCAATGCAAATACTAAAACATATTTTCACCACACAAAATAACAGATATATATACATGTAGTATAATCGAAAATAAACCAAACATACCTTAAAAAAAAAAAAAAACAGAGTGCTATCTTAGAAGAAAACATAAAGAACGATTAGGGTTGTGTACGAAGCGAACCTTTTTAATTTAATTCGTCGTTCGAATTTAAATAGGTCTATTCCAATTTGGAAATAAAAATTCAAATATGAATATGAATCATTTTTATTATTTATCTATATTTCGAATATAAGTACAAATATTTATATATTCGATTAGTGTTTTGGATATTCAATATGAATTATATATATATATATATATATATTAGATGCATAATATTATATGTGTTACCAGCAAGATATTTTATAAAACTAGGATACTATTCATTAGAAATGAGTAATCTTCTTAATTTGTATTTGACTTGCAACTTATTATTATCTATTATTTTTTTAAAAGACATCTGTTATATATTCGAATATAAATATTCAAATTATTTCCCATTACTCGAATATATTTTACAAATCGAATACGAATCAAAAATAATATTCGAAGACAATTCGAATCAGAATACAAGTACTCTATAAAATTTATGAATACAAACGAATATAATGATCATATTCAATTCGATTCACTTCATATAAATCCCCAATGGTACTTTTGGATGAAAAATAACGCAATGAGAGTTAATATGAATAAGAATACACAAGTCAAACAATCGATTCAATGGATATCAGAAGCATTGTATAATCGGGAGGCACAACTTTTTGTATTAATCAAAATCAAAACTAATCACCAAATACAATAATTATACAAGTCAAATTACTTGGGCCTAAGAAATTCATCCTAATATGAACTAGAATAAATCAAAATATATCCTAACAAATTAAAGATAAAATCAAAACATACCAAATTTTAACTAATAAATATAAAAATATATAATTTTTATCTCCATCTCCATCATCCTCCTCTACCACAAGCAAAAATGAATCATCTAACACAATAGAGAATATTTCTATTTATACTTGTGAAATTAATTTGGGTCAAATAATTAATAAATAAATAATATCGTAACAAAATCAAAACCATCTCCATCATTATTCTCTTCCAAAAGACGATTTACCCTCAAATTGTGGTTGGTCTATATGCAAGCATCAATTATTTGTCCATTTGTATCTGAGAAAGTTTGTTATCAAAACAAAGAGAAACCATTAATTACGCACAGAAAACTGGGCGGAAAAAATATACTCCCTCCATCATTCATAGATAGACTTGGTTTTCATATTATGTTCCATAAAGATAAATCATTTATACACATAATTGATTGTCCTTATCTTAATTAATGTGTCTTGAGATCCGGCACAATTAATCAAATATATTTTCAGACAGGATTCGGTCTTTAACGCAACCGATTTTTTTATGTTAGACATTTAAGATGTATATATTTACAAATTACTTTCTTTATCCCACAAACATCTATATTTAATCATTTTCACCCAGATCAAAATATGCTAGTTAATAAATTTCAAGTAACAAATTTTAATCTTTTTTTCAAGTCAACCTAAAATTTATTACTTAAAATATATTAACTTCAATTTCTTAATTGGGGTAAAATGACTAGAAATAGATGTTTATAGGATAAAGGAAGTAATTTGCAAATTTATCTTAAAATGACTTACATAAAGAATCGGTTGCGTTGAAGACCGAGTTCGATTTGAAAATATATAACTTTTTATTTAAGTAGGTCTTATACAATAAGATTCGTGTGATACGGATCATAGGTAATTTTTTATGAAAATGTATTAGTTTTATGGTGAAAGGTATTACATATTCTAAGTAAAGGTATCATACGAAAATATATTAAATGTATTATATGTTGTTGGTAAATGTATTATCCAGAACAAATAATACCTACCAACCCAAATTGCATTGTTATCTTTTACACATAAGGTTTTACCTTTTATTTTTAGTTAATTTGATATGAAGATAACTCTCTAAAATCTATCAACACCTACTTACACATTTTTTACTTAATATCTTACTAATTCGTGAATTTAAATTCTTTTTATTTGAACTGGTAACACGAAATTTCGATTTTTGAAACGAGTATCACGTGTTGTATTTATTTGGGGGGCCTCATGACAGATGCATGAATATGATCCTTTGAGGCCCCGTTTGTTCTATACTTGAACTAATTTATTGAACTCAACTCAATGTATAAACAACTGTCTGAATCTCACCTGAAGGGAATCATCTAATTGGTCATTTATACTCCACGTACCAATATACAAATAGGGTGTCTTCGTTTGGGTTTTCCCAATTTATTGAGACGATCAAATTTTAATTATTTACTAACTACTTTAGCTAATAATAACTCATCATTCTCTACCTTAAACAAATACACCATGAGTGTATTTGATTAGGGTTGGATTCAATTCATTGAGATTGTTCCAATTCTATACAGTGTTTGGTTAAAAGAGCTTAATACAATCTATTTTATTATTACCTCCATTCCACAAAGACAGGCTTACAAGTTTTTTACACGGATTAAGAAATAAGAAGTTATTATGGTTAGAGCATTAAATTATTTACTTTATTTAATAATAAGATACATTACAAAGATGAAAAAAGAAAATTAATGATACGCTAAATATAGTAACAATTGTGTGGTGGACGAAAATAAAAACTAAGTCTATCTTTGTGAAACGGAGGGAATATTTAATTGAGACACCTTTTTTCAATCATGATTTTCAAGAGTACTTTAATTTTTAATCAATCATCTTTTAACTTAATCTAACACATATTCATCACCTTTGCAATTAAATATTATAAAAAATTCGAAACATTCTACAACCAACATATCCAAACACTCATTTTTATCTCCAAATACTTTCATTAATTAACTTTATTTACATCAAGTCTTCAACCAACAATTCCTCAGCACCTCCAGTAATAAAACACAGTCATACATCTCTTATCCCTTATACTACCTTCTAGCTAATCTTGCATATTTTTTTGTTTTCGTCCGTCCCAACTAATCTACCACACCTCCACCCTCAAAATCTCCACCCTCAACTCACCTTTGAAAAATCAACAAACACTTAAAAAATAACTTTTCTTAATACTTGTGTCAACCTCCCCTGTGCAAAATTAGTCGGGACGGAGGTCGTATATTAAAAGAGAAACCACTTGGACAAATGTTATTCTCTTAGAATTTTGGGATAAAAATCAATTTAAAATATTTAAATCTTCCATATCTCTATCTCTTATTATTTAAATGTTCAATTTTTTAAATTCAAAATTTGTCATGATTGATATGATTTCTTAATGATTTATTAATTCAATTTGTATTTCTAATATCTCACATTTTTATACGATAAAATAATTTATCAAAAAGTATATGATTAAAGATTGATATCATTGCATGCTTGATTATAACTATTTTCATCATTACATGTGTGATATAATATGTACAATATTATATATATATATATATATATATATATATATATATATTATAATACTTATATCAGGGATTAATTTATTCACAATATTTATAATATAGGTATATATATTTAATTATAGAAACCATAAATATTTAAGGATTCTTGAAAAAGGATAGGATATGATGATATGCAAACATTCTATATTTATGAATACAGAGATCTTCTATATAGATTCTTCATATCTACCAAAGACCTTTATTTCTTAAAAAAGCTATTATGTTGTAGACGTAATATACAGAGACCTTCTATACAGATTCTTCATATCTACCAGATAATTGATTCCCTTAATGGTTATTTGTTATTAAATTTAAATAAGTTATTCTTAATTATCGAAGTACAAAACTGAAAATATTGTCTATCTAATTTAAGAAATTTACTGAATCACCGCTCATATGATACAGTGCCGTGAATATCCACTTTTTCAAATGCACTGCATACTTCTAAAGAAACAAGTTCTTTAGGTTTATTCTCAGATGAGTATTTATCCACTGCAAACTCTATTTTCGATTAATGTTCTTTTTAAAAATTTGTATTGTGACTTGTGAGTAACTGAAATCAATAAGATTTTCAACTTTTTCAATGTTACTTTTTGCGTGAGTAATCACTTCCAATCAGAACTTTAATCTCTTTTATTAGATTATTTTCGTGTGAGTAATTCATTTTACAATAAAAATTTCATTGTACCGTGACTATCCATTGAGTTTTTTTTTTTTTTTTTTTTGCTTCGTTATTATTTTTCATTAATGTTTGGCTCAATTCACCTCAAATATTTTTACGGCAAAAAGTCAACTGGTACAAAATTATTTAAAATTTGTCTTGTTTTGATAATGAGGGTAATTGTGGTTGTTCCTATAACTCATCCTATCTTTATAAAATAACATTTCATAATTTCAATCTTCCATGAATTTTTTGTGTAGGTGACAAGTTTAGTATCAAATATCATAAGAATGTAAAAAGAAAGAAATAGAGTTCAATGATACATAAAATACATAATTACTATAATTAGTCACTCAAATAGAACTACATTTTCTTATTATAAAAAGAATATTCTAAAATATAATATAACAATAAAATTATTTTAAAAAAATCTTGAAGGAAAATTTACTCAAATTAATGACCAGATATTAATGAATTTGACATTATTATTAATGCAGTACCTACTGAATGTCTTGCCCAAAAGAAAAATATATGAAAGCAACTCAAGATTATTACTCATTTATACATAGTTTTGAATTATATAACAATGACCGGTGAATATATTAAATCCGGCAGGTTTTCTGTTTACTTGATTTTTAGATGATTCTCTAGGCTTGATAATCTGAATTTTTTTAGAGATATTTTGTACCACAATTATCGTATAATTCATACATAATTAATTGTAAATATTTCAAACTTGATATTTAACTTGTTTCTACTATCACAATCAGCTAAAATTATATGGCTTAAAATATACAATAAATTTATTTATTGAACAACTCAAATCTGATCATAATGAATTTATCAAAATTCACATGATTCTCTAGTCTTTATATACTAAAAGACAAATAAAAAGAACCTATGTCATGCTGAGAATCTTTATAGTATCTCACAATTATAGGATTAGAATAATTTTAATATCATTTAAATTTAAAAAGAAATCAAATTTCATGATTTATGTTTATAATTATTTCAATTTTAAATGTTTTTCCCCTTTTTAAAGACATAAATATATTAATAAATTAAAAATATTTCAAAAAATAAAATAAAATTTAAATAGACCCGTCAATATTATTCACGAATACAGGGCGCGAGCCTAAACGAAAACACACTAGATGTGTAACAGACTACACCTGACGCTGACTATCAGTTGGAACTTGGAAGGCCAAATATAAGGAGACTTGTTAATTAGCATTTAAATGGAAATTCCTATGAATATGATTTTAATACGTCAATAAATATTTAGCCTAGAAAAATCTGAATCTGAAAGCTTTTGTTATTTTTTTTTCAATTTTCCCAGAATCCCAGTTGTGTGACAATTATGAGAAACAAGAAACTTGACTACAATAGCCTCCCTACACAAAAGAAGTCGTAAATTTTAAGCAGTCTTGCAAATTTCGATTTATTTATAACCATCAAGCCAAGTTCCCAGAAAATGGGCAATTACAATCCAGCCTTATGGCTCAGGTTCAAATTTACATACAGTAGTAGTATTTATTAATAAATGAATAGCAAATAATATACTAGTTTGTTCAACTTCTGGGACTGGGAGTATGAGGATATCTGAGTGAATTGGATGAGTAATTCTTTACAAGTGGCATCAATGATTGGACCACGTCCGTTATCAACGGCCTGTAATCCGCCTCCGTCTGTACACACATGGCCGCGATGGCCGCCACCTGCACATACACATATTGGTGAGTATGAGCTGCAGGGGTCATTATGCAAAAGCTTAATTACTTGAATGATATCCTTGTTGGAGTATTGGCCCTTCACCGCTGGATCAATCATTTCCATCACTTTGTCTCTGTTTGTTAAACGCGGAAGTGCCTGACCATCATCATATCATATTGAATATCGAATTAATGTGATTATGAGTTGAATGTGCTGCACTCAATAATACTCATTACTCACCCAAGAAACCAGAACATGCTCCCCAGGAGGACGCGACGTATCTATAGGTACACGCCCCGTTAATAGCTCCAGAAGAATTACTCCGTAACTGTATACATCCGACTTTGTTGTAAGCTTTCCTGTTGATGCATACCTGCAAATAATGTAACATTTATTAGATGCTGGAAACTAGGATTAATGTAACATTTTCGGTAGAATACTCACTCTGGGGCTAAGTAGCCTGTTGTTCCTAGAACTCGGGTTGAAATTAAGCCATTGAGCTTATCAGACCCAACCTTGGCCAGCCCGAAACCAGACAACTTGGCTCTAAAGTTCTGATCCAACAGAATGTTGCTGCATTTGAAATCACGGTGGATAATGGAGGGGGTCATGTGCTCGTGTAGGTACTCCAACGCTCTTGCACAATCAAGAGCTATCTTCAGACGAGTTCCCCAGTTCAGTATCTTACATTGGTTGTTACGCGGATGGAGATGCTTCTCTAGAGAACCATTAGGCATGTACTCAAACACAAGCAATCTATGGTGTTGATCCGCGCAATACCCCAACAGCTCGAATATGTAGGGGGAACGCAATTTGCTCAACAGCTCTACCTGCACCAAAATAACAGTAACAATCTAACTCTTTTATATTTGCAACAGAGGAATTTGAGTAACTGACCTCCAAGCGGAAAGCACGTTCACCGGACCTCCCATTGGCGCGCAACATCTTAAATGCGGCCGCAGTGCCATCTCTCAGCACCCCTCTGTACACTATTCCCAATGAACTAGTTTGTATTATATTCGATTCATTAAAGTTATTTGTGGCAATCTCGGCTTCTTTCAATGTAAAAACTTGGACGGGGGCTTCAACTTGTGCTCCTCTCTGTTTAGGCTGCGGTGTGCCCGCAAGACTACTTCCGTATAGGCAACTGCGGTCTATCGACATATATGATATCATATGATGTACGTTAAATGAGTATAAACAAATAATAGCTAGTATGAATATAGAGTTAGTTACCATTTAAGTTGATGGTGCTATGAGCAATGAACATGCAGTTGCGGTTGTTGATGATACTCGTAGTGGAGGCGACACTGGTGGCGGTGTTGGCTCTGGAGAAATGGAGACGGCGGAGCATCAATATCAATAAGAGTATGGCAATGAGCAAGACGACAATGATGATGGGGATGAGTATTATAAGAAGGGAAGAAGATGGGATTATTTCATGCATCTTGTTTGACTTAAGGCTACTCTGGAAGGAGAAAATGAATTAATATCATGAGAGAGTGTTTTTCACTTAGCTACTAGAGTGGTTGCACCATGCGTGCACCGGCACATTTGTATATATTTGCAGGAGAAGGGGGGTGCACATGGCGGTTGAGTCAATTCTATGTTGGGAAATCTCGTGAGCCATTAAAGTAAATTGTACTTCATTCTGTCTTCTCCTTTGTATCATGTAAGGTCTAGTCTTTATCTTCCCCATTGGAAAATTTTGGAACTTATTGCAATGCATTTCTTGTCTCCACTTTCAATAATTGGCTCCCACTTTATCAGATTTCTCCCACATAAATTTTATCACCTCAAGATTTTCTGATTTTTTCAGGAACCAAACGGAACAGGATAACGTTGTCAATATATTGGCTATTTCACTTTACCATCTGCCAACAAAAAAATAAACTTCCAGTTCTTACACCTTTCATAGAATATCTTTCTGCACTAAAATTGGAAAAGCTAACGTTAGATTGGCTCATGCTTTCCAATTTTAGTTAATTTTTAGTGCTTTTAACAGCTTACAGGATTATCTTTAGGTGCACATTAGTATGAAATTATCTTATTATTTAGTTGTGTAGAAAAAGTAAAATGTGTACGATATTCAATATGTAATAACGTAAAGTTGTAAATATATTAAATTTGAGCATATGATCCATTCAAAATTTCAAATTTAAATATACCATCGATTCAGTAATGAATGACCATGGTGAAGTCAAAAAATATCAGTGGCAAAACATAGAGCAATCAATTAAACGGAAAAAGAAAATGAAATAACAAATTAGATTAAACAAAAGAAGCTGAAATAAATTCCCCATTTAAAGAATATACATACCAGAAGCACCCACAAGGGCCACAACAAACTTAACATACATATCACCACTATAATAAACTCCCGAGTTCGAATCCCTCTCCCTTAGACGGAACTCCAACAGACCGACCGCGATAAAAAAATATTTTCAAATTTAGGAGCTTTTTTGAAGACAATCACAACTGAAGATCTCTAATGATTTTCACCACAAGACAAATAAAATTCTCAATTCTTTTTCATGTTCCCCCTTTTCTTAAGCTGCTACCACAGAACAATACAACTTCACAAGCACCCCCAGAAATAAAATAATAAATAAAGAATTATGAAGAATTTTTCTGAGATCCAACATAGGAGGATTTTAATTCCTCGCCATCGTCACTGTTAGAGTCTGCAAACTTGTCAAAGAACATGTCAAGATACCAAGGGCAGTGATCGTTCCAATCACCTCTGTTAGCATTAGCTCTCCACCGTTGATCTGCTATCATCTCGGGGGATAACCCCCACTCTTCCATTTCTTCATCACTGTGATGCACTGCCAGGCTGTACTCTCCCCCATTTCCCAGCTGCATTACACGGAACTCACAATTCCCAAGGTTGTTCAAGTACTCGAACTGCTCAACTGTCCATTTGAACCATTTCATAAGAAAAACACGGATGGCGAGTCCATGAGATATGATCACGAGATTGAGTTCATCACACGCATGGCGGTGAAGCCTGTTCATATCAATGTCCCTCCATAAGGATTCTAGAAAACCTGCATATTATTGCAAGTAATTCTTGAATTTCAGATATTTATCATCAAGCACCGCGGATGAATCACTATATGAATACAGCTGAGTACCGATATTTTAAAAAATGTGAAAATATGTTTGTCTGCACACTAGTAGATTATGAGAATAAAGGCGATTGTTTTTCTGCAATCAGTCAAAAATTATAGAAAGGGGGCCTTCATTGTCCTTTCTACATTCACCTTTAGTCCAACAGATTTCGACTTATAGCTTATCCACCCCACCAATTTTTTCAGTTATTCCCATCAGCAATAGAACACACATTTCCCGTTGAACATAATATCACATGACAGAATAATAAGATATAGCAACAAACTTGTACGGATACCAGATCATAAAAAGGTAGCATTTTCGAGACCAAGAAATATCCAATAATAAACTGTTGATAACTCAAAATCAGCTAACCAACATCAGGAGTAAAGCTGACCTACAAAAATAGTAAGACTTAATTATGCAAGGAGGTAGAAGGGGCTCTCATATGGGTTTCATACAATCAAGGTGTCTGATACTCTGATTTCCTATGTACCAACCCCTTTTCCTGGTGCAGATTAAACACGAGTAATGAATTATGCCAGAGATAAAGAATGCCAAAAAAATAAACCTTCACTCGATGACTTTAGAGGATTTATGTGGCATGCCAAGCTCAATATTTCTATTTGGAAACAAAAGTAGGATATAGATATTGATTGAATATTTCCCATAGTTAAATCAACGTATCCATCCGTACCAGCAACAAAATCCTGAAATCCTATCTTGGATGTGACACAAACAAAAATGTACAGAAGGAAAGGATAAAACCCGTTTCCATGATTTTAATCTGTAGGGAGTGACATTGTTTTCACACTCAATCCATGGAAAAAATGATGAGTAGAGAACCTCAGATCCCTTCCCCAAATATTCCTCCCCAAGGCTCAGAAGTTCTACCAAGAAAACTCAGGTGGAAGCTAGTAAAATGGAGCAATCCTCGTCCCTTTACCTCCCAAATAGCATGAAAGTCAGATGAGTGGGTAGAACCCTCAAGTCCTGTCAACCTAAAAATGCTACATGATACAGTTTCCTTTTGCATGCCACTGACAGATATAAGAAAACATACAAGTGTGTCTAGTTACATCCACTACAAGCACCCACAACTAGATAACCATCTTGTCACCATGTTTCAGTTTCTTGACGATTTAGATGAATTGTACTCTATGTCGTATATTGGTAGCCCAGAACATCAAAGAAAGACTATATCAATTTTGACAGGCAATATATGTAATAACTTGGACTTAAGCTACAATATTTACTTTGTTCTAAAGCAGTATGTAGCTGCTATGATAGTTGACAACAAGAATAGACTATGCAAAAAGAAACACTTATGCAACAAGTGCAATAACAAAACCAACAAAACCAATAAGCCCCTAAAACAGATCATACAGATGTGAAACACAAACTGGCATGACCAACATTCTTAGTAGCCTTAATCTGAATCAAAGTACTATCAATTCTCAGGTCAAACTTCAACGCTCCAAAATGAAGGCTTGGAAGACCCCGCAAATATTCAATCTACAGAACTTCAAGCTTAGGCATAAAACAAGGAAACTCCCATTAAGCTCTCTACAAGAGTAGCATTGGTTCAAGCCTAGAAAACTAACAAACCAGCAGCATAATCCCCATCCACCACTAGGAAAACTAACATTTAAAATTAATAGCCCGCATAATAATGTTTGAGATTCATTTACACAATGGCCCCAACTATTTGCACCTAAACTTCCCCTTAATACATCCCACTCCATTTTTTTGAGGTATCTGGTTATTGCTAACCAAACACATTTAGAACATCCAATTGAGCTGTTCAGTCTTTGACCAACACTTCAAATCCTATTCTAGCATGTTGGTATTTGTTGGCGTCGAACTATTATCTATTTATAGTGACTGTCTTCATCCCAGTGGCAGCTTCATAAATCAAACCAATAGCAACTATTTACAATGATGCAGACAAATCATAAGAAAAGACTGAATAGGCAATGGGGAAGAAAAAATACTTGAAACGCGATCAAAAACATCTGCAGCAGATTCTCCTTCAGGAAACCGATAAAAGAACCTCCCAAATCTCTCTCTGGTCTCCTTGATCGCTTTCATCCTTTCCGCAACCTGGAAATTCCCGAAATCCTGTTCTCTGATCCGACATTCTTCCCGTGCACCAATAATTCTGTTCCTAGGAAAGGCTCGGCCGATTTCTCGGAGCGTGGAACGCGTCCTAAGGTAAGGGGATACATAAAAGTAAGTCTTACAGTTGGGCGACGCGCCGCCGGCGGAGACAACGTTGAAGATCCGAGTGCCAGCATGTTTGGCCTGGTCGATTCCCTGCTGAGTGAGGGGTATTTTGTTGTCGGGGGTGGTTGTGTAGGCTGCTCCATCAATGTTTCCGGCGCTCTCGCCGTGCCGGACTAGGATTATGCGTTTTGGGAGCAATCTCTGCCTAGGGCTCGGTTGATTTGAGTAGTCAAACATTATTGTTTTATCGATATAATTGTTTAATGATTGATTTATTTGTGGTTTTGTTGTAACTGTGGCTGACGCGTTTGGTGTCGGCCTGGGCGGAGGAGGCGGCGCCACCCATCACACGCAAAATGTGAACAACGGAAGGAAGTTGCAGATTCCTTTCTTGACCAATTGTACTTAATCGATGCAACCGTCGTACACAAGTTATTAAAATAATTGATCGGGTGTGTTTCTGCAAGGATATGTCCATTTTAATACATTCCCATTCAAAATATAGGGTTGTTTGTACATGGTTGAACACAATCGTTCAGGATTTAGTCTAATTTATATGTATTTGGCTCTAGATTGTGGTTAACACATTGTGCTCAATCACTAAACAATAAAACACCAATCATCAATCCACTAATTACATCTTACACACCTCATCAACCAAACTCAATTCACAATACAATTTTAATCAATAATCAATCATTCACTAACTACCTCTTACACACATCAAATCACATTTACCATCTTTTATATTATAATCACCTCACAACTCAATCTCCAACCAACCTAAACAAACACTCACTTATTTATCTCAACCTCATATTTCACTTTATTCCTCACAGCCTACAGTACTCCAGCCATCCACAACCATAAACAAACAAAGTCATTGTCTCAATCCATAAATATTAACTACTTCTGTAGTTATTATCTAATCGACTAATTATTTTTCATATTCAGCAACGCTAATAATTTTTTAATCATTATTTATCACTTCACAATATCAAGTCCCATTAAATCCCTTCCCAACTTATAAACTGAGATCAAGTCCCACCAAACCTCTCACCAATTAGGAATAAGATTGTATTAAAAAAAAAAGAAAAAAATTGCAATACACATCCTAACATATTCAATGTGCACTGCGTATAATCAAATCCCTAATAGTCTGAGCCTAGAAAATAAACTGAAAACTGAAATTTAGGCCAAACATATACCGGTTCGGTTCGGTTCGGATTTCCTACCACATATAGTACAACATTTTCTACAACATATTAAACTAATCATGCCATATATAATCACTTATGATGTATTTATGATGTCATCATATACACGTGTCTCGTGTGTATTAAAATGTGGTAGAAGATGTTCTATTGTATGGAGTAGGAGATCCAAAATGATACCGGTCCATCCAGCTACCTCCATTAAGCTCCGTTTGAGCATCGTCTCAAATTTTCAAGTCATTTGGCTTCCCCCTAACGGTCCCGATAAACTTTGGTGAAGACCTTAAAGGTGACTCGTAGGCACAGCCTACAAAGCCCGAAACCTACCTAAATCGCAAGTCACAAAGACACACTAAACGATAGTCACAAAGACACAAGACAAAAAAGGGTAAACGGACAAAGAAGAAGACAATGATCACAAAAAACCATTTCCATTCTCTCATTCACAACTCTCGTATATACTCACTTAGAGAAATGAGAAGTACATTCGTCTCTAACCTAACATTTTTTCCCCGACGGCTTTGTTTTCTCAAGTAAGAATAATAGGAGTAATTTAGCCATCTATCCCAATTCAAAATCTTAGGGCAATAACATGGGATATATGTTATGGCTTTTGTAGATATGGACCTGGAACATGTGGCTGAAACCCAACATTCTACACCTTTGACCCAACACCAGTTCACAGTAAATGGGGGAGCCACAAGAATTTCATCATTGCCTTGTAGTACATGCAAAAACACAAAGTTAATACGGTGAATTTATAGCAAACACAAAGTAAGCTATATCACAATGAACATTATCACACAGTCTAACCACATGAATCAAAATTCAAAGTATTTAGACAAGACCTAAGTTTCTCAATAGGCAAGCACTTTATTCCCATGTTCAATCTTATGCCTTTGAATACCACATTCAACACATAAGTTATCAAATAACTTATTGCATAATTCTAAGTCATTATCAGGCCTAAGAATTTTCTTATCTTTTTCCCTGTTTGATTCTCAATTAAAACTTTCCAAGTTTTAAACCTTTCAAACACATCAGATTTGTTTTCTAGCAGGAAAAGAAAGAAATTACGTGAAAGATTATCAATCACATAGAGAAAGTAGCAGTTTCAATCATGAGTAGGCACACTCGTAGGACGCCACACATCAGCATGCAAATATTTAAATATATCAGTACTAATAGATTAATAGGGAAAAAGGGAGATAGGAAATTTTACCTTGTTTGTCTAACACATATGAGTCATAAAATGGCATACATGACAATTTATTATTTATGCAAGATTTCCAAACTTTTACTACTCATATGACCAAGTCTTTTATGCCACAAATCATTTTTATCCTCTTGGACAAAATTCATGGAATATTCAGTAAAAGACACAGGCACACCAATGCAAACATACAAATTATTCCTTCTAGCAGCTTTGAAAATCACCGAAGGCCCTTTCAAGATTTTCATCAAGCCCTTTCCCCACATACCCTCTAGCCCATCATCTTCCAATGCAGCACATGATATCAAGTTAGTGCACAAATCAGGCACATGTCTAACATTTTTCAAAGTCAAAGCATAACCAGAATCAAATTTCAAACAAATATCACCATCACCAGCTGATAGGTATGGCCCAGCAACTCCGGGTCTGGGCGTAGGAGTGCGAGCCCAACGCAGCTAAGCCAGCCCAGTTATGCCTGAGCCCAATCGCGGCATATTTGGGAATTGAGATCCCCATGATCTCCTCCTAACTTCCATGCAGATTTGATAGGCGCGATTGTAGGGATTTAGTTAGGGTTTTGAATTGTATAGTATAAATAGTAGAATTGTGCTCAGATTTAGGGTTGACACTTTGCACTCTAAAACTATAATGTGTAAGATTGAAAGCAAGATAGTGAAAAAACACCTCGGCAGGTGATTACCTCCGTCCGTGGACGTAGATCTCCGGATCGAACCATGTATATCTTGTGTTCTTTACTTTCATGCGTTTGGGAGCATTGTGAATCGTATTTTACTTCGAATTCCTTGGATTAGCGGATTGCGCTTTAACACCAGCAACATGACACTTTTTCTCATTTGCCATAGACACAACCATGCTCCACCTCTTTTTAATAAGAAAATAGATTTTTAAATGGGGACATATGGAAAGTTCATGCAAAATCAACAATCCATTCATTTTTGCACACAAAGTTAGAATGCCATAATTCACAACATGCAAATCAAATGTCTCAGCCACCATAAAAATATCACCCATGTTTCCACTACTAGAAGTCATATTAGCATGATCATTATGCTGATTCTTAGTATTTTGGTTTTGACTTTGCTTAAGTCTAGGACAATCTTTAATTAAATGATCAATTTCACTATAATTATAGCATCTCATGTTTTTTATACCTAGACGTAGACTACCTTATCATTTCCCTTTAGAATGATCAGAGGGTTGGTTATCTTTGTTAGGAGGTTTTCTATTTTAAAATATGTTTTGAGACCTTCCTCTAACTAACATAACCTCACCGAAGTTTTACTACTCTGTCTCTCTATTTTTAAGTCATTCCCAACAGTATCGAGATTAACATGTCTCTACCATACTTAATAGCAGATTGACATCACTATATTAATCAGGTATAACATTAAAAAGAACAATAGGAGTGTAATAATCAATATGTTTATCACCGATTTGCTTAATTTCTTGCACAAGTTTGGTAAACACATTAAGTTCTCTTCAAGGTCCTTACTCAAATCAAGGTTAAACCGGGAAAAAAAAAATTCAAGAAAAAATAATTTACAAGGCATAGATGTCTCAATATAAAGTCATTTCAATTTTTCTCAAAGTTCCTTAGTTGATTTTAGTTTACCAACCTTTCTTAACACATAATTAGACAAGTTAAGAATTATAGACGAATAAGCAAACTTATCCATCTCGGCAGTTTCAATGGCTGAAAATGATTGGTCTACTGCTTTATACACTTTTTATTGAATTAATATACCCTTCATTTTCTATTGCCAGATTGAAAAATCGGATTTGCTGTTAAAGGGCTCAAGATTGTAGTATGTCATAGACATTTTGAAAAACACAAAAGTTTTACAAAAAAATGACCAAGCTAAATTTTTCACACAAGAAAAATGCAATTCACACGGAATATGTAGTAAAATCAGATAAAGACACAGACAATCCAAATATCATTAAATCACAATAGTTTAAAGAGGGGTGGGTAAGGTGACCAAACACAAGGAATCACCACAATACTCAACAGTAACGTAGTAATTTCAACAGTGCACAATGGATCACAAAGAAACTAAATAAGCACATAAACCTAGGGTTCTAGCAGCACACCAATCCCAACCTAAGTCTGTTACAAGTGGGCTACAAAAGCAATAAATATCCTAATTCCGCACAAGTCATACTACAAAAGCAATGAAAGAAGGGATTAAGCCGATTTACTAGACCAAAACTCTACATAAGAGTTTCAAAACCTAATTTTCAGAGAAGACGGAGTTGCTGTCCTGACCACCGAGACGAAGTTTTCCGAATATGACGGCAATGGCGGTGGCAACGGACGACCACTGGAGCTGGCAAAACTGGCTCGGCCCGATGGACCTGTCCACGTAGCCCGAAATATAGGGTGGGCTGGGCTTAAAAATTATAGGCCTAAAAAAATTCGTGCCCATTTAGCCCGGCCCAATCAGGGTTTTTATTTTTGGACTTGGGGACGAGCTGGCCCGAGATGCAGCAATAGCCAACAGTTAACAAACATTGGCTTTCACTTTCTAGATTCTCATTTACTAGAATAATGTTGTTAGTTGGTACTGCCTACTTCAACTTGCGTGACTATTGACTGCGTCTGCTTGAATGAATAGAGAAATTAAAAAGTTAGAAACCCTTCTCTCTCTCCCGCTCTGACTGTCGCTCGCCACTGCTCCTACTGCAGCTCACCACAGCGCCCGCTTCCATCGCGCTGCCCCGCCGCCGTTGGTCCTCCGTCCAGCCGGACCAGTCGTACCCTTCCCTTCATAATCTAATCTATTGGTCAGTCCAGTCCCGCTGTCGCTCGCCGTTTCTCCCGTTGCCGCTCGCCGCCGCCCCGATTGCCACACCCTGCATTTGCTAAATCTCTTGGTCAATTCAGTTCTGATTTCTCTCTCTCTCTCCCTTTTAGATTTTGAATTGTGAGTATATTAAAGATAAATTAAGGAGTTCAACCTCTTTTCCCAAACTATGAATATCCCTCAGACCTTCATCAAATAAAATGGTTTACTAAGAATATTATCATCACTATTTGCGTCTTTGAGTGTACTGCATTCTGCATAACAACATAAGTGTGTTTGATATTTGAGTTCTCTAACAAATAAAGTAGATTAAAACTAGCAGCTGATTTGCAACAATTTTAAATCCACAGATTATTTGATAGGAATTTAGTGTATTATTGGATATGTTATTTCTCTTCTGTAGAGATGGTGAATTTTCAATTTTATTACATCTTATATTGATTTTTTTATAATGGTGGAGATTTATTTGAATTTGAAAAATAGAAACTCTTATTAAACTTTAATAGTTATGTTTAAATTGGAATTTGATGGAGACAAAGATTAATTGCTATTGAAGATGAATTATTTCGATATACTAGTATTTTTTAGTATATGTGGAATGATAACAATATTGCTTCCTTATATTTAGGTTAGCAAGAATGAAAGAAATTGGAGCAAATTTAACGAGTATTAATGAAGAATTAGAAATGCTCGATGATGACATTGACGTTGACGATGATTTTGTACCGTTTGAATATTCTCCTCCCACCACCCCTAGTGGTATGAGTATTGCAGGTACTACTTCTTCTTCTACTGGTGGTGCAAAGCGTTAGACTAGGATTAAGAAGGGATATATAAAGATTAAGACCGGTTCTGAAAATGTTGTAGATGATGGTAATGCTAATGATAAGGGTGGCAAGTCTGTGGTGTGGCAATATTTTGAAAAACTTGAGAAGTTGGTTAATGGGGCAGAAAAGTGTAGATGCAAGGGTTGTAGTAAACTACTTAGTTGTGCATCTACTGGGGGTACGACTCACCTCAAGCGTCATTCTGAAAAATGTGTTAAACTTCTTCGTTACCATAATGTGCGGGACATGCTAGATAACCAAGTTGCAAGAACAACAAAAATGGACATTTGATTGTAAGGCCTATCGAGATGCACTTGCTAAAAGTATAATTTTGTATGATCTTCCATTTAGTTATGCTGAATATGAAGGGGTTTGTGAGGTGAACAAAATATTGAATCTTGAATTTAAACCCGTTTCTCGAAATACAAGCAAAAGTGATTGTTGGAATGTGTATTTAAGTGAAAAGGCAAAGCTAAAGGGTGAATTAGCTTTAATTCCTGGTAGAATTTTTTTGACTTCTGATGTATGGACTGCAATGACTGTACAAGGTTATATGACTCTCACAGCTCATTATGTTGATAACAATTTCAAGTTGAATAGCAAATTATTTGCATTTGTCGAGTTGAATTGTCAGCATACGGGGGCCAAACTAGCAGGTAAGGCTTATGGAGTGCTTAAAGAGTGGGGGATAGACTCCAAAAAAAATTCTCTCACCTTGGATAATGCATCTTCTAACGATGTAATGCAAAAAGTTTTGAAGGAGAGAATTAATTTGCAAAATGGCTGGATAGGTAAAGGTGAATTTTTTCATGTGAGGCATTGTGCACATATTTTAAATCTTATTTTTCATGATGGGTTGAAAGAGGTGGGTACATCTTTGCATAAGATTAAGGAGTATGTGAAGGCTACGGATGAGAGATTAAGACAATTTGAAAAATGTGTTGAAGAAGTGCACTTGAGTGATGTTTTGGTGGTTTCTGGAGATTGGATGTGGCAACTAGATGGAATTCTACTTATATAATGCTTGAAAGTCCAATTAAGTATCGTCGTGCATTCACTAGCTTGAGTTTCAATGATGATAAATACCCACATTGTCCAACAAGTGAAGAGTGGGAAAGAGCGGAGAAGATAAGAAATTTTTTTGCTCCATTTTACCACATCACCAATTTGATATCTGGGTCATCTTATCCTACATCCAGCTTATATTTCATGCAAATTGCAAGCATAGAAATTAAGTTGAATGAATATTTTACTAGTGAGGATGTGAAACTCAAAGATATGGCAGTCAAGATGAAAGTCAAATTTGATAAGTATTGGAGTGAATATTCTATCATTCTTGCACTTGGATGTGTTCTCGACCCGAAGGCAAAGTTGAACTTCTTGAGATTTTGCTATAAAAAGCTTTATCCTCTTGATCATGAAGAAAAAGTGAATATGGTAAAGGATGCCTTGTATATGCTCTTTGGTGAATATGGGGTTTCATCAAACTCATCTCAAGCTAACTCATGAAGAGATCTTCAACATCCAAGGAAAAGTGGAGCAAGCTCTCCATTTATGACATCCATGCTTGAAGTAAGTTGGAGGAACATTTTTAACTTTCTCTAAATTTATTTTATTTTTTTATATAACTTATGATATTGTTGATGTTTATAGTGATTAGTTGATAGTGATTAGTATAATTTACATTGGAATGTTGTAACAAGGTGGATAACGAGTTGATTGATGTTGTTTGTGATTGTCTGATTGTATTTTTAGGAGTATCATCAACAAATAGCACAAATGTACTCAAATGTGGAAAAGTCACAACATGATGTACACTTGGATGAAGCATGTGCAGTTGGAACTGACGAAGATGTGCTTGATATTGGAAGGTGAATAGGCATCGATTTCCTCAATCAGTAATCATGGCTTGTGACGTTCTGAGTATTCCAATCACAACGGTTGCTTCTGAATCCTCATTTAGCATCGACGGTCGCATCTTACACAAGTATAAAAGTTTTTTACTTGGGAAAAATGTGCAAGGCCTTATTTATACTCGAAATTGATTGCACAGTTTCACAGAAGTTGGACCCTTTGGTAATATTAAATTAAAATTTTCCATACCTTCTATTCAGTATTCTGTATTTGTTTTCTTAGCTAGTGACTTTTGTTAATTTTTGTCTTACAGATATGCCGGAGGTGGAGAAGATAAGATTTTCAAATCAAGACTCCAGTGTTCTTGATAAGGACTTGATTGGGGAGTAGGGCAAGTAAAGAGATTACTGATTAAGCTTGACAAGTTATTAAATTCAATGGTAGTTCATCTTTATTATTTTTACTAAGAATGTACCAATCATATTTACTACGGAATGCAGTACGGAATGCAGCCTTTTGAATGTCTAGGTATTATGGACCTTATGGTGGGTGTTGTGTTGAACATGTTACTTGTAAGAATACACTTTACACCACTATTTATCTTTAACTATGTGGGTTTATGTATTCTAATGTTCTACGTATAACTATAAGCATCAGAAGGATTATGGTGGTTGTGGTTCTTGTGGAACATGTACATGTTGAATTTCCACAAATTATTGGTGAATGATGATATTGGAGCATCCGAGTATGGAGGATATTGGTGGGTTGATAAAATATAACATACAAATAAATTAATAAAATAATCATGGGAGATCTCAATATCTCATGAAGGCAAATTACGTTAAATTATACTCCCTCCGTCCCGCTCAGATTTGCACGTAGGGACGGGCACGGAGGTTAAGAAAAAGCTGCTTTTTGCTTTTTGGTTGACTTTTTGAAAGGTGGAGATTGAAAATGGAGATTTTAAGGGTGGAGATTATTTAAAAAATTTCCTTTTTAAGAGTGTGCAAATCTGAGTGGGACGGACCGAAAAGGAAAGTGTGCAAATCTGAGCAGGACGGAGGGAGTATAATATTAGTTAGTCAAGTAGTCAACTATTTCATGCTTAACGGTTGAATGTTACCAATTACGACCTTTTTTGTGGGTTACCACTTACTACCACTTAGTTAATAGTTATTAGTTATCAATGAAAACATATATAGAGAAAACGTAGAAATCTTTTTTGGACGGGCCATTTTGGCCTGATGGCCCGAGGTGTGTTGGGTCGGACCTAACATATGTAGGCCCGATTTAAATTTGGCCCGACCTGGCCCGAGAATTGGCTCGGCCCGACTAGGCCCAGCCTAGCCGAGCCGCCTGAATTGCCAGCTCTAACGACCACTGTTCTAATACCACTATTGTGTGGTCCTTCCGGTCCTTCCGGCTACCTTCATTAAGCTCCATTTGAGTACCAACTCAGATTTTTCTATCGTTTGGCTTTCCCTCAACGGTACCGGTGAACTTTGATGAAGACCCTAAAGGTGGCCCGTAGCCACAGCCTACAAAGCCCGAAACCCACGTAAGTCGCAAGTCATAAAGACTCACTAAACCATAGTCGTAAAGACACGGGGGAAAGAAACGGTGAACAAACGAAGAAGACATTCATCACAAAGCACCATATTCATTCGCTTCCTCACAACTCTCATATGTACTCACTTAGAGAAATGAGAAGTACACTTGTCTCTCATGTAACATTTTTCCCCAACGGCTTTGTTCTCTCAAGTAAGATAATGGGAGTAATTTGACTTCTTATTTTAATTCAAATTCTTAGGACAGTAACATGGGATAGTCCAGCGACATGTTGGGCCAAAACGTAACATACACCATGTTGTTTCAAGGCATCCAACATCATCTTTATCCGTTCGACTCAAATTTTCGAACACATGAAAGTTCGTTCAACTGAAACATTCGAACACCACCTAACCTATTCGATTGAAACATTCGAATACAACCCTAGAAACGTGTCCAATGCATGAGATTAATATGAGATCCTCTATTGATCTGACTATATCAAACGAGTGTTCAAATACCAGGGTCGAGAGGTGAGGAGCGGGGTTTCTTCTTCTTTTCAAATTCATTTCTTCAACTAATTGAGAGTTTGCTTTAGACATGGTAAAATTTTGAGGTGGTGGAGTTTTTTCGTTTAAGTGTAATTCAATTCAATGAATAAGGAATTGAAATTATGTAGGATGGATTAACAAGTTAGGATCTACTCTTTAAATAAATGTGCGGTGGATTGAGAAATTTCGAATCGCCACATTTGTCTTTACATGTTAATCAAGTTCTTCCTTTGATTCATGCTGCAAATGAAAAAAGACCATTACACTCCCCAATACAGGCAAAATCATTTCTCCCTTATATATATATATATATTCTTTTACTTTTAATATCTTGTATTATCACAAATCGAAACTATCAATTAGATTCCATTAAGTCAAGCATTTGGATGTAGGATTTAATAGGGTTGAGTATTTAAATAAAATTTTAAATACTCGTAGAATTTAATTTTGTCTCTTTTCCTAATAATTCACCAGTGCGTTACTTGGGATAAAATATATTTTAGTAAACTAATAACATATGATGAAGTTATGTTATTGTTATAAATAATTATAACGTACAAGTAACATTACATAGGGAAAATAATTTAAAACATGCAATTATATAATAAAACAAAAGGTTGGGAGTACGTACAAAGTGATAAAAAAAAAAGTCAAATAACTTATTTGCATGTCAATGCACGTTTGTAGTGTTCAACTCGTGCACCATTTCTTTCTTTCTCGTAGACAATTTTTTTACAAAAAAGAAAAAGAAAATTAAAATGTTGCATTTCCTAATACATCTTGTATGCATGAGTGTATTTATTTTTAAATGTTGTATGTTTATAAAATTAAATATCAATTAGCATCATCGATGTGCAGTCAATCTGAAAAGTTGAAATTTAGGATCATCAACTCGATTTGAAGTATGGTTTCTCTAGGTTATGCTGCAGTTTATACTAAAAAGATGTCTCTTGCAAATAATAAAATTGGCAATTATAATTAAATGACACCTAGAAGTAAATTTTAGAGCTCAAACAAAATATAAATTATCTAACCCACTATAATTTATTGCACTTAATACAAATGTTTCTATTCACTAGTATTTATTAAGGTGAAGTAATAAATTATAACTCAAATACTATAATATTTTTGTATAAAAAGATAAATTATTTAATATTTGTATATTGTTACTAAATCCAAAAACAAGAACTTTATCACTAATTTTCAAATACCTAACACATATCACAAAATAAAAAAATAAATCACTCAACTAATAAAACACTCGATTTGATATTTTTATATAATATTTCGTATTAATATATGCAATATTATAGTCATATAAAAGATCATAAAAGAAGAATAATTTAATATATCGAATGTTAAGTACATATTAAAAACAAAAAATGTCATTTGCATTTTAGAATTATTAGCAAAAAAAAGAAACCCATGAAAAGAAAGAAAAATGAAAACGCACACGCATGGAAGTTGCAACTCTATACAACAATTTGCTTATAAATCATTTTATGTGGCCACATTATTATCCCTTTTGTTTAAATTAGAATTTACCATAGGCATGAGGTTTTCACTAATTTTTAGGCGTCTATTTCAATATTAAGAAGTATATGCTAGGATGCATGTTGAAAACCCTAAATCCATTTTCTTTCACAATGAAACAAAGATGCGCATCTGAATTAGAAAATGGAAAAGTGAAAGTGCATCACTCTATTTATTTCTCAGGTACGCACTCGAACACCTCCACTTGAAAATGAACAAAGTAAATGGTTGATTGTAAGTTGATTTTTATCGTTCAATTCGTGTGTGTCTAAATACAAGTCAAATAACATTTTCTAGATATGTACTTAGAGGTTTCCCGTGCAAAGTACGAGTGCCGAATTCAAGTATTTTAATGCCAGGTTCTTTTGTTTCCTTCGAAACCCCGTTACTTAATTTTTAGCAAAGTCTCCCTATATGATTTTCACAATGGGTAATTTGCCAAAATGGTTCCAGATCCATAAAAGTATTATTATGTTTGAGTTAATTTTTAGTCTTCTCCTGCTCGGTGTCACTTATACAAGCAAAGACTACTGATACTGAAATTACTGAGTCTACTAAGCATTATCACCTTCAAGCTATCAAGTCAAAGCTTCCAACCACTCATCACTTGAAATCATTCGAATGTGCGAGTTTAGTAGTAGAGATCAGAATCAGCAATGCAGCAGCACTCTACTCAAGCGAAGATTCATAAGCTGCAACAACTATCTCAAGTCAAATCCAGCTAGCTCTCATAAAGCTTTGTCGTGGTCCCGATCCTTCTCATCAAGAAAACTTGCCCACATCTAATAATGATATTCAAGTTTAGAGACAACTTCCAGTCGTTGAAGAAGCTTTCATTAAACCTTCTCTTATGATTGGTTTTTTAACAGGGAGTCTTTATTTTAATCAGGGATTAAAAGTACATTAGGATTGTTGTGAGGAACGTGTTAGTAAAGTGGTAACCTTCCGAGGATAGGTAGAAATGGTTGTAAGGTACCAAGTTGGACTTGGACATCGGTGTAGCTAAGATTCAACTATGTGAATAACTTAGTGATTTTTCTCTATGTGAGGTAAGAGTGAATGTAGAAGGATTACCCACATCTTCGAACCACTGATGAACATTCAAATACTCATTTTTTCTTGCATTGTTTACGTTCATTTCTGTAATGAAATGCCAGTGTTTATCATGTTTAGGTGTAATTTCGTGCTCTATTACATTTTTGGGTTGAAATTCCTTTTTGATATGATTTGATGCACTTTGGGGTGTTTATGAAGGTTAGGAAAATTCAAGAGATCAAGGTCATTTGCACTCATTTCCTCCCTCCAGCCCACAAAAGAAGGCCAAATAGGATTGAGTCACGCCTGGGTCAAGCCCGACCAAAAGTTCATCAAGTCGCAAACAAAAGTTGTGAAGCAGTGGGGATGAGAAAACAAGTGGAAAGAGGTCACAACGACAAAAACGAAAGAGGTATGCAAAGACGGGAGCATAAAGACCCGGCACCTAAGCGTCGGGAGCAATACCACTGTGGTACCGTGCCCAGTACTCGGCCATTGGACTCATCCCACTAGCGGTAGGTGCAGTATTGCCCGAGCGGATTTCGGTCAGTCGTTGGAATTTTTTAATTTAGCCATAACTTCCTCATACAACATCCAATCAAGGAGATCCAAGTTGCCACATGTAGCCGAGATAAATACCTACAACTTTGTAGAAGACATCAAAAGTTAATTCTAGATGAAAAGTTTCTAGAATTGCCAACAAGGATGAATTGAGTGCGTTCAAGGGGCTCGACTCAACACTAATGAAGACCAAGCAAGCTTCTTTTTGTAATTTGAGGGTGGGGGATGGGAATGTGTCTCCCATATGAGTATCCCTTTGCTCCCATTTTCAAAGAATTCTTTCATTTGCTAGAATTCAAATTTCTAATTACTCTCTATAGAATCTCTCATCTCTTTTTTCTCCAGAATTAGAACTCGGGTTATTCACATTTTCTACAAGAATTATACCTAGGGTTCTTGATATTTGGGAAGAATTTGAGGCTTTTGATACTACTAGTGGTGAAAGTTTGGCTACCAAAAGAAATTGAAGAATTCCACCATATTTATTACAAGCCTAAGCATTCCTTCTCTTTTCTTTTATTTTCTTTCATTGCATTTATGGCTCCTTCCCTCCTGTTGTATTAAGTGCTTGGATGTTTGTATCTAATGATGGTTGGTATGATATTAATTTATTGTGAGTAGTAATTTGTTGTTTCTAGGGTTAAGAGTAGCTCAATCCTAGGGTTATGATTTCTTGCTAATTGCTTGATTAATTTTTTAGGATTTTGTGTTGGAATTTGCATTGTGATAATGTATGGCTTATATCTTAGGCGTAGCTAACTGGAGGTATAGCGGTTCTCTCCGATGGTCCATGGGGAACGATGGGAGAAACTGAATCATTAATGTTGATCTTGTAGAATGTTTTAAGGCCTTGCTCCTTAAACAATATTCACTTGGGGTGGGAATTAATGGGTTAATTTGATTGCTTAATTAATTTGCTACCTTATCTTAAGTAATTTCATTGTCGGTCTTTAGTATCGAAATTAAGGTGTGTTTAATAATCAGTTAGTCTAGTGATCCCTCTTGTTCGCCCACGTTGATTTATAATTTGGAAACATGACCTTCCATTACAACCCATAGGTTAATTGGTAATTACTAGATCATAATCCTAGATTTGAGGCGAAACTTATACCTTGAAATCCCATTTCTAGTTCTAGAGTACCTTTTAGTTATTTTATTACTTAATTGATACTTGTTTAGAAACTAATCAAATCCTTACCTTTCCAATTTATCCTAACTTAATTAACCGGTTGGCTTTAGGTTTATTTGACAAGAGTATCATCTTCGTGGTTCGATAATCTTAATAATACCTCTGTCACAAGTCGTATGCTTACGCTTTGAGAAAGGTGTTCAAATCATAATGGTTTAGAGCACTTTTCCAACACAAGCTCAACCACTATAAATGTTGTGTATTTTCAAATTATTTTTATTAATGTTGTGGCATACTATATATTACTTACCAGATAGTCTTTGAAAACACATTTTACATATTATGTTGCCTAATACTCTACCTGAGTATTTCTGGATGTAAGAACCATAAGAACAGTCTGTTGTAAGCTTACTGCTATAAGGTACTTACTGTTTTAGCTTTTCTTTAAAAATTAGTTTCCTCCAGTAGGCAGCAACCCCCTTGCTTTGAGTATTTTGAGACGAAAATTCAATATAGTTAGAGGTTTTCTTAACCCCCTTCCCCCCCAAAAAAAATCTCTACCACTTGGGATCAACATATATGAAAATGACCCAGATCGATCTAGAAGAAGAAGGGATCAAAATGAAGAAGACAAGAGGAGAGGAGGAAGCAAACAAAGACCCCGACAGTAATCTAGAACTTCTCACTGGAAAAAGAACAGATAAAAGATTGTTGTAGGTTAAGCTCTAACATTCTTCTACCTTTTGTGTTTATGATGTAAGATGTTTTTTGGTTGGCATACATTATCATTGTAACTGTAATAGATCATAAAACATCTAATAAAACAATTATCATTTACTGCCAAATAATTACAACTTGTAATCTTGCATTATTTGTTGATTTGTTTGACCTTTTGATGATTAACTGTTTTGGACTAACAGTTTGTTGTCATGTGATTTTAAGCTTTATTTTCTTAATGTTTTGACATCATCAGAAAGGGGTAAATCGTTAGGAAATTTATGAATAGTTTTGATGATCAGAGAACCTTGTTGTAAGATAGGAGCTAATGCCCCCAAATACTCTGTAAAATTTGTAATATATAGGCTAGTTCTACTTAGGCAGAAGTCATAGCATGAAGCTATAACAAAATCATTAGGCAGCAAACCACACGGAATCCGTTGTAGGAAGTATGGTTCAGAAGTTGTAGGGAGCATGCAACATAAAGCACACACTTGTGAAGTATACATCAGTAAGATCCACTATTGGATGAACTTAGGATCATACAATAAGGCATGCAGCAACCTTGTCAGCAGAGGAGCCCCCAAGTCAAATTCAGCAATTACGAGATTATAAAACATAGCCAGTGGTTACAAGAAATAATTCGTGTACTGACTATACAATAGCGTGAAGACACGTTTCTTTACAAAGCAAAAGCAACTCTACAATACTAACAAAAGGAGTTGCACAACAACTGCAGAAATCGTACAAAGAACATTAAATATCAACGAAAATCTCATTACCTCTTCAACAAGGACAAAACCCAGCAGCTATTAATAGAAGCAGGCCAAAGATGAGAAAATACCTTTAACTTACCATTTTTATCGAGCTATCAAATTTTGGGCATTTAAAGCATCCATTACTCTCAAACATGCAGAAAAGTGTGAGTAAAAGAAGAAGAGCAAAGTAGGAACTCTGAAACAATTATCTACTACTCAAGTAAATGTAACAAGCTCTCAAAGTCAAATCAAGCTAGCTCTAAGAAGCTCAAACTCGATCATAGTCCTTCTCACCAAGAAAACTTCCCACATCTCGAACTGATCTACAATTTTAGAGACACCTACTACTTGAAGAAAACACTTTCATAAATCTTCTCTAGCGGGTGGTTTTTAATTGGTAGCCTTCTCTTAAATCAGGAATTCAAATTAGACTAACTTTTTTCTGAGGAACTTATATAGTGGAGGAGTAGCCTTCCGAGGATAGGTAAAAACTATTGTAAGGTGCCAAGTTGGACTTGGATATCGATTGTACTGTGTGAACAACTTAGTGATTTTTTCTTCGGTGAGTGAAGAGTGAATGTAGGAGGATTACCCCCAATTTCAAACCACTAAAAATTTGTTGTGTATTTTTACATCTTATTTACTGCTGCTATAGCATACTACCTATTTACTGCATTGTCTAAAGAAAATACTTTAACACATTTCCGCTGTATAAAACTCCCTTTGAGCAATGCTTATTGTAAGGACCAAAAGAACAGCTTGATGTAAGCTTATTGTTCTGTAGGAACTTAATGTTATAAGCTCTACTATAACTACTAGTGTCCTGCAATAGACAACAACTTACTGCTCACATTTGGAAAAAAAAAATGATATAGGTAGAGGTTTATTCACTCACTCACCCCACTCGCCCACCAACTCCCCCCCAAAACTCTACCACTTAGAACTAACAATGAGTATACTTACGAATTAAACTCCAAGTGGCCCATGCTAAAATAACCCGTCATAACTTAAACATCTACTTATTAAAGACTCTTCATGTCAAGGCCAAAATCAATAAAATAGCCCATTTTTTTACTTAGTAGGGTAGTCCAAAAACATGTAGACTTCCAAAATAATTTTGTCAAACTACAAAAGAAAATGCTAGGGGCAGTGGTTTCCAATTCCTTTTGACATAGGAAGTGCACATAATTAACAGGCACATGGTGTCACTGTAAATTCATTATCAGAGCAAAAAATTCTGTAGACGCAAACCACATGGAAAATATGAATTTCGTAGCTACTGAAAGAGTTAAAATAAATTTTCACCAACCCTCATTGGAAAAACTCAATAAAAATATAGGTGCATTAAACATACCAACCTCCACTCAGTAGCCAAGCCGAACATTGTAGGATCCCTTAAAATCATATTTCTAATACCGTCGATTAGGATCCCTAGTTGTACCTAAATGAATATAAAAAATAACATCGACTTCAAAATGAAGAAATAATTTCCTTTAGGTTCGCATTTATACGCTACCTTGCAAGATAAAGGAACTAAAGCAGAAGAGGATGAAAACATTATCAGTTTAGAAGAGATACATTCCGACAAGAATAAGGAACTAGAAAAAGAGGCGACACATTAGTCTAGAGTGCAACCTAGGTACCCAAGCCTCCTAATAAGTACAATTCATGGTACCATCTCTAATCCCCCACATTTAGCCCACTCTAAAAGATTACAAAATCATAGCATGAAGCGTCATATAAATGAAGGGTTTGTACCAAGTCCAACATCCATAATATCTATAAAGAAGCCCTCAATATTTGGTGAATAGCAGGTGTTTATCCCTTTCTTCACCATAATTTTATTTTTTATATATTGAAGTTTGCATCCTCAAATCACTTACGTATATAGAGTTCTAATCTAGAGCTCAAATATACCTTTTTATGGAATCAAACAACTTGTGTACACATACTATTTTCAGCAAAGAAAGAATAATTATAAATTTATTATAAATAATAATAAAAAAGCCAAGAGTTCATGTGTAAATGGTGGAGGTCAGGGATTCGAGCCATATACACCCAATCCCCCCTCTTAAAGAAAAATAATAATAAAAAGAGAGAAACATTTATATTTTGACCATACAGCTAATATACATTTTTTGCATTCTCGAATCACATACACTATAAAAATCTAATGTACAACCCAATATTTTTGCTGTAATGGAGCAAAAAAAGGTCATTTTATTAACACTATTACTGACTAGACTAAATAAGTTCTTTATAAATAAAAAGAAAGAAATGAAAAGGAAAAGAAGGAAATTGTGAAGATCACAAGTCGGTCGCTCACAAATTAGCAAAAACCAGAAAAATGACTAAACCCTTCCTTGCCACAATCTAACATGAAAAGGGGTAAAGAATATAAACAAAAACAAGTAAAGGAATACGAAGCCCGACGTAGATAGGCAAGACAATCTGGGACCGAGTGATAAGCGCAAATTCAAGTGAATGCCAAAGATGTGGACCATCACCATTTACATAGCTAGCATCATACATGTTGTAGAAGTGAAGCTCCCTTGCCCTATGTCGTGGAAACCAAGCACGAGGGATCCAATGCTCCTCACCTAAAGGTGAGTCCAAAATTCCTGAAATGGGTTTAGTGCATGAGTTTTGGACCAAACAATTCAAAGAGTTCAACGAAGTGAGAAATGTGATGAGACACATTATGGCGAGAGAATCCCGCTTGGGGAATGATGACGTCGAATGGAATAGCCATCAACCTAGAGTGAAGATCACAGTAGGGTTGCCATCATTAGCCGAACTGGATGACACAAGTAACGGGGTTATCTTCTATGTACCTAAATGAGACTATGAAAAACATGGCACATGATCTGGAATATAGAGATCGCAAGCCTCCCGTCGCCACCATGAAAGAGCTCGCTGTAGACGGAAAGAAATCTATCTGAGTGCACTGGATGCGCACCAGAGCTGTGGAAAGTGAAACATCAATTGACGAAAATCCTGTCAGAGATACGGAAATGTTGGACCCTGGAAACAGCCTGGACAAAACAATGTGGACCTTCCTGATATGTGAAGTAAGTCGCAATACCCTTTACAAAAGGGCTATTGCAAGCAAGCTGATGTAATCATTGCAGGAGAGTTGCCTGAAAGTAGCGCAAAAATGACAAAGAATCAAACCTTAGGATCCTAAACATTAGGTTCCAATGGAGGACTTTGAAACTGTGTACACTCCAATAGGCATTTGCCCAAAAAAAAAAATAGGCTTCGAAACTCTCCGCTGCCAAAGAGATTTGTCACACCTACGTGGGTCCAGAACCACGACGAGAGAAACTTGAAAGCCTTGCTAAGGAGTCACATAGGACAGCGCATAGTGCCGTTGATGAACCCTACCAACGTCACACCTATATATTAACCAACTAAGAAAAATCCCCCACCGTAGGAGCGGAGCGAATCAGGTAATGATCGGGAAATTTCGTTATATGATGCAATGAGATACCTAACGAAATCATCTATACACTAATATAAAAGTGCCTTAAATTTCAGCCAATTTACATTTGACCTATTTTACCCCTTTTAAGTTTAGATATTCAAAGGACGGTATTGTAATTTTCTAACATATCCTAATTATTATATTTCGATCCTAATTATAATTCTAATTGTATTCTAATTACATATCCTAATTATATACCAAACATCGTAGATATCTTATATATTTTTATCCTAATTATAATCCTAATTGTATTATAATTACATATACTAATTATATATCAAGCATCGTCCGTCGAGGTTGTGTCCTAATATGTGATATGTATATATGAATAAGAAATCTAATTTAAATTATCTATCATTAACACTTAAGTTGACTCGTATATATTTTTTAAATTTTGAAATCCACATATTTATTGAAAAATGAAGATAATAATTAAATATTAAAATTAAGTTTAGACTAATAACGATGTAAATGAATATTCTAATTTTTAGGGGGCAGGGGCAGCATATTTTCATTCATTATTTCTTTTTCAAGTCTGACATATTTTATAAGTGACACACATCAATACATAAAATAAAAGTTTCAAGTAATGGAAAACAAAGAATCGAATATGTAATTGTTCCCTTATAACTTTTTTTAGTACAAATCCGGGTTAGGGTAGGATCAGTGAGAATTGTGCCCTGGTCAATTGTCTACGTTACAAGATGCTCCAACAACTGAGCTACAAACAATTCCCTTATAACTTAAATCTCTTAGATATCACTGACATGTATCTTCATCTCTCTCTGTTCCATATTAATTCTCATTTAAGGAAAAAATAAAAGAATTGAGGATGAAATATTTTGACAGATATACCCTCAATTAATATTAGGGATAAAGATTTGACCAAATAAAATATATGTGATAGGTTGAAAAGTGGAGATATTCTTGGATTGAGTCAGGGAGAAGGTTGGTTGAATTGGTAAAAAAATATCTAAACGTCAATTAATTGAAAAAAGAAAAAAGTAGCTAGAACGATAATTAATATGGAACAAAGGGAGTATAAATATATATATATATATATATATATATATTATATATATATATATATATATACACGGAAAGCAGAATTTGAATAAAGGAAAAAGGTATTAATACAGGGACAAAATGAATCCAAATACTACGCAAATTTAATCTTACTGAATGCAAATGATGTGAGGTTCTTGATCGCACAAAATCAAAATATTAAAGTAGTCGAAGGAAGATTGGATGCAATAGCAAATGCAATAGAAATGGTGAAACCCACAGAGCAAAAAGAAAAGAACGAGGAAGATACAACTTCAACAATACTTGAGGGTAAAACCACAAAAGTTGAAGGGAAGAAAAGAAGGCGAACAACAAAGAAAAAAACAAGAGAATGGAGAAACTACAAGAATGGAAGAGAAGAAGAAACGACAGAACACGAAAACAAAAGTAGAAGACTACATTTGGATTGGAAGCGATGATGAGGTGATGTAGATCACAATAGAAAAAATAGAGGGGGAAAAAAGTACAACTTTAATTTTGGAGGATAAAACTAAAAAAGTTGAATTGAAGAAAACAATAACAAAATTAAAGAAAACAACATGAACAAACTGCAACCACGAAAGAGAAGAAGAAAGGAAGGAGTACAAAGAGAAAAATAGAAGACAACATTCAAATAAAGAGCGATGATGAGCAAAACACTCAAACAATTTTATACAAACTACAACCAAAAAAAAAGGGGCCTTGGTAACAAGAGGAGAAAAAATAGAAACAAGTGGATCCATAAAAAGAAAAAATTACGCCGTTCCCAAATAATTTTCAAAATAATTAGGTTTTTTATTTTTCTTTTTTCCTTTTATTTATTATTAAAATAGATGAATAGTTTCCATATAAACTAATTTGAAACAATTCATTTGTACGTACTATGACAAATTTGTGATGTTACAATTTCATTTGGATTACTTATACTATTTGTTACTTACTTAATTTAGTAGAAAAGTAGTACATCTTATTCTACATACTATGCTTAGACTTTTACTCAAACTAATATTTTAACAATTACACTATTTTAGGACAAAATATATAGAATGATTTCTTAAAAAATAGGTTACTATTGAGATTTGATTAGTTACACTAAATTATACGGGAAAGAAGTGAACTTGTTATAAAATTATGATTCCCTTACACAATTCTCCGAGAAAATGATTAATTCTTTGAATACTTCCTGCTAAAAAAATTTCGAAATTGCTAAAAATAAAAAGAGATACAAAAAAACAAGTTTCAAAATATAATTTCTAAAATTAATATACTAAGGAAATTGCCCTCAGCAAAACATACATCATAAAAGATGCAACAGTAAAAAAGAGTTAGTCCTATATATCCAAGTGCACATCCAGAATTTGAGCTTACACTTCGAAGTTTCAGCATCTTAACAGAAGCCTCGAAAAGTATATAAATGAACATCACCTACAATTTTGTGAAGTTCAAAGATGTATCTCAAAAGCACAAACATAACGACACAATTTGTAAGTACAATTTCTCCAACTATTACATCAAATTTCAAGTTAAATAAATACGTAAAAGTTCTTCTAACATCATAAAAATGTGCATATATCTACAACATGTTGACAAGGATAAAGGAATGCATGAATATTCGTACTCATAAAAATAAACTCAAAGATAAAAGAGAGATTACTATCATGAACAAAGAGTAAGTCAAAATTATATTTATAATTATAAATACACACACACACAGAGGGAGTGGGGGGGGGGGGGGGGGCTGGAGGCGAAGTGGGAGAGAGAGACAAGGAGAACCCAATTCATCTATATATTATAAAATTATTATCCTATTATAATATCTAATCAATGTAATTTGTTTATTGATTTTACATAGTACCAATTTATAAAATTAAATCTATGAGAAGGTATGACAAAAAATGAAGGACAAATATTAGAAGAAATAGTCAATCAAAAGCCAACGATCGTTGTCACAAAGATTACGGTAAATGAATTTAGAGGTAATCAATTAAGAAAATAAAAAAAGGAAAATATTAAAAAATTACTATTAAGTTAAAATTTAGTTTCATGTCAAGCGAGATTGCAAACAACGTCAAACTCAATTACACAAATTAATCCACCTTTTGAATAGCTTGAGGATATGCGACAATGGAAAGAACTCTCTCTCTCTCCCTCTATATATATATATATGTGTGTGTGTGTGTGTGTGTGTGTATGTGTGTGTGTGTAATTTTAAAACAAAAATAGTGTGACTAAACTTTTTTTTTTTAAAAAAAAAAAAGTCTATACAAATAATTAATATATAATGTTTTTTGCAAGTCATGCACCATTCACGACTCGTTGGATACATGCAACTTATCAATGGTCCAAAGTATAAAAATTGCAACGAAGAAAACACTTGAAGATTTTCATAAAACAAAAGGAAGGTTTGACAAAGGTTAAAATAACAAAATATATAAGTAGACGATAAAATATAACAAGAAAAATAAATTCAAAATTTATATAATTGTGTATTTTAATGTAAATTAAAAATATATATAAAGAAATTTGCTTGAAAAATCATTCAATTAAATTAAGAAATTGGTTAACTTAACAGTGATTTTTTTCCATAGAATACCTACTACTATTTCACCAGAATAGTTGAAGGTGTTGAAAATAATGCAAATATATGGTGTGGCTCCTGCAATAATTGCACTGATAGGTGCACAAAAATGAGACTACTTCAATATGCAGCAAGTGCTACAATGAGCCTGCAGAAGCAATAGCAATGTACAAATATGTCTACAGTATAATCCTCGTGATACTTTTATAATGATGTACACATTAATATTAAATAATATTTAATATACTACATGTACATAATAAAACTAAACGTTCATCAAGGAATCTAAAATGCAGCAATCATGTTTGATGAGATAATAACAATATATGTTGGATGCTTAACACATGAGTACATCAAATTCATAGAAAAGATAATAAAATTACTTTGCAATAACCAACACTAATAAGTTCATACATTGAAAAATACAACCTTACTAAGACAAATCTAACACAGGAACAAAATGAATCTGAATACTAGAGAAAACTAATCTTACTGAATGCAAATGATGTGAGTTTCTTGATCGCACAAAATCAAAATACTAAAGTTGTCGAAGGGTGATTAGACACAATAGCAGAGGCAATCGAAATGATAGAACGCACATAGTAAAAGGAAGAGAATGAGAAAGATAAACCATTACTTGAGGATAAAACTACAAAAGTGGAAGAGAAGAAAGATGGTGAATAACAAAGAAAAAATAAGAGGATTAAAAACTAAAGAATGGAAGAGAGAGAAGAAACGATGGAACACAAAACCAAAAGTGGAAGATTGCATTCAGATTGAAAGCGATGAGATGTCATAGAGATGATCATAAAACAAAAGAAGAGGGGGACAAAAATACAACTTCAGTTTTGGGGGATAAAACTACATAAGTTGAAGGGAAGAAAACAAAAACAATATCGAAAAAAAAAAAACAAAATGAACAAAATGCAATGGAAGAGAAGAAGAAGGGAAGAAACACTAAGAGAAAAATAGAAGAGAACATTCAAATAGAGCGTGACGATGAGCAAACACTCAAACATTTTTTAGTAAATTACGAAAAAGGCATCGGTAATAAGGAAGATCAAGAAGGAGAAAAAATATAAGCAAGTGCATCCGTAAAAATAAAGAATTACGTCATTTTAAAATATTTTTCAAGATAATTAGGTTTTTTATTTTTTCCTTGAATAGTTTCATATAAACCAATTTGAAGCAATTCATTTATACGCAGTAGACAAATTTGTGATGTTACAATTTTCCTTGGGTTACTTATATTATTTATTACTACTAATAGTTAATTTAGTAAAAACATGAGATCATATTCTATATACTATCTTTGGACTTTTACTCAAACAGATATTTTAACAATTACACTATTTTAAGACAAAATCCGTAGAATACTTTTTTTGAAGTTAGGTTACTATATAATCAATTTCACTTAATTATACGAGAAAGAAGTGACGTGATATCATTATGATTCTCTTATACAATCTCCAAGAAAATAATTTATTCTCTAAATATGAAAATATTTTGAAACTGTTAAAAATAAAAAATACAAAAAAACAAGTGTTAATATTACTAAGTGCTGCCAAATTCTAGTATATATAACGTGAAAGACTCGTGTGGTCCAAGAACGGGAACCATCTGCCGCCATAGAGGAACAAACGCTGAACTACCAGCGACAAACGGATGCCATGCCAGCCATTGAAGAACTTCTTGTGACACTGAAGAAGAAATAATTAATTAAAAAACGAAGGAAACAAAAACTACTAAAAATCGGAAACGATAAACAATAAACAACAATGGGAAAGAGGATATAAATGGGTATGGCTCACAGTGATTTGCCGGCCATTGGAGGCGGAGAACCTAGTGACAGATCAAAAGTAATTTTCGTCTAAGATTGCCTGATGATATAAAAATACAATATATCAAGTATGGTTCGATAACTTGGCTTATAATAAAAGATTATCTTTCTTATGTTTGATTTAATTTGAAAATAAATATATATATATTTTCAGATTTTGAAAATTTAAATTTAAAAGAAAATTATTTCCCCCTCTTTCTTTTTTCATATGTATTCTCTCTTTTCTACTTCTCTTATTACTTTCTCTCCTCTTTTTTCTCAACTCTCTCAATTCACCATTTATTTTCTTCTTTTCTTTCATAGCTCCATCATTATTTTTGCGGGTGTGTGTTTGTTCTTATTTTCTTTCATAGCATACTTTATTTTGTTTCTTAATCTATAAACATTATATTTTTTAAAAATTTAAGATTGTGATTATATAGTTATATGATAGTTTTCTTTTCCATTATTCAAGTTGTGTAAACAATATGATAGATTTGTATTAAAAACGGTTGAGTTGTTTAAAACAACATGGTTATTTTGTGTTTAAACGACCGGGTTGTTTAAAACACTAGAGTTGGTTTTTAATCAAATAACCAAGTTGTTTAAACAACTGGGTTGCTTAATATGTCAAAACATGAATTGTGTAAAACAGAGGCTATTTTTTATTGTTTAGAATAAAGTCATTCTTGATAAGTCATACTTTGACTATACAATTTATGTGGAAAAGTCGAAGCCCAAGGAGTGTTTATTATACACCAAGTCGTGTTCTTATGGAGTTGCTGACAATATATTTACATAACACATTTTTTTACATTTTACATAAAAAATAAACTCCAACTCAATCTCCAACCTCCAACCAATAAAACAAGACGCAAATTTATTTAACTCAACATTCTCTTTCAACTTTATTTCCCTTAGCCTATAATACTCCAGCCTCCTTCAGCCTTAAATAAACACAACCTAAAGTTATGTTTGGTTGCCACAAACCCAAGCCAAAACTCAAGCCATGTTTGTTTGGTGGTTTCCCCAAACCCCCCAATTCTTTTACTTTAATTAATTAAACACAATTTCCAAGACTACTTTAATCATTAAATTAATCATCAATTAACAACTTCTTACACATATCACATCATATTTTACAATTAATTAATAAATTCAACACTACAACCACCCAAACAATCAATCAATCACAATCTCAATATTACTTTAATCATTAAATCAATCATCAATAACATCTGAGACACATCACATCACTTTTTACAATTAAATAATACTCTCTCCGTCCCGGCTTAACCTGCCTAGGTTGACCGGGCACGTGGATTAAGAAAAAACAGATTTTGTGGAATCTTTGACTTTTTTAAAGGTGGAGATTGAGAGTGAAGATTTTGATGGTGAAGATTGTGAGAGAAATTTGCTATTTATGGGGTAGGCAGGTTAAGGTGGGACAAACTAAAATGACAAGTAGACAGGTTAAGCTGGGACGGAGGTAGTATATTCTACGCTATAACTACTTTCTCAACCATCCAAACAAAAATCACATTTTCACTTCTCCAGCCTCCTATCCTGACCACTTTTCCCCGTCAACAATGTCCCAATCACCCTCAGCCCCAATCAAACACCACCTAAGAGTATCATAGGAAGAATTGTAATCATGCCACACTTTCAGATGAGAACAAAACCTAGGAAGAATTGTGATCATGCCACACTTTCAGATGAGAACAAAACCTAAATATTTGTCCTGCTCTTACTTGTCAATAGGTTGAAACTTCATCGGCCACATAAACATTTTAAAAAATCAAAATGACATAAATGGATGTATAAATAAAATTATCATTTTGTCATTAGAAGTAATAACCGAGAAGAAGTATTGAAAGTCAAAGGAACAAAGGAATATAAGAGTAAACGGTGGAGACGGTGCAAAATAAGCTAGGCCATGCCTGTAATCTCAATATCCTTTGACCCGAGCACAAACCAAAAATAAAAGTAGTTTTTGACAGACTTTAGACAATTAAGTCTCATAGATAAGATAACAAAGCGAAATGCTTGTATAAATAGGACGAGAAACAATTGACAGTTGTTGTTAAAGAGTTAATGTTAAAGGCCATTTAGCAAATGATGAAAAGGGAAAGGTTTATCAATTACAACATAATTGAAGAATGTTCTTCAATACAGTCGAAATTTCTCCTTTGTTTTCTCAAACACCTGCTCTGCAATAATGGCCCCTTTACCGTCGGCCCTTTTGATTTCAAGATGAGCCTTCTGGTAAAACCCGGTTCCTCTTAATGCATCTGCAATGAAGTCATCGAAACCAATGGCAATTGCAGCTTCCGCTTTAGCTCCATACACCAATCTCTGAAATAGAAGAACAAGTTGAGGGTACCAAGCAGTAAAGATTCAAGGCAAACACAAAAGTAATCACAAAAAAACCTTGATTCTGGAAAGATGGATAGCCCCAAAGCACATAGGGCATGGCTCACACGACGCATATATCTCACAGTCTGAGAGCTCAATCTTGTTGAGCTTCTTGCAAGCCTGAAAAATGCAGGCTAAGAATGAGAAGCTGTTACAATTTTCAAAATATGTTCAGTTCTATAGATAGATGACGGCTCCAGATTTTCTGGAATGGCCTCAGCTAAATACTATGACATTTTCAATTCTACAACGCTTAGAGCACAAAAAACAGTTGAAACATTTCCAAACTACCACATTTATATGTTGAATAATATATCTGGATTAAGGCCCAACATATTACAGAAAGAAATTTCCAGTTTATCACTCATTTTACAGGATATTAAGATGATAATAAAGAGAAAAAAAATTATAACAGTTATTGGACAGATGAAGAGGAAAATACCCTCAAAATCACTGTTACGCATCCAATCCAGATATTATACTTCCGATGGTGCAACATCTCCTACAACAATTGCACCATTGGATGACACATGTATAATATGACATCACTAATACATCAACAGTGATTATGTGTCATCAAATGGTGCAATTATTGTAGGAGATGTTATACCATTTGGAGTAGAAGATCCAGACTGGATACGCATCTCTTTTCACAGCAAAGAGTATACGTTCTAAGTTGTGACTACCACCAGTGACAGTATAATGCATTTCACTGGAGAATCCCCCTTGGCTAGCAAAGTTATGTCTGGAAATCAGAACAATTATCCCTCTCAAAGATCAAAGAACCAAAACCGTTTCGGTTAATCAATCAATTATAGGAAATCGTCATGTAAACATGACTGAATGTCGTTAAATAAATTGAGAATTACCGACCCCAAAGATCATATAACAATCAGTTAATCATTAATGGCATATAATCTGTAATGTGAATAGTGTGGAAAAAAATGAAGATTTTCTCCACACAGAAATGCAAGTTGCAATAGGATCGAGTAAAAGAACCCAGTATACAACAAGGAGGCTACTTTTCTTCATTTTCTTTCTTCGAATAGAAGTAGGTCCTTTCTTTTCTAAAAGTTCCTCTCTCCTATAGTAATTTCAAGAGCTTTGAGATAAGTTTAGTATTAAGTTACTGAAAGCAACCATTGTCAACAACTGACATACCAAATATTCAACATGAAGTATGAATATTAGTCTAACCTCTCTTACAGCTGTAACCTCAGCATGAGCAGTAGGATCAGTGTGCTTGAGGACCATATTATGACAGCTTACAACCACTTCATCATTGCGTACTACAACAGCACCAAAAGGACCTCCGTCTCCACATTCCACACCTCTGTAAGCTTCTTCAACTGCTCTTGTCAAGAATTTGTGATCTCTATCCTGCACGGCTGTAGCCTTAAACAAATACAATTACAATCTATTTACTTACATTCTCTTGCATTGCTAACTATTTTGTGCAAGTACGCTAAACAAATGATACACAAACAAATGTTCATTGCAAAGGAGTCATGGACAGGATTTACTGGCGAAGGAAAGAAACTAAACAAAAGGCAGTTAATAAAGAATAAAGAGAATGCATGTGTTGTGAGATTCATCTTTTCTCCATTTTTGGGATAAAAAAATCTTCTTTCAATATCTAATGCATAAATGTATTCCGTTTGTGATAGACCCCTTCCCTAGAAGATCAAGCCCTTCCAAGTTATGTATAGAGATGATGTCACATGAAGTGTGAACTATGCATGCTGAACATGAATAAATTAAACTGTGGAACGATTGGCACTGCAGGTCCCACCAAAAAACCATTTTTTAGTCTATAAGAAATATACAGTTAGTAGCAAAAAGGAAATCATAGTGAACATTCACAAGGCAAGAATGCACCTAAATGAGTCAACTTAAACCAAAGAAGAAATAAAAGGAAAAACTTGGAAAAGTAAAAAAAAAAATGCCTCACTTATACTTAATTGAGCACCATATTGTTTTGAAGCAGAAAGTTGACTACTTTGTTTTTTAAAAATATGCCTTCAACATATATATAGTTTCTGATTATGCAAATATTATTTAGTTGATCCTTTAAAAAGTGCCCCCGCATTGCTTGATGCTAGGTGAACAGGACGTACATGTAAAGAAAGCTCTACGTAAATTGTACTGACCTTCTAAAAGAAATTGACTCTAATGACATGAAAGATGCTGAAAGTTGGTGCTAATAATTTAGTACACTAACTAAAACAAGAGTAGAGGAAAAGGAAAAAAGGTTAAAACTTAAAACAAGGAATTGATCTTACCTTCTTGATGACCAGCAAATGCAGAGGCCACTGAGATAGTTCCATCTTTTGCTTCAACAACTAATAAGAGAAAAGCCAGTAAGCGAAAGGAAAGAAAGGTAAATTAAGGCTCGTTGTAACTTTCTTCCCAACCAGCTTACATAATACATAAAATGTGAAACATCTCTAGAGAATAACTATTATATATATAGATCATAAATAAATTAAAATGAACATAGAGTTTAAAATCATTTCTTTTCATATTGCAAAAGCTTCAAAGAATTTTTTAAATAGCTATCTACCTTCTTCATATGTCTTAAGTCATTGAGATGATTCTAGCCCAGGCTCAAGGTTGGTTGGGTCTCAGAAATTGGCTACCCCAGCCCAAACCAAACAGTTAACTCATAGACCTACACATCCTGACAAAATGCTTATGATATGTTACACAATAGGCAAAGTTATTCCAGCTTATAGGCATTCGGCCAAGAATTAATGTACTTAGAGCGTCTTCTGTCAAACAAAACTGTTTTTCCCCACGAAAACTGTTTGGGGTTCTTTTAACAGACGTGCATAGTCCATATCTACCAAATGAATTGTTCAGGGGCAAAATAAATTCAACCATTTCAATTAACTATTGAAATAAAGATGTAAAAATTTAAAGGCACAAGTATAACTCGGCAAATCAACACAATCTTCCTAGACATTTCCCCAAGACTACTTGTGTAAAATTGATTCACCACCTCTACCATCAATTTGTCATGCAATGGGAGGGTTGCTGTCAGTCTCAATTGTTCAATTAGTTTTTGTTCTCTTTTTATTCCTTTGCTATTATTTCACAACATACATTTCTGGTTATGAGCACATTGTCTGGAATATTCTCCATTATCATCTACTATCTCATCTCCCATCACCAGCCAGATATGTGTGCGTACAGGAAAATATGTATCTATAGACCATTAGAAAATCAAGTTTGTAGTTACATAAACTAATAAAAATGAGAAATTGCACTTGCCTTCTTGGTGACCAGGAAATGCAGAAGCAGCTGAGATATCTCCATCTTTAGCCTCAACAACTAATAAACAAAAAAAAGCAGTCAGCAAATGTCACCAAACAGGCAAGTAAATGTAAAACACTCAGAGTACACTTCTACAGATAGCAAATCCACGAGATTCAACCACTGCTACGACAGGCAGCCAGAGAAAACTAAATCATGCCGATTGAGCATTTACTTTTTGGCAACCACAACAATGATGAAACAATATCCAGATGATATGCTCATGGTAGGCCACTTAGGGATCACTGAATTATGGTTAACACAGCTGCAACAGTAATCAAGTATCAAACACAGAGGCATGTCGTACCAAATAGAAAGCAGTTTTTGTGGGACAGAACCGGCCGGTTCAACCGTGAACCATTTATTGGCCCGGTCCGAAGAGGGGTATAAAACCGGGAATACAAACGATTGACCCGGCTTACAAAAACAAAAGGTTAGAATTGAAAAAAATACTCTTTCCGAGCAAAAAATAGTTATATTCTCAATTCCACTTTAAAAAAATTCAAGTTTGACACCCCTAAGCTTCCACAGCATCCCCGCTGCTCTCAATTAGTTGAAGAACAGATAAACAAGTTCAGATGGATATGCTTTTCAGGAAAAATCTGTCTCCTTGGAAAACAAAATATTTCCGTAGCTCACTGTCTCAATAACTATGTGGGTTTTTTTTGTTTTTTTTTTTGGGGGGGAAGATAGTAGTAGGATAGCTTTCATTAATCAACAGTAGGATACCTTCCATATTTCCGGAGCTGCGTGGTTGCAGGAGGAATTATGGGTGAAGTTGGGTAGTTCTTTCGAAGAAATAGTCAACTGACTCAAAGTCTGGTGGGGGTTTTGGAGGACAGCCAATAAAGAGTTAGGTATATTCTCTTCTTTATTGTAGCATATATTGCATGACACAATTAATGATTATTCTTCTATATAACATATCTTTGCAATATATTAGAAAAAGATAATTAATTTCTTTTATGACAGTTGGACCTCCGGCCGCAAACGAGTGGCCAAGCCGGTTTGTTGTCCAGTCCGGTTCCACAAACACTGATAGAAAGTACATAATGCAATACCTCAAGGGCAAGATAGTAAATAGAAGATTGAACTCATATCAGAAAAATCTTAGCAACATTATCTGAGATCAGAAACACATAATGCATTTCCCAGAAATAGCAAGTACTGGAAAAAATGAGTTACAGGAATTACCTTCTTGATGAGCATTGAATGCAGCAGTAACCGGGACATTTCCATCTTTAGCTCCAACAACTAATAAACAGAGGAAGAAATGCCAGGAAATGAGACAAGTAAATGGGATGAAAAATAATATACCCCTAACATAACTATTATCTCTAGGAATAGGAAATGATTGATTAACCCTCTACATAAGCAATTAAATTTTCACTTCTTTTTTTTTTTTTTTTTAACTTTCTAATTATTACAAATATATGTCTAGTTCAATAAAAAGTTCGTTATAAATACAGAAAAACGCATAAACTAATTATGTTAATGTACCATAATGGATGCATCACATTATATATTCACTGATATGCAAGTAAAACATACTAGCATACCAAAAGTAATTAAGCTAATGTAACATAATGGATGCATCACATTTTTTTCAATATGTATTTACTGATGATGTAAATATGAGATCAAGCCTTTAAATCTATACTATTTTTTGTTCGATATTTCTAATTATCTTTGGAAAAGGAAAAGGATAATAAGAAATACTCCCCCCGTCTCGAATGAACTTGCACAGGGGGGTCGGCGCATATATTAAGAAAAAATTGCTTTTTGGGATTTTGTTGGCTTTTCAAAGGTTGATTGGGATGGAGATTGTGTTATAACTTTCCTTTTTTAGGGTGCGCAAGTTTGTTTGGGACGAACGAAAACGGAAAGTATGCAAGTTCATTCGGGAGGGAGGGAGTAATATCTTTTCAGATCCTTCAAAATAGTATTTTCTCATGTTTATAGATGATGATACCTTTCTACTTCTTTTTGGAGCTGATACCTCTCTACTTCTAATATCGATGAGAAAGAAGAAAATCACTTTACATTTTATTGGTAATTTGTAATTCAGGTAATAGCTCAGAATCAAGGAGTTATTTAATCCTGCGCTGAAATCACTGGAAGGCTATATGCCCGTTCCAAACCACAGGGGGGGAAGGTGGGGGCAAAACCCATTTTCTAAACAAAAAGGGGCATGGATTTTTTTACTCTAAGTACACGTAAGTTAAGCTTGGGACTACTTTAAGATGTTTATGTTCAAGTAGAAAGTAACCACCTTTAGAATGTTGCAGCCTCATAATACAAAACCATGTAATCGGAAACTATCAAAATGTTTAAGCAACAGATAACCGTGAAGTCGGAGGATATATGATCTACAACCACACTGGAAGAAAATGCCTGTGATATAATAACCTAAAAGGTAGGCGTGCTACACAGCATCAGGTCTTCTTTGCCCTTTGAAGCCCCCATGGCCCCACCCCCAAACAAAGGAGAAACAAAAGGGAGTTCTTTCATAGTTTCATGGGTACATGTATCTAAAATAAGATCATCACGATTGGGAAAATCTTATGCAATAGACAAAATAATCTTCGGTGCCTTTGCTTATAAAGAGATTCCAAATGTTAACTTCAAGTTGCACTTGACAGGACAAACCCAACGGAATGGGGAAAAGAATTACAAATTCACATCAACATGGGCCATAAACTTAAAGATAAATCAAATGGGCCACGAAACTTAAAGATGAATCAAATGATACACGAATCTCCGTGCACATATTGATGTCCCCCTCCCCCCACCACACCAGAAACTTAGTCGTGGCTCAAAATTATACAAGACCCACTGCCAAATTTCGCAAAGAATGTTTCTTAAGAAAAAAAAAGAGACCCAATCGATACAAAACTAGTCTACTACAAAAGAGATCAGATAATCTCTTGTTATCCCAATTGTTCAGAACAGGACTCAATCAAAGCAGCAAAAAAGTGATAATAAAACAACAAAAGCGCTTACAATTGTGATGTAAATAATTCGAAATCCAATTAAATTTGGCAGTACTGTTAATGACGAGAGTAATCGTAATCGTAATCATAATCATAATGATGAGGCTAACCTGTGACTTCTTCCATTGACGAGAAGAAAAGGGTTTTGACAAAAAATTGGAATGGTTCACAAACGGATCTGGAGCGAGGGATCTGGAGGCAATTCTAAATGTAAGCAACACAAAAGAAAGATGCTGATTCACAGAATGTGTTCGTCTCCTCTACTTGTTTCAATACACCTACTACTCATCTACTCTTATACTCACAAATAGAGAATCCTGAAAAAGAAAGGAAAATTATTTACGTTTCATTAAATTAAATTTACTAAAAAAGATAATCTGGAAAAAACATAATGGAAGTAACGTATAACGTTAAAAAGATCTGTTACCCTATCAATCGATTTATATGTGGAAATTACCCTTAAAGCTGTTTTTACATTATAATTTTTTGCTGATTAACATGTCATTTTATTTATCTCTTTTTTTCTTAAAAATATAATTTCTGCATAAAAATTAAATATTTTACCTTACAATTTGAATTCTTAAATAAATAAGGTATCTTAGTTACCTAATTCATCAACTAATTCCACCAAATTCACATACAAACTCATAAATTAAAGAAGAAAATAACCATGAGGGAAGGGTAATCTAAATATACGAACAAGGAAAGTCTTTAACTATATTTTTTTGCTTGATTCACGATTTGTCTGTAAAAAAAACTGTAGTTCGAGAATTAATTCTTAACTACAATTCGGTGTTTACTAGCCGAATCGTTGAAACAATTTCAGTAATGACCAGTGATAATGCGCAATCCGGTAATCACACAATCGAACAGTGATCAACAAGAACAGAATGTAAAAACACAGAATTTACGTGGTTCGATCCGGAGATCTACGTCCACGGGGAGAAAACGGCAATCGCCGAGGTGTTTCTTTTACTCCAATGTTGAGTTTACAGTGCGTATTACAGAAAGCAAAGTGCGAACCCTAATTCAGAGTTATTTTCATCTATTTATCCTACTAAACCCAAACCCTAACTAAATCCCTATAATCTTGCCCACCAAATCTGCATGGCAGTTGGGAAAAGATCATGGGCCTTGATTCACGGAACAGATTTGATTCGCTGAACCGAATGCGCGTCGCTGGGCCTGGGCCTTCGCGCTTGCCGGCGCGTTGGGCTCAGGATTAACCCGGCCCGAAGTAACCGGGTCATCCCTATCAGATGCCCCCCCCCCAGCCGAAGCGAGGTAGGAGCTTCGGTTGTCACCGGGGTGGAATTGTAAGCAAGAAGACCGGGGTCACTGGCAGTCCGAAGTGTTTATGCGTGACGGAGTGTGTCCGCGTCCCTGGGAATTTGCGGAGCAGTCAATGGACGCAGAGCCGAGTTGGGCCGAGGTGTTTGGGACCTGTAATGAGATATCGAATTTCCCAGAAGCGAAAAACGCGTTGTAAATATATTACAGTCTGGCCGAGGTGGAAGGTTCACCGGAGTGAAGGTACACCGGAGTGAGTAGTTTGGCCGAAGTGGAAAGCACACCGGAGTGTATCTTGAATCTTCGTGAAGAAGGGTGAGGCTGATGTGATTGGCGGCGCCATAATGAGAGAGAGAGACGTGAAGTGACACGCTCTGCGAGTTCCAAGACAGCTGTTCCCCACGCGCCTCGGTAACTGTAAAGCGCGTGAAGAGCACGCATGAATCTACATCACCGAATTTGAATAGGCTGCATCAGAGCCGTCGGTTTTCTGCATTTATATGAGGAATAACTGCACAGTAACTTTTCATCTTCTCCATTGTGATTCATCTGTTATAGAAAGCGGGAAAAAGAGGAACTTTGCGTTTGTGATTCATCAGAGATAAAAAATTTCTCAAATCCATCCTTTCGAATTCAAATCAAGTAAGTATGTCGTCCTCTTCATCTTCTTCATCTTCTGCCCCATCTTCGGCCTCGATCAGAGTGGTAGGAGGTTCGGATAAACCGTTAGATGTTCCCCCCTTGTCATATATCATTCCGGAGAAGGATGTGATTAGAACCATAAACAGGGTTGATGGTTTAGAGTGTAATACCATGATGGTATCGTTTTATGAATGCCCGGCGGTGGATCTTGAGGTATCCTCCATAGGGTTGCGGATGTCGCGGGGCCAACTTGAGAGGGAACTCCCATCATTTTATCTTCCTTTCGACCTTGATTACATAATTCCTACCCCCGAGGATAGGGCCTGTTGCCCACCGCAGGGGTTTATGACCGTATATATTGACCCCCTTAGAGTAGGATTGAGATTGCCGCTGTGGGGCATAGTCGTAGAGTTGTTAAGATACTACGACATTGCCCTCTGCCAGTTAGCGCCGAACGCGGTGAGGCAGTTGGTAGGATTTACTGTAGTAAGTAAACAGGCCGGAATAGAGCCAACGGTAGAGCTTTTTAGGTTTTTCTACCAGCTTAAAAACTTCGGGAAGTCTAAGGGGTGGTATTCCTTTAGTCCTCGAGCCCGCGGAGGGTTCAAGGTTCAAAACCCGAGCAAAGTAGAGGGGTGGAAGGAGAGGTTCATATTTGTTAGGAATAAAATAGCCCTCCCGAAGTGGAGGAGTGACGAGGTGCAGGATTCCGCTCCTGTGGAGAATCCGGGGCCCGAAACGAGGCACATATTCCTGCAAGTGGGGACTTTCCAAACCCTTTGTTCCGAGGAGGAACTGGAGAAGGCTGGGCTTAGCCCATATTATTCGGGAAATGGAGATGCCGAAGAGGGTAGGAGTTCTTGTGTCCTGTTATTTAAGCTTACTGTTTTGCGCAGAATTAACCATTGATATATATGCAGTGGGACGCTTCGGAAAGCAACCGGCATCGGGGAGCCCCGCCGAGACTGAAGCGGCCAAGAAGAAGGGGAAAGCCGTGGAAGTATCTTCCCGGGGGAAGATACCAACCGGTTCACGCCCGTCGACTGGGTCGGAGGAAAGAGTGCCGCCGGCGGGGTCTCCGGCGTTGTCAAAGAAGAGGCCGGAGCCTACTGGGACGCCACAGGCCCCATCCAAGAGGCCCCGGACAGGGGAGAGCTCGCAGGTAACACTCAAAAACGTTGCTCATTACGCGAACTTACGCGAGGTGTATAACCGAGGTCTAATCCATGTGCCGGGTTGTGTTTAACTTATCCAGGGAGAGCAGGCGATCCCCAGTATGCTGGGGTTTGACAGCACGGATGCCGAGAAGATTCTTCGGCTGGCCAAAGGGATTATAGAGGTCGGCCTGAAGAGCGAAGTAGAGGCCAAAGAAGGGCTAGCCGCGACGGCGCGGGATCTTCGCGCGCGAAATGACAAGCTGTCGTACGACTTGACCCAGGCACGCAAGAGGGCTGCCTCGGTTGAGTCTGAGATCGCGCGTCTGCGCGGAGTAGAGACGGAAAACCATGGTCTCCGGGGCGAGCTGATGCAGCTGCGAGCGGAGATGGAGGCGAGGGAAGCAGCCGTGGTTGGAGGGCAGGGAGCTCTGCTGAGGACCTTCGCTGAGAAGCTGTTCAAGACCACGACCTTCCTCGACTTCCAGACGAAGTTCGTGGCAATAGGGGATAAAGCCACCCGAGCCATGGTGCTGGAGGAGGTGAAGGAAGCATACCCGGATGTGGACATTACTCGTCCAGAATTCGGGTATGACCCTGAGGCAGCGGCCGAGGTGGAAAAGGCCTACTACGCCTCTCTAACGGAGCTGCCGGAGTGGCCGTTGGTGAATGCACTCGGGGAGAAAAGACAGCTCCTAACTGCCGCAGAAGTTGCGAGCTGTGAAGTGGACCAGGACGCTGAATTCCTGGCCTTCTGCAGGGGTGAACTGGTTCCAGCCCCCCAAAACACCGAGCCCCTCCCCTCGATGGAAGCCGAAGTCCCTGCTGAAACCGTGGCCGTCGTAGCAGCCGAAGAGGGAAATGCTGAAGTGTCTGTAGGCCAACAAGAAGAGTTGCCCGAAGAGACTGAAGCGATTCAGCGGGAGGTCAGTAGATCCCCGCAAATTTAAACTTGTAAATTTGTAGATATGTTAGGAATGATGTAATTGAACCATTGTACTTTGGCAATTTGAAATACAATTTCCTCTTTTCGGACTCTTGCAATCTGTTCATTTACGTAATCCATTATGTATGTTGCCGAACTGTTTTCAACTCTTATATGTTTGAGAGTAATTCTGTTTGACTCTTACCAACTGTCTAGAACACCGCGGAGCTGCACGAGACAATAAAGAAGTTAATGAAATCACTTGAGTGGTTCCGCGGAGAGAAGAGCCGTCTGGAAATGCACGTAGTGCCTAAGCTGAAGAAGCAGATAGCCTCGGCAGAGGAGAAGGTGGTCGAGGCCAATGAAAGAGCCAAAGACTTCGAGATGAAGTATAGAACCACAGCTGCCGAGATGAGCCGCGTCCGCGTCCGCGTTCACCATAAGGAATATGAACGGATTCTGTCCGAGTTCGGTCTTCTAACTTTTGAAGAAGTAGAAGAGCGAACTGTTGAAATCCAAAGTGACATCGCGGCGTTGATGTCGAGGAGCTCGGTCGAGTCCGCAGAGCTCATGAGAAAAAGAGAAGTCCTGGAACTGCTGCTTAGTATGTATGAAGGGCTGAAAGGCCGAATCAGGCGGAGGCCTTCTGCTGAAGAGTTCATTGCTAGCACAAGCCAGGACCGAAGCACACAGAAAGCTCCTCGGAAGGACAAGAAGACCAAAGGCAAGAAGAAGCCTTCTGAGCAAAGCAAGGGCATAGTCATCCGAGAGCCAGTTCCGGTGACTATAACTGAGGAGGAGCCCGTGACGATTGCCGAAGAGGTAGTCAATGAGCTGGCTCAAGAGATTGAGGTGATGGCCCCGGAGGAGTGGGATCCCGAGCAATGGGCTCAAACCCCGAGGTCTGCGTCACGACAAACTAGTCAAGCGCGGACCAGAAATGAAAGTCCTCGGCGAAGGGAACCTCAAAGGGATGACCGAGCAAGAGCCCGAGAGGGTAACAGAGCCGGAGCCCGAGGTCAAGGACCTTCAAGATCCCGGAGGACCCAACACAGATCGAGGAGCGGGTCCCAGCGCCGGAGCGCGCAATATTGGCTCGGGGGCCATAGACAGTAGCTTTGGTTTGTTGCCTTTTTTTTTTTTTTTTTTTTTTTTTTTTTTTGAAGTCTTATGTAAAAAACCATTTGATTTGAATATTCAGAAGTTGATAATGAAACTGTTGTAATGTGTTCAAATTTGAGTAACGAAGATAACTTGTTATAAATCACTTTAATCGGGTGTTCGGGAACGTGATAGAAAATTTGTTAACTGTTTTAAGTAGGTGTTCGGGAACACGGTTTGGAAAGATCCCATCTCCCCGGACGGATCAGGCGGGAGTGAAATTCCTCCCCGGACGGATCAGGCGGGAGTAAGCGTTTCTCCGGTTAAACAGACGAGAAAGTGATGTGAGTCCGGGGACTAAATTGCAAACCTCTACGGACGGACCGAGAGAGAGAGGTTTGATTGTCCGGAGACTAATAATGATAATACGATAGTGTTAGGGCGTCCCCGTAACATAAAGAATTAACACAGTAAGTTACGCAAGCAAGAAATTTTATTCAATGATAAATGCCGGAGCTAACTCAAAAGTACAAAGTGAAATAACAACGATAAAGGAAATTTAAAGGGAAGATAGTACTTGCGATGTGCCCTTCACAGATAGAATCGCCTCAAATTTGTGATGTGCCAACTTCGGGGGATCGGGGTCCCGTTGATATGTTCAAGCTGATAGGATCCAGAATCATGCACAGCAACGACTCGGTAAGGACCTTCCCAAGAAGCATGTAGTTTGCCCTCAGGGGCAGCTTTGCTGGCCGAGTTGAGCCGAAGGACCAAGTCCCCGACATTGAACTGTGTACCTCGAACCCGGAGGTTGTAATACTGAGCAGCTCTCTGTTTGTACTTAGCCTGCTGAATGAACGATTGTTCTCGGCGATTCTCGAGCTCATCCAGATTTGCGCGAAGAGCCTCGTCATTATCATCCGGAACTAATGAGAGGAGGCGAGGACTCGGCACACTAATCTCAGCGGGGATAACGGCTTCGGAGCCGTAAGTAAGGCTGTAAGGAGTCTCCCCGGTGGAGGTGTGCGGCGTTGTACGAATAGCCCATAAGACTTGTGGAAGGTTCTCAGCCCAGAGACCCTTGGCATTATCCAGGCGCTTTTTTATTCCCGTGAGAAGGGTCCGGTTGGTGACTTCAACCTGCCCGTTTGCTTGAGGGTGAGCCACCGAAGTGAAAATCTGTTTGATGTGGAGTTCTTCACACCATGAGCGGAATGGATCATTGGCAAACTGTTTACCGTTGTCCGAGATGATAGTGCTCGGGATGCCGAAGCGACAAACAATATTGCGCCACACAAACTTTAAAATGTTCTGTCCGGTGATAGCCGTAAGTGGTTCGGCCTCGACCCACTTAGTGAAGTAGTCCACTGCGACGACCAGGAATTTCAACCCTCCCGGAGCGACAGGGAAAGGACCAACAATATCAATGCCCCACTAGATGAACGGCCATGCACCTTGGATCCCGGTGAGCTCGGTCTGCGGCAAATGCCTCACCCTGGAGTGTAGCTGACACTTGCTGCATCTAGTCACTAAGTCGTGAGCATCGTTGAACAGGGTAGGCCAATAGTATCCCCAACGGAGAACTTTCTTTGCTAAAGTCCGGGACCCGACATGGCTTGCACAGGCCCCTTCATGAACCTCCCGTAGAACTTGAATGGCCTCGGCAGGGGCGAGGCACCGAAGATTCGGCTGTAGGTACGATTGTCGGTATAAAACTCCATTATGAAGGGAGTATTTGGGAGCTTTGAGCACAACTTGCCGAGCTCGTAGCTTGTCAGTGGGCAGAATCCCATCTTGGAGATACTGAATGATCGGAGTCATCCAGTTTGGATCCCTGTCGGTCAGTACCGAAAATGTAGCCTCATGAATTGCTGGATGGGAGAGGTCTTCAACCTTGATATCTGGAGATATATTAGTTTGGACCGCGGAGGCCAACTTGCTGAGTGTATCTGCCCTGACCATTGTTTCTTCTTTGGCGACATAAGTCCCCTGGATTTGCTTAGACACGATCTCGGAGTCCGTGAAGAGCTCTAAGTGACGAACACCTAACGATTGAGCGAGCCGGAGCCCGGCGAGGACTGCCTCGTATTCCGCGACATTGTTAGTCACCTTAAATTTGAACCGGATGACATATTTAACCTCGACCTCCTCGGGATCGATGAGAAGCAGCCCGGCACCACTTCCTCGGACCGTGGATGCTCCATCCACAAATAGTTGCCACATCCGTGGTGAAGGAGCGAGTGTGTCGCGGTGCGTTGTATCATTGTTCGCGGGGGACTCATGATTGTCCGCCGGAGTTTCGGCCAGGAAGTCGGCGAGTGTTTGACCTTTAACTGCTCGGCGGGGGAGAAACTGGATATCATACTCACCTAACTCAATTGCCCACTTGGCGAGGCGCCCGGATACCTCGGGCTTCACAAGGATCTGGCGTATAGGGTGATTGGTCAGGACTCGTATTTCGCGTCCCTGGAAGTATGGCCGAAGACGCCGAGCTGCCATAACAAGAGCCAAAGCGGTTTTTTCAAGTTCGGAATATCGCGTCTCGGCTCCATGGAGCACCCGGCTTGCAAAATATACGGGATGTTGAACCCCCTCCACGTCGCGCACAAGAGCGGCGCTGACAGCTTCTTCGGCGGATGCCAGATATAAGTACAGCGGCTCTCCGGGGAGAGGAACTGACAAGGTAGGCAGCTGCTGTATATGACGTTTCAAGGCTTCGAAAGCCTCGGTACACTCTGGAGTCCACTCAAAGGACTTCGCTTGCCTCAGGATCTTGAAAAATGGGAGCTGGCGCTCCGCTGCCTTCGATAAGAATCTGTTTAAGGCCGCTAGGCCACCTGTTAGGCGTTGAACTTCCCTGAATGTTTTTGGGGGCTGCAAATCTAATACATCACGGAGTTTAGTTGGATTGGCTTGCAAGCCGTTTTGTGAAACCATGTATCCGAGGAACTTCCCGGAGCCAACACCAAAGGTGCATTTTGCCGGATTGAGTCGCAGGTTATAGCGCCGCAGAGTGCGCAATGTTTCGGCGATATCCTGCACACATGAAGGATGGGAGGAGCTTTTGATGACCAAGTCATCGACATAAACCTCAACATTGCGACCTATCTGGTCGTGGAAGACAAAGTCCATTAGACGCTGATAGGTGGCTCCAGCATTCTTGAGCCCGAAGGGCAGTTTCTTGAAAGCGTAGCACCCAAAGGCAGTAATAAACGCCGTTTTGATGGCATCCTGTGGATCCATAAAGATCTGATGATAGCCTTTGTACAGATCTAAGAAACAAAGTGCCACATACCCCGTAATGGCTTCGGCCTTTTGATCGATGGAGGGCAAAGGATAGCAGTCCTTCGGACAGTGCTTATTGAGATCGGAAAAATCAACACACATCCGCCATGCCCCACTGCTTTTTGTTACCATTACTGGATTGGACAACCAGGAGGGGTAGAATACCTCGAACAAGATGTCCGCATCTAGGAGTTGTTTCACCTCAACTCGAATGGCTTCATTTCGCTCCGGGGCGAATTTCCTCTGCTTCTGTTGGATTGGCTTGACACTAGGATTGATGTTCAGCTTGTGGGTAATCACTTCGGGAGAGACCCCGGGCATGTCCAGAGGAGACCATGCAAAAACATCGGAATATTCTCACAGGGTCTGAATAATGGCCTGATGTAGCCATGGCACGTCCACGGCCCCTACTGTTACTGTTTGCTCCGGCTTAGACGGATCTAGCGGGATCTGAGCAGTGGCATCCCCCAAGGGGGTACGGTCCCGAGGTTCTAGAACTTGCGATGTTACCTGAAGCTGCTGTTTGGGAGGGGCCTTAGCAGTCTTTTTGAGTGCTACGTACATACACTCCTTTAAGACCCTTTGACTTCCGCGGATAGCCACCTCACCATGCGAAGTAGGAAACTTGAGCGCGAGGTGATACGTGGAGCATATGGCCTTTGCCGGGGTGAGCCAGTCTCGGCCCAATATCATGTTATATGGTGATGGAGAATTTACCACATAAAAGTCCACGAAGATAGTTTTTATCTTCGGATAAGTCCCCAAAGACGCTGGGAGAGTGATGATACCTTCCGGCCGGACTTCACCCTGAGTGAAAGTCTGTAGTGGCCCGGGGGCCGGTCGAAGTTGGTCTCGGGAGATCCCCATCCTCTCGAAACAGTCCGCAAATATAATGCTTACTGCGGCACCATTGTCCACGAAGACCCGCCGTACTGTTATATTAGCTACAGTCATGTCGATGACAATAGCGTCAGTGTGGGGTGTTATCTCTGGAACCGGATCCCTATCCGTGAAGCTGACAGTCTCGGACTGATGGAGGCGTTTGTGACGTGGCTCCTCGGGAGGAGGACGTCGAGCCTCTGCCTTTAAGGCATGTCGTGAAGCCCCGGTGGGTAGGGCTCCATATATCACGTTTATCACGTGAGGTGGTGCGTTGTCCCCGGGTCCTCCCGGAGGAGGAGGTGGAAGTGGGAGACGTGGCGGCTGGCGATTGCCAGAATCTTGTCGTGCGTAGTTATTAGGACCCTGCCGGTTATTTTGCCAATGTGGCCGATTTTGTTGAGTATCTCGGTCATGGTAACCTCCACGGTTATGAGACGAGCCCCCATTGTGGTTTGCCCGAGGTTGGTCTCCGGTTCGCGCAACGTATTGCCGCAAAAACCCTTTCTTGAGGCATTCCTCAATCTCCTTGCCGAGTTCTCGGCACTCCTCTGTCTCATGACCGTGATCCCGGTGGTACGCGCACCACTTTCCACGGTTCCTCTTTTCCGGAGGCGCTGTCATCCGTGGACAAGGTCGAAAATCGTTTTTGTGGAGTGAAAGAATTTCAGCCCGTGACTTCATCAGTGGAGTCAATTGCGGAATTGCACTTCGGGATTCTGAAAGCCCCGGTGTCAAGCGTGAAAATGCGCTAGTTCGCGTATTAGGCCCAGTTTGTGCTTTGTCGGCCTGTCGCTTGATTGCGTGCTTCTCACGCTTCTGCCGAGTCTGCTCCTCGGCCTTAGCAAATTTACACACTGTTTTGAACAATGCTCGAGTTGTGACCGGGGTGTTCCGAGCTAGCTCGGTGTGGAGTGCTCCAGGGCGGAGTCCATTCATGAAGGCGTTGATGGCCACATCGTCGGGGCAATTTCCCACCTTGAGGCTTACCGCTGTGAAACGGTCCAGAAATTGAGTAACGGTTTCACCGTCCCGTTGCTCCATATTCATGACGTCGGCCAGAGTGGCCATGGGCTTTGCCCGGGCTTCGAACCGTGCCCAAAAGTGCTCGGCGAGTTCTCTGAAAGAGGATATGCTGTCTCGCGGGAGAGAATCAAACCAGACCCGAGCTTCATCCTGTAGGTACTCCGGGAAAATCCTGCAGTACTGAAGGGATGTGATATTATCATGACTAAGCATGCTGTGCCTAAAAGCGCCAAGAAAATTGGCCGGATCTCCGGCGCCGTTGTAAGGTGGTATAGCTGGCCGTTTGAACCCTTCGGGAAGGGTGATGGCCATGATTTCTGAGAAGAACGGCGTGATGATCTCTCCATTGGCATCAAGGCCCAGGATTCTATCCAGTTCAACGTTGCGTTGAACTCGCTCATACTCCTGGAGATCCTGAGCATGAGAATCAGCGTAGTGCACTCTTTTAGCCGCATTAAGTGGACGGCGGCGATCCACATCAGTTGGTTCCTCATTGCGAGGTCGTGATCCATTTGAACTCCCAAGGTCCTCGGAAGAACTAGGTCGTTCCCGTCGTCGTTCCTGACGCCCACGGTACCCCGGTTCCCGTTGGCCATGCAGGCGACGTGGAGGCACCACAGGATTATCATTGTGGCTAACAGGTCCTGCGGCAGGCTCCGCTGGGCGTAGGCGATTAACTGCCCAATCTTGAAGGACATGTGCATGCTCTTGTAAGAAATCTTGAAGCAGTTCTGGGGTGATTTGAACGTTCACCGGTGGTTGAGCAGCAGCAATATCAGGGTCTTGCTGATTTTGAGGGGGTGGAGGGTTTTGATTACCCTGATGATTGGACGAACTCACCGCCGGCAGTTGCCTCGGCGGCAAAACTTGATCCACGGGTGGATCTTGGTTAGGTTGATCTCCTTGGCGAGATTGATTCTGACGAGTTGTCACCATGATTTCGGAAGGCAATGATATTACAAAATACTACCTTGTCGTTCCCACAGACGGCGCCAATTTGATAATGCGCAATCCGGTAATCACACAATCGAACAGTGATCAACAAGAACAGAATGTAAAAACACAGAATTTACGTGGTTCGATCCGGAGATCTACGTCCACGGGGAGAAAACGGCAATCGCCGAGGTGTTTCTTTTACTCCAATGTTGAGTTTACAGTGCGTATTACAGAAAGCAAAGTGCGAACCCTAATTCAGAGTTCTTTTCATCTATTTATACTACTAAACCCAAACCCTAACTAAATCCCTATAATCTTGCCCACCAAATCTGCATGGCAGTTGGGAAAAGATCATGGGCCTTGATTCACGGAACAGATTTGATTCGCTGAACCGAATGCGCGTCGCTGGGCCTGGGCCTTCGCGCTTGCCGGCGCGTTGGGCTCAGGATTAACCCGGCCCGAAGTAACCGGGTCATCCCTATCAACCAGCGTATAAACTTATGTAACGGCTACTGACAAAATGGTTGTAAAAATTTCGGTCACTACTTGTCGAACTACATTAACTTGTGTGGACATTACTGACCGAACAGTCGTAATAATAGTGTATAAACATATATGCCCGTTATTGACCGAACAATTGTAAAAATTTCGACCATTATTTGCCGAACTACATTTAGCTTGTAATGGCCGAACTGTTGTAAAATTTTAATTAGTAGTAGTAGTTATCATCATACTTAATAAACGTGAGCCAATAATGGTCAGATTCTTTCCAATTCCTTCGTCATGTTTTTGTGTGTTTATTACAAAAACAGTTCTTCTTCCAATATTTTTTTCAAAGTTTTGAAGCTGGTGTTTGGTGTCAACAAAACAGCTGCTTGGTTGTTCTTACGGATTCTTCTTCAAAGGTGAAATTTTTGAAGATAGAGAAGGAGAGATGAGGAACGTTTAACGTTAGTCTTTTTTTGTTTTCCCAATTCTGTTTATTTTATTGTATTTTATTTTTAATTGATAAGGATCTAAAAGTTTAGAAATTTGGTGTAGAAAGTAAAAGAAAAATATTGTAAGTTTGTTGTGATGTAGAAAAAAATTGTGGTGTAAAAAGAGATTTTGGTGGTGTGAATAGAATTCTCCATTTCTTTATTATGTGTGTTTTTTCTCAAAATTTTAAAAGTATACAATATGTTCATGTCGGCTATTTTTTATAAAAAAGAAAATATATATCATTTTTTTCTCTTTTCAAGAATTACTACTTAATATCCTTATTGTATATATAAAAAATAGAAAATTATTTTATAAATTAAAATATCTTTTGATAGAATTTTATTACTCACTCTGTACCATATTAATTGTCGTTCTAGTTATTTCTTCCTTTTTTTAAGTAATTGACGTTTTAAATATTTTTCCCGAATTCTACAAATTTTCTCCTTGTGCTCAATCCTGGAATATCTCTACTTTTCTACATATCATAGATATTTTATTTGGTCAAAAATCTTTATCCCGTAATATTAACTAAGGGTATATTTGTCAAAATATTTCATCCTTAATTTTTTCTAAAACAACAATTAATATGAAATGGAGGAAGTATATTTTTTATTTTCAAAATATTTATTTAGATATTTTGGATTTTTACATTAATCGAGAATTAGTTAAAATGAGAAAAGGAAGATTTATTATAGCATGCAGTATTAATTAAAACACTAGTAAATTGAATAAAAAAGTAGATGTGTATGTTTGTGTTGGATGATATTTTGGAAATAAAAGCATATTTGGTTTTTTACTTATTCATGTTTCTCAACATTTCCTCTTGCATTTCCTACTAACTCACAAATTCAAAATAAGGCTTCAAATACCGTGGAATTTTCATATTCTTCTCTACAAACTTATTCTTCCTTCTCATTATTTCATCGTTTCAAAATTCAACTTTTCTATTTCTAGTGCTTTTTCGATTATTAGAATTCTCCGTCGTGCCATGTACCACTTAAAATATATTTAGTTATAAGAAAAATTAATTATATAAAATAAATTGAATTTATTAAATATCACAGATTCTATGATATATGAGTTCGGATATTTTTTTGGAAAATTACATGAACTCTCCTTTTATAGAGTTGGACAAATTAAGCTGATTGTAAGAGAATTACGATTGAATTGAGATAATAGTGTCTAAAAATATTTTAGGCAATATATGTCAATCTCTACCAAAAATAATTTTTTTACCAAATAATGCGTGAAATGCTTGACTGGCAAATGATTTATAGGGTTGCTGAAATGGCCCTAGCCCGACGGGCCGGCCCGAGCCGGCCCGAAAAAACCCAGGGTTAGGTTTAGGTATTTATGGCCCGTTTAAAATCCGGGCTTTTTGGCCCGGACCGCCGGACCTGTAGGGCTATGCGGGCTGGCCCGCAATTTAGCCGGGCTGGCCCAAGATATATATGTATTTATAATTTATTTGTATTTGGAGCCTGAAATTTTAAGTTAGTCGACTCAATAGACTCAAGTCAATACTACAAAATACATATTACATATTGTGATACAAAATAATATTGATACAATAAAGCATAATACTAATAATAATATAATAATATATAGTAATACATATCCCAATTGCCGTTCCCCCTCTCCTTGGCTCCAATTCACTCCAGCGCCGCAATAACTCATCGCTCCAGCCCTACAACAACTCTTTACTTCAGCAGGCGTCAACTCCCCCACACCGCGCGAATGATACTTAACTTTGATAACATTATGTTATTTTTTCATGTATGTACATGAATGGTGATTTATTGGATATTTGGAGCCCTAAATATTTTTATGTTTGAATTACTAAGGTTGTTGGATTTTAGTATACATATAATTTTTAAAGTTTGACATGTAGCCCGATAGTGGCTCGTTTAGCCCGAAAACCGATAGGGTTAGGGTTAGGTTCACCATATTCTTGGCCCGATAAAATGGCCCGATAAGCCCGAGGCCCTATAAACCCGAAAACCGCTAGGGCTAGCCCGAAACCGCTAGGGCTGGCCCGTTTGGCAACCCTAATGATTTATATCAAAAATAATATTTTTCAGAAATGGTAAAGGAATTTGGGCGGGAAAATTCCAAGGTTACTATTTTGGGACGGTTTTGTTTTATTATTAAGTACTAGTAGTATTCCCGTGGGATGCACGGTTTATAAATGTAAAGATGAATAAATAATAAAAATTTATATGTTTATATAATTATAGTATAATAAAATATTACAATTAATATATAATAAGAGATGAAAAAAGTATATGTTAATGAAAGAATAGTTAATGAAAAGTATTAAAAATTAAAAATATATAAAAAATTTGAGTAAGTTATAGAATATTCATTTTTTTTTTTTTAATGTATGAATATCTCTAACATTCTTGTATGGAGGTGGTCATGTTGATCATCTTGTACAAAGGATGAGTATATATATGTATATTTATAATTTATGATATACATTTTTATTTATCCAAAGTATGTATATTTTTTTATTTTTTCAAATATTATGTTCAAGAAATTTTCAAAAACTTTTAATGAGTACCAACAACACTACATTCTAATTTTATTAATTTTTATTTGTAGCACAACACACTAATAATTAGTCCACATAATCAACCAACAAAAAATTATTTGTCTTTAATTTAATTTAATTTATTTATACAATAGGGTGTCAAATTATAGATCAATAATGTATGACTAATTTAATTTATTATACTGTAAAATCATATTACAAATGCAGAAAATAAATTATTTCAAAAAATTAGATAATTTTTACGAATTAAAAAAACAAAATGTTGAAATTATAAACTGAAATTACAAAATATTTACTAAATAATTCAATTTTTATATTTTTTATATGATTAAAAAAATTAATAAGAAAAATAATTAATAAAAAAGAAAAAAAAATTAACATTAAATATAAAAAAGACCATTAAGGATTTATTTAATAAAATCGTACTAAATTTGTTTTTTTCTTTTTTTTTTTATTTTTTCTTTATTTATTTATTTCCCCTTCTAGGTATAAATACTTGGCCATAAATTTGTATACCCATAATTTGATACTACACAAATTAAAGAACGCCTTAAGTGAGCATAAAATTAAATAGAAGAAGAATAGGCACAACAAACATAATACATAGGATTTTAGAAATAAAAAAATAGTAATTTTATTTTTGCCGACAAAGTTACTCTCATCCCACTCCTTTCTCCACATTTTTGCCCCCTCCCCCATTTTAGATTCTAGATAATTATGTTGATTTCTTTCACACTATTTCGGTCACACTCTCTCTTACACTCTCTCACAATGTCGGTCTCTCTCTGTTATTTTGGTGGGTGGTGATGTAGCATCTTTTCTCCCTGAGTTACTTTGAATTTCTTAATCTTCATATCAAACAAAATTATTTAAAGAAGAACAAAATTTGGAAGTAGACACAGAATTTGGCTGAATCAAAGTCTTGATTAATGTCGATTTCAATAAAATTATAAATTATAAAGTAGATAGTGTTTGAGACTAAAAGTGATTTTGCTCAATAAAAAAAAAATGGAGTATTTGATGCTTAAGCAGCTTTTAGATTATTAGTGAGAGAAAGAAACTTCTATTTATTTACCAAAATACCAAAAAGTTGGGAAAAAAAATTTTTACTTTTAGTTTTTGGCGTAGAATCACTTTTATTAAAATTGAAATGGTTTTCTCAAACACTCCAAAACAACTTTTTCAAGCTATACGCTAAAAAGCACATGAGAAAAACAATTGCAAACATTTTCTCACTGTTGATTTGAGATAATTGTGCCTAAATATATTTTAAAATATATGTATATTTATCTTCAAATAAAATGTTTTATACAAAAAATAATTTTTTTTAGAAATGGCAAGGGAAATTTGAGCGGGAAAATTTAAAGTTATTACTTTAGATGATTTTGTTATTATATAGATATAGATGATTTATACACTTTCTTCTTTTGTATTTAAGATTTCAAAGATCCTTTTTTGTTTTTAAGATTTTCGAAGAAATATTGATTGTGATTGTGCTTTTCCCGTGGGTACATAAATTCATGTGCAAGGATTTGGAAACTTATTTTGGATTATATTCTAGTGTTACATGTCGCAATGTAATTTTTGATAGATTCACGCGTGGCTTAAATTTATGTGGTGTAATACGAGATGTAAAATCATTATGTAACAGGGGATCTAGAATCATTGCGACTACAAAATATGTTTTAGACAAAATAACCCTGAATTAGTTGATTAATTTATCCACTTTCATAAAATTTACAAAATTATTATCAAATTTATCGTCCACTTTCCAACATTGTTCTTCGACTTTCTCAGATCCTTTCACCGACTGGTCCAATTTCTATGTAGTCATAACCAACCTTCCTCTTTAATTTGCGGATACCGTCATTGCATCAGTCATTCCAGATTCCAACAAGTCACCCTTTGCAGCTTGATTGACATTAGTTGATATGATTCTCTTCAATTCTCTTTTTAAATTATTCGGGTCAATTTATATTCTCTCAACTTGGCAAGAAGTGTAGCCTTCCGACTAGGTGGCAAGCTCCTAGCCTCGAGGTCCATTTTTCTAATCAATGTCTCGGCATCTTCCGATTCTCCTTTTACTTTAGATACTTTACATTTCTTCAATTCTCCATCAAGGAGAGTTGTTGAAGTGATCTTTTTGGATAAGTTAGCAGACAATTCTCAGTTTTGTTGTTCATAGCTTTCGCACTCATCTTTTCCCCGAATTCTGCAATTAATTGACCTTGAATTGATTTGATATGTGCCAGAGAAGAGGCTTGAGATTATCGGAGAACGACAGAATAGGTTTGACTCGTTTTATTTTGTTTTTAAAAATTGGAAGAAGGATAAAATTTAACATTTGTGTGGTGTATGAAGAAATTATAGAAACTTAAATAGGTGGCGATTATATATCACAGCCCTTAAAATTTCTTAACGCGACCCACTTTTGTTTAAAACTAAGTACAAAAATTTTAATACAGCCCATTAAATAATTTAAATTAAAATATTACAAATAAATAATAAAATTAAAAAATGACTATTCAGAGCCCACAAAATTTCTCAATACATCCATTTCTCATCCATTGCGTACACACCTAATTAATGCAGTTTTAATAAGTCCTGATACTTCTCCTAAACTCCTTATCGCATCTGATAGCTTCATTACCTCTCATCATCAAAGTCCAAGATTTCACTCTCATGGTCTCCAAAAAAAGCTCACTCTTTCTAACGAAATCTTGGCCAAGATTCTTGCACAACTCTTGGAACCTCAAAGAAACTCCAATTTACTTGCCTCGGGGAGGTGGCTCAATCTGCAAGGCAAGCTTGTGAGATCCATAAAGGTTCTTGATTGAGATTTTCTTGTTTCTTGAGGTTCACCAATCTTATTCATATTAGCTTGTTGATGGGTTTGAAATTCAGATGACTCATTCTTTTGTCCCAAATCCAACTGAGTTTAGGGGTGCTCTTGCTATAAAGCATGAGACTTGTCCTCCGGTATACTCTTAGTCAGCTAGATAGATGTTATATTTTCTAGTTCATGTGAGTTTTATTTAGTTGGACTTGGCATCTCTTATCAAACATTTTTCTTTCCCTTGTCGCATAATTGACTTATACTAAGTAGCTTGTACTGTAAGCATTCAACAAAGTAGACATCTGCTATACTGACTTTGCATTTATAGAAAGTTTCAACACCTTTGGTGATTCATTTGGCATTATCTCCAAAAACTACCTTGGGCCCTATGTAGCCTTTGAAATCTTTGAGGGATTTCTTGTTGCCAGTCATATATCTAACACATCCGTTATCGATGTACCATATGTCACTATATCCAGTAGGCAACTTGACCTGCAAGTTAATCTAGAAGACTTAGGTACCCATTTTTTAATGGGTCCTTGAGTGTTAGTTTCTCTTGAAACCCAAATATTTCTTATAGTTGGATCACTGCTATAAGCTTTACTCAAACTTTAAGCAGCAAGCTATTTTTCTGGGCCAGCTTGCTTGATGTACACATTTGAAGGTTTCCCTCTTTCAGGTGCATTGAGAGCAAGTTGTTCCTAGGGTTAGATTAACTTTGACGGTTACATTTAACCTTTTGTGTATTTTTTTAGCAACATGATTAGTCTTTTTTGTAAGCACTTTGTCTGTTGTAGGTAGTTTCCGCATCCAGTAGCCTGAGCTTGTTGTAAGCATTGCCTTCCTACAACACTATTGCCTAGTTTGACTACAACAGATTACTTCTTCTTGTCAGGTTTTATTCCTGATTCCAGACATGATGTTCCTACAAGGATATTATCCATCCTTCTAGGTTCGCCTTTTTGTTGTTGGAGGATCATATGTTTCTCTTTCGTACTAAGTACTAGAACATCAGTAGACGTACTTGTTGCTTGACAGTTACCAAATGTGCCAGAGAAACCTATCCATGTCATGTTAGATAAACTCCTCTAAACATTCAGTATTCATCCAGATTACAAAATGATCTACTAAAAGACATGATGGTATTCTTTTTCCTTCTATTCATGAAGGATTAGTGATTCCTTCAGCTTACTTCCTTTCGAAGAAAGCTGCATTCAGTAGCTTCAGCTGTTAGTTTCTCAATTTTAGTTGTAAGCACTGCATTTCTCCAAGAAGTTGCATGTTCTCAACCTTCAGCTCTTCATATGGCTGATTGACTAAGTCAAAGTCAGCCATAATATGTTTGAACGAAATGAGTAAGCTATTAGAATCGTTTTTCTCAATTTCTGAAGAGGTACAATGAAAGTCTACGTCTACATGATTTTCATCCTCTTTTGCCATGAGAAAAATGAATGCTTCGCATTTATAATATGAAGAGTCATTGTCGAAGTCTGATTCTTCACGAGCTGTAGGCTCCCTCAAGGCAAGCGTAATTGCCTTGATTGCTCCAGTGCCACTTAAGAGTGCCTTCAGTTGAGCTTTCTCCAACATTCTTTTATCTCTCATTTGTTTCCTAACTTTCTAAGGATACTTGTGCACTTTGGGGTATGAACATTCCCTAGCAAAGTGTCCAGTCTTCCTACAGTTGAAACAAATGTCTCCAACTTCCTTGGTCCTCTTTGGGGGCTCCACCGGTCTGGCATATTGAGGCTTGGAATTGTTGCCTCTGGGATGATTCTTTATGAATCATGTAAAATGTTTCATGAGGAGAGACATCCCATCTGGGTTGAATTCCTCTTCAGCATTAACAAGCAGTTGCTATTGGGGCACGGTGGTGGTTACAGGAACCATTTGCAGTTGTTGACCTATGTTGCTTGCTACTAGGGCTTTGGTAACAACACCATGATCTTTTTCTTCTCTCATTCTTTGGTAAACATCACATTCAAATGATTAGAGATTAGAGAAGAGTTCATGTATGCTTTTCCAACCTAGCTTCTTTGAACTTCTCATCAGAATGGTCTTTACAGCCAATCTGATGTGAGAGATCATAGAAGCTTGGTGTTTATCCCCTGCTAGTTGTAGACCTTTTCAATAGACATCAACTCATTGAGAATAGATGTGTATCTAGCATCTATCTCGTTTATGGACTCCAGGCTTCCCCTTAAAGAGCTCGAAGGTAAGGGTTTCTGTAGCTACCTTATTATTATGCAATAGAGCTGATTTTACACATATTTCTCTCAACAATCAAATGTCCTTAGCCGTCATACATACCTTGAATTTACTAGGTGTTCCTTTGTCCAACGTGGCAAACAAAGTGTTCTTATCCAGGTTGTCTAAATTAGACCTTTTTTAATCGTCAGCAGTTTACCCATGACATGTTTTTTCCACCATGCGAGGAGGTTTGGGACCACCTTTCACTCTAACAACATTGTTCACCTTCATTATTACTGGTGGATCTTTAGTACTTATTGTCCACATTTCATCCTGCATAGATGAAAGATCTGTCTGCATCCTACTAGCCGCCCAGTCCTCATAATCCTCAAAAGAAAACATAGGAGCTTTAGTTGAAAAAGTTTCAATTAGTGTAACGTTTTAGAAAAAAATGATTTTACTTTGCAAAGATATCTTTGAAAACAGATTCATCTGATTAAGATACTAAAATTGATTGGTGTGTGAAACCAACCACTCTGGTACTACTTGTTGGTCCCAAGTGGTAAAGCTTTAGAGGGGCGTGAATAAACTTTCAACTATATCTGATTTTCTTTTCAAACGTGACCAGAAAGTTGTTGTTTGTTGTAGGAAACTAGTTCTTACAACAATAAGTTCCTGCAAAGCCGTGAGCTTACAACGGACTGTGCTTTTGGTCCTTACAACAAGTAATTCTCAAAGAGAGTTTTATGCAGCGTAAAGATGTTAAAGTATTTTCTAAAGATAATGCAGTAAGTAATATAGTATGTTACACCTCAACAGTAAATAATGATATGAAAATACACAACAAATATAGTGGTTCGAAAGTAGGGGTAAACCTTCTACGTCCACTTTTCCTCATACAGGGAAATTTTAATATGTTATTCACAAGTAAATTTAACTACAACCGATGTCCAAGTTCAACTTGGCACCTTACAGAAGTTTTTGTCTATCCTCAGAAAACTACTCATCTACTATACAAGTTCTTCATAACTAAATCTAGTATAATTTGAATCCATAATTCAATAGAAGACTCCTCTTCGAAAACCACTCATCAGAGAAGATTTAATGAAAATGTTTTCTTCAACTGGAAGTTGCCTCTAAACTTGTAGATCAGTTTGAGATGTGGGCAAGTTTTCTAAGTGAGAAGGACTAGGATCGAGATAAACTTTCTGAGAGCTAGCTGGATATGACTTTGAGAGTTGTTGTAGCTTGAGAATCTTTTCTTGAGTAGTAGTTGGTTTCTGCAGTGTTGCTACTTTGTTCTCTTCACTCGCACTTTCCTGAATGATTGCGAGTAATGGATGCTTCAAAAACTTTGAAGTTGATAGCTCCAAAATGGTAAGTTGAAGTAAAGTTTTTAGTACTTTTCTTGTCGTTAGTCTCCTATTTGTAGTTGTTGGGTTTCATCTTTGTTGAAGAGGTAAGGAGATTCCCATTGACATTTAATATTCATCATATGGTTTTAGCCGTTGTTGTCCTTTAGCTGCGCGTTGGTTAGAGTAGGTGTGCCTCCTTTGTTAGGGTTGCAGAATTGTTTTTACTTTTGTCAAGTGACATGTCTTCACACTATTGTATAGTCCGTACAAGAATTATTTCTTGCTCCACTGGCTATATTTTTTAATCTTGTAATATTTGACTTTAACTTGAGGACTTATCCGCTGACAAGGTTGTAGCATATCTTTGTTGTACGATCCTGAGTTCAACTAGTAATGGATCTTCCTATAACAAACGTTGGTGTACGCTACACAAGCGTGAGCTTCATGTTGTATACTTCCTACAACTTATGTAACATACTTCCTACAACAGACTTCGTGTTGTAGATTGTCTGATAATTTTTCTATAACTTAATGTTATGGTTTTTGCCTAAGTAAAACTAACCATATTTATTACAAATATTACAGAATGTATGGGTGCACTAGTTCCTACCTTACAACAAGGTTTTGTCATCATAAAAAAATATACATAAATTTTCTAACATATATAAAGTTCAACAATATAATGGAGTTTAAAAATGTGCCTCATATAAGTTCTCTTTTGCGTGGTGCAAATCAAGTCGTACAACTTTCCAACTTCTACTATCATTGAATTGGGGACCCACGTGACCGACTTATTTTACTATAGCCTTCCAACTTCTACTAGCAAAATTTCTGATTGTTGACCCAAATTGTGTACATTAATTTAATTCTTTACATGCATGTGCGTCATTCCAAAGGTTGAAATCCAATGGTCATACCGTCTATTGACCTAAATTGTGTACATTAATTTAATTATGTAATTCGTTCCAAAAATTGCATCCAACCATCATACATTAATTTAATTATGTACATGCATGTGTCATTTTAAATGTTGAATTTCCAAGGGTCATAATTTCTATTGACCTAAATTGTATATTAGTTTTATTGTGCAAGTCATTCCAAAGATTACATTCCAACACTCATAGGTGATAACACGTTATTTATGCATGTATTTAGGTCGATTTAGGATCATATTTTATGGCATATACGTGTATATTTGACCAGCACTTATTGATATTTATAATATTTGGGCCATTTGACGTGTCTCGACTTGTTTTGAAGATAATTAGGTATTTTTATGCCATTTGGATGAAGTACGAAGGAGAAACAAGTCAAATAGAGTGAAAACCGGCCCAAAGGAGTGAAAACCGTCCAAGAACTGGTCCAAACCGGTCCGAACCGGTCTGAACCGGTCCAGGAGCAAAACCGGGCAAGAACCGACACGGCCGCGTCACAAAGCAACACGGCCGTGTCAAAAGTGGTCCACAATGTGCTGTTGATTCTGGAATAGAACACGGCCGAGTCACTCAAGCAACACGGCCGTGTCAAATGTTGCACAGAAATTGAAGAATTGCAAAGCAACACGGCCGTGTCATTTAAGCAACACGGCCGTGTCAAAAAGTCCACCGATAAGAGAAATCGTGTTTTAATAGGATTTTGAGCCTATCTTCTCCAAGATTCGTCCCCAACTCTATAAAAAGGACCCCAAGCTCTAAGAAAAGGGGGATCAATCATCGAGAACATCAATTACATCATTCCACCTAGAAGACATCTTGGAGGACAAGGAAGACGAAGATCATCGAGACGGAGTCATCTGGGTTTAATTATTCTTTTCTTAGTTTTAATTCTTTACAATGTTTTTCTTAGAATTTTGTATTGGATTATTACTAGGCATGAATAGCTAAGCTATTCGTGTCCTAGGGTTAGAAAGTAGGGATTTTTATGACAATGGTTTAATTATGATTTAATCTATTTAATTCCGTTCTTTATATGTTTTATCTCTATGTTTGTGCTTAAAACTGAATTTAGATTGATCACCTAGATTTAGTAATTTAGTTTAGCAATTCCGCTTCGAGAGGAGGGAATTGTTATCAGACTTAGAACATAGAGCGCAGTTGTCTATGACTATGTAGGCCGTGGCTTAGGATCGTTTGGGAGTTATTAGGTTTAATTGACTCGAGAGGGTAATTAGCTTAATTAATCAACGATTTAATCGCTTCGAGAGAAGGATTAGATTATTGTCGGGCCGCCTAATAAACACTAGAATTGGTAAATTAATAGGTTAATTATATTCAACATTGAATTAATATCCTGAAATCGAAGCCCTAGGATACCTTTTCTCATTGATTGTTAGTTTTATTTGTTTGCCAGTTATTAGTAAATTTCTTTAATTCTTGTTAAAATCAACCTTTGAAACTTAGTATCTAGTTAGGACATTCCTAGATTATTGAGGTATCAAACTACCTAAAACTATTCCTTGTGGGATCGACATTGACAATAGTACTACACTACATCCGTACACTTGCGGAACACTAGGTTAGAAACCGACGTGTCAAGTTTTTGGCGCCGTTGCCGGGGAATAGGATTTAGCGCTTAGTTTTTATCTTGAAAAATAGGAGGAAACTAGACTAGATTTTATTTTTTCATAATTTTAATTTTAATTTTCGTTTTTTATTTTTTTGGGTTAATTTTAGTGTTACGCGGTAGTTCTTGTTTTTGGTGTTTTCAGGCTTTGTATGCACACCAGATCAAAAGGGAAAGAAACCCTTCTTCCTTTCGATCCAGAAATTGAAGCGACAGCTCGCAGACACCGAACGAGAAGAAACTTCGCATCTGAGATGGAGAACCCACCACAGCATCCGAATCAGGATGACGCACTAAATAGAGTGCTAACAGCCTTAGCACGATTGGACGATCGCGTCACTACTATACAGCAGCAGATACCTGTACAGCAGCCACAGCTGCAACAGCAGTACGACCCAATTCAGATTGACGCAGCTGCAGGCGATGAAGATGACACGCCTATTAGCGACTGCTTGAAGCCCAGTCCAAACCAGCAGGCAGGAGGAGTGCAACCTCCACCACTTAATGCCAATAATTTCGAGCTGAAGCCTGCACTAATCAACATAGTGCAGCAAAACCAGTATGGGGGAAGTGCATTGGAGGATCCGAATGCGCATCTGATCAAGTTTCGCAGACTGGCCGACACAATCAAGATCAATCATGTGCCGCACGAGCAAGTCAAGATGAGACTGTTCCCTTTCTCACTGAAGGACAGAGCATTACAGTGGTTCAATTCACTAGAAGACATCAGAGATTGGGAAGACTTGAGTACTTCTTTCCTGTTGAAGTACTTTCCACCAAGTAAGATGCTCGACTTGCAGAATCAAATTAATCAGTTCAAACAGCTGGACCAAGAGCCATTCGGAGAGGCTTGGGAGCGATTCCGGGATCTTATCCGGAGTTGCCCTCAACATGGGTTCACCAAGAAGCAGCAAGTATGCAAGTTCTACAATGGTCTACTTGCTCCGACTAGAAACCAAGTGGATGCAGCTGCGGGTGGAAGTTTGATGGAGAAGTCAGTGAGGATGGCATTCTCAATCCTGGACACGATGGCCAGAACAAGCTACCAATGGTCGAACGAGAGAAACATGCCAAGGAGGGTAGCAAGTGTCCAAAAAGTCGAGCCCGTCAATAATGAGCCAATTGAAAAGCTCACAGCACAAGTAACAGCATTGACGAGCCAGGTGAATTTGCTAACTAATCTAACGTTAGCACAACAGCCAGGGGGTCCGGAAGAAGTTGAAGAAGTAAAATTTGTGAATCAACGAAACTTCAACAACTTCCAGAACAATCAGCCTCGGTACAATCAGTACCCTCAGAATCATCAGAACTTTTCATATGGGAACGCGCAAAATACACTTAATCCGCCACCCGGATTTGCTGTTACAAATGGCATGATCCATGACGGTAAGAAGCCATCACAAGAAGAGATCGCGATGTCACAATTCGAAAAGTATGATGAAAAGTTAGCTCAGTTGGAGAAGAAAGTGGATGGAAAATTCATGGAGCTAAACAAGCATATCACTGGGCAAGGGGCAGACATCAAGAGGCTCGAGAACACGTTGGTGCAGACTCAAGCTAGCATTGGAGAGTTGACATCAAACATGAGTCAGCTGATAAAGATAGTAGGAGCTCAACACAAGCAAGGCCAATACCCGAGTGATACAGTGGTTAACCCGAAGGAGCACTGCAATATTGTGGAGCTAGATGAGCATGAAGAGAGCTTGAAGGACCAAGAAGCGAAGGAATCAAGCGAGGAAGTCAAAAACATTGAGAAGGAGGAGGTCAATACAATCATAGATAAGAAAACTTCATCTCCTATTCTTGATGAGTCTTTTGATTTTTGTTTTAAAAATTCGTTCTTTGCTAACCTTGATCCTTTAGAGTAATCTAGAGTTGTTGTTGTGAAACAGGAACCACTAAAGGAGAGAATCGAAGTTAAAGAGAAAACAAAGGAGTGGGAGGATGGAAAAGAGGCGACAAAGAAGAGACCGAGCAGGCCCAAGAAGAACGCAAACACAAGCATGAAACCAAGAAGAGCAACAAAAGCAAAAGATCCAGGGAGTTTTACTATTTCTTGCTCAATTGGTAGTCATGAATTTCATAATGTCATGTGTGACTTAGGGTCTAGCATAAATTTGATGTCTCTTAAGCAGTATAGACAATTAGGATTAAGGGAAATTAAACGGTCCTTTACTACTATCAAATTGGCGGATGGATCTTCATTAACGCCGTTGGGAGTAGCAGAGGATGTAGTGGTAAAAGTGCTAAATTTTGAATTCCCTAGTGATTTCTTAGTTGTTGACATGAAAGGGAGTGATGAATTCCCTTTTATCTTAGGAAGACCCTTCTTGGCGACTAGCCAAGCACTAATAGATGTACCTAAAGGGGAGTTGGTTTTTCGGGTTCAAAACGAAATAATCACACTCAACATACATAAATCGGGTCTAAGGGGTAGGCACAATTGTAGCATTATTTACACTACCCTAGCTGCTGTAGAAAATCCTCATGTCCCAAATAGCTCTTTAATTGGTCAGAAAACATCCGACTCGGGGTGGCTAGAAAATGGCTGATAGAAAAAGGACGTCCGGCTGATGACGTAAAACAAAGCGCTTGTCAGGAGGCAACCCGATGTTTATTGTTTTATTTTTTAATATTTCGTTAATTTTATGTTTTTACTTGTTTTTTAGTGTCTTATGTTTTTAGGAATCAACATGGACGAGTGTTGCAAGAAACGGGGGTGGAAAAGACGGAAAAATCGCATGAAGATGGAAAACCAGAGTAACACGGCCGTGTCACGTTTCAACACGGCCGTGTCAAAACTGGCGTCAAACGTGTGGGATATTCTGGAAAGCAACACGGCCGTGTCACCAAATCAACACGGCCGCGTCCAAAGCAGCTCAAACGCAACACGGCCGTGTCACAAAAACGACACGGCCGCGTCAAAATCAGGCTTAAAAACCAAATTTTGGTTCAAAAGCAACACGGCCGTGTCGGCCTTATAACACGGTCGTGTCAAAACCAAGCTCCAAACACAATTTCACACTGGAACTCAACACGGCCGTGTCACACAACCGACACGGCCGTGTCAAAATCAGCCCAAAAACATCAAGTTTGGCTCAAATGTAACACGGCCGTGTCACAATATTCAACACGGCCGTGTCAGTACGTCAACAGAAAAAAAAAAATGAAAAATTCAGAGCGTGATGCGGAGACGGCCGAACCAAGATTCAGTAGGAGCAAAATGGCACGATTTCGGAGCTTGTAGGGGTTTCAAAACGCCAGCGTCGAACGATTTGTAAGTTAGCACCAAGGCGTACCACGTTTTTCCTCCAAACATTGGCTTTCAGCCAAGTTTGGGGGAGGGGGTAGACCGTGGAACGTCTTGGCAGCTAGATTTCTAGTTTTGATTTATTTTTTTCGTTCGAGATTCTTGCTGTTAATTGTGGGTCAGTGTGCCCATTGTGCTGATTTTTATTGTTTCAATTGGTGTTATCGGGTCTGTGAGCCCAGTTATCTGATTTATCGGTGTTGATTGGGTCTGTGAGCCCGAGTTTGATTGCATAGTGTTTCCATGTTGAGTCTTAGGAGTTTAGAGTTTAGAATCTTAGTAGTGTGTCAGTTTTTTTTAAGAATAATAAGAATAATAAAACCCGGAAATAGGTAACAAGTGAAAAAATAATAAAAGAATAATAGGGAAAGATGGATGATGAATAGTTAATGATGAGATGGTTTAGATGAAAAAATGGCACATAATAGAGCATGAGAGGTGTTTTGAGACGAAATTGAGCTTGAACGGAGAATATTCAATCAAAATTTACCTTGTGAGAATTTGAGCCTAATTATACTCCAATTTTCGGAGTAATATACTTTCTTTCGGTGTGAATTTGATTGAATATGTGTACTAGTCTCTAGAACTTGCCTTGAGCCTTTACTAAGAATGTGTCAAGTATATGTTGTGATTTAGGAAATGATCTTAGGCAACTTTTTGTTTAAGCCTATTTGTTCGAACCATGGAAATTGCCTTTGACCCATAATGAAAAAAATTGTCCCTAGTTAGCCCAATTGAGCCTTATAGCCTTATTTATTCATAACCTAACAATGTCAGCCGAAACCTTTTGATTTAACTCTTTTGGCCATAATTGGATTAATCAAGTTAGAGGGAGGAGAATTGAAAGGAATTTTGGGTGAACAATTTGTGGGAAGGAATGGGAAATAGGGATATTTTCAAAAGATGAAGGGAATAAAATAAAAGTGATAGGTGAAAAGCGAAGAATGGCCTCTCCTAGAAAAAAAAAAAGAAAAAAAAAAAGAAAAAAAGAAAAAAAAAAAGGAAAAAGAAAAAAAAAAAAAAAAAAAAGAGGAAAAAAGAAAAAAGTTTTTATTATTAGTATTATAGAGGAGAGGCTAGAAAATAAAGTGCTCAAATTATGAATTTGCTTAGAACATTCGGGTAGTCCCAAAAATGTGGTACCCACAGAATTGAAAAGCACTTAAGTTGTATGGACTTGGGAAGGTGAAGAAGTCAACTTGCGGGGTGATTTGCTGAAATATGAAGAGTGAGGTTGAGTGGTTGTATTGAGGGGTAGTCGGGTTAGACGTAACTTGATTAGTCCAATGAATAGTCACTTAAATCCAAATGTATCCCACCTTACCTTAAGCCCACATTACAACCAAAATAAAGACCTTTTTGATCCTTTGTCACACGTATCAAGTACGAGGTCTAGTGTAGACGATTGGCAAGCATATGGTAGACTATGCATGTAATTCAATATGAGTGGAAATTATTCTAGCTTAAACACTTGAGAGATGAGTAAAACACTTACCCGGTGAGGGTTGAATAATTCGAAAGTTCAAAGTCTCGAGATTAGTTGATTTACGCGTTATCACATATGCTCAGGTGAATTGTGTTGCCTAGTTGTTGTAAGAAAAATCAGACTGAAACTGAATTCATCATCTAGTCGCCCTAAACAAAATGCATAATCACTTGTCTTCTTTGTGTCTTTTTGTATGATGTTCGGGACGAACAACAGTTTAAGTTTGGGGGAGTTTGATAACACGTTATTTATGCATGTATTTAGGTCGATTTAGGATCATATTTTATGGCATATACGTGTATATTTGACCAGCACTTATTGATATTTATAATATTTGGGCCATTTGACGTGTCTCGACTTGTTTTGAAGATAATTAGGTATTTTTATGCCATTTGGATGAAGTACGAAGGAGAAACAAGTCAAATAGAGTGAAAACCGGCCCAAAGGAGTGAAAACCGTCCAAGAACCGGTCCAAACCGATCCGAACCGGTCTGAACCGGTCCAGGAGCAAAACCGGGCAAGAACCGACACGGCCGCGTCACAAAGCAACACGGCCGTGTCAAAAGTGGTCCACAATGTGCTGTTGATTCTGGAATAGAACACGGCCGTGTCACAACACGGCCGTGTCATTTAAGCAACACGGCCGTGTCAAAAAGTCCACCGATAAGAGAAATCGTGTTTTAATAGGATTTTGAGCCTATCTTCTCCAAGATTCGTCCCCAACTCTATAAAAAGGACCCCAAGCTCTAAGAAAAGGGGGATCAATCATCGAGAACATCAATTACATCATTCCACCTAGAAGACATCTTGGAGGACAAGGAAGACGAAGATCATCGAGACGGAGTCATCCGGGTTTAATTATTCTTTTCTTAGTTTTAATTCTTTACAATGTTTTTCTTAGAATTTTGTATTGGATTATTACTAGGCATGAATAGCTAAGCTATTCGTGTCCTAGGGTTAGAAAGTAGGGATTTTTATGACAATGGTTTAATTATGATTTAATCTATTTAATTCCGTTCTTTATATGTTTTATCTCTATGTTTGTGTTTAAAACTGAATTTAGATTGATCACCTAGATTTAGTAATTTAGTTTAGCAATTCCGCTTCGAGAGGAGGGAATTGTTGTCAGACTTAGAACATAGAGCGCAGTTGTCTATGACTATGTAGGCCGTGGCTTAGGATCGTTTGGGAGTTATTAGGTTTAATTGACTCGAGAGGGTAATTAGCTTAATTAATCAACGATTTAATCGCTTCGAGAGAAGGATTAGATTATTGTCGGGCCGCCTAATAAACACTAGAATTGGTAAATTAATAGGTTAATTATATTCAACATTGAATTAATATCCTGAAATCGAAGCCCTAGGATACCTTTTCTCATTGATTGTTAGTTTTATTTGTTTGCCAGTTATTAGTAAATTTCTTTAATTCTTGTTAAAATCAACCTTTGAAACTTAGTATCTAGTTAGGACATTCCTAGATTATTGAGGTATCAAACTACCTAAAACTATTCCTTGTGGGATCGACCTTGACAATAGTACTACACCTACATCCGTACACTTGCGGAACACTAGGTTAGAAACCGACGTGTCAATAGGCCCTGTTTGTTTAGGGTTGGGCCAATCGGTTGTGGATTGAGTCCAACCCATTACGTGTTTGCCTATTGGTTGTGAGCAATAAACTGCCCACAATCTCCACACGTATCATCAAACCACTAACTAACTCTTACACACATCATCAATCAAACATCGTTCTCAATACACACTTTAATTAATAATCAATTATTCACTAACTAGCTCTTACACACATCAAATCAACTTTAACATAATTTATATTATAATCACCCTACAACCCAATCTCCAACCAACATAAACAAACACTCACTTATTTAGCCCAACATTTCCACTATATTCATCATAGCCTACACTCCAGCCACCCAAAGCCATAAACAAACAGAGCCATAAAGTTCTATACATGCACGGGTCATCCCAAAGGTTGAATTTTGCCGGCATTCAAAAAATCTAACCAATTACCTAAATTATGTACATTAGTTCAATTCTGGACCATCGATCCAAATTGGATACATTTGTCTAATTTTGTACATGCATTGATCATTCTAAAGGTTGAATCACTCTTAAAGGGGGTTATGAATCCAACATCTAGTATTCTATTGTAGCACACAAAAATTGGAAAAAGATACAAGAGAAAAATGCTCATGATTGATATGTTCAAGTAGAAATATATTCATATTCATTAGCGGAACAAAACACATTATACAGAGATAAGCAGTTGTGCGCATCACAATCAATTATCACAAATAATAAACACGAATATTATGTTCAAGCATTGTAGTTGCGGATGGATTTCTACTTACCTCTCCTTCTTAGTAGCTTTTGAAATTTCATATTCCACAGTGGTAATCAATATACGACAATTTTAAATCAAATTAATGCACAATTTATCAAATTCCAGGTTATTAAGTATTTTTAGTCCGAAATTTCCAATTTCGTCGCATTTTAGTTAAAAGGCTCTAACTTTTTCTACAAAATAGATATTTATATGATTCAAGTTGGGTTATAAAGCTAATACATCATACTACAAATTTTATGTCTTACACTTTTTCAAAATCAGTTTGCAAACATGTCGAAATAGGCTGATCAATAGACCCACAGCAAAAATCTGGGCCAGAAACTTACTCACCATCTTTTAACCTCTTGATATTAATCAACAAATAACTTAGTCAATAAAATCATAAATATCAGAATCTAATTTTTGAAAAGGTGAGAAGAATTATTATGCAAATCTTTGCTAAGCTTATAGTAATCACCACTAGCTAAAACAAATATTATTAACTTGATTAACTTGATTGATATAACATTCAGAAAAGACTTCAACCTCTCTCCTCAACCTCTCTCCTCTCTCTAAAAAGAAAAACCAAAACTCTAGTCTTCTCCTCCTTGGCCGGCGGCTGTTGCCGCCGACAGCCGCCGGCCAATCCTTCGTTTATGTCTTATTTTTTGCTTTTTTTGTTCTTGCTTTTTCTTATTATCGGTTTTCATTTCCAGTTCTTAAGGTTTTGTATTTCATTATTCTGAGAGAACTGTTCTCGTTTGTTTTTTCTGGACAACTCCATATTAACGTTCCATGATTCATAAGTGTTTTCCATTTTCACTCTCATTCTCATTTCTCCATGGGAGACCAGCTTCCATGGCACTTCGAGGTTCTTTCTGTTATGGGATGTCACCTTCATCCCCTCACTGGTTTTTTGAAGGCGGCGCAGATTAGGGTTCGCTGCTCACAACCGGGATCTTTCAGATCGCGATTCCGGACATATGCAGGGGATGTCCTTGCACCTCGCGAGTTTCTTCGCGAATCTTGGAGATGCTTTTCGATTTTGCAGATCTGGAACGTCTTGTCGTTCCGGTGGTTTTCCGAAGCTCAATAGTGGTGCTAGCCAGATCCGGTGATTACAAACCAGACCAGAGCTCCGGTGGTTTTTATCTCCGACACTCACTGGTGGTGCTAACCAGCTCCGGTGGTTTTTATCTCCGACACTCACTGGTGGTGCTAACCAGATCCGGTGCTTTCAAACATATCAGACCAGACCTGGTGTAAGCCTCTTCTCATCTTCCGACTCATCTCACCTATTGAGGATAGAGCGTCTGTGGCCTGGGATTCGTCGACCGCCGTGGATGGAGCACTCGCTGAGTCAGCCTCCCTCACTCACTGTGTCGACTCGCTGAGTCGATGTCTGAGTTGATTCAAGGTGAACCAACACGTTTTTCCAGATTTTCAGACCTTGCGAACAGGGTCTGGGATTTAGTGAACCGGACCTTCTCCGTCAGACGTCTTCGCAGTACAGGTTCCGTTGATTTATAATTGACTGCTGATATAGACGGATTTTTGGACGTTTTGGAAGTGTATTCTGGTTTGTGACGATTTGGCCATGGGCTGTTCATTCTCGTGGTACATTTGTGAAATCAGTAGTGCAATATCTTCAGCCTTCGAACAGATTTGTATGGAATTATTTGCTGATTTCGACGGACTGTGATCCTTCTTGGAATGTTAGTTTGATATTCTGGGATTTTGTGTGAATTTGATGAATATGGTGGGCATTTTCTTATTTCTTAATCTTGGTTGACATTGGTATGTACGCAAGATTATTTTTGGACTGCAAAGCAAGGCCGTGGGTCTTATTGTAAGTATGGTTCGGTCGCTTTGTTTGGATATTACTGCTGGGACTTTGGGGTTTTGGTGAGGGATTACACGGTTTGGAATTTATTGTCGGGTCATATTTCTAGATTTGACTGCTCTAAGCTATGACATTGAAATTCCTCCCAGGGATATTTGGACTCACGCCGATGTGAGGAGCGTTGGCTCTCCCCCACGCTCGGTTTTTGTGACATTGGGCACTTGATTGGGAGCTCGATTTCTGTAGTATGTTCGATGACATTCCTAAACCGGCTATTCTCTCCAGCAAATCCGCTAAGTTCCAGTTTGCTATGCCCTACATTGGCACTACATTGGCTTTGTTTGTAATTGCTTATATTTTCCGTAGCCATTTTTATTTTGGATACCTTTATCTGTCATCTTGTGACATGAAAAGGTTTTTATTTTAAGTGTTGTGAGTGATCGGTATGTGGTCTCCACATTCTTCGCACTTTCCTTTATTTTCTTTTCTTTATTTATAATACTACTCATTTAAAAACTTGATTGATATAAAAGATTCTTACTTGACTTGGAGTACCTTCGTGCTTCTGCTCTCCCACCCTTCTTCGTTTTCGTTTTTTTTTTTCTTTTAGTTCCTTCATGTGATTACTTTAGTTCTTTTAGTTCGTTCATATATATCCCATTTAGTCATTTAAGGGCACCGCCTTGCTTTACCCTTTTTTTTTTTTTTTTAAGTTTTCTTAATCTTTGAGTTTTTCTTTTTATTTTATCCTACTAATATTATTATTATTATTGTTGTTGTTGTTGTTGTTGTTGTTATTCCGACAATGATACCCTTTACATATCTAACACTCCCACGTACTACCTAGTGGGTTTCATATTTTAAACTTATCACATGCAGTCTTATATTATTTAGCTTCTCCCAATATTTTAGGCTAAGGGATTGTCGCCCACCAAAGTAAACATTCCAAAATTCAATCGTTATGTATATGGAAAATAAAATATAAATTGCAATATATATAAAAATGCAAATAGTGCGTGAAAATAATGAAATGCATGAAATGCAAGGATTATATTGGCCAGTGAGTTGTGAGAGACACGGGTATTACATCCTCCCCTCTTATGAAATTTCATCCCCGAAATTTACTTACTTGAAGAGTTCAGGATATTTGGCTCACATTTCATCCTCTCTTTCCCAGGTGGCTTCTTCGACTGATTGATTTCTCCATAGCACTTTAACTAACGAAATTTCTTTGTTTCTGTGCCGTTTTACTTCCCTTAATAAAATCCGTACCGGTACTTCCTTATATCCCAAGTCTGCTTGTAGTTCTACAGGTTCACTATTTAGAACATGAGACGGATTTGCAATATACTTCCGCAATACTGACACATGGAACACATTGTGTATTTGAGACATTGATGCTGGCAAATCGAGTCTGTAGGCAACATCACCAATCCTCTTGATAATAGGAAATGGACCAATATATCTCGGACTAAGTTTTTCTTTCTTACCAAACCGCATTATTCCCTTCATTGGTGCAACTTTCAAGAATACTAGATCTCCCACTGCAAACTCAAGTGCTTTCCTTCTCTTATCTGCATAGTCTTTCTGGCGACTCTGAGTTGTTTTCGTTCTTTCCCGAATCTGCGACACAGCTTCTGACATTTCCTGTATTACACTTGGACCTAGAAGTCTCCTTTCGCCAACCTCAACCCAATGTATCGGAGATCGACACTTCTACCATATAGTGCTTCATAAGAGGCCATTCCTATAGTGGATTGATAACTGTTGTTGTAGGAAATTCTACCAAAGGTAGAAATTTGCTCCATTGACCCTGGAAATCTAACGCGCAAGCTCGGAGCATATCCTTTAAAGTTTGTATCGTTCTTTCTGCTTGTCCGTCAGTTTGTGGATGATATGTAGTACTGAAAGACAACTGTGTTCCCAGTGCCTTGTGTAAACTCTTCCAGAAGGTAGACAAAAATCTTGAGTCCCTGTCAGAAACGATGGATAATGGTACTCCCTGAAGTCTAACTATTTCCTGTACATATATCTGAGCATAACGATCCATAGAGTAAGTAGTACAGACTGGGAGAAAATGAGCCGATTTCGTGAGTCTATCCACAATTACCCAAATAGCATTGTGACCTTTTACAGTTTTCGGCAATCCCACCACAAAATCCATTGTAACGTTCTCCCATTTCCATTCCGGAATTAGTAAGGGTTGTAAAGTTCCTTCCGGTCTTTGATGTTCTGCTTTTACCTGCTGACAAGTCAAACACTGTTCTACACACTGAGCAATATATTTCTTCATACCTGGCCACCAATACTGTACCTTTAAATCTCAATACATTTTGGTAGCTCCTGGGTGTACTGAATATGGTGTCGAATGTGCCTCTGCCATAATATCTCTACGAATGCTATCTACATCTGGCACACATAACCGGTTTTTGAGTCTTACGATATCATTCTCTGATAACTGAAAGTCTGATGGCATCCCTGAAGCGATATCCTTCTTTACTTTAGCTAAATATTCATCTGCATTCTGTCCTTGCTTAATTCGATCAAGTAGGGTAGGCTGAAGGGTTAGAGCTGCTAGTCTTGCCTGCATTATTCCCAGTTGAACAATCTCGACATTCATTCTTTGCAAGTCTAGTAACTCTGGTCTCTGAATCAAAACCATCAATTTAGTACTTTGGGACGATTTTCTGCTTAAGGCATCAGCTACAACATTTGCTTTACCAGGATGATAGTTAATAACACATTCATAGTCTTTCACGAGTTCTAACCATCTTCTCTGTCTCATATTCAACTCTTTCTGTGTGAAAAAGTACTTCAGACTTTTGTGATCTGTGTAGATCTCACATTGTTCTCCATATAGATAGTGTCTCCAAATTTTTCAGCGCAAATACTACTGCTGCAAGCTCCAAGTCATGAGTAGGGTAGTTCTTCTCATACTCCTTCAATTGCCTGGATGCATATGCTATTACTTTGCCGTTCTGCATTAACACACACCCTAAACCATTCTTCGAAGCATCGTTGTATACCATAAAGCCTCCAGTCTCCGTTGGTATTGAGAGGATCCACGCTGAGGTTAACCTTTTCTTCAGTTCTTGAAAACTCTGCTCACAAGCCTCTGTCCACTTGAATGTTACACTCTTTCTAGTCAGCTGTGTTAAGGGAGATGCAATTTTCGAGAACCATTCTACGAACTTGCGGTAGTACCCAGCCAACCCGATAAAACTACGTACCTCTGAAGAGTTTGTAGGTTGTGGCCAATTGTTAATTGCTTCAACTTTACTTGGATCAACTGAAATTCCTTCTCCTGACATAACATGCCCTAGAAATATTACTCGATCCAACCAGAACTCACATTTCTTAAAATTAGCATACAACTGTTTCTCCTTTAGAATGTCTAAAACCTTTCTCAAATGCACAGCATGCTCTGTTTCATTCTTGGAGTAGATCAGGATGTCATCAATAAACACGATAACGAACTTATCCAAAACGTCTTTGAATACCCGATTCATCATATCCATGAAAGCTGCTGGGGGCATTTTTCAAACCGAATGGCAACACCAAAAACTCATAGTGTCCGTATCTTGTACTGAATGCCCTTTTTGGGATATCTTCCTCTTTAATTTTCAGTTGATGATAACCTGAACGCAAGTCAATCTTGGAAAATATGGCAGCTCCCTGGAGTTGATCGAACAAGTCATCAATCCTAGGTAAGGGATATTTGTTCTTGATCGTAACCTTGTTCAGTTCTCTATAATCTATGCACATCCTCATAGTACCGTCTTTCTTCTTGACAAACAAAACCGGTGCACCCCATGGCGAAAAGCTAGGTCTAATGAAGCCTTTGTCCAGTAAGTCTTGTAATTGAACTTCAATTCTTTCAACTCTATTGGCGCCATTCTGTATGGTGACTTCGATATAGGAGCAGTCCCTGGATATACTTCAATTGCAAACTCTATCTCTCTGTCTGGGGGTAATCCTGGGAGTTCGTCTAGAAATACTTCAGGATATTCTTGCACCACTGCTACCTCTTCAATAGTCGGACGATGTTTCTCTTCCATACACATAACACTTACTAGGTAGCCTTCACAACCGCTTTCCAATAACTGTTGTGCTTACATTGCTGATATTGTGTGATATTTGAACCTTTTTCTTACTCCAATAAAGACAAAAGATGTGTCACCAGGCGGCTGAAATGTGATTATCTTGTTCTGACAATCTATTGTAGCACCATATTTCGATAGCTAGTCCGTTCCCAAAATCTTATCATAATCGTTCATATCTAGTATGATCAGATCGGCATAAAGTTCTCTTCCTTCAATAGAGATAACACATGCGCGCAGAATCTGGTTAGTTTGTTTTGGCTCTCCGGAGGGGATTACTACATTGTAACTAACGTCTCCTATATCAGGTTTTCTACCCAGCCTCTTCACATACTCAGTGGATGCAAATGAATGTGTACCTCCAGAATCAAATAATGCAAATGCAATCGTATCACAAATGGGAACTTTACTTGTTACTACAGATGTATTTGCTTCTGCTTCCTCCGTGGTCATGGTAAAGACTCTAGCTAGCGCCTTCTTTTGTGTAGCAGGCTTTGAATTTTTTGGACAAACCGTGGAAAGGTGTCCGACTTTTCCACATTTAAAATAAGTCCGGTACTCTGCAAAGCACTTTCCACTATGCGAACCTCCACACGTGGGACATGTAGGTTGTGTCACCGGTGATTTTCCTTGTTCACCCTTTTGGCGCTTGTTCTGATCCCATGATTGTTGCCCTAGTTTTGGTTGAAAACTCGGCCTTGGACCTTGCACTGGTAGCGGCCTTTTCTTTCCATCTCCTACAAAACGAGGTCCTTATCTTTGAAACTGGCGCCTAACCTCCTGAGCACGCTTAGTTTTCATTTCTGCTTGCTCGGCAATCAACGCTAGTTCAGCAACTTGTGAATAAGTTACTCCATGTATCCCAGACATACACACATCCCTATATAGCTCTAGCCTCGGACCTTCTAGGAATCTCTCTACTTTTAATGTGTCAGTACTAACCATGTGCTTCGCGAACCTAGAGAGTTACTCAAACTTGGCGATGTAGTCCGCAACATCCATTGCCCCTTGCCTCAACTGTATGAACTCGTTCATTTTCATTACTCGAACTGGGGCAGTAAAATACTTGTTTCTAAAATGTTCTTTGAACCTATCCCACGTCATTGTTGCCACATCCTCAATAGTCTTCATTGTGTCCCACCAGTGTCCCATACTTCCACGTAACATGAACGACGCGCACAATACCTTTTCCCCCTCAAGGACTTTACTATACAAAAACATGTTCTCTATAGTTCTAAGCCAATACTCTGCATCAGTGGGATCCGTTGCACTCTCAAATGTTAGTGGGTTAAGCTTTCTAAACCTCTCTCTGATGACCTCTAAGTATTCAACTCGAGGTTGCGGTTGATTCACACCATTCCCTGGTTGTCCACCCACATCCCGTTGTTGGATATGTTGCGACTGTTGTTCGACTAATCCTGTCAACCAAGCCACAATCGCTTCTAAACCAACACCCACTGCTGGTGCATTCGGTTCTTGATCATTATTTCCTTCAGCACCTTCCTCTCTAACGATCTCCATGATCTCTTTCTAATTTTATTGTCCCTCTGTCACAGGCCAATATGATTCATGAAATAATGAATGCAAATTAAGAAAAAGTAAAACTTACTGGCATGTCTGCGCTTTAGAAGTTTTGAGCTCATGTATATGAACAGTCTACAGGGCACAAACCCGGCTCCGATAACACTCTGTCACACCCTCCCTTCTTAACTAATTCTACACTGAATTTAACCTTACAAAACCTGTATTGTTTTTTCAAAATTAACAATCTAAAATACTTCCTCGATATTAAAATTTCACCAACATGTATTCACATAGATCCAAGTCAAGCACAACAGTATCACCCTTCCTTCAACACCATATTTACAAAAATAAACATATTAAATTTCCTTAACTTGAACATGTCCAAAAAGATTATTATAACACTAGCGAAGCCTAATGAGTCCACGATTTAGCCCCACAGGTCGTCATTCATATACACGGGGCTCCAAAACTTGCAGAAGCTCCAACAGCATGCTAGATTAGTCCACGAGCTCATGCGTAGTCAAACTCACCTACAATGCAAGAACTACGTGAACTAAAGCTCAATAAGCAGAAATCATGCATGAGTAGTGTACAAATGCAACTGACTATAAATCGTGTTTGAGATGCATTGGTGAGGTGCATGCGAAAAAAAAAAAACCATATCTTTCAAATCAATCTCAAAAGAAATTATATTTGGTGGGAATTGGCTCCTTCCATTGGCGCAACCTCACAAGAATATCACTCATGGGTCATACTCATGACTACCAAGGGTCCCTCCTCCCCCCTTATAGTCTACCCGAGATATCAGTGATGGTTGGTACGACCAAGCGGCTATCCTTCCGAGACTACCAGGGGTCCGCCTCTTCCCTGCCCCCGCAGTCCACTAGAAAGTCTACCTCTTCCCGTATCCCTCAACATAAAGGTGCTGAAGTAGGACCCTCTTCCGCGTGCATGCCTGTCAACAGAAGCATCCCGAGAGACACCATATATAATATATATCACTCTCAATTTGCAAGTGGTGACAACCACAAAACATTTTCAATTTCCAAAATTATGCTACTTTAACTTCTTTCATGGACACTTGCAAATTCTTGCAGTTGCTAATGATCATGATTGATATGCTCATAAGTAGAAATATATTCATATTCATCAGCGGAGCAAAACATATTATACAGAGATAAGCAGTTGTGCGCATCACAATCAATTAGCACAAATAATAAACACGAATATTATGTTCAAGCATTGTAGTTGCGGATGAATTTCTACTTACCTCTCCTTCTTAGTAGCTTTTGAAATTTTATATTCCATAGTGGTAATCAATCTACGACAATTTTAAATCAAATTAATGCACAATTTATCAAATTCCAGGTTATTAAGTATTTTTAGTCCGGAATTTCCAGTTTCTTCGCATTTTAGTAAAAAGGCTCTAACTTTTTCTACAAAATAGATATTTATATGATTCAAGTTGGGTTATAAAGATAATACATCATACTACAAATTTTATGTCTTACACTTTTTCAAAATCAGTTTGCAAACATGTCGAAATAGGCTGATCAGTAGACACCCACAGCAAAAATCTGGGCAGAAACTTACTCGCCATCTTTTAACCTCTTGATATTAATCAACAAATAACTTAGTCAATAAAATCATAAATATCAGAATCTAATTTTTGAAAAGATGAGACGAATTATTATGCAAATCTTTGCTAAGCTTATAGTAATCACCCCTAGCTAAAAGAAATATTATTAACTAGATTGATATAAAATATTCTTACTTGACTTGGAGTACCTTCGTGCTTCTGTTCTCCCACCCTTCTTCGTTTTCGTTTTTTTTTTCTTTTAGTTCCTTCATGTGATTACTTTAGTTCTTTTAGTTCGTCCATATATATCCCATTTAGTCATTTAAGGGCACCGCCTTGCTTTACCCTTTTTTTTTTTTTAAGTTTACTTAATCTTTGAGTTTTTTTTCTTTTCTTTTCTTTTTTTTTAATCCTACTAATATTATTATTATTATTATTGTTGTTGTTGTTGTTGTTGTTGTTGTTGTTGTTGTTGTTCCGACAATGATATATACCCTTTACACATCTAACACTCCCACGTACTACCTAGTGGGTTTCATATTTTAAACTCATCACATGCAGTCTTATATTATTTAGCTTCTCCCAATATTTTAGACTAAGGAATTGTCGCCCACCAAAGTAAACATTCCAAAATTCAATCGTGATGTATATGAAAAATAAAATATAAATTGCAATATATGTAAAAATGCAAATAGTGTGTGGAAATAATGAGATGCAAGAAATGCAAGGATTATTGGTGCACGTGGTAGTGCACACACTTTTAGGTCAATTTAAGTGTCTTTTTACGGACTTTTGTGTGCATTTTCACGTGTGTTTTGTGCGTTTATTTCTCATTGGGCAATTTGACGTGTCTGTTTCATTTTCATGTCAAGACGGGTGAATTAAGACCGAAAAACAGGTTCGAAAATCTCAAATTGACAAATCGAGCTCAAAGGATGAAGAAAACAAGGAAAAACAGGGGATCATGCCCGAGGTGGTGAGGCCACGCCCGTGGCCCAAGCCACGGCCGAGGCAGTCCAACGCCACGGCCGTGGCCATTCCTCCAGAGAAGGCCACATTTCAGCATCATTTGCCACGACCGAGGCAAACAAACACCACGACCGTGGTGATCCAAACCCCACGATCGCGGTCTGTATCCACCGCGGCCGTGGCCAGTCCTCCAGAAGTAAAGGCAAATTCAGTCCAAGAAAGACCACGGCCGAGGCAGTAGATAGACCACGGCCGCGGCCCCAAATTGGGCCCAAAACCCTTGTTTCACCACGCCCGCGGCCATCTTTATGACACGGCCGCGGCGGGGTTCCCTGTTTTAAAAACCCAAACACGTTTTTGCCTAAATTGGAGCTAGCACTTTCTCTCCTTATATATATATCATCCCATTTGAATTTAACCTAACTGAGAACAACCTAGAACCCATCCCCCACACATAATCAGCCACTTTTCTCCATTGGAAGCAAGGAAATGGAAGGGGATTGAAGATCTTGATCTTCAACCCCTAACCTTTGGTTCTTTCTATCCTATGTTCATGTTTTTCTTTAATTTTCTGTTAGTTTATCTTTGTATTAGGTAAAATGGGTGGCTAGCACCCTTAGTTCACTCTTGATTATTGTGGAACCTTGAGTCCAAGACATTTATGTGATTATTACGGTTAATGTTACCGAAAATATTGTGTATTCAAGTGTTTTGTGTTATTTGCTGTTATTGACTCACATTTATGAATTTATTATTGGATTGATCACCCTTTAAGGGATTTGTGAATGTGTTGCTAGAATAGGAGGTCACTATCCGTAATTGTAGGATTTCCGATTCCCGAGTAGCAAACAATAATTATTTATTGGTGATAACACAAAGTTTAACCTCTAAAACCGAGCTTGCGAGTTTTATGTTGAATTTATCTCGTTGTCCTAGTGTTTAATGCATTTGGTGATTGAATCTAAGAGAGCTTGTTCGAGGATTCGGTTAAACTGAATAGGGTTAGTCGAAGAGCTTGTTTTGATTAACTAAGATTAAGGGATAACAAGGCTATTAGAGCTTGTTAATAGCCTTGAGATAAGGGCTAGAATCACAATTGAATAGGGCATTGACAATAGTTACATAAATCGTCCAAGACCTCGGTGAAACATGATCAAGGGTGAATCATTTTGTTATTTAAAAACCAAAACCTATAAAAATCTCTTTATTTGTCTTTGTTTATTTAGGTGTAGTTGTTATTTCATTGACCCCCCACTTCTTTATTGTTTTCTATCTTATATACATTATGTTTCTTCATAATAATAGCTTAACACATAAAAGCAAAATTTGTTCGACCGTTCCTCGTGGGATCGACCCTTGCTTGCCACTCTACTAGTTAGAGTAGTCGGTAAGGTTTACGTGTATCTTCATACACGATTTAATTTGGTAGTCGGAAACGACGCTACCAATTATATTGGCTAGTGAGTTGTGAGAGGCACGAGTATTACACAATTCTTTAACGAGTATGTCTCATGTGCATTTGGTGCACATAAAGGTTTATTGTGTACTCCATTTATTTATGGAGGATCTGGAAATTTTCGCTAAATTACAATTTCGAAGAAATTTGTGTCCGGCTATTGGATCCACGCGCGACCGCGGGTTGCAATTTTTTTTTATTAGTTACGGTATAGATATATGTGACAAGAAACATTCCCAACCTAATGGCAACACCACGTTAGGTCGCTCACGAGGTCCCATGTTTGAACCCCCTCTATACGTTCTTAATATTTTTTATTAGTGCATTGTATGTATATAAAAATAACACAATGCACTCAAATATCATTACAGTGTGATGGCTGAAATGGTGAGGGATTGGTTGCCTAAGTGCAAGGTCTTGGGTTCATGATCCACCCGCTACATATTTGTATGTATGTGTATTCTAATAATTATTTTCTTTATATATTAATTCATAAAATTAATAATAACAATTAGTAAGTAAATAATATTAATTTAAAAAATATTATAATTATTACTCCCTCCGTCCCGGCTTAATTTGCACACCTTCTCCGGCGCGTATATTAAGAAAAAACAGATTTTGTGGAATCTTTGACTTTTTTAAAGGTGGAGATTGAGGGTGGAGATTTTAAGGGTGAAGATTGTATGATTCCTTTCTATTTTAGGGGTGTGCAAAATAGGATGGGACGACCGAAAAAAGAAAGTGTGCAAATTAGGGCGGGACGGAGGGAGTATAATTTTATTTTTTAATTTAAGATTTTTTAATTATTTCTTTTGTTTCATTTTCTTTTGATTTACAATCTTTTATGTATTTATATTTTGTTTCTTATTATTTATATATTAGTTTGTAGAATTAATAATGATAATTATTAAATGTATATAATTTAAATAGATAAATAGTTCATATAATTTATTTTTTTTATTTTGGATTTTTAATTATTAATTTTGTTTCATTTTTTTGTTTGATATTTCTTTCAATTTAAATTTTTTTATATTTATATTTTATTAATTATTTTCTTTGTATGAATTTATAAAATATAATAGTAGTTTATGAATAAATATTATTTAATTAAATAATAATAAATATTTAAATTTGTTATGATTTTATTTTTTTCAATTATTTCTTTTGTTTCTTTTTTTTTTTTTTTTGTTTTATTTTTCTTTAGATTTACAAGCTATAATGCTTGGGTAAATAAATCATAATTTGAAATAACAATTATATTATGCCGATAAATAAATTATACCTTCTAGTAGGACAAGTTATAATATATCAAATCCGAAAAACCGAAAAGGAAAAAAAATAAATTATATTGTTCCAATAAACAAAATTATATTTTTTAATAAAACAATTCATAATTTATAAAATAAGTTATATTATATCAGATCCGCCATAATATAAAGAAAAAAAAAACCATAAATTTAAAGAATTATAATATACTATAAAAGAAGACAGACAAATTATACGTTTTCGCTAAACAGGTTATATTGTATGGGATCCGCCATAAGAAGAAAAAAATAAAAAGAAATTTATACTATGTCAATTCCACCACAACAAACAGAAAATAAAAAAAAAATTAATAGCTACAAATTATATTTTTTTAATAAATAAATTATACAATTTGGTAACACAAATTATACTATATCGAATACACCAAAAAGAAAAGCGAAAAAGGCAAAAAATCAAATTATACTATTCCAATAAACAAATTAACTTTTAAACAAAACAAATAATATTTTTATACTTAAATAATTTATACTATATAAGATCCGCAACAATAAAAAGAAAAAGAAAAATCAATCTGCCACTGTAAGATAAAAACTAAAAGAAATTTATACTATATTAAATCTGTTGCAACAAAAAGAAAAAAAAAGATGAAGAGTTAGAAATTATATTGTTTGATAAAAAAATTATACTCAAGTTATACTATATTGAATATGCCACAGCAAAAGAAACAAATTAAAAATTATAAAATTATATATTTCAAGTAAACAAATAAAACAAGTTATACTATATCGTATCAACAACAAGAAAATAAAAAACAAAATTTGAAACAAATGATGATAATAAATATAATAAAAAAGTCAACAATAAAAATATTAAAATTATAATTAATTATTAATTTATTTTTCATCACTTAATTTAATTATTAATTTATTTTTTTACTATTAAGTTAATAAATATTTGAAACAAATAAATATAATAGAAAATAAATAAATTGAAAAAAATAAAAGAAAATGTCAATAATAATTAAAAAAAATATAATTAATTATGATTAATTAATATTAAATTGAATAGTAACTAATAATCAACTAAAGTAGTTAAAATATATTAAGGAAAAAGTTATAAATAAATACTAATTATTATTTTTTATTATTTTTAACAAAATATATTTTGAAAAATAAAAACTGAATCAAATAAATATAACAAAGAAATTGAAAAAAAAATCAACAATAAATAATTAATTGAAAATAAAGAAACTAGTACTTAGTAGGGCTCAACCATCCGACCTCCTATAATCAATCCAACAAACTTACTAATTGAGCTACAACAATTTGAATTTAAAATTTGTGGCGTTTTATATAACACAGGAAAAAAAAAAAAAAAAAAAAAAAAAAAAAAAAAAAAGTTATATGTTATTTGAACTTGAGACCTTGTGCTCCGCCAAACAAGGCGCTATGCCTCAATACCACCAACAATTAAACAAATGAAGCTATTCAGGTGCACCATATTGCTTGCGTGCACCAAAAATCCGAAATATAATAAATTATTGGGTCTTTCTATTATACAACCCTTATATTGATACACCTAATATCTTGACCATTAAATTGGATCATCTCTAATCTTAGCCACTAGATCATTCTTTAATTTGTGACCTGAAACTTGCTAAACTGGTCACTATTTAAAAGAGTAGGCATATTAGAGAATACACAAGGTGAATGACCTAAATGCATATCTAGATGCCAATCATGCCATGTGTCATTGTTTTACTTTTTCTTCATTTCCTTTGTAGTACAAAATTACAATTTTAGGAGTATTTGCTCTCTGGACTGGGGAAATTTCATTCTCATTTTTATTTTTCTAGTTCTCTTTCTTTTTTATGCGTCGATTAAATTGCAAGTCCAACGCCAATTTCTATTACATATAGCAGTATCATTTAGATTCTGTCAGACATTTTAATAAAGAACTTGACATATTAAACATTTGAAATGGGTAATAAGCATAAGATTAAACAACCCAATAAAAGAGAAGATGGTGATGATTTTGGAGAAAAATGTCTTTTTTTTTTTTTAAATTTGGGAGTAAATCTCATGTATTACACGTGTATTGACTAATCTGGTTTTATTTTTTAACAATTTCCTAAGATATGTCGCATCTTCAACTGTATATGTTTTCAACATTATAAATTTGAATTTGATAATAATTTATTATTTACTCCCTCCGTCCCAGCCTAATTGACCAACCTTGGTCGAACACGGAGACTAAGAAAAAATAGATTTTGTAGAATCTTTGACTTTTTCAAAGGTGGAGATTAATAGTGGAGATTGTGAGAGAATTTGCCATTTATGAGCTAGGACAATTAGGTTGGGACAAATAAATATGGCAAGTTGGCCAAATAGGTTAAGATGGAGGGAGTAATACTTACATACTAATATTATTTCAATTTATATCTATATTGTAATTTTATTATGGAAGAAAAAAAAAAGGAAAGGGAAGTATTGTAGACTCATGTCAATAGAATAACATCGAAAAGCTGAACTCTACACTAAAAAAAAGCTTATCTCTACCTATTTTATTTTATTTTATTTATTTATAATTAATTATTATTATTATTATTATTATTATTATTATTATTATTATTATTATTATTATTATTATTATTATTATTATTATTATTATTATTAACACCAAAAAGCTTAACTCTACTTTTTAAAAAAAAAAAGCTTATCTCTACCTATTATTATTATTATTATTATTATTATTATTATTATTATTATTATTATTATTATTATTATTATTATTATTATGTCTTCGATTTTTTCTTGGGCTTAGGAGTTGACGGAAATAAAATTTTCAACAATTCAGTTGGACAAAAAGATATTTGTGTTCTGTTTTTTTTTTTTTATTATTATTAATATTATTTAAAGTTTTAAATTAGTTTAGTTTTATGATAAAATTTTCAACGACTTTGCTGGGCACAAAGATATATAATTAAATTAAGGAAGCGTGAGGCATACATAATGACTAGATAAATAAATAAATAAATACCTGCCATAGCAGGTGAGAAAGATAGTTGTATCAAAACAACAGTTGTATGATAGAAAGACCCTAAATTATTTGTGTGCAAAGAAGTTTTTATCTTTTTTAATAGGTACAATATGTTTTAAGTACGGTATACTTGATGATACATTGTGGGGATTTGAAACCCCGACCAATAAGCAAAACTTCACCTTGAATGGTGAAGCAATTTTAATTCTCAAGACCTAAACTTTCTACATTTGCTTTTAAAACTTAGAAATTGAATATTATTCTTACATTATGTTTTCTTTTTACCAGACTAATATGTCCACTTTCCAGATCATATATAACTTAACCTTGACAATAATAGAACATTTTGTGAAAATACAAACATATTAAAATTGTATACAAATATATTTTGAAATAAAAAGTAATTTTTTTAAATTTTTAGATAAAATAATTTTGTAAATCACAAATAATTAAATCGTGAAAGTACTAATAAATTTGAAAGTTAATAAAATACGTTTTTAATTCAATTTGTTTAATTTTTCTAATCTTATTCTATGTAATTTATGTCATTTTCTTATTTCTATTGTTTTTAATCTTATTTTCTCTATTCTTTTATTGTTAATTATTATGGATTTTTTTTTCTATTTTTCTGTTTTCTCTATTTTATTTTATTTTGTAAATATTGTTCTAACTGGTGCTAGGTTTAAGCTATAATTATAAATTAAATATCTAAATAATATATGTAAGATGCGTACCTCACACACACACACGTAAATATATGTCCAAATGTTTTGCAACTTTTGTATTTGTGAAGCACAAGAGAACTTTTTGGTTGGTTTGCTTCCTATAATAATTTTTTAAAGAACTTTTCCTAGAAAAAGTTTAGACATAAATAATTTTTTTCATTTCCCATTCTACTCATTATAAATATATCGAATTAATTCTCTTTTCATACTCCTTAATTTGATATTTATGTCACATCTATAAAATAAGATATCATATTTAAAAAAAAAAAAATTGATTATTGGTTGCTTATTGAGGTTTGATTTGTGTATTTATTATTGCTGATTTATTTGTATTGGATTTAAGTTACAAATAAAAATCTATTTAAATAACTTGATAATCAATTATTTGTATTTTTAATAAATAAATTTATATATGTCCTAAACCTATAAATAACTATGTCTATTTTTTCTTTTATTTTTCTGTCCCATTGTGAATTTAGATATTCTCTTGATTTCTATTTGTAAACTTGATCCTAAAAGGTAAGTTATTGTATAATCATCATTCTATTACTTTTTCAACATTTTTATCCTAATATTTAAAAACAAACACTTTTTCACAGCCAATAATTTTTAATATAGAATATATTAAATTACGCATACTTTTACTGTCTTTAGTTTGACAAGTATACTGCATAAATTAAAATACAATTTTAAATTTAAAAAATTCAACTACTTATTTGATAATTATATATGTTATGTTTGACCTTTTATTATGAGTTTTGGACTATTTATATTAAGTTTAAGTTGTAATCAAATTTAATTTATAGTACAGTTAATTTATTTATTTTTATTTCAAGTCTGAAATTTATAAATAAATTAATCTACGTATACTACTAAATAAGTAGAAATGTGAAAATATAAAATGAATCATTCAAGTTTCTATTAATGAATACAGATATGAAATTGCTTAAATAAGAAAACAGGACCAATTTTATAATAAAATTATTTCCATTTAATACTTAGTTTTTCTTTCTTTGTTTTTGAGGGGTTAATACTTATGATTGTTCATACATGTTAAAAATGATACAAACCAGACACGGATGTGAATTTAAAATAGACCAACACTGAAAATAGATAATTTTAGGCCGCGGTTATTCGCAGGCCACCAAATTTCTTAAGGCAGTCGAGTTCTCAATACAGCTCATTTTTATTTAAAGAAAAGTACAAATTTCTTAGTATAACCCACTGACATCGATTTTATCCTTCACCATTAGATTAAATTATTAAAATAAAACAATCACTAAAAAAAAAGTAAAAGGAAAAAGGATAGCAACGGCATCTCTCAACCATGGCGCCTCTCCATACTTCATTAATGGTGGCCGCCGGAAAAAAGTGGAGGAAGACGTGTGCCGAACTCCAAAACTAAGGTTAATGAGTTATTCTTCACCTGTACAATTCCTTTCAGTTTCTAGTCAATAGATTGTAGTTATACAAAAAAATTGCAGAAAAATGGGGATCTTGTTCCCTTACCTTTCAAGGAAAAGGTACAAATAAATATTTTAAAATAATTGCTCATTGATGGAAGTCCGTGGTCGAGTATTATTCAATGTTTGCTAAAATTTGTGTACATTAATATTTAGGTCTTTCATTGGTGAAACTTTGAAAAAATTAAAGTTCATAATATTTTACATAAATTGGTTGAAGATGACCAGAAGAAAAAAAAAATAGTATTTTAATTTTTGGTTTTTCAATTTTATATATTTATGATTTTTAAAATTTTATGCTTTTTATCATTACAAATGTCATTGTTATTTTATAATAACATTTTAATTTACTAAATTAATTGATTGTGTTAAGAAATTTAATTAGCTGCTAATAGTCGCTGCCTAATTTTTATTCGTCACATTTGATGTATTATTTCGATTTTATTATGTGAAACAATATATTTACTAAAATAAGTTTATATTCAATCTGTAATGGTAAACTAATATTTATATTACTTATAATCTTTCCAAGTGATATCCAAAAGATTCAAATATTTATCTTATTTAATCATGAAATGGTTCCATTTATATTAATTTAATTAAAACTTTATTTTTGTTATTAGAGTTCCAGGAAGAAAAACTAGTTACCTAAAACATGATGCCCTCGTATGATGATTTCCATTTTCTGTTTAACCAAAGTAATACTCCAAATATAGCTTCAAATACACAAACTAAGAGACGAACACCACACGCTTGGGTGAATGCATTCGTTAATAACATTGGGAACTCCAAAGTTCAAAACACTCAATTCGCTTACAATTTACAAAAACAATCCATCAGCAATGCCACAGATCAGAAGTTCTAAATCCAGATATAAAGTTATTTGAGACGACGGAAGCATTGTCAATCTCATTAATCAGTAATTATCTTATGTACCAAATTTACAAATATACCCACATATAACCTCCATAAAGATAGAGGTGGCCTCTCTTTGTACTCTTGAACTTCTCCAAAAGAGCGGCTAGTGTTTTTCCTAAATAAAACAAAATTATGTAAGAAATATATACCGAAATTCTTTTTATGTGATCGCAGCCAATCCAATGGCATCCTCTTGATCAGGCCTCGATTCTGGAGTAGTATCTGGATTGCGCGACCTCACTGAAAAGTTGAAGGTTATGTCTATCAGGAATGCAAAAGGAAATGACAATCAACCCCAGAAACAAAGCTTAGTCGTACACTCCTAGCAGGGAATGGGGAATAGAAAGTTGACTGGAAGCAACGGCTTGAATAATTGTCTTGTTAACAGTCGGTTTGAATCAGTAAACCAAACCTAGCTTCGAAGGCCTAAAGTTCTTCAATCTGTCAGCTTCTCTACTGCTCCAATATTTTAACATCAGAATACATGTCACAAACATATTTTGCAAACTACATTTTTTTAATACTGAAAATGCAAGTATATGGCACCGACTAGTCTTACATGAAGCAAAACTTTGTCCTGTTCAGATTTAAGAATAAAAACCTTACTACTTCAGTGGATGACTTGGGACAGTAGAGTCAATTATTTGTTCAGCCTGATCAATCAGGCTATTTTAGTCCATGCAAAAAGTTAAGAAAAATAAAATTGTGACCTATATATACTGCAAAATAGATAGTGTGTTCTAGGGAAGAACTGCAATACAAATATTTCTACTACCACTTTGATAGTTATGAAACAAGAGCCGAATATCTTGCTTTTAACCTACTTCTGTTCATTCCTATTTTGCATTTTCTATGTTCACCAGTTGTAGTCTCTGTGATACTGCAGTTAGATCAACACCTGTTTTAAATGTAGATACTTACCAGTGACATTTGTAATGACATTTACAGCTTTCTGAGTTGCAAGAGCCTTCAACTTATTTCCTGTAGCCATTATCAAGAGGCTTTTCATGTGTTGTTTTTGCTCCTTAGGGCTTCCCGTCTTCGACAAAGCTTCTTCAAAGGCAAGTAGATCTTGCTGGGTAATGCAAGGAAGAGAGAGCAGAATCTGCATAACAAATTGAGGTATTTTATCTTGTCAGCTGTGAATACAGTATAGCAGCACCCAAAAACAGTTCTTTATTTAATTCTCAAGAGAAACGGGAAAACGGATAGGTCTTCATATCACATTTACGGGAAACTACAGCAATATGAAGAATCTCACCAACCTGTCTGGGAGACGGATCTACACTGGAGAGGTAAACGAAGATTTCACGGCAGAGACCGACTAAATCACCACTTACAAAAGCATTTGACTCAAGGGTTAAACCTTGAATCATAGCAGAAAACAGATCTCTGCACACGAATTCTCTGATCTCCACATTATTTGTGAAAATAGCAAGGAGAACCACTACCCCAGAGAATGAAGAAACTTTAGACATAGCTTCACCGTCGGTCCAACTAAATGCTTCAATACATATCTTCAAGACCGGAACTGCGAGACTTTTGTTATGCAATACAAATCTACAGCAAAGAACACCAATAACGTGAAGGACCTAAAGCACTATCTACAAAAAAATTACAAATTATTCATTCATGGGGAAAGATAACAATTATAAGGAACATACCCAACCATAGAACTGCAAGCAAGTGTATGTAGGTCTCTCTTAGAGGAATCATCAACCTGACTTGTTTGACCAACTTGTTCTAACGAAGGAATTCCAACATTAAGCCCAGGCGAAGCAAGAACAGACAATAAAGAGCAAATCTCACGTGATAGAGCCCTGAGAAGTTTCTCCTCCATGACTTCCACTTTTAAGTCAGACCCAGCAACTATCCCGTGCAGGTCAGGAACTTTTGCCCTTCCATCACCTAATAGACTAGACCATGAACTGCTAAGAGCCTGCCAGACATGAAGAAGCAGTGGATGCAGGAGTTTTTCCAGCCACACCTCCCAGAGATCTGAGGGAAAGAATTTAATCAATGGAACTAAAGCCAAGTGCACCAACTGCTTTATATGCCTGAACTCCATGTGTTGAATGTTCTCCATCAACGCTACAACAACAGAAGGAGGATCTATACATCTGAAAAAGGAGTCGCCTAGGGTTGCAGATAAACCCAATATGCTATACCTGGAACAAGAGAGTTAATTAGAGAATTATCTCAGTGCTGAAGATTCCAGTTTTCGGGGAAATGGCAGAGGTGAAAATGTCCATGCAAAAGAAAGCTTTATTGAGTTTCAGCTCACACCTGACCATGCAAAAGAAAATTACTTTATGTGCAGAAAAAAAAATGGTTGGCGAGGTTTTTTTTTTTTTTGGGGGGGGGGGACGGAGACAAAATATCTAAGAGACAAAAGAACAGACAGTTAGATGGTCCCTGATAATTGGACCCAAGAAAAGGTGCAACAAAATTACATCTCCACAAAAATAAAATATAATTTCTGGTAAGGATTGCACAACTGATATCAAAGCAAGCTTTCCATGTAACATTTGAAGAAACCTATCCAAAGTGGGCTTTCATAGACTTCAGCATTAGAAATCAAAAGCATGGTGGGACGTTATGATCCTGGTCGCAACCCGCCGACCCACGTGGTAAAGTATGGCTTATGGGCTAAGCCTATAACCACCTTGTACCATCTTCTACTTACATCCAGAAGCGAAATTTGGGGAATAAGTTTAACCCGGGTTTCGTGACATTAAAATGATAGTAAGAATAGAAAACATGAGTGATTTGATAAAAGAGTGCTGATGGCAAGATTGCCTGGAAAAGGAAGTGCGAAGTGAGTGAAGATCAAGGGACATTAACGATTACATTACTGGTAAGTCATTGCAGGAAGTAGCATGAGGAAGGTCTAGGATGGATTTGACTGGGATGGGTAAGCTCACCTGCCTATTTCGACTTAACTTTCTCACTCAGATTCTTATTTCACTATTATTTTACGAGGTTCAGAGGAGATTGAAAATGCAATATGATATTTTGAGGAAAATTTGGAAACCTCACTTCAACCATATTTGGTATTTGGTAGTTTATTTTGGATAAAACAAAGAACATAAAGGAAATGGAGAAGCTGGAAATTCCTCACTTCCAGGGCAACTTTACCTTGAACACAGCATAGCGCGAGTCCATTGTTGAAGCTGGGTAAAATTGAAGGTAATGGAGGTCCCTAATTATCTAGCCTGGACTAGTAACACAACCAGTGACCTTGCAAGGTGAGTAGCGCTTAGTATAACAAGATAGTGAGTTCCCTTTGATTTTTTCTTTCGATTTTTCTTTTTTATGATCTATTTCCCTTTTTATGAAAAGATTTATTTGTGTCAACCCCAACTCGATTCTTTCATTTTTTCCCTTTTTCATTTATTCCCTTATTCATTTATTTTTTTTATTCTCATTACATTCCTAGATCACTTAGTGTATGCATTTCAACCAAGACGCAAGAATTCTGGAAGGCCTTGTATCGTGTAAGCAAATTCTTAGAGTGAAAAGAACTGGCTCCTGCCACAAGAAAAAAAGAAAACAGTACGAAAACCTAACCTTCTAATAACTGTAAATATGAAATACTAAATTGATTTAGAGGGACGTGCTCATCAGTTGGTTTTAAACTTTGAGTCTACTCCAAATTTGTGTTTCCAAATACAAGAATTGTTTTCCACTGGAATGTTTGTTATGATGATTTAATAGTTATATGTAATCACCTGGTGCAGAACCAGCGGTACATCTGAAAGAATGAAGTTGGAACATGGAAAGTCACATTGCAACTTAAGTACCGATACATGGCATGATGCGTTGTCATAAAATAAATCACGTACCCACTTTCTCTTATTCCTTTTAACCAATTCCGTATATCGTTGCCACTAGACTCTGAATAAGCTTCTTTACTGATATCAAACTGAGATCCATCATTAAAAGTTAATGAACCCTTGGGCACTTTAGGCTTTCCTTCTCCCAGAAGACTGCTCTTTTCGACATCACTCATAACCATTGCTGCCCTCATTTCTCCAGGAAGAGCTTGAGTAACAGATGGAGACCAAAGAGAATGTATTGAACGAAGCAGCTGTTCATAAAAAAGCCATAATCATCAACATTATTATTATCAGAAATGAATTGTTGATTCCAAAAGATTGCTCCACCAGAAATGTGTAGCAATTTCAATAGATGCAAACTCAGATTTCTTACTTTAAGCAGAGGTGGTATCATCCACAAGAGATGGGAAACCATTGGGTGCCCAACAGGAGTAGTTTTTGAATTGTTTTCTGGACCCGAACTACCTTTTCTAGAACCACTCCTCTTAAGTGCCTTCTCAAAGAAAGTTACTGTGTGGAATATTGACCACATGAACTGTGTATCTGCACAAAGGCGCACTAGGCTGGTTGGGTCAGTCAAGTAAACTTCTTGCCACTCAGGCTGAGTCCATTGTTTACTCAAAGGTTCAAGCAACCAAAGCAAAACTTCCTGTTGCTGTTGAACACTAAATGATAACAATTCACAAAAGGAGTTAGATTGAAACACCACCATAAAAAGCAGAAAAAGCTCCTTTAAGACAAGAGATTACCCAGCTGAGGAAGCCATAATAAGAAACGCTTCACCTAAAATATTTTGCTCTGCACGTAGTAAAACACCCTCTGTTTGCATATATGTCATAGTGCTAGCAATTCCCTGCAAGCAATCATAATACATATAAAGCTACTGCTTTCTCTAACAACCTACAACCTTCATATTCACATGATTAGGGAACTTGGTTGTGGATTTTTCATATGGGTCATTTAAATTCAAAAGATTCTATAATTAGTTAAAAATCGAGATTCCACAAATTGAAAATGGCATCCACATATCAGCCATTAATGATGGCCTGCAGCACATGCCATACTTCAACCAGATTGTAACTATGTTCCTGAACAACCCTCCCCCAAGCCTCTGCCTTCTTCATATAGTTTCCCCCAAGCCTCCATAAACAACTTCCTCTATTTTTTTTTGGTACCTCGGTTCTTCCTTGTTTTCTATAAGTTCCCTCATATTTTTTATTTTCTTGTTTTCCCATACTTTTTGATTGCTGAAATTTTAAAGTTCCCTTCTCCTTTCCGCATCTGTCAACGATCGAAATGAAGTGGACCAGCCAACTAGAATGTTTAAAAAAGTTTCCGGCTCCCAAAGCTGGTGATTCTATCTTTCCATGCAAGAACTTTCTCGCAATTGTTGGTTTCTGACATTTCCAAATATCTCACAAGGAGTACTACCACACCACCCTAGATATAAAAAATCCACCAATACAAGTAAATTTAGAAGTTTAATGCGATTTCTGTTTGTTCCTCATGCTCACTCTGTTCTTGGAGGTCCACAATCCATGGTACAACTTGTGTAAGTGCATCAGCTCATGGTAACCCAACTATAACATAATAAGAAATTTTAGAAGTTCAATGGGATTTATGGTCCTCTTGAACTCTCTGATCTGGAAGGTTTGATAATCCAACTTGTCCAAGTCCACGGCTTCTTGATACCAAAACTATAACAAATCCCTTTCTTACTTCTATACAATGCAGACTTCATCATTTTCAATCAAATGAAAAGGAAGCATCTCTCAACTAGTGTAATGTCCCTGGTTATAATTTGTTCTGATAGTCGAGGTTCTGCCAGACAAGCACCAAGAAGTAGCACAAGATAAACCACATTTTTGGCAGAAGATTTACCAATTATGGCGCAATGATGGAGAAATAAGTGCATGAAATGGATATTTTGGACTAATTCGAGCATAAGCGTATGAAGTGGATATTTTCCAGATAAAAATTTTCTTCATTTGAACTAAAAAGTCGAGTGACGTAGAACTGGATATTTCACTACATTATTCTAAGTAAGCTGAACAAAATGGGGTTTGTGTTTGTCAATCTTGTTTCCCAAATAATCATAAGAACATGTTACCTTCATGTGAGGCAAGAGACTTTCATTAGCAGCCTTAGCAATTCTAATGAAGGATGTACATATCTGCAATCTTGCACGCCGAGCAGTGCTTGTCGAAGGATCCTACACATATTGGTTGGACTATTTAGAAATTGTGAGGAGACATTGCAAATTGTATTTTATACTAAAAGAAGACGAAAGGACAACCTTAACGATGAAAGGCAGGGATCCTAACAGTTCGAATAGTTTATTGACTACACTGCCAACAGCATTGGGGTAGTACCTCAGGAAAGGACCCAATGCCTCTAGATAGTGACCAAGAACTTCCACCATTGTTGGTTCAGTCCATTTCAAGGAAATAAGCTGTTGAAGCAGGTCTTCAGGTGATAGTAACCAGATTAGCAGAAGGAAAACATAAAAAGGATCATATAGGAATTTTGTGGTCACCATACCTTCCAATATTCGCTGTAATGAAAGCTGAACTTCTGTGCTCTGTTTTCCATATTCGTTTGATCCATCAAAAACAGTGTTGATAATATTTTCTAAAGCCAAATGCATGCTCTCCACCATGGCCAAAGCCTGGAATTCAAAGTCAAGAAGCATCCAGATCATTGCGGCAGAGAAAAGTTAGAATGCGAGCAAGCATGACTGTAACTATCAGTATAATTAAGACAGCATAAGAGAACGTCTCAAATACTTACTTTAGCGGGTTCAGAGACAAGCATAAGGCTCTTTATGACTTCTGTAATTTTCTCAGATACTCTAACCACAGCTAAAAGAGGCTTAAGCGTCGTCATAAAACGGATCAATTCCAGCTGCATGACGAAGGAAAGCCTTCAATATTGTTATCTCAGATACTTAGCATCTGCTATAATTTTCCATCATAATCCCTCATTAAATCTCCTTATTAGACTTAAGATAATCAGATATATCCCTCATCTTTCGGAAAACTTGTCAGTATTTGCTGGTCACAGAAGTTGGCTTGAAAGAATGAAAGCATTCACCTTTCCACATTATAGTGGGAAAGAGAATATTTTTACCAAAGGCTCACATTAAATATATAACATAAAATAAAAGCTGGAAACCTTTATCTCTACATAAAATCTATTTTTATCTCTTTTTGTGAGTAACAAAAATATTATTTAACACATATACAGATACTGAAAAAATCATATGCATGTCCATAAATGCTTACGTTTCATCCTATAAGGTATAGACCCATGTGCATATAAAGTCTGCCATGGTAGCAAATTAGGTGGTGTGACGGGGAAGGGGGAGCTGGTCAACAGATTATAACAGGATGATGGATTGTAGAGGGTGAACTTGGATATAAAATCCTTAAGTGTTGTACTTAATTAGGTAGCAAATGATCTCTATTTCATTATAAAGAAGTTTGATCGAGTAATCTTTTTTTTCCCTTTTATTATTGATAAGAAATATGAATTTTATTAATGAAGAGGAGAATTACAGAGGATGAGAAATCCCCAAATAAATATCAAGTGATTAGTAACTTAAGGTTAACTAACACTACCGAGTTATTTGATTAGTTTCACCAAATATAGGTCATTTAATGAATTACATTTTTCATCAGATTCATAAAAGTCTTCATCCCAACTAAGAGGGTTTGGGATGCGGATAATATCCAGCCATTGTGTTAAACTGGAACAACTATGCATTTATAACATGTGTCTCATGTATTAAAGCTTTTTGTTATTTTGAGATAATTGTTCATTACTTAGAATTAATGGTTCCTTACTTTGTAAACCCGACCCTCTACTTTCTCTATTTCTTAAAAAAAAAGAAAAGAAGAAGGAAAAATGGGTAGTTGCTTAATATTAAATCAAGTTAGGAATTTGATTGTTCGATCCAAGTGCATAGTCACATTCTTAGTGCTTGTCCACAGTAAAAAGCATCCATCCCTCCCCAAATCCCATCAGGAAAAACAAAGAATTTGGACAGCTACAATTTATGGAGACTACACTAACACGGTCATTTAAACTTACCAGTCGTGAACGGTAATTGCCGAAATCTACTTTGCTGTCAAAATCGTCGCTCCACAATTCCAAAGGCCCAACACTTGGTATCATCTCTGAATGAACTTTTTCTTTCCTCAGCATGCGTTGGAAGGATGTGTCTAATATAGCAGCGCAGATATCATCAGTTACTAAAGCCAATATCTTTCTCTTTTCATTTTCAGTCCGTCCATTACTGGTGTTCATGTCACCAGCTGAACCAGTCTTGGATTTGGATATTAGATCACGCATTAATGACTAGCAAACATGAAAGAAATCATCAGCAAATTCAAGGCCAAGGCTTTCTCATATATCACCAAGAAATAATCCCAGAAATCATACCAGCCAAAAGGGTAGAGATTGGTAGTGAAGAGCCAACTTATAGTGTCCAAAAAAGCACAGCATCTGAAATTTTAAGAAAGAAAGTAACAAATCAAACCAAAGACTTCCAAACATATCCAAAGAGGAAAATGAACTGCAATATGGGATCAAGGCCAGATCATTCATGGGAAAATAGCAACTCTTTTTTTATCATTCATGGGAAAATAGCAACTCTTTTTTATCATTCATGGGAAAATAGCAACTCTTCTTTTATCCAGATAAATTAGGATTTAATTTACGATTTTCTTATAACAAACGTGAACTTTATAAATAAACAGGAGAATTACAAAGGAATGAGAAATCCCCAAACAGAAGTAAAATCTGCAGCTAAACTACAATATTCAAATCATGATATGCATCTGATCTGATACATGAAAGCCCCAAAAGTTCTTACAGACTAAAATCCACCAGGCAACCCTAAAACTTGAATTTTTCCAAAAACTTCATCTGGAGATTCCTCCTTATTTATATAAAAAACTCCTATTTCTTTCCAACCAAAGAGACTAGCAAAGAGCTTTTACAATTACACCCCAAAGTACAGTACCTTACTTCTTTTACTAGTTCCACTACCTAGATTTAACAAAAAAGCATTCCATGATGTACGTTGGAGCCGTCCAAGACAAAAATTACCTCCAATAACACCCGTTTCCACAATGAAATAGAAAGGGACAATGCAAGAAAGTATGATCCAAATTCTTGGAATCTCTTACCCAAAGTAAACACCAATTTGGGGACGGTGATATACATTTGGAAATCGCTTTTGGAAAATGTCACAAGTACTCTCCCAGTACCATCAGCCATGAAACTGAACCTTTTTAGGCACTGAAACTTTTCCAAACATTTTTGTAGTATGGGAAAGGCAGATTGTGATCCCTAGGGAGAAAAGATGAAAAGAAAGGTTTGAAAATATATATATATATACACCCTAAGAGTCTAATGCCCAAACACTACGATCATCTCTCTACACCTGACCATTGCAAGTAGCTGTAATAAAAAGGCACAAATCAAGAATTTCAGTATCTCTAAGATTTCAGAAAAAAAATACAAGTCCCAAGATATGGAAGGCGAGCGCGAAAAATTGGAATTTTCAGTATAGGAGGAAATGGGTGTATGACAGATATGTGAGGTGCGAAACAGAGAGGGGAATCGATCTCGAAGGGTTTGCTCCCCCACCCAGATGTCTAACCAAAATCTCACAATGTTGCCTCTCCCAATCTGGACTTTCACCGAACTGACAAAATCTGGGTAGACCCCGGATATAAAGTTCTATGGGTTTGGTAATTCTTGATGCAAGGCCAGCGTCCCAATCATTCTCCTAAATCATGTACTTGCTAATAACGACTCTGCCCCACAAATATTTTTTTCCCTGAAGATTTTCCACCACCACTATTCCCAGCAGCGCCTTATTCCTCACAACCAAATACCCAACACCCAAGCCACCAGCCTCCACAAGTTTTGTTACCACGTCCCGTGAAACCCAATGAGTTTGACTATCTCCATCGTATTCTTCTGAAAGGAAGTCTCATCTACTTCTCCATAATACACAACTCCTATAGGGACACATAAAAGGGATAAATAGTATGTCTTTTCTTCCACCGTGCCAGTTTCTTTGAGATTTTAGAAGTTACTTGTTCCCAAAAAGACACTTTCAAGGGATTACCACCCAAAGGAACTCCCAATTACTTAAGGGCAACTCTTCTGCCAACCATCCAATCGAGTCTGCCAAACTTTTGATCCTATGTTGGTCGACGTTAATAACCAATAAGGAACTCTTATCATATTCTTTTTCATTCCGGGCATCTACAAAACAAAAAAGAGAATCTTGACCAGCCACCTAAAATTACTTTCTCTGGGATGACAAAAAAGCGAACTGAAGATGTGATAACTCGGCTCCACATCATGTCATAAATAATAACATTTCACAACTCCATACATTTTCTCCCTGATTGTTGAAAAATTTACTATCAATGAGGAGCAAATTACTATTTGTTACGATATCCCACATCGATTCCACATGAAAGTGTGGAAAGGCATATAAGTGGGAGTCAATCATTTACCTTTGACCATGGTTTTGGGTTAAGTTAGTGCTCCCTAGCTTATATGCTTAACAATTTGGTCCGACCTGCAGGATTCGGGCGGGCTGTGGAAAGGGACTACCCAATGGTGGGCCCAGGGGTTGCCACCCTGGATGTGGGCCCGAGGGGGGTTGCCACCCGGGAAGTGGGCCTTGGTATGTGGGTTGCCACCGGGAGTGTGCCGTCCGTGGACGTCCGGTTTGAAGGGGGATGGATTGTTACGATATCCCACATCGATTCCACATGAAAGTGTGGAAGAGCATATAAGTGGGAGTCAATCCTTTACCTTTGACCATGGTTTTGTGTTAAGTTAGGGCTCCCTAGCTTATATGCTTAACAATTTGGTCCCACCTGCCGGATTCGGGCGGGCTGCGGAAAGGGGCTACCCGATGGTGGGCCCAGGGGTTGCCACCCTGGATGTGGGCCCGAGGGGGGTTGCCACCCGGGAAGTGGGCCTTGGTATGTGGGTTGCCACCGGGAGTGTGCCGTCCGTGGACGTCCGATTTGAAGGGGGATGGACTGTTACGATATCCCACATTGATTCCACATGAAAGTGTGGAAGGGCATATAAGTGGGAGTCAATCCTTTACCTTTGACCATGGTTTTGGGTTAAGTTAGGGCTCCCTAGCTTATATGCTTAACACTATTATCCAACCAAGATTGTCATATGGGAATATCTAAGCTAATTGAGCAAAATATCAAGCTTTAAATGAAAAAATTATGGAAATAGGAAACCAAAAGTACGTAGAAATGACTTTCAAAGTAGATATTGTTAGATTGAAGATATAGGCTGAAACAAACAAACACAAGTGGAGACAACATGCAACTACCTCAAAGATATATAGTTTGTAAAAGGGAGGCCAGATAGCAATGAAGTCTCACAACTCTGATCATAGCATCATTTGAACTATGCTATAGGTTTTGATAATCAGCATTTTGCTTCTTTTATCATTGGCTTCTAATAAAGTAATAAAGAAATTTAATGTTTGGATGGGTTGTTAAGGTCTGCACCAAATTATCCAAGTCAAGGGCATGTAATGTAATTTTCTTTAAATGCTTTACTAATTTAAACTGTATGGTTAGACAATCTCAATTGAAGTCGTCTGACAAGCTGTTGGTAGTTGACATCAATTTTCTGGTTGGAATTATAGACTTTTGAGATTAAAAAATTAACATAAACTGCAAAGGCAATTCGAATTTCAGATAGATGATTGAAACTATGATCATATAATGCAAAAACGTGTTCATGGATGTGATACTCACTAGCAAAGAATCTAAAGCTTTATTTTTGCTCTATTGGTGTCATTCTAACTTTTCGCAAGTTCTAATCATTCTATTACTAAGTACTTGACCGTATCCTGCTACCTGTGCCATACTGGATACACATGCCTATCAACACTACTCATCTAAACTAAAATGCCCAAGGTAAAGGAAACATAACACAAACCATTATCCCAGTGCTACATCATTACCAACTATAATTTATGCATCAGGAATCATAGAATGATAAAGATAGAAATAATGACCTGTTGGATATAAATTGAGAGAGCTGTATTATCAGCAGCAATACATTGCAAGTTCATGGATCCCAAAGAAACTAAACTTTCACAAACATATTCAGCAAACTCAAATTCACTTTCTTCATTGCCAGCGCTAGAGCTTGATTTGTAAAAGAAATCTTTGGTGACATTCATTAAGATCTCAAAAACATTCCTCATTGCAGAATCAAAGTCAGAACCATCATCAACAGGTCTTTTCCTACAAAAAAATACACATACACAGCAATAACAATCATAATATATATATCAAATTGCAAATAGCAGGAAAAAAGCCTAAATTTAGAAACTTATTACTTACCTTGGTGCAATAAGTTTGAAAAACTCACATGCATGAAGGCGAAAATCAGGAGAAGTGAGAAGGAAGCCACAGCTGTTCATTACGAGGGATAGAGAAAATTAACAATGTGTCAAGATATAATAAAAGATTTGTGGGATTTGGAGCAACTATACCCATATATAATTCCATATTTTGCAAGATCAGGTAATGGAGCCCACTCAGCATATGCATTGACAGCATTAACAGCTGCTATTACTGCTGTTGCATGCTGTTTTGCATTATCCATTTGATGTCGGCCAGCTTCCATCATTGCAGCCCCATAGTGCCTCTCTAGCAACTAAACACATGCATTACATCAACATAAAATGCTAGCATAGATACCCAGGAAAAGTGGTAGCTGCAAAAACTTACAGTGTACAGCAGCGGAAATATTTCTGGCAAAGACTCAGTTAATCCACGTAATAGCATCCTGCGCCTATCACCTAATCATAAAAAGTCACCGGAGGTTAGCAAAGAACTTCAAAGGCAAGGAAAAATCTAATATCATTAATACATTTTTACTATTTAAACAAAGAACAAAATGGCGTTTGTGAAATTTGGTTGCAATCTATTTTCTGAGAATTTAAGAGCTAAAGGAGAAAGGTTAAAGAAAAGCTGAAAAGAATTTCTAGAGTTTAGTTACTGGGATCAATAAGGATGAAATAAGTCAGTCAGTCCCATAACAAACCTTCTAAATCCTCATTGTGAACAGTAATATCTTCTGGAAGCCACCTTAGCATCATTAGTACCAGCTCCGCCTGACAGGATAAAGATTTGATTCAACCATATGAGCTCCATAACAACTCTTGCCTTGTTAAGAAATCAACAAGAATTATTGTTTGTGAAAATTGTAAAGTACTAAAACAAAGTCCTATATGTCTGCATGTTTGTTGCTCCTGTGCATGCCTGCAAATAATCACACACTTTTATGTCTGCCAGCAATGTAACAGTATATAGCCCATGCTCAATAAACAACATATGCACAAGAATTATTTTGTGACGATTGCATAGTAAATAGTGGAACGGAAACATAATGTTTGTGCGTGTGCATGCCCATGTGTATGCCTGCAAGCACGTAAGCACATGCTTCTATGTCAGCCAGCAATATGACTCTGTATATAGCTCTTGCTCGACAAACAACACATGCACACACAAAACATACAGGATGCAAGTAAATCTAAACTAGAACCGCAGAAGCAGACCAAGAAACAATGCACTGCACCTGTATAGGACCCATGTTTGAAAGTGTGATTATAGATGGCCAAAGTTCCTGCCATAGACTCAGACCTTCTCTCCTAACTATCTGCAAGAAACTCTCAAATTGTAGCAACTAGTAGTAAAGGCCGTTTCTCCCCTAAAAAAAGTCAGTGGAAGTAGTAAAGAACCTCAGCAACAAGAGCAGCTGTCTGACTTTTCAAAGCCCACTCTTCACAAGGGTTTGCAATTTCCGACATCAAATCAACAGCTACATTTGCAAATTGCCTTCGATCCACAGGGCTTAATTCGTCCCAACGCAACCGCACCAAATGCTGGAAGGAGCAAGAAAAATATTTAAAGTTGATGGTCAAGGAAATGCCGTTGTCACTATAAATAATATAAACTCTAGCTTCATATTTGGTACATGCATCTCAACTTAGCAAACATAACATGTGTATGCTGTAGTTTATAAGGCAAACACAAAATGAAATGAGAGTAAGAAAAATTAACACCAGAGATACTTTCCAGTAGCTAGAGATCTCTCTAGATGTTAACTAAACAGCGTATTCTTCTCATTATGTAAATGACGTTAGCCGTGTGAAAAGAAACAAAGTTAAAGAAAATATAAAATGCAATGAGGTTAAACCCCAGCCCGAGCTTGTGCAGGACATAGTCGGAAACTTGGGTAGCTTGACTATTTTCATAAGGCTAACAAATTGTAAGCCCTTGAATTTACATCAGCAACATTGTTTAATTGGACATCTGTCGCACCCCCTAACATCAATAAGGCATGAATGTAGCTTATGCCACGCACCAAGGTCCAGCAACTTCAAGCCATTAATAGCACGGTTAAAGCAGATACAATTGACATTCAAAGAGCAAGGCCAGTTATGACGAAGGATCATTTGCAACAGTGGAGTGAGATAGAGGTCGAGGAGCACTGATGTATAAAGTGGGTATGCTCAAACTGAGAGAGTAGTTTACAAGGTGCAACACGCGAGTCACATCCCGTTGTTTTGCTCAGAAACTAATGGTCATTTTTGGTGATGAGTGGTGTAATTCTGGAATTTGTCGACAGTGGCAATGAGTGATTTGAGTGGTTTGGTTGTGTGGGCATATTTTTGTCTCCTCCAAATCCAGATGAGTAATATAAGGTCACTTTCTGCTCGAGCTAATATATTTCTCAAAGCTACAATCTTTGATTGCTTTCTAGTGGAAATGGAAAGATAGCGCCCAAGGGAAGTCAGCAGGACTCTCATTAATAGGAAAACAAAGCAAGTACTAAGCTTCTGAAGAATAATATAATTGCTTGCAACTTTGGGACACCCTCAAACTATTGGGAAAGATTGTCGAGTCCAACCAAGGACTAGAAGCCTTATAAATAGCTCTTCCACAAATCATCAGCTGAGATAGTCACCATTACTGAGTGTACAAGATGATATCCATAACATACTATCATGGTTTTATAAACACTCCATGGCTTCTAAACCTTATAGGATCCAGCATTTTTTGAGCTATGCTATCATAAATTTTACCTATCAGGAAGAAGTTGCAACCCTTCTTAGCCACTTCGTTGTCTCAAGGAAGTTACGGCTAAAAGGAAGAAATGTAACCGATTTTTGGGGGTGGTAACCATATCTCTCATTGATGCCCAACCTAGATCTTTCATTGTATAGAGAGCCCAACATAGTCATGAAAGAGGTCAATGATATGCAAGGTACTTTTTTTCCTTCTTTGATAATGGAATTGTGTCAAATTTAAATTAATTATAGGGTGATAAATGGTCCTGACTGCATAATTTCACATAAAACAAGCTGTGAAGTTAGAAATACATAAAAGGCAGAAGGTTTCACTTCCACAACTAGGATTGGCATTGGAGATTAAATATAATACAATCTAATATTTTATACATAGTAAGATTTTTAGAGCACGGGAACATTGTGTGCTAAAACCATCCTTGAGCACATACAAGTTTCCAGCTAGCTCAATCGTAGATTTTTAAATGAGCACCTTTAGCTTCACATTATTTTATGAATATATATATCCCTAAATTGTGTTCCAATTAATCTCCAAAACACTGTGATTCTATATCTTTGTTCTAAAAGTCCCCATCTACCTTCGACTATACCCCATGTCTAGGGGGTTAGACGGTCCTTGGCCGCCTATGTTTTTTCCCCGACTCCTTCCCGCCCAACCCTGCTTAGACCCGATTAACCTTGCCTAGACCTCAATTAAGCGCTAGACCCTAATTTGCCGCTCGATTAGGCCTAGCGTCTTTTAGAACATTGTTCTATATAACCTCACCTCGTTGACGAAGTCCTGGAATTACCTTGGACTAAAAGACGTTCAAATCAACATGGTTTTGGAGACAAAAGATGGAAGTGAAGGACCATTAAGTTTACATTTACCTGGAGCATTTTAAAAGCTTGTAACCGAATTTCAGAAGACCAGTCTCGCTTGACCAAAAGAAATGAGGTACTCGCCAATATGCGTGTATCTCCTGCCTTGATCTGAAAATAGTAGTAGAAAGGAATATCATAGACAGTGGGTTCATCAATAAGCAAAAATTGATCAAAATATTATAATTATAATGAATATTCACTATTTCACAAAATCATTCAACTGCAGCAGGGTTCCGATTTCAAACCACTATAATCGAACTACATCAACTTGTTATTATAGATAACAGACATGAAGAGAAACAGCTAGTGTCGAGTTGTATCATCATATAGTTGCCAAAGAAAAAGTTACTAGCAGCGCAAGGCAAAAGCCTTGTGGTTACTGAATACGTTCTTTTATGTGAATGAAAATATTTTCTTTTTTTGTGTGTGTTGTAAGCTAGATAAAAGATTAAGCCCAAAAAAACACTAAGAAGATCAAGTAGTAAATAAGTTTGTTAAACAAATAATTGTGAATACAATCTGATATTACAGCAACTAAAATCTTAAAATAGCTACTACAGAGAGTTGATGAAGTCTCCAAAAAACAATTGATATAAACGTCATCTACTTTTTTGACCTTGTATGTTGTTAATATACATACACTTCGTAGGAAGGTAGTTGTTAAATATTCTTGCTGTTTAAGTATCCATTAAAATACCAAAGCTTGAAACAGTATCATGAAAATTAGAATTAGAATTGTAATAAAAACAAAAAAGTGACAACCTCTAGCAATTGACACAGATAAAAGCTCAGCAAAAGCTTTTCAGGAGAAAAAACAAAAGGAAAAGAAAAATCTACTACATATATTTCGGAAAACAAAAGTCAAGCTTTAAATTCAACAATGTCTCGGTGTACAGAGCCTACTCACGTCGTCGTTTTCATAATGGAGTTAGAGGTGATGAGAAGATGTTGCTGAAATTATCCAAAAAAACGTGATTCTGCGATTCCCAAAGCCTAGATGGCAGAAGGTGCTTCTATGCCACAAGTATAATTTGGCAGAAGCTCGAGTTTGATTCGATAAGCTTGCCTCACTTATTTGGTTTTAATTAGAATTAAATATGTTTATGTGTGTAGACGATGATACTTAAAATGTAATATTCAAGACATTGAAGCGATGTTACATTTTTGTGTTGTGTACTTGTGTTATGTATTAAAAAAACAGATAATAGATTCAATTAAATTCCATAAGATGGACGCACCAACCCACCACTCCACACACACACAAAAGAACATTTTATATATGAAAAAAAAAAAAAGCAAGTTACTTTATTCGAGACGCTGTTTTCATTTCAAGTATAACGGATATGTTTATGTGATTTACTATCCAAAGTTCCAAACCTCCAAACCTATACCAATGAATAGAAAGGACAGTCCCCCCTAAACGAGAATTAGAATTAGAATGTCAATTAAAATCTGCCTTCTATCATCAGATTCTCTCTCTGTAACTGGGCAACCTATAACCAGGGTTTACTCTCCCAAAAGAATATTACAAATAAAAAATTACTCGGTTTTACAGGTTTTTGTCAATCGATCATTCATGATCATTCATGCTAATCCGAGACAAGCATGTGACATATGATGAGAAAATGAATGAAGCTGAGAGACCAATAATCCCTAGCAACACATAGTAAAAACTTACAGTTTCCAAGTATGAGTGAGCGGCGGCGCGAGCATCAGGGGAGGAAGCCCAGTCCAGGGCAGAGGCTATGGCTCGCGCCACATTGTTGACGATTTCAGTCTCCGCCATTTGTTTCTTCTTCTACAAAGCGGCGGCGAGGGAGATAAAGTACTGAAACAAGTAACAGAACAGGAAGCTTTTTCTATTTCATTTGGCGAAGGGAGGAGGAGGAGAAGGGGACCCAAATTAGAGAGAGGGTGGACAAGGGTTTTGAAATTCCAAGACTTGAGGTAGTGGACTACTTTTGTGTGGGTTTATGCGGTGTTTGCCTTTGCTTAAGTTTAAAGCAAAAAAAATTATCTATCTTATCGTACGTAACTAGTATGTTAACAAATATTTATACTCTCTCGTTTGGTAGAGTATATCTATATACATTAGGTCTTGGGTGCACCCAACACACAATAAATCTATTGTGCACTCTCTAATTTAATTTGGGAATTAGATATATATTAAAGGCTGCATTTGGATACTTAAAAATGTTAGTGGCCCAACGGTAAATACATTATGCATGCGAGCTGAGGTTTCAAGTTCGAGCCTCAGCCTGCGCGCGATTTATGGGGTTTCGAGTTGGTGGAGATTGTGGGAGAAATTTGTCAATTAAACAACATAATATATTATTAAAAAATTATACGCGTAACTATAATATATACTATTACGTAATATAGCATATACTATTGAACAACATAAAAACGTAATATAGCATATACTATTGAACAATAACATAACTAATATAGCATATACTATTGAACAATAACATAACTAGGTTTTCTATTTAAAAAATAAAATTAACGTAATATAGCATATATTATTGAACAATAACATGTATTATTTATATTGAGAGCTCTAGAAAACCTAGTTAACTCAAACAAAGCCCTTATATCTATCTTTAATTCCAAATTACCACACCCTTATATCTATCTTTAATTCCAAATTACCACATGTTATTGTTATAAATTCATCCAAATAAGGCCCTTATATCTATCTTTAATTCCAAATTAAATAGGGGAGTGTACAATAAGCTTATTGTGTGTTAGGTGCACACAAGTTTTTGCTATATATATATATATATATATATATATATATATATATATATATATAAGTAAAATGAGGGTTATTATAGTAAACTAGATGTCCTCCCGCGCGATGCACGAGATAAATATTGAACATTTTATTTAATTAATAATATGTTATTAAATTTTAATTTTGTTGTAATCGCATTATAACATACATACAGTGTATACACACAATATTATTTGATGTATTTAACTTAAGTAACACTTATTTTTTGATGTAGGGGAATATGAGTCTTAAACTTAGTTTCATAAAAAGTAAATTAAATTCTTTTTATTATGCATCAACTTCTATTAAAAACATATAACCCACATTTTTCACTAATATAATTTTTATGCGATTGGGCATTAATGTAAATCTAACAAATTATTGCCATTTTACTATTTGTCATAAAAACAAACTAATTCTGGAACTCAAATAATTATTAAAATATAAAATTGTGAAAAGAAACTAAAAATTATATGTTTCTGAAATACTCTCACACTTTTTATATTAAAATATTTAATTATCTAAATAAAATCATAATTAACCTTGCAAAAAGTATTTTAAATTTAAATTAATTAATTTATATATCTATATGGATATCTAATTTAAGGTCGTAAAATAAGGACTAATTTTATATATTTTTCATTAAAAATAAAATTGATACCAAAAAGTTATAATTATTTAAGCTTTTAGATTAAAAATAAGAATGAAGAGAGAGAAATTTTTTTTTTTTTATTTGTAGATAAGAACATATGATGGAATACCTTTCAATGTAAAAAAAAAAAGATAAAAAATAGAAAATAATCTTGCTGATATAAAAAGTGCAAAAAAAAAAAAAAAAGCAGAAAAATGACCGACAACTGCAAAAAAAAAAATAATAACTGCCACATATTAAAAAAGGAAAAGAAAAAGGGTGGAGATAAAACATTAGAAAAAAGAAAAAAAGAAAAAGGCCCTAAAAATACTCTGGAAATGACACATATGCAAGATATCCTGATTTTCTATTAAAGGAGGATTACCTTTTCCCCGTCTAAAATATATCTTTAATCCTTTCTTAATTTCTTTTAAGACATTAATTATATTTTTTCCTTTGAATTAATACAAAATTAAGTATTACCTCCTTAATAAATAAAAATATATACTTTATTAAATTAAAAGTAAAAGTTAATGTATAATTTAATGAAATTGACTAATTAAATTATTGTATTTACAAATATTATTTTGTTATAATTAATCATGGGACTAGGACTTTCACAAATATTTATATATGATAATTAATCTTGAAATTATTTTTTATTACATATTCATATTTTCTATTTATTAATATTATTTCTTTATAAATAATAATTACACTTTGCATTCTAAACTATGAGATTTTACATATGCTACAATCTATATCTCTATTTAAAAAATAAAATTAACATGTTTGAGTTAACTAGGTTTTCTAGAGCTCTCAATATAAATAATACATTGTCGCATTTTTTCATATTTTGCAACCTAAGCAAAATATACAAGCATATACATATGTATATATATATATATATATATATATTAATTGTATATTTAAATAAATTTCAACATATACATATATTATTCAGATATATTGAAGAATTCATATGCTTTATTTTGTTAGTCCAACTATAGAATAATCATTGAATTTTATTTTATTAATATCAAGATTTATTTAAAATCTAAAAAGTACTTGAGTATATTAAGCCACCATGTAAAATATTAGAACTTGAAAATTAATTTTTCTTAAAATAAAGTAAATATTTATAGTTAAAATTTGAAAAATTATTTGGATAAAATCAAAATATTTAAAGAAATTGATAAAAATAAAAGAAAACACTAATTTTAATATTTTGATGTGTCGTGTTACATTTATTTTATTTAATATTCACATAGGTTAAGGTGGATACTCATACACATACACACACTAAATATATGTTTGAGTTTCAATATTAGGAGATATTCATTCTTAAAAGTAGATATAATTTATTTTTTACATTTAATAATTTATCTTAATGTAAATTTATAAAATAATATATTTATAAAATGTAAGTTATATTAAATCCATATATCACTTGGGAGAAATTGATATTTACATTATTTATATTTTTTGTTTATATTATTTTGCAACATGTACTATGCGCATTTTTTAGTTTCTTTTTGTTTTTTCAACTACAACCTGAACTATACATTTTTTCATGTTTGCAACCTCTGCCAGCAATTTAAGTGCGAAAAATAAAAGAATATTAGAAAATATTTAAATAACATAAATTCTTAAAAAATCTAAAAAATATTTTTTAAATTCTAAACTTCATTTAAAATACCAGAAAATTAACTTTAAAATGTTGAAAATATATTAAAAAATTGAGTTTTTTTATAAAAAAATTCAAATCAAATCATTTTAAGCAAGAAAAAAAGTTATTATTTTTTTTAAATCTTAAAACTATTATAAATTTATGAAAATTATCTTTTAAACTCTAAAAATTATTTAAACTATTTGAAAGTTATCTTGAAAAATTATTTTAAAATCTCTAAAATTTCGTTTAAGACATGTAGAAGTATCTATGAAAAGTCTAATTTTCATAATTATTAGAAATAATATCAAAATTATTCGATCTTTTTTATGAAAATTGACTTTTTATTAAAATATTTTCTACATTTTTTCAGTTAAGTTTATGATATTTTAAATATTCTTTTAGAATTTAAAAATAAATATTGTATTTTCTAAATATTTTTATTATTTTTAAATAGTTTTTTTTCTCTCCAAAAATTGCTACCAAAGGATGCAAAGGTGGGAAAACGCAAAGTTTAGGTTGATTGTAAAAAAAGAAAAAATGATTATTCAAATATTCATTTAGTTAGAATATAATAATTCTATTTTTTTTTATATTAGATAATATTGTATTTAATTTAATAAATAATTATTTTCTAAATAAATTTCCGTGCATCGCACGGGAGCGATACTAGTATAAGATAATGGTAGTAGTTACTATTAAATAATTTAGCATGTTTAAGGATAATATAAGGTTGTATAATATAAGTAGTTACTATTAGAGCTCTGTTGCTTTGTGGGATTGGGCTTGATAGATGGGGTATTTTTTCTAATCAAATGTTTACTTTGCAACATTAAGAATACTTCAAGCCCTTGAAAATAGTTGGCCCGTTCTCATTATTCGTTTTTCCTTGATTATGGATACTACCTCATAGGTGGGATCTAGTTTCCTGCCATCTAATACCATTAAGATTAGACACTCAAATTCCAAAAATGCCCACTACAACATAAATGGCTTTATGTAACACTTCGTTTGTAACACTTTTAAAATTTTGACTTTTATGTAACACTTTTGTAACACTTAGGAATATGTAACACTTTCATGTAACACTTTTGTAACATCTGCGAATATGTAACACTTTCATGTAACACTTTTAGAATATGTAACGCTTTGAACGTAACACTTTTAAATTGTAATACATTTAGGTAACACTTTCAAATAAGTAACACTTTTTACGCAACACTTTTGAATAAGTAACACTTATAAATAAGTAACACTTGTAAATAATAAAATTATTTATTTTATTTTAAACTAATTAAATATTTGTGGATTATTTTTCTTATGTGACTTTAATTTTTATTTGTCTAATGTGTTACATTTTAATTATCACAACAGAATATCTGTAACATAAGTAGTGAAAGCGATCAACTCAGACCTACAAAAATAACAATTCATTAGAGCACCTAAAGATTTACTTATTCGTTATCAAAAATAAATTAAATTTTATTTGTGACTTATTTGTGTGTATGTATATAGATATACACACATTATATTTTTACTAAACAATTACAAAATAGACTTGTAGCTTTAACCTTTAAGAATTTGAATACATTTTTTTAAGTGTGAGAGCCTAGACTTGGGACATTTGGTCATGTCTCTTCATATTTGTAAGTTTATTTTTTTATTTAAAATCTATGAAACACAACAATTAAGGTGTCTTAATACATAAAATTATGGTAATTAAAATTAATGATAATGTCTTAAGATTTATATACAATAACTAGATGTATAAAATTAATGTGATATAAAATAAGTTATATATATATAAATATATATATATGAGTGGATGAAAATGGAAAAAAAAAATAGTGGAAATATTGTGTCAAATTGATATGAATAATGTAAATAAAATTAAGTTAGATTGTAGTTTGATGAAAACTTAATTTTGAGTGTATTTTATTGATGGTATAATAAAATCTTGTGTATATATTGTTTTTCTTAAAATAATAACTAAAAAAGTTATTGTAGGCTAGTGGTTAAGACTTTGCGCTTAAGCTCCTGCAATCTAGCAACCTGGGTTCAAAACCCAACAATGACAAATTTTTAATTTTTTCTTTCAATAAAAAGTGTTACATAAAGGGGATTATATGTAACATTTTTTAGTGTTACCATAAAGTGTTACAATTTAAAATCTAATGTAACACTTATTAAAAGTGTTACTAAAGATCATCAAAAGTGTTACATTAGACTTTAGGTAGCACCGGCAAATGTAACACCAATAAAGTGTTACCTAAAGTCTATAGTAACATATTTTAGTATATATGTAACACTTTTTGGGTGTTACATTAGCCCATTTATGTTGTAGTGGCCCCTTATGTTTTTTTTTTTTTTTTTCAATCAACATTGTTTACAAATTGGTTAAAGTATTTTCTCTTATTTTAATATTTAAATTGTATTCTAATTTAATTTCATGTTTTATTTTAATTTATCTTTTAAATTTGTCCTTTATATTGGATTAGTCACAATGATCAATTCAAATTGTCTTTACGTTCTAATGTGTATAGTTTGAGTAATTTAATAGATCATGTACAATTTTGAAATAAATAATATAATTAGAGAGCCATAAACAATAAAGAATCTCACATTCATGAACTCAAGAAAAAACTCGATCCAACAAAAGTTAAATCAATGATGTACTATACTACATATAATTATTTTGTATTGATAGAATTTTAGTAACAAAATTCTCCAAAATTTTCAATTTCTCTACATCTATTATGCATATTCTAATAAAATTTAATAATACCATTACACTCAAGAACTTCAAAATATCAATACATATGAATATATCACGAATAATATTCGTATAATTCTCGCACACTATAAGACTATCTTTGTACTTTTTAATGATATTTAATTTATATTTTTGTACTTATTAATTTCATAGTAATATATTCTAAATTCATGAAAATAAAGATAATAACTTAAAATGATAAATTTGTCAAATAAAATAAATTTTTATTGAAATTTTAATTGTACATTTAAATAATCATCATTAATACATATAGATGAATAGAAAATTATACAGTTTGTGGACGCAAAATATATTTTAAAAAGAAAAATATAATTAATTAGTAATATAAATGATTATCTAATAAAAATCGAGTCTAAGATATTCTAATAATAAACTACAACACTCATTAAAAAAATTAATTGTGAAGTTGTTCTATTAAATCAACTAAATAAATAGTAGAAAATAACAATAATTAAATAAAATTTAAAAGGTTAATGATAAATAATAGTAAACTATAAGATTGTTAATAAAAATAAGAAATATAATATAGGATTTTTAAAATTGTATTAAATGTATTAAATCCAAAATATTCTTGAATAATTTGTTGATTTTACTTGATCCAACATTATTTTCTAATGTTATATGCTTTATTCTTTAATAAAACATAAACTATGACAAACAATTAATTGCTAAGTTGTTCCCGCACAAACTTTTTTAATACTATGGGTTATACTGATTTACACCTTTAATGTCTCAAACCAAGCAGCATGCAATAAAGAAATAAACTCACACTGCATGCAACACAAAACTCTTGAACAAATTCTACAGAGCTCTAACTATTCTGAAACACAATGCATGAAATCAAGTGAGGCAAGATTTACGTGGTTCAGCCGGTTAAGACCTACATCCACGGGAGAAGAAGAACCGATCCACTAAAATCACCAGAAGTACAAGAATCACATAGATCACCTTCAACCTTGGTGATCAAAACCAGCAGATTAGCTTCTGCTATCCACAGCTAGTAGTTCTATGTTATATCCACTCTATTTCTCGAGTTATGTTACAATGGAATCAAGTACTCTCTCTAGCTGAAACTCTCTAATGGTGAATCAGAAGAATTACAAAGAATAATGGGAGAAAACTGAACTTCTTATCAACAGAAAATGAACCTGCTTCTTGTTAAGCTCTTTCGCTCTCTGCATTCTGTTTAAATCGCTTTTTGGCTGTTATAACTGAATGGCTTTCCAAGCAACTTAACTAAGCTGATGTGTAAAAGAATCTGCTGAATAGACTGCTAGCTCACCAACTCATATTCTCACAATTCTCCACCTTGGTTATCCTATGAAGCAACCAAGAAGCTTTAGCTTCTCATGAACCTCCTCTCCATCCAACACCCTAGCTAACAAGAATCGTGTGATATGCAGCAACATGTATCAAGTACAAACAAAACTTTAATTTCTAGATTGGAATAGATTTTGTTAACATATCTGCTGCATTTTCTGAAGTACCAACCTTGACAACAACAACCATACCTTTATCCAGTATGTCCCTCACAAAATGTAATCTTACATCTTTATGCTTGGACCTTTCGTGAGAAACCTGATGTTTTGCCAAACATAGAGCACTCTGGGAGTCACAATAAACTTTCACATACTTTTGTTGAATCCCAAACTCAGACACTATCCCTCTCAACCACTTGGCCTCTTTCACAGCTTCTGATAGTGCCATGAATTCTGCCTCTATAGTGGAGAGGGCTACTACAGATTGTAAGTGTAGATTTCCAGCTAATAGCAGTTCCAAACAAGGTGAACACATACCCTGTCTGTGACTTTCTGGTATCCACATTTGAAGCATAATCTGAATCAGTGAAACCCTCAATTGGATCACTTGCGTTTTCTGTCACTTTCTGAAAATCAATCCATGACTTGTAGTCCCTTTCAAATACCTCAACACCCACTTGAGAGCTTCCCAATGTTTTCTTCCTGCCATAAACCTGCTGACCATGCTCATAGCTTGAGCAATATTTGGTCTTGTACATATCATCATGTACAATATACTACCCATAACATTGGCATATGGCACTGTCTTCATTTCTTCCCTTTCATCCTCTTTAGTTGGTCTTTGTGACTCAGATAACTTGAAATGCTGAGCTATAGGAACATTTACAACTCTGGCTTCATGCATGTTAAATCTTCTCAATACTTTGACTGCATAATCAGTTTGAACAAGCCACAAGACACCTTCCTTTCTGTTTCTGATTATGTCCATCCCTAGTATTCTTCTTGCATTTACAAGAACTTTCATTTCAAACACATGCTGAAGTTCCCTTTTGACTTTATGAATTTCCAAGGAACTACTGCTAGCAACTAGCATATCATCTACATATAGCAACAAATACACAACAGTGGACTCACTTGAGTTTCTGATATACACACAACTATCATATTTTGAGTTGACAAAACCAATTCCTGTCATATGCTCATCAAACCTTAGGTACCACTGCCTTGGGCTTTGTTTCAGCCCATATAATTATTTCTGTTGTAGACACACTTTATCTTCATTTCCTAGCAGAACATACCCCTCTGGTTGTGTCATATATACTGTTTCCTTTAAGGTTCCATGTAGAAATGTTGTTTCACATCTAATTGTTCAAGATTCAAATCCCACGGAGCAACCAAAGACAAAAAAAAACTGATGGATGAGTGTTTGACCATTGGTGAGAACACCTCAGTGTAATCAATACCTTCCTTTCGGGAAAAACCTCTTGAAACTAATCTGGCTTTAAATCTGATCTTCTCTTGCTCTATTACTTCTAATTTTCTCTTGAAAATCCACTTACAACTTATAGGCTTCTGAAATTTTGGTTTGTCTACAAGTTTCCAAGTTTTATTCTTTTCAAGAGAATCTAGTTCTTCTCTCATTGCAAGTATCCAATGATCTCTTTCTTTGATGTGGATTGCCTCTGTGTAGTTCCTTGGCCCAGGACATTCCATTTCCTCAGCTATGCTCAAAGCATATGCCATGAGAAAATCATCTCCATACCTGGTAGATGGTCTAATGATTCTTCTATCTCTGTCCTTTGCTAACTGATAATCCTGCAGATTATCATTCACTTCAACTGATTCATCAGTGTCTTCTGCATTAACCTCATCACCTGCTCAATCTCAGAATTATCTTCAGTTAACTCCACCTTCAATCTGAACCTTCCCTTTCTGATGGAGTAGTAAGTCTTTGAATGTCCTTATCAGTTTCCAAGAAGGGCATTCTGTCTTCTGAGAAAATCACATCCCTACTGGTGATGATCTTTCCTTTCCCTTTCTCATAACACCACAATCCATGTCCCTTTACACCCTTGGGATAACCTAATATGACACACTTTAGAGCTCTAGGCTCAAGTTATCTTGTTTCAAGTGTGCATATGCTTGACAACCAAAAGTTCTCAGATGTGTGTAATCTTGAGCATGTCTTGACCAAAGTTCATCTGGTATTGAAAAATCTATAGCAGTTGAAGGTAATTTGTTTATTAGATAGGCTGTTGTGGTTACTGCCTCTCCCCAAAACCTCTTTGACAGATCAGAACTGATCAACATACACCTAACTTTGTCCAACAGATCCTTTCAGCAACTCCATTTTGTTGTGGAGTTGCTGGCACTATTCTATGCCTCTTTATCCCCCCCGTCTTTACAGAACCCTAGAAATTCTTCAGATAAGAACTCCAATCCATTGTCTGTTCTAAGACATTTAACTTTAACACCTTTTTCAGCTTCAAATTCATTACACCAGTTTTTTAAAACATGGAATGTATCAGATTTATTTTTAATAACAAACACCCAAACTTTCCTGGAATAATGATCTATGACAAATAAGAAATACCTTCCTCCACCTAGAGTTTTTTCCTTTGATGGACCCCATAAGTTAGAGTGGACACACTTTAGGGGGCTCTTTGAGTGATGTTTTCCCACTGGAAATGGTGTTCTTTTACTCTTTCCCAGAATACATTCTTCACATTGGTTTTTGTGGCTTGATTTTGCAGCTGGGATGAGTTCTTTGTTGATCAGTTTGTTTAGAGCAGTCTCTCCTGTATGACCAAGCCCCTTATGCCACAAGAATGATGTATTTGACTGTACTGCTTCAGATTCCCCCACTAGTGTGTCAGCTAGTAGGTAATACAAGCTGGAATTCCTTTTCCCTTGCATTACAGTCTTTCCATCTTCACACACAATAAACCTTTCTCAGACTTGAAACTACACCCCTTTGATTCCAAAGTTCCAAGGCTAATGAGATTTCTTTTGAGGTTTGGGATATACCTCACTTCTGACATAATCATTGCTGATCCATCATGCATTTTTACTTTGATGTTTCCTATCCCCCTTACTGGTACTACTTCATCATTTCCTAGCATGATAGAGCCCATTTCCTGCTCCTTATAGTTCATAAACCAGTGCTTGTTGGGGCACATGTGAAAGCTGCACCCTGAATCTAGAATCCAAGAGCTTTCAACCAACCTGTCAGTCATATTTAGAACCTCAGCTTCTTCTTATTTCTCCACCAGATCAGCTAAACTCGTTTTTTGTTCTTTGGCAGCTTGTTTCTTCTTCCACTCATAACAGTCCTTCTTCAAATGGCCAGGTTTCTTGCAGTGGTGACACTTTCTTATTTCTTTGTTCTCACTATTCTTATTTTTCAGATGTTGATTCTTATTGGTAGAATCTCCAGTGAAACCTTTCTTATTTTTGTAAAATTTGCCTTTCTTGATGTTAAGACCCTCTACTGTAGAAGATTGTCTCCCTTTAACATTTTTTTGAAGTTTTTTTGGCCATTAGAGCATTTTGGACTTCACTTAAGGATATGGATTTCTCTCTTCCATAAAGCATGGCATCCTTAAGTTGTTCATATGACTTAGGTATAGCATTTAGGAGAATAATTGTCTTATCCTCATCCTCCATCTTCACTCCTATGTTCTCAAGATCATCTATGGATTTGTTGAACTCCTCCATTTGATCATCTAGGCCCTTCTCATCTGTAAACTGATATGAGTAGAGTTTTTGTTTGATGTATAATTGGTTTGCCAAAGATTTTGCAAGATACATGTTGTCCAGTTTCTCCAAGATATCTATTGCAGTAGTTTCTTTTGCTACCTCTCTTAGGACCTTATCAGAGAGACACAACACTATAGTGTTGTGATCCTTTTTAATTGTTTCTGTCTCCTTTGGATCCATTAGTTTTCCAGATTCAGTCTCTGAGGCCTTTAACGCTAATCCAAGACCTTGCTGAGTCAATAATGCCTTCACTTTAATCTTCCACAGAGAATAATCATTTTTCCCTGTAAAATTTTATGTGTCAAACTTAGTAGATGCCATGCTTGTCTTCTGTAACTGTAAACTCAGAAATATCTCCTTCTTCTTGAGCCTCTGAACAAGAATCAAACACTTGGTATGCATGGGATCGTTCTTCCCCCAGACGGCGCCACTGTTATACTGATTTACACCTTTAATGTCTCAAACCAAGCAGCATGCAATAAACAAATAAACTCACACTGCATGCAACACAAAACTCTTAAACAGATTCTACAGAGCTCTATCTATTCTGAAACACAATGCATGAAATCAAGTGAGGCAAGATTTACGTGGTCCAGCCGATTAAGACCTACATCCACGGGAGAAGAAGAATCGATCCACTAAAATCACTAGAAGTACAAGAATTACACAGATCACCTTCAACCTTGGTGATCAAAACCAACAGATTAGCTTCTGCTATCCACAGCTAGTAGTTCTATGTTCTATCTACTCTATTTCTCGAGTTATGTTACAATAGAATCAAGTACTCTCTCTAGCTGAAATTCTCTAATGGTGAATCAGAAGAATTACAAAGAATAATGGGAGAAAACTGAACTTCTTATCAACAGAAAATGAACCTGCTTCTTGTTAAGCTCTTTAATTTCTCTCTTTGCATTCTGTTTTGACCGCTTTTTGCTGTTATAACTGAATGGCTTTCCAAGCAACTTAACTAAGCTGATGTGTAAAAGAATCTACTGAATAGACTACCATTTCACCAACTCATATTCTCACACTATGAGCCTCAAAATAGAGGACAATGCATGAGTGATACATTATTTTAACTTTATAAAAAATGGTTGTTGGGAATTTTTTCAATTATTTAAAAATAAAATTAGAGAGTAAAGTAGTCAATGTATCATTTTACACAATATTAATATGTTGAAGCAAATATCATATTACATATCAATATAGGTTATTACGACTTGCAATTTGGCATTACAAACATGAGATTGATATGTAATACTGGATAATTTATCCTAGTATTATATATCCTCATTTATCTCATCAAGTGAAGCAAACGAACCTTATAGTATAATATAAGATTGTATAGGATTTAAGGATTTGAGGGGTGATAAAGCGCAATCCGGTTATCAAATAAATTCCGAACGCAAAACCCCTCTTCGCAATGTAAATCAATGCAAGAAATTTAAAGAACGCAGGATATACGTGGTTCGATCCGGAGATCTATGTCCACGGGCTGAAAATATCACCTGCCGAGGTGTTTTCTTCACTATCCTTTTGAAATTACACGTAACTGTTTCAGAATACAAAAAGCGAACCCTAATTCTGAGTACAATTCTCCTACTTATACCACTCAACTCCAAACCCTAACTAACTCCCTACAATCGCGCCTATTACCGTTGCATGGAAGTTGGGAGTAGATCGTGGGCCAAGAGCGTGGGGTACGCCGCAATTGGGCCACGCTATTTTGAGCGCACGTTTCTGGGCCGGTTGTTGGGCTTATCCTCCTGGGCTCAGTTGCTCGGGTCGGGTTGATCTGGCTCGGGATGTCAATCCGACCCGAAGTTACTGGGCCATACCTATCAAGGGGTATATCTGAAATTCATACTCTCAAATTTATTAATGTTGTTTCAATCACCATGGATTTGAAAATCGATGATTTTTTTCATTTTAAGTTATTTTTTTAATGATTTGAGTAGATGTTTTTAGGCTTGAGGTGGATTTAAGTTGCTTCTAACTTGAGTCGATTTGTAATTCATTGATTCTAAATTCATTCCCTCCATCCGAACATAATCTGATATAATTTTCGTGTGGTAGGGTATATAGTGTGTTAAGATTATCTACTATTAATTGTTCATAAACGCTCTTCTATATATTGTTTATCATGAGAAAAAGAAAAAAACTAATAAAATAATGGTCCTAGTATGTTCAAATTAATTATTCTTTTGTTATAATATTAGTGTCAAATAGAAATAATTATATCTAATAATATTGATTGAAAAACAATATTGCAATTATAATTAGAAGAGCGACTATTCACAACCCACACAATTTCTCAATGAAACCAACTTCTTAATGCAGTCTACTGATGTTTAAAATTTACATAAAAAATGTTAATATAGTCCACCAAATATCAATTATACATTTCTTTTTAATTAAATTACTTAAGTTAAAACATTATAAATAAAACATTAAAATATTAAAACAAAAGGAAAAACGAAAGAAGACAAAACGGGCTGCTAGAAAAAAGAAACAATAGAGAGGAGAGATAATAGATAGAGAAGAGAAAAGGAGGAGGAGGAAGTTAAGTCATGATTTTGAACAACAATTACTATGGAACGAAGCCCCCCTTCAATTTTTTTCTTATTTTGTGTATTTCTGGATTTGAAATCGAATGTGTTTCTCATGAATAATAACATCTCTAGTCGAATTGCTATCATTAGGTTTAGGGAGTATTAAATTGAGTGTTATATCTCATATTTTGGTGAAATAAGTTCGAGTATGGATGTTTGTTTTAATATTTCGCAATCTGAACGCATTGTTTGCACCTCCGTACTCAAACACCATGAATAATAATTGAATACTAGAAATGTCGCATATGTTGCATGCACTCTCTAATGATTAGATTTTGAAGACTACTTAGTATATAATTGGAATTAGCTTCATTGTTCTTCAAATAGGCAACCTACCAATGAATTAGATATGATCTTTCTCCCAATTCCGTTCTTCTCTGCCAACGAGTTAAATAATATGCAAGCAAATCAGATTAACTTCAGTATGAACTTGAAGATATTAGGGTTTATGAAATTCTGAAAAAAAAAAAAAAAAAGACACGGTTTGTGTGAAGAAGATACAAAATAAAGAAAATTATATTTTGTATGTTTCTTATTTTTTCCAATTCATATATATTTTGTAGTTTTTCACTAATAGTATTTTGATTTATTAAATTAGTGAATGTGCCGAAAAATTTTGCGGGCTGTGAATTGTCCTTGCCTCATAACTATCACTCAGATTCTCAGATGAGGCAATTAAAAGAAATTATTATAATTCATTATTGTTGTTGTGCACGTGACACTGAAAGTTTTTAATTAAGTTTTTCTAGATAAAAGTTCTTAATTAAGTTAAGTCATATGACTTTTCTTAATGGAACATATTTCATAATTTATTGTAGATACTGTTAGGAAAGAATGATCACAACGAACAAACGATAAACGAGAAAATCGACAATGCAAAACACACCTTATTTAACGTGGTTTGCTAACAACTTGTTAGCTACATCCACGGCCAAACGGGAGGATCCTAAATTCAATATCAACGAGAGAGTTACAATATAGGACTATTCTAGCCTATGAAACGAAGACAAATCGAGTATCAATTGATTGATACTCGACCCAAACAATCTGTCTACGATCCAATGACCAAAGCAAAACCAATACTAATCAATTTTAATCACTCTATCTCAAAGGACTCCAACGGAACTTATTTATAAGCCCCAAAACCTAATCCTGGACACAAAATAATCAAAACTGTGCCTAAAATACATAAGCCCATAATCTGGACAGCCTAACATGTCACGGCCGCGACCAGCGATTATCGTGACACGATCAAAATAACTCAAAAAATGTGCGGCCGCGACACATATATGTCGCGACTGCAATGGTGCCACAGCTTCAAATCCATTAATCTGGCCACAATTTGTCGCGGTCGCGACCACACGCAAATACATCTCTTCGAAGTGTTCTCCACCTCGACATGAACATCGATCCAATCCGAACTCGATTCAAGGCACAAGTTCCTAACAACTCCGCCTTGACTTGAATCCACAAACGATACGACTTCTTCGGATAAAGCTCCACCTCAATTCAAATCCTCTCACAAATTCAAACAGAATGTTCCCAATCAAACCAAATTCAAATGCATCGGTTGTACCCATTGTACCAGATGCGCCGTAGGTGCCCAAAAGTGACTCCTCGTACCCAAATTGTCCCAAACGATAGGACACTAACAACTTCTAACAACAGCAGAACCAAACAAAGTTGAACCTTGCATTAAATACAAACTTCCCCTTTTGACGCCCTTCAAAATCACATTCGAACCCTTGCAGACGTTCAAAACTCCACCTTCATCTTTGAAACTAAAACCCCTACTGTCTAATTGATTTAGTGAAATCAGATTCCTCGCCATAAGTGGAATATGTCTGACATCGTTCAACGTGCATAGTCTACCATCATGCGTCCTAATCTTGATTGAGCCTATTCCATCCGTCTTGCATTTGGAACCATTGGCCAAAGAGATATTGCCACTTTCCTCCTGTTTATAGGTTGCGAACCACTCCCTATGTGGACATATGTGGTATGATGCCCCAGAGTCGAGAACCCACGCATCATATTTAATTGTTTATTTCTCAGCAACTAGGATCGAAACTTCATCGTAGTCGACTTTAACTTCTACAAAAGCATCAACAGTGCTTTCCTGCTTTCCCTATCTCCCGACAGTAGTTGCAAATATCTCCTGGTTTGGGACCTTTGGGACCTGAATTCTTCTTAAACCTCTTTTTTTTTCAGAATTTCCCGAACCCTGATTATCACTGACTGCTAGACTATTACCCACTTTTCCCATTGAAACAGCCGTTTGATGGCGCAACTCTCTAGAATGCAGCGATGATCTCACCTCTTCCAAAGACACAAAGTCTTTTCCAACAACAAATGACTGCACAAATTCTCATACGACGGCAGTAGAAAAACCAACAAGATCAAAGCAACATCCTCATCTTCAATTTTAACATCAATGTTACGCAATTCTAATCACTCTATCTCAAAGGGCTCCAACGGAACTTATTTATAAGCCCCCAAATCTAATCCTAGGCACAAAATGATCAAACTGGGCCTAAAACACGTAAGCCCATAATCTGGACCGCCTAACGTGTCGCGACCGCGACCAGCGATTATCGCGATCGAGTTAAAAATAACTCAATACTGTGCGACCGCGATGGTTCCACAACTTCAAATCCATCAATCTGGCCACAATTTGTCGCGGCCGCGACATGGTGTTGCTTCCCACGCGTAAATACATCATTTCGAAGTGTTCTCCACCTAGACACGAACGTCGATCCAATTGGAACTTGATTCAAGGCACAAATTCCTAACAGATACCACATTATATATATATATATATATATATATATATATATATATTGAAAAAATACAACACCATTATATTAACCATTTAACAGAATTATTACTTTGCTTAATAATTTTATTATGAAGATAAACTCATTATGTTTCTTTTATTTGTCTCCGCATTACTATCAATCAGTAAACAATTTTAGAAGTCTATAATAAATTAGAAAATATTGGGTTCCATTGATTTATTATGAGAAGGAAATGTTTTCAAAGTAGTAGAAAAATAAAAGGCAAAAGAATTATGAGAGACGGTAAGAAATATATCATGTAATTAGGGGTATTTTTTAGACAAAATTAGGTTATCTTGGGTACTGTTAAAACCTATATATGCTATCTCTTCAATTTGATATATAGCATACATGAACTAATCAAGGAGAACTAACAAGCACCTAAGTTTTGGGTGGATAAGATGTATGGACTATCTAACAAACGATTAAAGCTGATTACTTATTTACTCACTCATTATCACCCCTACCAAATGAACCCATAATGTTGAATAAGGGAATATGTAAATGTTGTACATTCTACAAATTAAATATTATAATAATAATAATAATAATAATAATAATAATAATAATAATAATAATAATAATAATAATAATAATAATAATAATAATAAAATGTTACAATATAAGTGGTCATATTTTATAATAATGTAGTGCAGCGAAATGGCAAACTATACAAAATATTAAAAAAAATATGATAAACGCACATAATTATTGAGGCTAAATATTTTTCTATACACTACATTCATAGTTGTGTTTACATGTTTTTTTCTCGTCATCACAAATTAAAATTTTTAGACCTTTCCAACTTGTGACTTACCCGAAATAATGGATTTGTACACACATTTGTAAATTAGGTATAATATTAACCAAAATTATGAAGAAAAAAACCATTTGTAAATTTAAGAATGATTTACTTGTATCCATTGAAATCCTACTTAATAGAAAAATGGAACCGGCTATAAATAACAAGTTCCAAATTTTCCCTCCCAAATTCATATACTATTTGTAGAAATTGCGATTATATGGTAAATATTGTGGCGACTTTAAATATATGGTAAATATTGTGTGTCGAATTTAAATATCACATTTATTCCTACTAGCTTTAGTCAAAATCTTCCACGTATGTTTGGGATTTTTTTTTAGGGTATAAATATTCTAATTCCACACACACATAGGCATGTCAACGGGGCGGGTCAGGTCGGGTTTCTGGATTTTTTGACCCGCCCCGTGACTCGCCACGGGGCAAAAAAATTCGCCCCGTGATCTGCCCCGCACTGGGCGGGGGCCCGCCCCTATTTTTTTATTTTTTATTTTTATAAAAAAAATTAGTTTTTTTTGTTAAAAAGCTTGATTTTTTTTGTTGAAGTCAATAGAATTTTAATTTTTAGGTTTACATGAACTTTGTTTCAATATTTTTAATTTTTTTAAAAATTTAAATATTAAAAAATATTATTTAATTATTTAAATTTACTAGATCTAGTTATAATCTAATATATTAGCTAGACATATATATAACATATTATATATAAAATTTTATATTATAAATACATATATATATTTTATATTTCTTTGTGTATATATACATATCTATATAATAATACATAATATATATTTAAAAAAAATTATACATATATAAGAACGGGGCGGGGTGGGGCGGGGCAACGCGGGGCGGGATCCTTGACCCGCATCCGACCCGTCCCGTGGACGGGGCGGGGCGGGGCGTGCCCCATTCGTCATCGGGGCAGATCTTGCCCTGCCCCAAAGGCCTCGGATCGGAGCAGATCGGGACGGGGCGGATCAATTTTGACATGCCTACACACACACACACATATATATACTAGTAGTGTCCCCGTGCGATTCACGGTTTGTAAGTGTAAATGAATAAATTAATATTTTTTTATATTTTAATATAATAAAGAATTACAATCAATAAATAATAAAATATGAAAAATTATATGCTAATGAGAAAAGTGCAGTGGAAAATATTAAAGACTAAAATATATATTAGTATGGATATTTATTTTTCTTAATATATGAATATCTCTAGCATCCTTCCATAGAAGTCGTGTTGATGATTGAGGCTGGAATTGCAATATGCGATTGACAGAAGATATATTTGTAATGTTAAAAATTTAGTTACCGTCTTCATAAATAATTTTTCATAATAATAGTCAATAAATTTATTAAAAAAACCAATTTTAAGAAAATATGTTTTTTTTTTCCGGCCCGGGCTGAATCAGCCCAAATAACTTTATCCTATTTATTTTAGGCTAATATATGACAAGTTATTGCTAATAATTATGTTTTATATTGAAGTTGAATTTTATATATAAAAAAATTGTGATTTCCAGAATTGATAATAGATTTTGGGCGAGAAAACTTCAAAGTTACTAATTTCGGTGAATTTTGTTATTATATTAAGTAGATATATATATATATATATATATATATATATATTACATGTAAATCTACTACGAAATTTAGGGAAATAAATGTGATATACTTAGTTAATATTCTGATTAAATAATGCCGAGTAATGATGAAAATATTCTAATTGATATTAATCTCCCTCCATATCAATCATTTTTTTGTAATTTGTGTGAATCTTACTTAGCTATTTAGGTGAATTTGATTAATAATGATGAAAATATTATAATTGATATAAATCTCATATTATATCAACACAAGATCTTACTACATAATAAAAGATACTCTTCTTTAAAAGAAACCAGACATATTTTCCCACCCATTTTACTTTAAAAAAATAGTAATTTTAAATCATAACTAACAAATTAAGATATGTATATATATATGGTAAAGATTTGTATATTTATGGTTTCCAAAATTAGTTCAAAGTTAAATTTTGTTAGCAATTTGCTATATAAAAAAATTATAGGTGACGCCATTTAATTAATTTTATTATAAAAAAATTTGAAAAGAAAATAATAAAATAAAATAAAAAGTAAATAATATTGTATTCTTTTTCTGTTTTTAATGTAAAATATAGAAAATTATATTTTTTTCATGAGCTTTAATTTGACATCTACATTGTATATTTTAAAATAAGTTATACTAAAAAATTCGATTGTTTGTAGATTAGATTTTTTTATGTAATATGAATTGAATTATTTGATTGAGTTTGAGAGACAAATAAAGATTAAATAAATATTTTTAATTATAAGTATTTATTGAATAATATTTTTAAAATATCAATTAACTTTTTTATATTCTTACAAACTTTAATTTTGTTTTAGAACAAATCCATAAATGTATTTTTTCAACAATATTGCAATTGTTCGGAAATAGTAAAAACTAACTATTTTTCAATTTCGAGATTCACATATAATATTTGATTTTTTTATAGAACAAAAAAAATTACGGAGGAACACATGTGCCCCACATTAGGGAAGAAAGAATTTAGAGATCGCTTTATTCTTTTATAGCTCTCTTTCTCAAATGTTTTGATTTTTCAACATCCTAAATACACTAATAACTTCTTTTATCTATTTCTTTTAATTGCAATAGATAAAAAAAAAAAAAACCCCTCTTTTCCTGGTATTTAATATGATACTTATATTAAATATTTCGATATAATACATTAAATATAAAATAAACAATTGTTTGTTGGTTGATTATTGTGCTTAGATTTAAATATTTATTGTGAGTTGAACTATTTACATTGGATATGAGTTGCAAATATAAAAAAAATTAAATATTTTTTATTAATGAAATTAAAAGTTATTAAATAATTTAATATTCTTATATTTAACAAAAAATAAGCTATTCGATTATATTGTTCAATTAGTTACTTTGATTTATTTATAAATAAATATATCTTAAATCGTGCATCGCACGATGAAGAATTCTAGTTGGTGTAGAAGATGAAGATCTTTAGATGGTGAGTTACTTGTTGATTTCAGAACTTGTTACATTACCTGAAAATAAGTTAATTAAATGTATAACTTTCACATTCTTATTATAAAAGGAAAAAAATTATATATATATATATATATATATATATATATTTGAAAAAAATTATGAATGCAGTAAAATTCGAAGATCGTATCAATACAAATTGCATCTTGCGTTTTCGTCATGTGGTCCTTTTGCAAAACTCTTGCTTCTCTAGATTGATGTTCATCCATACTTATAGATGTAGCTGTCATAACAATATTATAAAAAAAATATTGATTAATCTATAAACAATATTTCACATCACTTTTTTTTTACAATTAGGTGTACAATTAAATATTTTTATTAACATTTTATATACCTATATGGTAAAATAGATAGTACATAAAAATATTTTATAGTAAAAAAATGTAATATGTAATCTGCATTTTGCATATATTTAATAATATAATTAAGTAACAAATTTAATATTGGAAGCCCACTTGCATCTTTTATTTGAGGGTGGGATTCAAATCAAATTCAATCAACAACCCATATAAATTCAAAAGTTTAAAAGAAAAAGATGACTCAGCCCACTTTAACAAATGAATAATAAGATTGAGAGCAATTCTATTCACAGTCATGTAATTTCTCTTTACAGCCACTATATATAAGTTATCCAATTTACCCTTAAAATCAGTAATTTATTTTCAAACTCAATCTATCATTTTTCTTTTCTATTCACATCCACATTTTTTTCTTCTTTCTCTTTCCTTTTCCTCCAGTTTTCACAAATCACAGTCGTAATTACTAGGCTTCGAATGCCTAGAGAAACAACACAGTCTTAAAATTTTTGTTCTTCCTTTCTTCCCCTTTTCTATAGCATGGTTCGTGAAGCTTCAACTTTTTACATTTTGAAACAATTGTGTTTCTCTCTATTTCACACTGGCCTCTGAATTGTAGTGTCAAGCTCTTACAAAAATTACCATCTAAAATCTATGTGGTAAATATAAAAAAGACAGAATCTACTTTAATCGCGCATCAAGTTGGGGGGTCTGAAAAGATAGAGTCATCCTTGGTTTGGTGGTTGTAGCAGAGTAAGTAACAATAGGAGGCTGTGGATTTCAAGGATAGAATTTAGAATTCAAATGCATTGTGGCTGTGTGGAGAAAATACTTGGTTGTGATTAGAATTAAGGGTGAGCACGGGTCTCGGAGATAATCCGCTCCGCATCGAACCCCAGACCAAAAGCACTCCGAACCGATAATATCCGTTGACTATTTGACTTTATCCGAACCGAACCAAACCGAATTTTTTTGTGATAAATCCGAACCGATCCAAACCGAAATAGAACCGAGTAGAACCGATTCTAAGTAATCAACTATGGAATTCTTTTATATCATTTAATTAATTTCTTTTATACTATAATATTGAACCATTATGAATTTTAGTAAATTTTAACAATGATATAACTACTGTTTTAGTATTTTATAAAAGATTTAGTAATTAATAATAGAGTACAATATTTATAATAAATCATTTTCATAATAAACATATATCTATTAATTATAAATATATGAACAGTGAATATGTTTATAGTTTATATAAAGAAATACATTACTATGATATGTTTCAATTTAATTCTACATTTCTTTAATCCAATCACTAAAATTTATTATTATATCTAATATTAATTATTTTCATATATAAAGGTCAAAATTCTAGACCTGAACTTACTGCACATAGTTACTATCCTACGCCTGAATTCCAAGTAGTGGCTCGTTTCTTGTTCCCTTCTTCTTTGATTCTCCATCTTTCTCGTGCACACACTTTTTTCTCTTGAAGTCAACTTTAATTTTTGTAGTTAGTCATATTAAGTTTACCTACTAGAGCTTTATCGATGAAAAATAATCGGTAAATGTCTAAAGACGTTATCGATAGCTAATAACTTTATAATTTAGTGCTATTCTTTTTTGGACGAGATAACTACTTCAGTAACTTGTAATTAATTTTTATAAGTTATGATTTTGAAACTTGCCTTAATATATAACTTATAAGTTGTTTAATATTACACTTTTTCTTTAACAATATGATATTATTGTAAAGACAACACTATAATTCTTTCGTGCATTTTGCTAAAAATATTAAAGGAAAAACTTCGAACAGCTCCGAATAACCGGACCGAAAGAACCGATCTCCGGAAGGAACCGAACCGATCAACGGAGCGGTTCTGGAGATTTAATTTTGGAAATCTCCGAATATCTCCGAGGTTTGATTCGGTTCTGGAGATTTCCATATCTCCGAACCGATCCGGACCGTGCTCACCCCTAATTAGAATTACCCTAAGATTAAAATGAAAGAGGTAGTTGGCCCAAAATATTGAGACAACCCATAGATATTTAGATTTTTAGACCATGTTTATTTAAGAATACATCACAATCCAACCTATCAATAAAATATTCATTTCTCTCTCATCTATATACACAACTTACTCCACAATAAAAAAAAATACATTTTTATATTTTATCAACAACCCAACATTTTAATAAATATTATTTTATTTTATTCAAATACATAACCTATTTTCTAATTAAACCAATATTTTTGCTATAATTTAATAATTACATATTATTTTTAGCGTTTTTTCTAATATATTTAAAAGAAAAAAAAAATATTTTAATTCCGGAATTACAATAAGGTGATTTTTTCATGCACTTAAAATAAAATTGAGAGGTTTGATGATGATGAGAGTTTTGGTAATCTTCAAAATTTATAAAAGATTCAAAGTTTGATAATCTTGGGAGTTTGGATAGTTTTAGGAGTGAGAAAAATAATTTGGATGATTTGGATCCATGACATGAAATAAGTCAACATTATGCTCTACTTGTAGAGAAAAAAAATAAGAATTTTGATTAAGTTTTTAATTTTTGTAAAATAAAAATTATGTCATTTATATATCACTAAAACTATATGCAATAAATAATTTAATACAACCAATGGGATATTGACATGTGGCAGATTGTGGAATGAGATTGGGTGGTGGAATAGGTCGGTTGACCAACCCAAACCACAACCAGGGTCATCAACTTTATTGGGTTTTAATAAAATTTTGTCGTTTTATGACAACCGGTTGTGAAATATTCACCGCTAAACATGGTCTTAAAATGATGTTTGAACAGACAGATGATTATAGTATCGATACAACTAATTTTATCTGTGGTAAAAAGGTAAGTTTTGTGGGACCCATCTGTTGAACAAATACATGTCCAGATTTTTCTTTTTATTTAATTAATCCCTATACAAACCATAATTTACCACAATCAAACCAATTAAAAAGTAAAAAAACGTGAAATCTATGGCGTCTGAGAATTTGTTCTTCCCTGAAATAGAAAAATCGTAAGAGGCCTGAATCTCCTATACTTTTTCCGATCGGCGGAGGAGACCTCGTTGCTTAACTTTCAGATTATCTCATTCTACATCTATTCTACGCCTTCTACGTGTCTCTCTGGTACGACGCCGAGTCGCGTCTATTGGGACGGAGATGCATTTTTGTAAGGGCTTCTTCTAAATCCATTTGTCTACCGCTTGCAGAAGTAATCGATAATTCATCATTGAATTCGTACTTCACTTCTCATTCTCTCTCATTTTTCCATTACCGGAGAAATACGTCTCCCCTCCTTCTTTTTTTTTTTTTTTTCTTTCTTATTACCGGAGAAATGTGGAAAGAGGGATGATAATTGCAATAGCAACGGAGACTGTTGAAATTAAGCATAAGTAGTATGCTTCTTTTGTAGTTTGATGAAACAGAGCTTTATAGCAAAACTGATGCTGCACTGCTGAACCAAATTAGATAATCGTGCAACTGATGCTGCACTGCTGAATCAAATTAGTATAAGTCGTGCAATTTGTTTTGTCTGCATGCATGCCAGTGTGTGTTGCTACTCTTATAGCAAACATTAATTAGTTTTGTTTTATCTTGGTACCTCTAGGGCAACATTGGGTTATTTTTTAATCCCATATATATATATATATATATATATATATGTATAGCAAGTGGGAAGAATTCAGGATGTAAGCCACATTATAACAACTCAATCTATTATCAATGGAAAACTAATATTCTGCATTTTGGTGTTCATTTTCTTCTTTATAATTTGTGATCCATCTCATTGTCTTTGATTAAGATTTCTTCATGGTACTAGAGCTATAAGCTCAAAGCATGACTTCTGGCATAAATCCTTGGAAACAATGCATCGAAAACTAGCCACAACTCAGATCCAGATCTATAAACGAAGCATCGATGGCTACTGAGATCACGTCCTCTGTCTCTACTCTAAATCTCTCGGAACATGATCCTCTAAGCCTTCATGGCTCGAATCACCCAGGTATGAGCCTTGTTTCTAGTAAACTCACTGGAAATAATCTTCCATGGAGTAGATCTGTCCAAATTGCATTACTTGCCAAAAATAAATTAGGTTTTATAACTAGGAGTGTTGAAATACTCTTTGATGTAAATCTTAGGGAGTAGTGGGAGAGAGTTGATAGAATGGTGAGAGTTTGTGAAACATTCTTATATGCTAAGACTGCAAGAAGTTTGTGGGACACAGTTGCTAGCAGATTTGGAGATAGTAATGGACCTCAGTTGTCTCACATTCAAAAGGAAATATGTAACCTGTCTCAAGGAAATCAGTCCATGGTCGTTTAATATAACAACCTTCATGAATTATGGAATGAACTATCTTCGCTAAGATCTATACCGGTTTGCACCTGTGATGCATCAAAAGGATGGGAAGAATTGGAAATGTCTGGAAAGTTAGTTAAATTTCTTATGGGACTGAATGAATCCTATGATCAAATAAGAAGCCAAATACTAATGATGGATCCTTTACTCAATGTTGATAAGGCCTATTCTATGGTCCTTAGAGTAGAGAAACAAAGGAATATCAATGTTGGAGGGACTGATACTTTTGATAACACTACCGTGTATGTAAAGTCCAACAACTCTGGAAGAGGATTCCCAGTAAGAGGTTCGCCTCACACATCAAATTCTAGGAGAGGATATTCTTCAGGCAAAGGCAAAGGAAACCCCATATTATCTAAAGAAGAAAAGTCAAAATTGGTCTGTGAGCATTGTGGCATTCATGGACATGTGATATATGAGTGTTTTAAACTGAAAGGGTATCCATATTGGTATTATATACCCAAGGATCAAGGGAATCATGCCAATGCAGTGGAGTTTAATCAAGGAGTTAATGTTAATGCTGAGAGCACACAAGTGCTAGTAACAATTCATCAGACATATCAGCACTTGTCCAAAGGAAAGTGGCCAAGATTCTTGTTGCACAAACCAATACAAAGCCTATTCCTAATACTTCTAGAGGGAAATCACCATATATATGTTATCTTGGACGCTCACATTTTGCTTTCACTCTCATAGAAGAAATAGATGATGGAGCATGGATCATTTATACAGGTGCAAGCAGACACATGTGCAATGATACAACCTTGACGACCAACTTAACACGAATTCAGCACACTACCATGATGACTTTGCCAGATGGTGGAAAAAAACAAGTGACACATTTTGGTGATGTGATTTTGTCAGATAAATTGACATTGAAGGAGGTGTTTCTATTTCCTAGTTTCACATGCAATCTATTGTCCATCTCTCAGTTGACACTTAACAATGGAGCACAAACTGTCTTTAATCAAGATTCTTGCATCGTCAGAGATACTGAAGATGGAGATATAATTCTAACCGGAGAACTGGTTGGAAAACTTGACATTGTTCATCCAACCTTTTCTGATGAAGATATGAATGCTTATGCACTGAGTGCATCTCACTACAAGAAAATCTTCAAAACTTGGCACAGAAGGCTTGGACATGCAACACCAACCTCAATGCATCATCTATATTTTCTGAAGCATATGTGTACTTCCTCTGTCATTGCAGAACATGAAAAATGTGAGATATGCCATATCTCAAAGCAGACCAGATTGAGCTTCCCAATTATCTGAATCAATAGCTCAAGAGTGCTGGAGTTATTACATGTTGACATATGGGGACCCTACTCACATCCAAGCATCACAGAGCCTTTATACTTTCTCACCATTGTTGATGATTTTAGCAGAATGACTTGGGTTAACTTGATGGCCAGTAAGAAGCAAGCCTTGGCTTCACTCAAACAGTTTATACAGATGATTACAAGGCAGCTGGAGTGCTCAGTCAAGGCAATCAGAACTAATAATGGAGCAGAGTTCATGAGTAGGGAATGTCAACAATTTCTATCTGACCAGAGCATTTTATACATGTGTTTACACTCCACAACAGACTGGAGTACTAGAGAGAAAGCATAGACATTTGCTTGAAATGGAAATAGCACTTATGAAAGAGTCATCTGCTCCTCGTTACTTATGGCCTTATTATATACTTACAACAGCTCATATCATTAATAGGTTGCCAACTAGAGTCTTGAACTGGCAAGTTCCCTTTGAGATCATGTTTCAAGATGTAGCATCTTATGATAAGATGAAGCCCTTTGGATGCCTAGCTTATGCCACAAAGACCAATCCTCATAAAACCAAATTTGAAGAGAGAGCTAGAAAATAAATCTTTGTTGGATAAGTAACTCACCAGAAAGGTTATAGATTATATGATATTGGGAATCATCAAATCATAACCTCAATGGATGTCATCTTTCTTGAATCCACTTACCCTTTTGCCAATTCAAAAAATGAAATTTCAGACAATGAGGCCACCATACCATTCCATTTCTTCAGTGAGGAGTAAACTACATCTTCACCAAATCCTTGCCCTAATACTGAAGAGACAAATCCCGGGCTATCATCTGCACTTGAACAGAATGTACCACCACTAGAACACCATGATCATGAACAAAATGATGACTCAGCAGATGTGAATCCCACATAACTTAGAAGAAGTACAAGGACTATTCACAAATCTGCTCACTTACAAGATTTTGTTCAAAATGCCATTAGCACCACCTCACACACTGCTGAATCCTATCCTCTGAGTTCTACCTTCTATTCACTTCCATCACATGCTGCTTGCCATGCTCACCACATCACTATACTAGAACCAAAATCCTTCCAAGAGGCCAGCATACATCCAGAATGGATAAATGCAATGAATTAGGAATTGCAAGCACCGGAAGAAAATGAAACATGGGAAGTGACCACTCTGCCACCAGGGAAGAAAATAATGGGAAGTAAATGGGTGTATAAAGTGAAAATGCATCCAGATGGATCAGTTGAAAGGTACAATGCCAGATTGGTTGCAAAAGTATACAACCGGATTTTTGGAGAAGATTATGAAGAGAGATTTTCACCTGTAGCAAAGCCAGTGATTGTTAGATACTTGATAGCCTTGGCCACTATGAAAAACTGGGCTCTACATCACATAGATATCAACAATGCATTTCTGCATGGATATCTAGACAAGGAGGTGTATTTGATAACACCTGATGGATACACTAAAGCTGTGGTCAATGAGGTATGTAAGATTAAGAAAAGCTTATATGGACTCAAACTGGCATCAAGACAATGGAACACTAAATTTTGTGCATAACTCATTCAGTTTAACTTTGAACAGTCTCCTCATGATCATTGTTTATTCACATTGTCTGAAGGAAATGACTTTATGGCTATCTTAGTCTATGTTGATGATGTTCTTATAACTGGGAGTGGCACTGATCTTATTGATGCTTTGAAATAGTTTTTGGATGAGACTTTCACCAAAAGGATCTAGGGGAAGCCACATACTCCCTTGGAATAGAATTGAGCAAGAATGATACATGTACTTTCCTGTGCCAAAAGAAGTATGTGCTAGACATAATTAATGATACTAGTTTGGATAACTGTAAATCCACTTCAACCCCTCTGCCATATGGTCGGAAATTAAGTTCTTCAGATGGTTCACTCTTGATAGATCCAGAAGCTTATAGAAGATTGATTAGGAAACTGCTTTACCTCAACCTCACAAGGCCTGATCTTACATATGCTACTCAACAACTGAGCAAGTTTGTGAGCTCTCCAAGGACATCTCATTGGAATACACCTATTCATCTACTCAAATATCTGAAAGGCACTGCTCACTTGGGACTTTTCTACTCAAATTCAGGTGATTTTTTCTATCAGAGGCTACTGTGATTCAGATTGGAGAGCATGTCAAGATACTAGGAAATCTATTACTAGTTATTGTGTTTTTCTAGGGGATAGTCTCGTTTCCAGGAAATCAAAGAAACAATCCATTGTCTCTAGAAGTTCTGCTGAAGCAGAATATAGAGCAATGGCTTTAGTAACTTGTGAACTTATGTGGCTTTGCTACATTTCTGTAGATTTGGGAGTCATCATCCCAAGGCCTCTACCTTTAGAATGTGACAACCAAGCTGTTGTGCACATAGCGGAGAACCCAGTGTTCCATGAAAGAACAAAGCACTTAGACATTGATTGCCATGTAGTGAGGAACAAATTTAAGGATGGTTTTTTGTGTTTCAAGCAAGTGTCATCCAAGAATCAACTTGCAGATGTCCTGACTAACCAATTGCCACCAGGATCCTTTCAGGTCATATTGTCCAAACTTGGTTTGCGAGTCAGCACAAATCCAGCTTGAGAAAGGGGTGTTGAAATTAAGCATAAGCAGTATGCTTCTTTTGTAGTTTGATGAAACAGAGCTTTATAGCAAAGCTGATGTTGTACTGCTGAATCAAATTATTATAAGTCATACATTTTATTTTATCTTGGTACCTCTAGGGCAGCATTAGATTATTTTTGAGTCCCATATATATATCGGAAGTGGGAAGAATTCAGGATGTAAGCCGCATTATTGCTGCTCAATCTATTATCAATGGAAAACTAATATTCTGCATTTTGGTGTTCATTTATTTCATGATTTATGATCCATCTCAAATGTCTTTGATTAAGATTTCTTCAGAAACAAATTCTTTCGTGTATTATTTTTCATAAAAAAAAAAGAAAAGTATGTTACGGAATACAAATCGATGAATCGACCACGAAACTGCTATGATATGAGACATTATCTTTGGCAAAAAAATTAAAAAACCACCTCGAGGACAATGAAACAACAATAAACATTCTTTGACCAGGTCCACTCTCGTACGATTGACAAAGTTTCAGTTCTTTAACAAAGTTTAAGAGCTAGAACATGTTATAAGTCTTCGAGCTGTTTAACACAACAGCTACTAAAAAACCTACTCAAATATGAAAAAAAAAAAAAAAAAACTCATTTGTTGCATAATCAAGAGTTACATTAACAGAATAAAATGAAAAATATGTTTATAAAGGGGCGAGAGGAATATCTAAAACCATCTAACTTTGAATGATAAAAGAACCATAATTTTTGTTTTTTTGATTCTTTCAAAACTACCACTTTCACCATCAGATAAATCAGCAAGCCTTACAATGCTCAAAATGACTTCCAGATTACCACAAACTAATTTCAACTAATCAATAAGTAAAATCATGCTACAAAAAAATTGTTAAGAGCAAGACTTGTAACCAAGTTTGAAATCAGTTCCAGTTTTCAGCATTGATATACCAAAATAACCCAAACACGGTTTCTTAAGTAGATCATTGCTAACTCATTTGCATTCCAGAAACATCCCGAACAAAAATACCAGATCACGAAACCTTTGATCTTAAACCAAAAGGTCTTTGGCCTTGAATCAGACCATCACATCAATTCTCAACTTCTACCAACAAATCAAATCAATGGATCAATACAATGATATATATGATTAATACGTACTACAATTTCACAAAGCTTGTCAATCCAGTACACCTGCAATCACATAAGTGTGCTTCGTCTATTTCTCACACCAATTTTAAAACCTTAGACAGAGAAAAATAAATCAAGGCATGTTTCCTTGGAAACATTAACGAATAAAACTTAAAAATCAAATAGAGATCCAATGATTCAAACTCCTTCCCCCATAAAAGACACTGATACGAATCATGGGTTAACACTAAAATAGCAAGGAAAATACAGATCTAAGCAATCCAAAATCCAACAAACTCGCCCACTAAAACACAGACACAATCATAACTCAACCAAGTTAAAAACACACAAAAAAACCACAAAAATTCAAGGAATTGCAACTTTTTGTTAGGTAAAAGAAATAATTAAAGACCTAGAGGAAAGGCAGAAACATAGAAACGAGATCGAAGAATTCTTGGAGAGCCTAGAATCTAGCTCTTTCAATATAAGAGAACCTTGTTCATTGATCTACGGTGATGACATATACAAAAAATATTATTCCCCAATCCAAATAAATCAATAAAATCAAGCAACTAAATGCAACCACGGGCCTAAATTTGCACCGTTACACCAGTTTTGTACACATGTTCAACATCAAGCAAAATAAAATATTTTAATAGAGAAAATGAAAAAAATGGCCAAAAGCCTATGTACCTCAGGATTGGGCCTGATCACTCCATATTTTACATGATTTAGGCATATATTCGTACCTAAAACAATACAAATATACGTGAAATAGTACTACATAATGCTTGTTTTTATATGTTGGTGGATTTCACTTGTTTGTTGATTTTATAGTGATTTTAGTACAAAATGACGCATATTTGGAGTAATGGTCAAATCCCGGTGCAAATCGAGTAAAAGGAAGACTTGGGCAGAAGAAAATAAGTAATTGGGCTAAAAGAAAATATTGGATCGACCCATAATGTAGTTGGATTAATCCAAAGATAAAGGTAAAAAAGTAATAAATAGCAGGAGCATTTGCACGACTGGGCAAGAATCTACCCGACCGAGCAAACGTGTTAACGAGATTCTGAATGTAGTCGTAGAGCAATTGCACGGCCAGGCAAAAATCTTGCCCGGCCAAGAAAATGACCAATGCCAGTATCAGAGAACGGACATGAAGAGGCTTTCTTCAATTTGATTTCCACTTTAACCTAATGTTATGTACTCCTATATATATGTAGCTCAGATTTTATCATTAGAGAGAGAGAGAGAGAGAGAGAGACGATATACCATATATAAGAGAGTACTTTTGAGAGGTTTTATAGAGTAACGTAGTTTAGAGAGCCAAGGAAGAAGGAATAAATTAGTGTGCATCTATCTGGAGCACAAAGTCATACGGTCATCTTCTTCGGTGATTTGTAGTATTTCTACTTTATTCCATATCTATTGTTTCGAAAATATTTTTATTTATGCTTATTGATTTTATAATTTATAGTATGGATAGTTGTTTTATATCTTAGAGTTTAGAAAGTAGGTTTTAATTACAATGTAGATGTGCATGTTTTATCCGTAACTTATATACGTTCGATTATTATTTGATGTATTGCATTGCTTTGATGTTAGGGTAGCCTGATCACTCAATCTGGCAGCCATGATTAATATTCAAGATAATGGAAGATGAGGATAATGATGGCCAAAAACACATAACATAATTTGTCCGATAAACCGGAAGGGTGAGGATATATTATGGGGATAATTCTTATGCACTGTTAGGATTCATACACACGAATTTGACTGGAAGGTTGGTTTGTGTACATTCTACACCTCGAGCACTCTGAAAATGGGTTTGAGATACCAAATCGCGAAGCCTCATAACAGTAGAACATATAAATTAGGGACAAGTATTCGTGTTTGCATGTGTATCTATGACCAAAATTTTAAACTCACAATTTTAAATTATATAGGTGGACGATCTATAGATTCAAATTGTAGGACCGGATCGTAGAACCTTAAGATTCTACAAATTATGTAAATATATATATATATATATATATATGTATTCGTGTATAATAAAAATAACAAAATCTTTACATAAATGTTCTTTTATTATTTTTCTCGTAGTAGAATGGACTTTAAAATTGATGTTTCAACAAAATTTAATAGCCATGCTTGCTAATTGAGCTTTTAATGTACATAATATTATTTTTTGGGATTTTGAAGATTATATCGATTCTACCTGCAATTCTTTCGATTATATTCATTATTCTTTCGATACCATCGATTCAACTCACTATTCTATAATAATTCCATCAATAATCGAGCCAATACACGAGTTGAATCGTTTAGACATTAATAACTAGTAGAATTGTACGAGTTGACTCGAAAGGTTGATAACATTGTCTACGATTGCATAGTAATTGATTATGCAATCGAACATCCTAAGATAGTTTTCTTATTATTGAATTTTATCTTGTTATTTAATTGAAATTATTCATTGTCTTATGCTATAGTTTCAGGGTCTTAATTATAGTAATTAGTGTAATCACCAATCAACTGTTGTTCGTTCCACCTAGATATTCGAGTATTATGAACACTATAGTAATCCGATTAGGTCATCTTCACTGGTATCTGTGAGAAAAGACCTTGATTGCCACTAAGTTATTAACTACATTGTGCACTTGCAATTTAGCTGGTAGAAAATAGAGCGATCAGCGCCAAACGAAGCAATGCAGAAATAGATGGAAAGATACAGAGAACTAGATTAAATATGGGAGTATCTATTCATCATCCTCTGCAAACTTTAAACGAAATCAATAATCTAATAACATAAAGAGTAAGGAAGTGGGAAGGGTTTAAAGACTCACCTAGTAGTTGCTTGGGCTAACATCGATGGATGGATTCCAGCCGGCGAAAGCATATAGACAGGGGCAGTCGGTTGTGAGTGGGAATTGGGAAGAGACAGTGAAAGTGAGAATCCCTAACTTTTATTTGTTATGTGGTTATTTTTTAAAATATAAAGGATGACTTTGGGGGGAAACTTGCCTCCTAAATTTTCAGTACAAATAGTGGTGGAAAATTTCAGTAGTTTTAGAAAAAATTATGTTACTAATCTATCTTACAAAATTTTGTTTTATCTTTCTTTTAGAAAATCACTACAAGAAATCTACAAAACAACAACGGCTGTAAGACAACGGTTTTAGGTTCGAACATTGTCTATTTGACAAAGACCGGTCCGACTCATATATCCGTTGTTGTTTAGCGTATAAACTCGCTGAACAACAATGGTTTTACCTTACCGTTATGTTATTAGCATTGTGGTATAATTTTTTCCTTAATTACTTTTAAAACCCATTTAAAATTAGAAGTTAGTTTTTCTTTTATTATCTTTTCACCAAAAAATTACGCTTAGCCAAATCGCATTTCTTATTTCTTATGACTAAACAGATAAAATGGAAATCCCCAAAACCTAACCCTAAATTGCACGCCCTCGCCACCAACGCCGCCTTCGTCGGCCAACCACCGCCCTCGCTGGGTAGATTCAACCCTCGCCATCCCACCGGCCATCATTGGCCTCGGGTAGTAGAGAAAAACAAATCCTCCTCAAATTGTGCACCCTTTTTTCCCAGCCGTCGCACTCGCCGCCCACCCCCACGTCGCCCTCACCAATATACTCGATGTCGACGTCGCCCTTGCGTAACATGTTTATTCGAGTTTAAGTAGAATTTTAATGGTCCAGTAGAAAATCCATTGGTTAAGTGGCACCGGAAAATGTCAGTCTCGGATCCCGAGACCTCCTCCCACAGTAGAGAGATCCGAGACCTCCTCCCATAGCAGAGAGAACAAGACATTCTGCCAATGAAGAATGGCAAACCAGTAACTTCCATAGAAGAGCTCAAGAGCTAGAGAGAGAAATATCTTGTTACTTCAGTAGTTGGAAAAATGGAATACAACTGAATAATCTGTTACAAGTCAGTATTTATACAAGTATCAAGCTGAAGGTTCTAGATGTTTATGACTAAGCTAATTATAACTAACTATCTCAGCTAATATATTTACAACATACTTAATACCCCCTCCTCAAGGTGGAGCTTGGTGGAAATTAGCCAAGCCCAACTTGGACAAGAAAAAATTAAACTGTGCTGGTCCCAAAATTTTGGTAAAGAAATCTGCTGTTTGCTGCTCGGTGGATATGTGTTGAAGATCAATAAACCCTTCCTTATACTTATCTCGAACAACATGGCAATCAATTTCTAAATGCTTGGTCCGTTCATGAAATACGGGGTTGGATGTAATGTGAATAGCTACTTTGTTATCACAATGAAGTGAGATAGGAGCTGGAATTGACAATCTGAAATCCTTAGCTAGAGAATGCAACCATTGGAGTTCAGCGAGCTCGATATTCGGATTCTGCGGACGACCGGGAAACAGTGGTCTGTTTCATACTTTTCCATGAGACTAAAGAACCTCCAATAAAAATACAGTAGCCTGTGATAGAGCGTCTGGTATCTTTGCACGCTGCCCAGTCGGAGTCAGAATACGCATCCAATATGCTGGAGCCGGAGGCAGAGTAGTAAAGGCCCAAAGTAGGACATCCTTTCAAGTAACGAACAATGTGTAGTGCAGCGTTCTAATGGCAAGTGGTTGGTTTAGCAAAAAATTGACTGAGTTGCTGCACCGAGTATGTTAAATCTGATCTGGTGAGATTGAGATATAATAATCTCCCTATAAGATTCCTGTACTTCTCTGGGTCAGGCAGAACATCCCCTTCTTCAGCCGACAAATGTAATCATGTTGGTAGAGGTGTTGCAACAGGCTTGCAACCTGTAAGACCCACATCTTTCAAGATATCGAGAGCATATTTTCGTTGACATAGATAGGTTCCTTGTGTATTTCTAGCTACCTCCATTCCCAGAAAATACCGTGCAAACTCGAGGTCTTTAATTGTAAATGCTCGGTCCAAGAACACTTTAAGTTTATTGATCAAAGTCTCATCTGACCCTGTGATTAGAACGTCATCTACATAGACAAGCAACACAAAAAACACATTATTAACACTATATAAGAACAAGCAGTGATATGTAGCAGACTGAGTAAACCCAAATTCTCTCAATATATCACAAAACGCCTGATTCCACTGTCGAGACGCTTGCTTAAGACCATACAAGCTGCGCTGCAATTTACAAACTTCTCCTTTCTTAACTTTGTGATACCCAGGGGGAGGTAACATATAGACCTCTGTGTCAATGTCCCCGTGCAAAAATGCATTATTTATATCAAGTTGAAAAATGGGCCAATGTCGTATTGTGGCAACACAAAATAGCATTCTAGTAGTGATAGTTTTTGCAACAGGAGAAAAATATTCCAAGTAATCTTCTCCATAGACTTGATTGTAACCTTTTGCTACTAACCTTGCGTTGTATCTCTCACTAGTGCCATCAGGATTTGATTTTACTTTGTACACCCATTTGCAGCCAATATGAGTCTTTCCAGGTGGTACAGATGTCACAATCCAAGTCTCATTCTGCTCTAGAGCATTTAATTCTTTATCCATAGCTTCCACCCACTCCTTGCTTTTACTAGTCTGTGTGTAGGATGATGGCTCTTGGATAGAGGACACATTGCTCAAGAAAGTCACATAAGCATGTTCAAACATAGGAGTGTGTGTATATAGGAATATGTCTAGAGGATAAGCCTTACCTGCAGGGGCTTTAGAGGAACTAGAAAGAACTGTAATAGGAGATTGATCAGTAACAGCATTGCAAGTAAAATCTGAAAGATAGGATGGTTTTTTCTTTTGCCTCTGTCCTTTTCCCATAGTAGTGTGTGAGACAGGATCAGAAGTAGAGGGTGAAGAATCAAGAGACTCTGAGGCATTAGGATATTGAAATGATTCTAGAGCACTAGATGGAGTAAGAATCAACTCTGGAGCATTAGTGATTTCCTTGTGACGTGGTAAGGGAACAGGAAAATCAGTAGTTATAGTGGGTGGGAAGATGTCTGGGAAAAATGTAACATCTCTTGAAACTAAGGGGATAATTGGACTGGGATGTAGTGGCATGTACAACGTCCGATGGAGCACATCCACGGACGGGACATCCAAAAAGGTATTTTAGTTTAAGGGTATAGTAGGGTATGATGTGTATTGAAAATTGTAAAAGGTGTATTGGAAATTGTAAAAGGTGTGTTGGAAATTGTAAAAGGTGATGTAGGTAATAAGGTGCGGATGTGGAGGGATAGGCCATCCAGTGTAAAATGAAATACGTTGAGATATCCCCAGTCCAATTATCCCCTAAGGTTTTGTGTTGGATTAAATCATGTAGGAGATGACCCTTTTTACCTAGGACATATCCTAAGAAGATACATTTGAATGACCTAGTGTCAAATTTAGATTTATGGGGAGTAGTGTTGGCTGCAAATGTAACTTCTTCAGGCGTGTAAAGTATATCTGAACAGAGTCGTTACCTTGTGTAATTGTGGCAATTTCACGTTGTAATTGATAGAGAAGTGGACCGTTGCTCTCACCAAATCGCTGAGCAACCTCCCCCAAAGTTCTTTAGCACTGTTAGCGTAAAGGAATGCCTGCACTATGTCCTTTGACATGCTGTTCAGAATCCACGAGATAAGCATACAGTCAGCTTTCTTCCATGAGTCGAAAGCCGCATCGGTTTGCGCTGGAGCTGGAATTTTCCCGTCGACAAATCCTAACTTCGATTTTGCTCTGTGAGGGAGAATCATTGATTTCCGCCATGAATTGTAGTTGGAACTGGTGAGTGGATGCTATACCAGAGTCATTCCAGGATTATCCGATGGTGCTAGGGCAAAAGGATCATCCGCCTTTATCGGATTGCTTGATTCAGCCGCAGATCGATTTGTGGCCGCCAAAATTGGCTAAGCTGACCTTGAATTGAGGTCCATTTCGTCTAGATACAGTGTCAAAATAAAGAGTAGTGATGATTGATCGGATCGAAACCGTCAAACTGATACCATGAAGAATGGCAAACCAGTAACTTCCATAGAAGAGCTCAAGAGCTAGAGAGAAATATCTTGTTACTTCATTAGTTGGAAAAATGGAATACAACTGAATAATCTGTTACAAGTCAGTATATATACAAGTATCAAGCTGAAGGTTCTAGATGTTTATGACTAAGCTAATTATAACTAACTATCTGAGCTAATATATTTACAGCATACTTAATAGCCAAATCAGCTGCTTGTAAGCTCCGATCGCCTTGTTGTTTATCGTTTGTAAGTGTGTGTGTGTGTTACATGCAGAGTTACAAGTTGTGTCTATGGGAATAGGGACGAAGTGTATAGGGCAGAACGAGGCAGAGTTTGAGCATCGACATTGTGAATGATTCACGTGCTGAAGTTATCGCCACAGGATCTCTTCTTAGGTTTGCATTTCAGTTTCTGAGATATTATACGGATAGAAATGTAGAATTCCATGTGTTGATTCAATTCAAGGGTGAGGTTCATATGTACTCTTAAAATGGTACACTATAGTGTTGGATATATCATGCTTCCTCTTTTCTAATAAGGTGGGAAGCATTAAAGCTGCATATGATTTTTGCAAGCGGTGAATTATATAATGATTTTCTCTAGGGTATCAGGTTTAACATTTGAGGCTCATTGTCCACTTGGAAGATAGTTCACAACTTTTCTTTTCTTAATGTTTAAATTGAGATTCCAGGGTGATTTTATGGTTCACTCTATGGATATAGCTCGGGAGGAGCTTATGAAAAAGCCAAATGAAATTTAAGTTGAGAAGCTGCAAGTGTGTTTTTTATATATGCATGGAGTGATTATGCTTGTCTTGTAATTTCTTATAATGGCCTACTGTGAGACTATAACTATTGTGTTGGTTTGTTTAAATTCTTATATATAGTCTCTCCTGGACCTTGCATTGCGATCCACAGCTGCTGTAGCAGATCCATACCATGAGGATCTAGTTTGTTGTGTGGTTAGTACTTAAGATTTGACAGTTACATGTTATATATGGATGGCTACTTGTCAACAGATTATGCTATATTGCTTTACAGGAAAAGACCACTCTGTTGAAAAGATTGAGTAAACTCAAAGATCTTCAAATAAGCCAGATAGTTTCCAGCAATGGTGATCTAGAAGAGCATTGGAACTCTACAGGCTTGGAAACATTTTCTTTGAGTCTGAGGTGGAGCTAGAAGTCTTAATCATTGTTAGAAGTCCAGATTTTGGTGAGAGTGCAGCTCAGTCTCGGGGACATCTTTAGACAGCAAGCTGCCAGAGGTGATTTTGTATTTCAAACTCTTTTTTTCTTTTCTTTTCTTTTCTTTTCAGAATTAGAGGTGATGTCTATCAAATTCATCAACTTCTTCTTACTTGTCTTCTGAAAACTCTATTTTAATTTACCAGAAAAACCATGATCCAGAGGACTGTATCTGTATGGACTAGATAAAAACGAGTTGTTGTGGAAATAATTCAAATTGAGATTAGCTTTAATTGGGCTTTATGTTAGAAGTAATTGGATGTGATAGTTTAGGGAAATTAAGAAAAAAATATGTGGAATCATCAGGAATGCTAAACACCAATGTTTAGATACTTGGATGGAAATAAAAACTGATATGTTAAAATAAATCTATGTCATTCGTTCTTTATTTTTTTTTTCTTTTTGTAGCATTTTGCTATATCACAGTTTCATGATATGGAACTAAAATCTCCAACCTGCATATGCATGAAATATCTTAATCTTGTTGAATTTTCTGAGAATAAGGTGAGGTAGGCTGTGGTATATGTGCTCTTGTAAATTTGTGTCACTATAGGAAGTTTTAAATTTTAATATTTTGAACTTGTTATACGTTTGTGTTTTGGATTGGCTCCTTTAGGCATATATTTTCCAAGCGGAAAAAATTCTTGAATAATTGTTAGCAAGAAGAGCTGCTGTAATAATGTATATCTAGTTTGTATATACTATCAACAAAAAGGCTTTGATTACTTTACTAGGATTTTTTAAAATATAAAAGAAATAGAGGAGGATTTTTTATATAAAGAGGAGAGAAGAAATATGAGAAAACAAAGTGACTAACATCGCACAATTTTTCACAAGACAAACGTACCTCATATAATTAATGCTCGAATTTGGCGACATGGTATGTAATAGTATCTGATCTAGCCACTAGTTAATTTCATTCTCAAGCAAAGTCAAGTCTTGAATAGATATGGAGAGAGGAAGTACAACAAGTTTATCTTTGAAAAGTGAACTTTCCCAAGTTTATTGACCCATGAAGTGCTTGGATGATATGCACTTTGTGCATCTTCAACTACTTAACCTGGAGGTAATTCTTCACTTGCATCACGATTAGTTCTTTTTAGTACTAGATACGAATTGAGCAATTCTGTAATGCCCAGGTTAAACCATAGTCTTCCACACAAACTCTTGGACTAAAGAAAATAATTGAGTAACTAACAACTTATGTTTTGTCCTTTTTCTCCTCTGGCAGTTTGGGATAATTGGGGATGTTTCTATTTTGGGTTCTGATAGGTATGGCCCAGCAATTCCAGGTCGGGTCAACACCCCGGGCCGGATCAACCCGATCCGAAGCAACTGAGCCCAGGAAAGCAAGCTCAACAACCGGCCCAGAAGCGCGCCGGCCCAGAAGTGCGCATGAACCTGGAGCAGCCCAATCGCGGCATATTTGGAAAGTAAGATCCCCACGATTTTCTTCCAACTCCCATGCAGAGATGATAGGCGTAATTGTAGGGATTTAGTTAGGGTTTGAGTTGAGTAGTATAAATAGGAGAATGGTACTCAGAATTAGGGTTGACACTTTGTACTCCTAAATTATTACGTGTAAGCTTGAAAAGGATAGTGAAGAAACATCTCGGCAGGTGATATTTTAAGCCCGTGGACGTAGATCTCCGGATCGAACCACGTACATCCTGTGTTCTTTAATTTTCTCGCATTGATTTATGTTACAAACTGATTTTCGTTCGAAGTTCATCTGATAACCCGGTTGCGCTTTATCAGGTTCACTAATATCCATTGTTGTTTTCTTGTGGTTGACAAGTGGTGCAAAGCATGAGAATGAGACACTTGACTTTTCTATTGGACCGCGAAGAGGAGAAAAAAATCTTGTTTCTGAATTACAGAATAGAATATTGGAGGGCCTAAGTCCTCTGTATTTGTTGTTTATATTTTCTTCCTTCGGGAAGGAGAGGTGATATGGATCATTTCAAGGTAAACCACATAAGGCTTTTATTTTCATATCTGATTCCCCATGTTATTGTTTTAATTGGCACCTTTCTTTTTTATCAAATCAAATACCCAACGAAAAGGTTTACTTTTATTTGGCTTAAAAAAATTAAAATAGTCGGTCACTTGTACTTTATTTAAAATTTTAAGCACATTTCGTAGATATGTGATTTTTGCTACCTTTCATATGTAATTGGTGGCTCTATTAAAGTTTATCTTTCACCTCCTTATATATATGGACCTTCGTTGGCAATTTAATAAATCTCCTCAAAGGGAAAAAAAATAAAAGGGTCTAGATTGCATCAGTCCGCCATCATTTTGTTGAATTAACCATTTGAATGTAGTTGTATATTTCAGTAGGTTGAGCAGAATTATAATCTGAAGTTGGCTAATTTATCCATGATTGATAATAAGATGCCACGCATTATGTGATGAATGTAAAGTTGGATATACAATTCATTACATAGAATAAAATGGAAGAACTTAAAAAATTTTGGTTATTTTCCGATTGTGACGTCCATATTATGGCATTTATAAATGGAGTATGGAAACAATTAATTACGAGAAAAGGTTATATTCTAGTTTAACAGCTTATATTACATGCATAAGAGTTAATTTATAACTCTTGAAATTACAGATTATAATATTTTATAGTTATTTGGTATTTCCATACAGTTATCTTCTAGTATATTTATGTCATTATAGATTATAATATTTTATTGTTCATTGACATAGATCTGACAATGGCGGTCTGATTCTTTTGTTCTTCGATCTTCAGCACAAAAGTGTCGAAGCAGTTAAAGCAAAGTCTTGAAGCAGTTAAGCAAATTTTGTATATGGAAGTTTTCTTGTCACTGACTTCGTGTATGCAACATCTAGTGAAATCTGCTTATCGTTTTCACTTACTCCAACCGAAGAATATACGCGTGGAACTTATAATTATGGTTCTTTTGATTTTTCTTTTTGTATGGGAACAATAGTCGCCTAGCACCTAGTGGTGTCAATTCAGGTGGCGTAGCCCGGTGCACCTCAACCTTTGATGTTAATGGGGGCCATTGTATGCTAGGTCAAGGAACTTCACAAGAGAAAGCTATTTTTGAAGTGAACGTTGCAGCAACTAAGCAAGTATGTCTAAATTCAATCAAATTGCTAGTCATGTTCTCTGTTCTCATATCTAGTTGGTAACTTGATGCTTGTACAAGTACTCTTTCGAAGATAAAAGTTAGATTTTCATTATAATGAGAGTAGTAGTTGGGTCAGATAACAGGTGGCAATAAGACATCACTCGCTTACTAAATGATATCAATTATGTCTTCGTCATCAGAGTTGTGCAGGGTATGTTTTGATATGACTGCAATGTGCCCCCTCCCCCCCACCCAAAAAAAAAAGAAAATATTGAATAAAAAGAAAAGAACACTCCTTTCTCATGTTTTACATAGCATTGTCTAAAAAAATCATGGCACTATCTTTTAGATATATGCAATAAGATAGTCATGATTGTGCTAGGCAGGTTGACATGTTAATTTTGTATTATTTAAGATGGACTCTTGTTCCTTGACATACATACTTTTGGGACTGCACTTCTTCAATTCCGCTTTCAAGTTTATCAAGTCCATTCTCTTCTTGTTCAATTAATATGCTCCTATTTATGACTTAAGAAATTAGGTTCATAATGATTGGGAAGGGGAGTCAGTTTAGTATTTTTTTGAGCAAAATGGAAACACCTAATATGGAGAAGTACCAGTTGGTAGTTAGTTCACTTGCTCTAACAAAGAGGAGGTACAAGGGTCAATCCCTCCCCACCTTTATTTTTCCAAATTTTTCTAAGGGATTGAATTTAAAAGGAAAAAAAAAACAGAACTCGTAATTTCGTAGGTCAGTTTTTAGGATCAAATGGGAAACCTCCTCCCTTTGCAATCCCATTGTAACTATCCTTTTCTTTGAATAAAATAATGTTTCTTATAAAAAAGAAGAAAAAAACATTAAAACAAAATATGTTATGGAGAGGTAGACTTCACTCGGAATTTTCAGTAATCTGATTTGTGTTATATTATGTCATTCTAACAAATCATTATGGTGCAGCAAATAAGAGGCTTGTTTATGAAGAAGTTAAGAAAGCCTTCGAGAGAGGCAGATCGACAGTTAAAGTCTCAGAAATATCCAGGAATGGGCTTATGTAAATAACTAGAAAGTGGGTACGTTAAGATTCTCTGGATTGTAATGTGAGTGCTTTTTTAAATTTAAAGGAAGCTGTTCCCAGGTATCCTTTCTTAGCTTGCTTTTGTTTCTACTACAAATATGTGTTTGGTGTTGGCATCACATAATAGACATGGCAGAGAAAGATGAGACAGATGGGCGATGTCCTGCATGTCGGACTATCTATGAAAAGGAGAAAATTGTAGCAATTCAAACGAATTGTGAAAGGTTGATCTTTTAATGCCTTTCATCCTTCTCTGTTATGTAAAACAGAGGTCTGATTTTAACATGTTCGTTGATTCTTTGTTTTCTTACTTAATCCACAATATCTTTTGTGATACAAGACAATGTCCAAAATTTCTAATAGGAAATACAAACCAGCAAAGACGAAGCCCAAAGCCAATGAAGTAAAGAAGGATATGACAAATGTTAGAGTGATTTAGTAGAAAATGGCATATGTGATTGGTCTACCTCTCAGTCTAGCTGATGAAGAGGTATGAGTTGTTTTACTTATTTTGTAAGAACACTTGGCTTCTTTCTCTCCAAGAACTTGCCTTTCTGCATTATTGTATTTGGTTTTGATACTACTATTATCTTTCTTGATTCTCTTCAATCTAAAAAGGTTCATTTTTTCTTAGTAGGTATTGGTGCGGAAGGAGTATTTTGGTTAGTACGGAAAAGTGACTAAGGTCTCTCTCTCACGAACAGCTGGTGGGGCCATTCAACAGTTCATCAATGACACATGCAGTGTGTGAGTTTAAACTTGTCAATTTGGTTGCTATATTTTGGTCCTGGTGATTATTTGCTATGTGGTAGTAGTGCCGAACTCTCAGAAGTTAAGCTATTTATGATAAACCATCATGCCTTCGGAGCTTCTTGGTCCTGGATTTGTCTGATCCTATACCTTTTTATTTTGTACATTTTGTATGATGTGTGACATTGTGAATACCAAGACATACGGGATATCGAGATCATCTTATCAAAAACTTATGTATTATTATGTATGTGAATTCTCTGTTTGCAAGCTGAATTAGATCCCTTGGAACATCTAAAGGTCAAAGTGGAAAGACAAAAAATGAATTTATTTTGTATTATTACCTATTCAGAAGCTTAGTGAAGCATTTTAACATTTGTGATGTTGTATATTTTGTTCGAGAAAGCCTCATAATCATGAATATGTACATGATCTTATACATAATTTGATGATTTGACTATCGAAATAATTTTTGTTTTATTTTATTTTATTTAGTTTTTCTTTCTTTTATGTGATGTATTTTATTGAATTTTTTATTATTTAAAAATATTAAAAAAATTAAAACAGGAAAATAATAACTACTAACAGGTACTACAAACCCTTTTATAAAGGTTAAACGACAACGGTTATAAAGTGTTGTCTTTACTGTTGTTGTAAAGACTAGTATTACTCTCGTGCGATGCACAGAAGTCTGCTAGTAGATAATAAATTAATTAAATTCAATTTTATATTACTTTATTATTTAAAAATGTAAATATTGTATACTTGATAAAATATATATTTTAAAATTTTGAATTATATTTATAGTAAAATTTTAAATAGTGTAAATATTCGTTTCTCCCCTAAATTTTTTGGATTAATTATATAATTATTGTTTATGAATAAAAATATTGGTATTGATACAACTAAAATAAATATTAAATATAACAAATAAAAATGCTTACTTTTATTTTATTTTTTCAAAAACCTCAAGCATACCTTATCATTCTTAACCTATGTGAATAACCACAAATAGTCCTATTAATTGCATGCGTTGGAAAAAAAATACAAATATAATAACACACAACGTATTAAACAAAAAAAAAGATAAGATAGTGATAAAGTACATTGATAATTTATAAGAAAATCAGATTTTTCTTTCTGAATAATCTCATATTTTTATTGTTAAAATTTCTCAATTGATTTATTTGTATATAATCTAATTCACTATATATATAGTCTAATCCACAAAAGACCTAACATATAATTCAACGTAAAGAAGGTGAAATGATTATTAATTTGAAATATTATATGTAAAACAAATTAAAAACAAAAAACCTTGTTAGCATTGTAAAAAATAGAAAATAGTTGTTGATAAAGAAACAAAGTGACAGAATGTTGATATTATAACAACTTATCTTTAGGGACACATACATTAACAAAATCCTTGAAATGTTTGATTTGCAATTGAACAGAACTATGATTTTTTTACATATTTGACTCCATTTTATTTTACTTTATTATACACATACATTTATATGAATATTAGTATAGATATAGATTAATTTATAAAATAAAAGGTAAATACAATGAATGAATTAATTAAATTATTTAAAAAATAAAATAAAATAAAATAAAATAAAATATATTTTTAACAGTATTGTTTAACTAATTTGTATTTGCAGCCTAAATATGACATCAATAAACATCTACAATCAGTACTCAAATATGTGATATGGATGTCAAAATTGGAGATCATAAAAAGATGATTAATTTCATATATAATATGTAAAAAATGTTTAGTATAAAATTTATTGGTACTTAAAAATGGATTTTCTTAGAACGAAGGGCAAAAGGAAAAAGTGAACAAACAATAAAAAAGTTGGCACTTGTACAAATAACCAGAAATAACATAATTTGTTTTGGTGGGAAAATGCAATTTATTATTTTAATTCACTTATAGTCCCTCCAGTCTGAAAAATGTGTCGCTTTAGAGAAAATGTAATTGTTCAAAAAAATGTCATTTTAGCAACTAAAGAAAGAAACACACAATTCTTCAAATCTTAATATAAATAACCTACTTAATTTAGTTGGCTATATTTTCTTAAATCAACAAAACATAAAAGGATACTAAGAAAAAACAGATTTTGCTTTTCCTTTGACTTTTTTAAAGGTGGAGATTGAGGGTTGAGATTATGAGGGTGAAGATTGAGGGTTGAGACTATGAAGGTGAAGATTGTGGGAATTAGTTTTCATTTATGGGGTTGCAAACTTAATTGGGACGGACCGATAAGGCAAATAGACAAATTTAACTGGGACGGAGGTAGTAATAGATTGTGTAGGGATATATTTATCATTAACACTCATCCTTAGTTTTTTAAAAAAAGTCTAAAGCGACACTTTTTTTTTGGGTCAAAGGGAGTAGCTTTTATATATGTGTAGATTTCTTAATATATCTAAATCATTCCAAGTTATAACTATAAATAATTAATCATTTCTTTTTAAAATCAGATTATCAGTTGCAACTTATAACATTTCACTTGGTGATATACTCATATACTTATTTTTCAGTAAATCTTAGAAAATAAAATTCAAAAGTAAATTGATTATTTAAAGTATGTGAGTTCTTTAGATATATAAATATTTTTAAATTTTATTTGGTATGGTAATTTATTCAAATGAATTATACGTTTTTGTTATATATATATATATATTATATTTATTTAAAGATAAAAATGAATAATGTGATCAAAATTGCTTAGGTTAAAGAGAAAAAGGACACAGTTGAAGTAAGTTAGTGTGACAAATTATTTTTAAGGGAAAATTGGTATAAATGCCCAGTATGTTTTCTCAATTTAGAAACTAGGACACTAAATATACCATTTTTTAAAAATATCTTCTAACTTATGAAAAGTTGGTAAAAATGCCCTGTGACCGGCTATAGGCTGTTAACCAGCCAGTCACCTGTGAGCTGTCTTTTTACTTTCGAGAAAATTGGTATAAATGACCAGTATGTTCCTCTTATTTAAAAAAGTATGACATTAAGTATACCACTTTTTAATAATTACCTTCTAACTTACTAAAAAATGGTGAAAATGCCTCGTGAACGTCCGTAGACTGTGACACAACCGGCCATTAATGAGGTTAGGCTCTTTTCCTGACGTGACATTAATCTTTTCTTTTTTATTTTTGATTTTTTCTGTTAACTCATTTGTTAGGGTGGAAAAATAAAATAAAATATTAGTTTGAACTTATAAAAAATTATAATCCCCCAAAAATTGTTTAAACTTTAGAAAAATAAAAATTTTATTTGTGAAATTTATTTTAAAAACTATAAAATTCAAAGATTTAAAAATTTATTTATGATATTTATTTCAAAAATTATAAAATTTATTTTAAATTAAAAAATAAAAAATTTATTTCTAAAATTTATTTTAAAAATTATAAAATTAATTTAAAATTCAAAAATTAAAAAAATTATTTCTGATATTTTTTAAAAATTCTAAAATTTATTTAAAAATCAGAAAAATAAAGAAATTATGAATTTTATTTAAAATTTCTAAAATTCATTAATATTTTAAAATTTCTTTTTTACTTTTCTCATGTTATTATTATTTTATTTTAAATTATGAGTTAGGATAATTATACGAAATATCAATAAATAAATTTTAGATTATTATTTTAAAAAATTAAAAACTAAATTGTTTCATTCTTCTTCCCTAATTACAACATACTAAACCCTAATATTTATGGATGTCATGCAATCTTACAAAGACACCAACATGAAAAATGAAGATGAAACAATGCTTCGCCCAGCCCACCCATCCCTTAACTGATCAGAACCTAATCAATCAACCAATTTTTCGCCTATTCGCCTCCTCCCCGTCAAATCCGCCACTGCCAAAGTCAACGACATATTTTTTTCCAGGCTAACAAATGAGTCAACAAAAAAAATAAAAAAACAAAAAATTAATGTCACGTCAGAAAAAGAGTTTCACCTCATTAATGACCAGTTGTGTCACAATCTATAGACGGTCACGTGGCATTTTCACCATTTTTTGGTAAGTTAGAAGGTATTTTTAAAAAGTATATACTTAATGTCTTAGTTTTTAAATAAGGGAAACATACTGGTCATTTATACAAATTTTCCTGAAAGTAAAAAGACAGCTCACAGGTGACCGGTTGGTTAACAGCCTATAACCGGTCACAGGACATTTTTACCAATTTTTCGTAAGTTAGAAGACATTTTTAAAAAGTGGTATACTTAGTGTCCTAGTTTCTAAATAGTGAAAACATACTGGACATTTATACCAATTTTCCCTATTTTTAAGGTTGCAGAGTTTAAAAATATATAGTTGAGGTTGATATACGTAAAGATTAAAAAGTGTAACAAATGTCATAATTTAAGTTGCAAAGTGTAAACTTATTTAACAAAGTAATTATAACAAAATACTTTATATAAAAGTATGAAGAAGTAACAAAAAATAATCTCAATAATTTACATGATATGTAAACATACATATGCATAAAGCTTCCATACTTCTTATTATAATATATATATATATATTAACAAATGTAATGATTTAATAAATTATTTGTAAAAATTAAACATTAACTTTTGCCTTTAATTTAATAAAATAGGAGTTTCACTATTTAAAAATTATTTTTATCACAGATATAACATTAAGTAAAAGAAAATTAAAAATTAATGTCAAATAAAATATATTAATTCGTTGTACTTTAAAAAAATGTTAACTAATATTCTTTGTCAGAGGATTATTTTATTACTTTTTAGTTGCAGCCTAGACCCAAGACTATAGTCCAATTCATAATAAACACTCAAATATAACCTCAATAATAATAAAGAAATTATTTTTCAAATCAAATATATCATTATAATATATGTGATATGTATGTCAAACTGAAAACCGTGAAAAGATGAATAATTTGATATATTATGCATAAAAAATGGATTAAAAATAAAAAGGTTATTTGCATTTTAAAAATTGAAAGACGATTATGAACTTACCAAAATTAACAGGAACATACCAAATTATTGTTAAAATTTTAGGCGGGAAAGTTACGATGACATAAATGCCCTTTGACTTTTATATATATATATATATAGATTCATGGTCAGACTCAAGACAAGACCATTAACCGCACCACCCCCACCACCTTTTACTTTCCCTCTTGTTTTCACCGCCTGCATTGACTTGCATTCCTCTCTATTTTTATAGATCTGTTCTTATCACTCATCTATTACATTGTCGTTATAGTAGACTTACTAATCCATGCCGATTACTTCAAAATTTCTAATTATAAAATCTCCCTATAATGTAATGTTTTGATGATCTTTTGTTATTTGTCCTTTTTCCCTTTAATCTTGTTTGTGTGGACTCCGATCTGCATCGGTAACTGTCAATAATATCTAGATCTCCATGTTTTGATATCATTTTTCACTTTTTTTTTATGTTGGATATAGTATATATCTCAAACATTTATTGTACATTTTGTGAATTGTCTACTATGCTAGCTTTTAGATCCGACAGAAAAAAAATCATTGATGATCTCCTAATTTAAAAATAGTTCCACCTTCTGCCAAGTTTTTTTCCCTCCTTTTCGGCTTATTTATTTGGTCTTCTTGCAAGACTCTCTTGTGGTGTTGTTATTACAGCATGGGGGGAGGGGGGGGGGGGAGGGCTTGTGTTGGTTTGATTTTTTATTTTATGTTTCGGCCAGTGGTTGTTTCATTTAGGAAAGAAGAGCACATTGTGTATTTTTATGTTGGGATGCAAGGAGAAAAAGAAATCCGATTGTGTGGTTCTTTTTTTTTGCTCAGGCTAGACTTTCCCCCCCTCACACATCCTTTATGTTTTTCTCATAAACTGCTTGCTGCCCTCCTCCATCTCTTTTCTTTTTACTTAAAAAATGGCTTTCTAAAGTTTAGACCATATATATTTGCGAAATGCATCTTAATGAATTACTTATAGGTTGTACAGTCACAACAGCCCCACCTGGAAGAAATCTCGCATCATCTCCCGCCATTGCCGCATGAATTCTCTTTCCACCACCATCCTCAGGAGCACATTCAAGTTCAGAACCCCATATAGGCCACCATACTACTATCGGAATCGTCTTTTTTCTTCTCCTAAAGCTTATAAAGTTCGTCTATTAACTATTTAATTTACTACACATGAACGCTGCTCTGCAGCTCAATTCTGTCACGTGAGAGAAGCTCGACGGAGATTAATTTATATAGCTCATGCAAGTAGATGCGGCCATAGAATGCAAACAGAACATGATGAAGTCGTGACCGAGCTGTTCTATGGCATGCAGTAGTGGACAGGAAGAAGCGGCGGCATCGCCGGAAAGCTGAGACAAAACACTCCATGAAACCTTTCGTGTGTTTGATCGATGTGAAACTAAAATTGTTGTGTTAATCACTTGTGTTAGTTTTTATAACAGCTCAGAATTTGAACAATAAGCCAATTTAAATTTGAAATAATCTTCGATTCCAATGTAGAGTAAGTAGCATGTTAGTAGAAAAGTGCTAACTTTTATGACACAGCTTGACAACTTTATTCTGCTGCGAATATGCATGGGGCCACAATAACGCTCTGAAATAAGTAATATTTTATTGTTAGTTTTTTTTTTAATAATTAGTATCTAATATTAATGCAGGACAGTTTTGGCGGAAAAATTACAATTCTGTAATTCCTCCAAACTGTCGTGCTTTTATATAATTATAGATTAACACGATAACGGTAAAAAGCCCTTGTAATGACTGTTGCTGTAAAGACACAAAAGACAACGGTTAATAACTGTTAACAATAAGTGTTGCGATCCAAATGACAACGATTACGCTGCGTTTTAATGGTTGTTGTGGTAAATATAAATTACAACGGTTTTAAACCGTTGTGATAGACACCTTCGACAACGGTGAAAAGCCGTTGTGGTAGGTTGGGTCTACCACAACGCCAGGTACGACAACGCCCACTTATCATAAACGACAATGGTTTTCTATCGTTGTCGTTTTTGCATACTGTTGTAGTGAATTTTGGATTTTGGTTTTTATTTCGACATTTATTAGTATAAACCCGTGTAATACACGGGGTTTGTGGAATTATAAACTCAATTCGTTGTTTAAAATAAATAAAATACTTAGAAATATAAACATTTTATGGATCGACATTTATAATTAAATTCTGCTATTACTGATTATATTTAATATCAAGTTGGATATTTTTTAAAAAATACATTAAAAATATTCTATAGTATTTTGGTATTATAATACATGTATAATTAGTTTAGTTAAAAAAATAAATAACAACAACAACAACAACAATAATAATAATGATGATGAGAAGAAGAAGACCAATAACAAAAATATAGACTATAGTCCATGCCATATGTTATATTGTAAATAATACTACTTATGTATTTCTACAACAATGTAATCCAATATTTTAGCTTACAACATATTATTGTTTTAAAAACTTAGACATTGTATTTTAGCTGTAAGCCCTTTTTTTTTCCTTCATATTTTAATAAATTTGAACGTAAATTTTGAGTGAAGATCCCTACTTTAGCCTCTGTGTACTCCTACATATATGTAGACTCAATTTTAACACAATATACACTTTTTACGAGAGACAATATACCATATATTACTTTTGAGGGATTATATAGAGAAGCGTAGTTTAGAGAGTCGAGGAAGAAGTAGTAGATTAGCGACCGTCCTTCTGGAGCCCGTGGTCATACAGTCGTCTTCTCCGGTGATCTGTAATATTTAGACTTTATTTCATATTATATTGTTTTGAAAAAAGTTTTCATTGGTGATGATTGTTTTTATAATTTCTGATATGGAGTAGTCATTTTATATCTTAGGGTTCAGAAAGTAGGGTTCGATTACAATGTAGATATGTATTCTTTATCCGTAATGTTTATGCGTTCAATTGTTATTTGATGTGTTGGGTTATGATCAAGGAGAAAAATATCGGGTTTTATGGAATATCGGTGTTTCAATTTTAGAGAAATTATGGAGAAATTTCGGTTTCGGTGGAAATATCGGTGCAATTTTTTTAAAAAATGCAAGAAAATGCATTAAAAAAGCTGAAAAATTAACATTATATTTTACAAATTGTTATGACTAACTTAAATACAAATATTTAATTTATTTTTATACAAATGGCATGTTTACAACTAATTTACAAATAATTTAAAACAATGTCTAGCAATATAATACAAATTATGAAGTTCTTTCATATAAAAAATACTCGATTAAAACCACATAAGTATCGTCTAGCATTATAATATAAAATCCAGAATTTGTAATAAAAAGTTTAATACATTATTCTTGTTTAGTTTTATAAAATACTCTCTCCTTCCCGAATGAACTTGCACTGGCAAGTACACACACATATTAAGAAAAGTTGCTTTTTGGGTTATGTTACTTTTCGAACCTATATTTTTTCTTTATTGGGTACATAAAGGTATATCATGGGGTAGAATTTGTGAGATTTGTTTCCTTTTTAAGAAACTGTACAAATTGGTTGGTGGTAACGGGTCGTTTCACCACCAAATTAATATATATATATATATATATATATATATATATATATATATACACTTATCCTTGATCACTACTTTAGCTAGTAGAGTGGTAAATAAGGGTCGATCCCACGAGGGACGGTCGAACAATAGTGCTTTATGTATTAAACTATTATGATTAAGCAATAGAATATAAATAAGCTAGAAAACAAAAAAGATGTTGGGGGAGGGGGGATGGGGGAGTTTTGATGTAATCACAAGTAACACCTAATTGCAATTAAGCAAACCAAATAACAATTACTCTAAAAGCACTTGACAAGTTAACAATTCAAGTAAACAAAGATAATAGAATGATTTTTAGTTTTATAATGATAAAAGGATTCAACCCTTGATCGAGTATCCCCTTGGTCCGGATAATCTATATAATTGATGTTATTACCCGATTGATTTAGCCTTAGAATCCCTACTCCAAGATTAATAACAAGCTCTATTAACCTTGTTGTCTCTTAAGTATAATTAATTAAATCAAGCTCTTCAATTAATCCTACTCAACTTATCAATTCCTAAAACAAGCTCTTTAAAAATCAATAGCCAAATGCATTAAGAATAAAGACAACGGAGTAGATTCGACATAAAACTCACAAGCTCTGTTTTAGTGGTCGAACTCTATGTTATCCCCAATAGAATAGATCCATTATTTGCTACATGGGAATCAGATTCATAACAATTACGGATTACAAACCCAATTCTAGCAACACACAATCAAATATCCAAATGGGTGATCAAACCACAATTCAATTCATAAGTGTGAGTCAACAATACCAAATAACATCGAACATTCCAAAACATAATTCAATCGGTTAATAACCGTAAAAATTACATAAACATCCTAAATCCAAGGTTCAATTAATGATTAAGGGCTGAAATTAGAGTGCTAGCCACTCATATCAACTATTACAAAGATAAAATAAGTGAAAATAAAAAAAGGCATTAAAATAAGATAGAATGAACCAAAAGATTGAGTTGATGATCTTGATCTTCAACCGTCTTCATATTCCTTGCTTCCAATGGTGAATAGTGGCTGAAGGTATGTGTAAAATGGGTGATAGGTTAGGTCAAATTTGAATTGGACCTTATATATATAGAGGAGAAAGTGTTGGGCTGAAAAATGGGCCAGAAACGTGTTTCAAGATAAAAAATAGGGTTCCGGATCGCGGCCACGGCCCCAAATTATAGGCTGGAAACACAATGGGTTCGCTGACTTGGTCCCGGGTGCGAATGGTTGCCGCGGCCGCGAACCTTTGTTGAGGATTTTTGGGCTTGTCTTTCGGTAAGTTGCTCGCGGATAGTCCACTTAAATGGTTCCCACTACCCCTTAAAAATGAGCCCCCACTACTTCAGGTCCAATGATACCCAAAACAAATAAAAGAAAAAAAACTAAAAAAATTAAGCATGACATTGGAAAATGTCGGCAATAGTACTGATAAAGTGCATGAAATTCGAAATTATCGACAAATTGCCTAAATATCGGCGATTTGTTACAGAAATATACAACTCCTTATTTTCTTGTCGTTGAAGGCTAAGTAGAAAAATTTCATCGAAATTTCGCGTAATCATTGGTTGTGATTGATGTTAGGGTAGTCTGATTCACTAGCCTAGCACCCATGAATTAATATATAAGATACCGGGAGGTGGGGATATTGATGGCCAAATAATACACAACATAATTTGTCCGATAAATCGGAAGGGTAAGGATATATTATGGGGATAATTCTTAGGCACTGCTAGAATTCATATTCACGAGCTTGATTGGAAGGTTGGTCTGTTGTATACGATCTAAACCTCAAACGCTTCAAAAAGGGAGCTTTAGATTCCGATTCGTGAAGCATCATAACAATATAAACATATGAAGTAGGATACGTAGTCACGTCTGCATGTGCAATTGTCTATGATTGCACAGTAATGGATTCTGAAACTAAACATCCTAAGATAGCTTTCTTATTATCGAATTTCGTTTTTATTATTTACCTGTGTTTATTTTAAGTCATCCATTGACTTATTGACAGTGTCTAAAATTCAGCCTAGGCGACCGCCTAGGCACTAGGTGCCTCTAGGCCAAGGCGAGTTTCTTATAATCGGCCAATATAGACGAACATCAACTTAAGCGCCACCTTGACCGATTAGTGCCGCCTAATTATTTTTCTATGTTTTTTTTTTTTTTTTTTTTTTTTTTTTCATTTTGACTTGTCATTATTAGTAGCACTTCAGGTTATTTTGATTTCTATTAACATTTTCAGTTTTTTGCCCCTAAATATAATCCCTTACCCCCTCAACCCACTGTAACTAAACAAAAAGAAACCCTCCATTCCCGTCGCCCAACAGCCAGCACCAGAGTAACGAACCACTTCCGCCTATGATTGACGCCCTCCTGCCTCCACTTGCGTCTGCTCCCGCCACTACCCCCGGTGCTACAACCTACATTTTTTTTTTTTTTTTTTTATGTTTTTTCCGTTTACAATTTTCTTTAACAAAAAAATGTTGTTTCTGTTAATGTTCACTTGCTCGGTTGTTTGCTACACTGCTAATGCTAGGCCGCGCTAGCTTTTAAGGTTACACTACAACAATTTCATAAATAGATAACAATTAAAAGACAACATTTTTTTCCAGTAGTGTTGTCTGTTCATGAATTAACAACAATTTTACAGCAATCTGTTGTCTATTAGCGACAACACATTCTAATAGACAACAAATTTACAACGATTTTCAACATATGTCGTTAGCGCCTTTTTCCACAGATAGACAACATTTTTAATGACAGTAGCCCAAATCTGTTGTATATTGGCAATACATTGCTCCAATAGACAACACTACCAATTAATTTTAGGCCCGGTTAAATTTTTGTTCTATCTGACCCGATTAAGTTTTTGAGGCTCCATCATCAATCGCTATAAATAATTCGATTGCAAAATATACTTTTAGCAATTCACTATTTCATAAAACTATTAGGACGTACACTTCAATGTTATAAGCCCCATTTGATATATAATGGGATGCTTGTATAAAAAAATTCTCGTTAGAACATATCCCCACATCATATGGTTTTGTAGAACTCTTTTGTGGGTGTCCTATTACAATATGTGTCCCGTATAAAGTTTTCTATATCAAGAGAAAATAAAAAATTACTTTTACATTTGAATTACATTTATTTGATATTTTTAAAAATATATGATGCAAATATAAAATCTCTAAAAAATAAAAAATTGATACAATAAATATTTTGAGAACACTAATTAGTATGAAATCTTATGTTGTAATGGAAATGGAATATACTATATTTCAATGGAAATAATAAATCTAAGATATATAAATGCCACATATATATATCCAATTTACCCAGTAAATTATTTCACCCATTTTTTTTTTTGAGAATTTGTACCGCTTTTTTCCTACTTGTTCCAAATTCAGTCAGAAAATTCACCTCAACTCTCACCATTGTAGAACCTAATCTATACTAGGGCTCAACAATATCACCGGCGATGAACGATAGGAACCGGACTCAACAATACAACGGTGACAAATGTTAATATTCACCGACGGTTAACAATCGGAACCAGACGAAACTGGAATCTACCAGTGGAATTTTATTTTTTTCGAGTCTCGCACCCAATTGGATTCATCAATACAACGGCGGCAGATGATAATATCCCCCAGCGGTGAATGATTGGAATCAGACGGTACTCGAATCTATCATCGGAATAACACCTATTGCTCTGAGTGTCTCTACTTTCTGTGAGTTGTGTGCCCTAATTGACGACCTATCCTGTATAAAAATTAGTTGTGTTTTTATTTCTATTTGGTTGGCCATGACCTTTCTGATTATAAATAGAGAATTTCCCATTTCATATTTTTGTTTGCCGCAAGTTTCCACATAGCTTTTATCCCTTCTTAATTTACTGGATTCAAATGCAAAACATCTTATTATCTTGCTTACTTTATTGAGACATGGTTTATGGTTTTTATTAGATGTGTTTAAACTGTTTTGCACATGTATCTATGAAGATAATTCACACCTTCCTGATGGTGGTGTTCAGATGTTAATCCATGTGGCATAGAGAATCGACAACTAGAAGGGAAGAGAAAGTATAATGCAAGAGTAATTAATTGATGTTAAATCAAGTCTCTTATGCAAACCAATTCAATATGGTGTAGTCTTGTATCTTTCCTTCAATCTGATAATCCTGGATGTTTTTTTTTTTCTTTTGTGCAGATTATTGCATTTCTTATTCCACTCTTAGTGACAAGTTTCCTCTGATACGAAGCATCTCTTGTTGGACACTGTGTCGTTTCAGCAACTATATTGTTCAGGTAATATGTCATGACTTTATATTACCTACTTATAAATGATTTGGCCCTCGTAAGGTGTCATTTCTATTCCCTAGTTACATAACTGCTTTGTTCAGGATAAGGTCACCCTTGCTACCAAACAGAGTGATCATGTATGTGCTCTTATGCCCTTTTTCCTTTCTTGCTTCTTCCTCCTAAGCATTCTTGTAGATCATGCAAAAATAATAAACAACCATTTTTAGGCAACAATTCTTGTTAAAGGGGCATGCAAGAATTCTTGCTAAATGGATGAAGACTTAAAGATAGCTCAACTTAGGAAAGTTTCTCTTCTAATTCAGAAGGTGAACTATTTTCTACACTTTAATCTAAGAAAGAAATATGTATTATAGTGTTTTCAAAATCGTATTTTGATTGATCACAAGTAAGAATCAGTATGGAACATCACATTCTAGAGATTGGGTGTGGTTGGGGAACTTTAGCAACCAAACTAGTTAAATGAACCGAATGTAAATATACCGTGATCACCCTATCAGAAAAACAACTGCATTATGCTGAAGTTAAAGTAAAAGAATATGGCCTTCAGGTATAAAGCATAACTCTATTTGAAACATTAGGCTAACAACATACATAAAACATGCCATGTGAATAATTTTTCAGGATTGAATAAATTTTCTTCTATGCGACTACAGCCAGCTGCCAAAGACCAATAAGTATGAGAGTACAATATCATGGCGAAACCCTTCTTTTTTTAATTTTCACTATGTTGGATGGATTTCAATCTTAACTAGAATCTATCGCTATTCTGGTAAGTGCAGCGAGATGTTAGAAGCTGTAGGTCATGAGTTTATAGAAGAAACTTTTTGGCGCTGTGAGTCTGTATTAACAGAAGAAGGTCTTCTTATTCTTCAGGTTAGTTGGACCTACAAGTCCAAATTCTTGTTCAACTGTTTCTAGGAGGAAATTGGCCACTTACACCTCTTTCTCTCTCTCTCTCTCAGTTCATATCAATACTAGAATGCATCAGTGTGGATGTTATGTGCAAAAGAATGCATCGCCTCAGGATATACATTTCACTTGCATGAAGAATGTTTAAAGTGTGATAGTGTCCACTGCAAGTTCTAAATATATCTAATATCGGACCATGAAACATTTGAGAAATTTATTCTCCCAGTTTTGGATTGTTTATTTGCTTACAATAATGTCACTAGCAAAAAGTCATTTTCCCTAATATATTCCTTATTAGGTTTGATAGGCTGGTAACAATCAGTGTAGAAAAAAAGTGGTGCAATTGGTGCATCGGAAAGGTTTCCGATTAATAATAGTTGAACATTTGGGTTTTCTTGTTGGCTACTTCTTATAGATGTTTTTGCATTAATGGATCTCTATTACAATAATCTATCCATGTAATTCTTATTGTAGAACTTTCCTCTTCTTTTTAATGAACAGGTGAGTGCATATATCCTTGGAGAATAAGGCCATCTTCTAGCTAGATGTTCAGGATACAGTCCAAAGGAAATTTTCAGCATGATACATGAGAAACTTCCCACTGTTCGTAAGGGCATATCCCTATATCTTCCTTAGTCAATATATCCTGTACTTGTATATCACGTCTAACTGAATCAGACATTGTCAGGACATCAACAATTCCTATCCTTCTTTCCATGTATGCAAAGATTTTGATGCACACTTATCCGCCCGACCAGGAGTTACAGAAGCAAATCTGGGCAATATTCAAAAAGTGATTATATTGGACAATTTATTATTTTTCATAGTTTGAAATTTGAATATTGGTTGCAGAGAGAAAACGTGGAAGTTGGAGTTGAGAACAAAACCATCATATTGGGAAAATACTAGATTAGTTAGTCTGCCTTCGAAAATAAGATGAGATTGCAATGTAAGAAAGAGTATCGTGAGTCAAAATTATACCCCCTTGCACTGTTACTTTAAAAAAAAAATTAAAGGCAGTTAAAAGAGTCTAATATAAGTACGAGCTGTATGATACGAAAATTTAGCAAAATTACTTACTCATGTCAAAAGAGCTTGAGACTAATTGGTGGATGTAGTATACTGAAAGTTGGAGAAATAAGATGAGGAAAACTATCTTGTAGCTCTGCTAAGATTTGAGTGAGATGATTGTGACACATCAATAAGGGGTAGCTGAGGTTAAAATACTCAATTTAATCCAAGTTGAGTCACTATATGCATATTTCATCTGACCTTGTTTAAAGAGCCTACATTACAACCAAAAGAAAAGCTATTTTTGATTCTTTGCTCACACATATAAAAAATAATGGAAAGGCTAGAAAATATGCAATTGTATGTTAGGCCTTGCATATGAACCAACTAGAGAGTAAATAGTGTCCCATCCTATACACATTAGTGGGGAGCGATACACTATCCTGTGAGGATAACTTATTTGGGGTGGTAAGTCTCAAGAGTAATTGATGTATGCTGATTCACAATATGCTCAAATTACTATGTTGTATCTTTTTGCAAAAAATTGTGACTTGAAGTTAGATTCATCATCAATTCGCTTTAATGCATGCTTTTGAGTCTATTTCTTTTATTGTTCGGGGGATGAACAATGGGTTAAGGTTAGGGATAAACTTGATTTATCCATGCTTTTAGGGCTCATTTAGATAGAAAACTAATAACAGTTAATTATGTAGAAGTAGGCTTGTTTGCTTTTTATTTTCATATTTTATGTGAATTTCATGTATATTTTTTTGTAGTGCTTTTATGCATTTTTGGGTAAAATATGCAAATATAGAATCCCGAGAAGAAACGAGCGAGAAATGGGACAAATTGGAGTTAAAGTGCACATCCATAGAAGAATCTGCACAACATTTGATGTAGAAGTCGAAATTATACAATTCTTAATTCATTGTAAAGCTAAAAGAGGGATAGCTATAACTTCTATGTTGATAATATTTTCCAATTCCCGCTACAACTCAGCAGATATTCCAAAGAAGTCTGGAGTTGTGCAAAAATGTGACAGTTGGTGGCGACACACTTCTAGTATTTCACTCATATCTTGAGTTATATATATATCCAATCGAGGTCAATTTTGTCACTAGACTTCTAATCCAATAGCTACAACTTTGTTAGAAATAGGCAATGTTAAATTCCAACTGGAAGGCCTTCCAAAATAGTTTTGAAGTTGGATAAGTAGCGCAACCTGAAGAACCGGAGGCTAAGCCATTTCTTTTTTTGTGTTTGCGGCACTTAACCGAGCCATTCCAGGGCTTGGAGCCACAGTTTCTACCTAATTATGTGTTTGTTTGCATTTTTTGGCCAAAATCCGAGTCTTCTCCAACTTAACCTAGTCCACGCACACCTATAAATACCCGGTACTCTGATACACCAAAACCCCAATACTCTGATACATCAGGGGGGCTCGGATTCATTCTTATACATTCAATTGTATTCAAGTAATATACATAAATACAATATGTTAAGGGAGAGAAGTTAGCCTTTTGAGCGAGAGAAGTTTGTGTAGAGATAGCTGGGAGAATCTAGGAGAGAGAATAGAGCATCTGGAGAGAGCACACCTCTTGGCCACAATTCTACAATTTTATCAAATTAATTTTTCTTTTTCTTTTTCTTTAGAATAGAGATTTTCAATTGTACTAATTTGATTATTTTGTCTATGGAGTAGCTGTTCTATATTCTAGGGCTTGACAGTAGTCCAAAAGATGGATTGATGTAGTTCTTTTAATACAATTATTTTCTTATTATTTATCTTATTCATGCTTCCTTATTTGTTTATCAGTGTAATCATATTGGACATGTGATTATGGTATTTGGTTAACTGTATTGATATTGAGAGATGAGGTTCAATTAATAAATATATGAATGCATGACATGTTTCTAGATTCAGAGATTCATAATGGACGTGAAGGGGATATAAAGTTATGATATTACATAGTTAATTATGGAAGCGAGGTAAAGGTACAGACTTTGATAATTAATCTATGATTTAAGTAGCTCAAGAGAGTGGCAATCTATATTTGTGATTATCCTTATAAGAGGAGTATTAAGGAATATTTGTTTGATTGAATGAATTCTCTTCACATGATAGATGAAACATATGACCATATGACTTGTCAGTATTTATTGGAATTATCTCAATTAAATCTTGCTATTGTTCAATTGTTCATTTAATTTGTCTTATTTCTTTTATCCGCATTAGTAGTTTAGCATCCTGAATCAATTGGCGGTCATCTAGAAAAAAGTAGGTTGTTAAAAATAACAGTTTTTAATACTTACTAACACCGATCCATGTGGATACGATACTCTTGTTCACCACTACTACATATTACGCCGTGCACTTGCAGTTTAGCAAATATTGGACGAACACTATATAAATAGATTACATATATACACATATCTATCAATATATTGACATCGTCTCATCATTACCTTTGAATAGTTATATTCTAGATTTTTTTAATATAGTAAATTTGAAAAGCATGGTTGAAGTAAATTCTTACTCAAATCAATATCCAGTGTTGTTGGTACTCATTTAAAGTTTTAGGAATTTTCTTGAAAGTTATATTTTGCTAAAAAAATGTGAGATGCTCTAGCTAGATAAATATGTCATTAAAAGAAAACGAAGCTTCCTTGGAAGTTATATTTGAGAAAAAATAAAATTTGGAAAAGTATGAACATTTTCACAAAAGTATGATCGTATATATGTGTGTGTGTGTGGGTTTATTTCTAAATGCAACATGAGGTATTTTTTCCACTTACAACTTATTCTAAAAACTGTCTTTAATTGCAATTCGAGGTAGTCGCATTTTACCATTTACAACCTAATTATGCTTTTATACTAAATTTCGGCGACTTATTAAGTGCGTTAATAACACGCGCCTATTCCCACTCAAATCAGGTCACGTGATTTCCACATGCTATATCTTAGCAACTAATCTAAGAATTTTTCCTAAATCCCCAAATCAACTCGGTGGCCAAGTTGAGAGACAAGAAACACCCAAAAAATCTACACCTACAATCCTTGAAAAAAATTAAACAATCTTACACTTAGGGCTTTGGATTGAAGCTCAAAGAGTGAAGATGGGCTGGAAAATTAGGCCGAAGGATTTCCTAGCCTACAGTATGAACTCGATTCCTTCCACTCATTTTAATGTTTTTTGTTTTCATTACAACCAACCTATTTATCCCAGGGTTTTGAGTCATTTGTATGCTTGTGTGCGTGAGTACTTTTTGTAGGTAATGTGTCAGCTAGGGTTTAGACAGTTTATGGATTTTTCTTTGTTTCGATGCTATGTTTTATGTGTACTCTTGAAATGTGCCTATTTTTCGAACTATTAAAATACTAAAGAAGCATGTGTGTGTTGTATCTTTTTCATTATTATTGTTTAATAGAGGGACCACATTGTAAGGGGTTGGTGGGGGCATTAAATAAGCATTGGGTTGTTGGTGACAATGTAGCTTGTTTTTTTATATGTTATATGTAGTTAAAGTTGGGGACCAAAGCTGCCGAATATTGGGTTATGTGGGCAGGTGGGTGTTGGTTTCAAAACCTTTTTATTTCATGGAAAATGAAATTGGCTGTCTCTGTTTTTTCAACAAGTTTTTTTTAGTATGCCGAATCTTAAATTTCCTTTTATGTGTTATTTCCTCCCCCTACAGGTGCTGATTCATCAACTGAATTCTTTAGCATCAAAATGCACCATGGTGGGAAATTCTTAAAAAATCTAGGCTTTCCATGTTACTTAGGAAATGAGGTGAGTTATATTGACTTTTGTCACCGGGATGAGATGTCTTTGATTGAATTGAAATCAATGAAACCTGATCTAGGGTTGTCCGATGCATTTTGTATTTTCTGTAGTAGAAGTGGGCTAGATCAATGCATTGACTTTATTCCATTTGAAACAGACTTTGATGCAATGAACCTAGTCAGTTATGTTGATGTGAATAGGTTGTTGGTGTATTCGCAATGTACAGAATGATGAGGGTGAAACTAGTGAGGGTGTTATCCGAGGGGATTGGATGGGTATCAGGCTATTGAGGATGATTTTGTAGTTGGTTTGGGTGTTCCTATGAATGATGGGGCTGGGAATGGGGGTCAAACATCTTTAGAAGACTGTGAGTATGTGGATCAAGTGGAGAGTGGCGATAGGGAGGATCTCCAGAGTCTTGGTTCGGATACTGACCTTTTTAAAATAGTTGCTGATAGTGAGCTTGAGATTATTACTGATGATGACTTGATGTTTGATGAGAACATAGACGAAGAGGTGGAGTGGGGTGTTGTTAGCCAAAATCTGCCACCAGTAGATGAACTTTGTTTAATTAGAACAATAGGTAAGGGCAAGGGTAAGTTAAAGATACCATTGGTCCTAGGAGGCAACTATTCCAAGATCTTGAACTTTATGTTGGACAAGAATTATTTGACATCAATGAATTCAGGAAACAAGTAAGGTTGCACTCTATAGTGGTTGAGGGAGGGGGGGAAGAAGAGGGGGATTGCAAGTTTTCTATTAATAACCGATTCAAAGTCCGAGCTAGGTGCAAACACCCAAAGTGTAAGTGGGTGATTTTAGGGTCCTAAGCTACCGAAGAGGACACCTTCAGAGTGAAAACATATAATGAGGTGCATAAGTATCCTAGAAAACAGAACGTTAGGGCTGCATCATCAAGGATGCTAGGGGATGTGTACAAAGGAAAAATCTACACAGACCTAGGTGGCCTGTTGATTCAATGCAACAGTGGGTTAATAGGGACTTGCATACTCACGTCAATATCAGAATTTACAGTGCAAATAATTTGGTTTTAAAGGTCGGGGTCGTGGGTGACACTGCGCAGTATTCATAACGTCTAATACCTCTACTAAGCGTGCAACCAGTAAATCAACTTAAAGATAATTAAATTCATAACATAAGAAACATTCGAATCCTTTCCTATAAATCTCCATCCCGTAAGTGATTATTGTAATTCAATTAAAACTTAGCAATAACATTTATATCGTTACTAGTTAGTTAAATATAATTAAAAAATAGTTTCATCTCAATAATTAATTACTCAACTTGCATTAATAGAAATAAATTTGAATCCTTGTTCATCATATGCTTTCAGATCCGCCTCATACTCCACCGACTAGCTCCAAGTTAACGTGGAAGGCTCAATAATGGGTTGAGGTGAGCTTCTTTCAACTCGTGGAGGATCACAATTCATAACAATGATATACAAAATGAAAAACATAAAATATAAACAGTTATAACTTGTAACTTGTAACTTGAATAATATATTCAATTTATTGAATATAAACTTGTAATTTGTAACTTGTAATCCATGTACTCACGGAACTTGAATTTGTATATCCAATAAATTAAATATACAATTGTAACTTGAAAATATAACAGATATAAACGACACAATTAATTAAGTAAATAATTATAATAAACAGTAAATCTCCACCTGAATTGAGATGCTAACTCGGAATGTAGATATTGCAAATTATCCTATTGTTCGTAGCACTCGTTAGTCTCATTATCCTTTCCACTTAGGCATGCATGAATATATCTTGATCTTCAATTAATATATGAGATTTGGAATTTTGGAATTTAGGATTGGTAGAACCTTTAAAAAATTTTGAAAATATATCTAAAAGGAATATAGAACTTCTATGTATCTATTCACTACGCAGTAGTGATTAAATAATTTTTATTTTAAAAATGATAAGGAATAAAAATATGAATTTTTAACTATAGACTTTGTATTTTTGAAATTGAAATTATTGAAACAGAAAATTATGTGCAGCTTTAGAAAAACCTTTATAACTCGCAAACTATTGGCCGGATTTCTTTGATATTTTATAATATGATATAAGACATATATATATATATATATACATATATTATATATCTAAATTTATGTTTTGAATTTTACAAATCAGAAAACAAAAAATTTCAAATCATAAGATAAAAATTTCAAAAAAATTTCAAAAAATTTCAAATCAAGTAATATAAAAATAAAATAAAATAAAATATATGTTGGATGGACTGAAATTTTTACAGAATATAAAAAACATATTAGGGAACAACATATTCAAAAATCATAAGTTTTGAAGATTTATAACTATATATTTCGAATTTTCTAAACTGAAAAATGGAATATTTAAAATTTGGATCAGCGAAAAATCATATAAAATAAAATACGACTCATATAGACCTGAAATTTTAACTATAACTTGAAAACATAGTATTTATCAATATAATAAAATTTCATCAAAATATATTATTTATAGATTGGCCTTTCGAATTTTATAAAGAGGATACCTAAAGATAGAGAGAAAGAAGAAAAAGAGGTTAGGACGATAATGTCAACTCTCCGAAGGACCACTACTGTGTTTAGGACAAAAATTTTAAGAGAAAATAGATAATTTGGGTTGTGATTTTGATTATGACATGAATAACATATTTATAGATTATATAATCGAACACAAAAAAAATAAGTGGTACACAAGAATGAAAATTAAGATTGCAACAATGCTCATTCACCCAAGCTAAACTTACAAGTTCAGTATATTTATATATTCAAAGTGTACATCATCCACCAAAGTTGGGTGGTTTGGTGCAGAAGAAAACCAAAATTAGACCAATACATACTTGTGCAATATAAAAATCACTAACCACTACAATCATGTTAACCACCCTCTCTCTAACACTAATAACTACAGGACAGTAGCAAAAGTGCCACAATGAGAGCAATCAACAACCACCTAACTCTTTTTTTCCAACACACTGGCTTTATCTCAAAGAGCATTGTCTAGGTTTAATTCGACCTTGAGGTTATTAACACGCGTAAGTCCAGCCGCAATATTGATATTTGCACGAACAACATCAGCTTCGAGATTATTGATTCATCTTAACCCATCCGAGAGTGCACCAAAAGATCCTATAATCCACAATTAGCTCCTAAATTCACTCATCAAGTTAATCTGCACCGAACCTCGCTACCCGTTCCGCAATTTTAATAGGGAAATCGATCCAAAACTACTGAAATTTACACTCGCAGATAGTCATCGCACGAAATGTATCTCTTTCCTGGGTTGTTTTCGGTCTAGGATATCCTCTTTATTGCGAGCCGATCACAATGGGAGCGACGATGAACTCTTCTTCAACAAAATAACTCTCTCATTTTTTATCTTCAGACAAACATGGAGTAAGTTTAATTTTTCCCTAACCCCCAATTATATAGGAAAAAAAATTACCATTGTCTTGTCTAACAAACTGAAAAGTGAGAAGGTAGCAATGGAGTAGTCACGCAATCAAAAGTGCATGCTATTAAAGCACTTAATAAGTCGCTGGATTTAGTGAAAATGTGAGTAGGTTGTAAACAGTAAAACGCGACTACCTCGGGCTGCAATCAGAGACCTTTTCTTAGAATAGGTTGTAAGTAGAAAAAAAGGGTGTACCTCGGATTGCATTCGGAAATAAACCCAATATATATCTATATGTGTGTGTGTGTGTGTGTGTACACCAATCTTTACGACACAGAAATTTTACAAGATGGTCAGCATGACAATCATGCAAGAACGACGTTAATATTCATATCTTAAAAAACGAATATGAGTATTTGGTAACGAGTCGTTGGACCGTACCAAATTAATTGTATATGTGTAAATATACTTAACCTTATCCTACAACTATAACTAGTAGAGTGGCAAGTAAGGGTCGATCCCACGAGGAACGGTAGTCTAGTGTCATTTTGATAGATCAAGTGATTGTAAAATTTAAATAAAAGTAGGAACAAATAATAAAAGCACTAAGGGGGGGGGGGGGGTTTGATTATCCGACTATAAACTACTTGTGATTACCAAGAACAACTATTAAACTATGATCAAATAAACTTAAGATTCAATTAACATAGAATGACAAGATAAGTAGATTGATTTTTGGGTTTTAAAATATGATTAAAGGATTCAACCCTTGATCAAGTATTCCCTTGTTTCGAATAATTTATGTAATTGATGTTATTACCCAATTGGTTAGCTTTAGAACTCATACTCCAAGATTAATATCAAGCTCTATCAATCTTGTTGTCTCTTAAGTATGATTAATCAAAACAAGCTCTTCAATTAATCCTACTCAACTTATCAATTCCTAAAACAAGCTCTTTAAGAATCAATAGTCAAGTGCATTAAGAATCAAGACAACGAAGTAGATTCGACATAAAACTCGTAAGCTCAGTTTTAGTGATCGAATTCTATGTTATCCTCAATAAAATAAATCTATTGTTTGCTACACGAGAATCGGATTCATAACAATTATGAATTATAAGCCCAATTCTAGCAACACACAAACAAATATCCAAATGGGTGATCAAACCACAATTCAATTCATAAGTGTGAATCAACAATCCCAAATAACATAGAACATTCCAAAACATAATCCAATCGGTTAACAACCGTAAAAATTACATAAACATTCTCAATCCATGGTTCAACTATGATGAAGGGCTGAAATAAGGGTGCTACTCACCCATAGAAGCTAAAACAAACAGAAAATAAGTAGAAAAGCAAGAAAACATGATATTAAGATAGATGAAACCCAAGATTTCAATTGGAGAAGATGATCCTTCAATCTCTTGCCTAATATCCCTCCTTGGTGGCTTTGGTGGCTAGATAATGGCTGGAATTGTGTTCTTGGATAGGTCAAATTCAAAATGGAACTTATATATATAGGGGAAGAGTTGTCACTCGAGTTTAAGGAAAAATCGCATTCACAATTTTAAAACAGGGCACAAAATCTCGGCCGAGATTCAAGTGTGTCTCGGCCGAGACGAAGCAATGAGGATTTTTTGCTAGGTGAGTCGAAGGCTGATCTCGGCCGAGATGCAACTGAATCTCGGCAGAAACGTGAAAAGAGAATTTTCAAGGCTTGTTAGGGTTTGGCTCTTCTCGGCCGAGATTGGGTTTCATCTCAGCCGAGATCTTGATCTCTTGAAATTCTGGATTTTCCCTGGAGAATCATCTCGGCCGAGATGCATTGCCCGTTTCGGCCGAGATCTTCAATTCTTCAAAACTTCAAGTTTTCCCTGGAAGGCCATCTCAACCGAGATTTGCAACCTGTCTCGGCCGAGATCTTCCTTTAACCTTGTCCTTTATTGCCTCGATCGATCCATTGACTCTGCAATCTTTTGATGCTCTTTTTCGATCCATTTGCACCTGTTTTAACACAAAAATGAACCAACCACATTATTTTGCCCAATGAGAATTAAATGCATGAAGTACACGTGAAATTGCACAAAAACATCACTAAATTGACACTTAAAGCGTCCTAAAGTGTGTGCACAAACACGTGTACCAGTATTTCATAACTTACTCATATTTCTATATTTTTAATATTTGTATTAACCTTTTTAATTCTAAAACATATAATCTATCATCACTTGTGATATATTATTTATAATATTTCATTTCATCACAACCATATAACTATATCCATTTTTATTGTGTAGTAATGTTATAATTAAAAAATGTTCATCACGGTGGAATAATACTAGTTTTAACTTAAAATAAGTTAAATGCAATGTTTTTTGTTTCTACTATAATTATAATTAATTATTTAGAAGTTTTTTTTTTCAATAAGAGAATCTTATTACTTAAAATTCTTGACATACAAGATTCTCAACCTAAAAACGGGATATCTAGTTTAACACAAACAGAAGGATTGACATAAGTAAATGAAAAATGCGCCAAATAATGCGCAACACCATTACAATCTCTAGACATGAGATATTGTGTATAAGTCATGCTCATACACGAGCCTCTTAATCTAATCCACAATAACTCCATAATAATTTAAAGAACTCACTTACTCCCTGCATGCACAACAAGCAAGGAATCCGTAAAGCCGGCCGAAAGTTCCATAGGAATTCAAATCGGAGGCTGCTTGAAAGAATAGGAAGACCATCTAAAAACAGAGATCGGATGCCACACAAGACGTATAAAGATGCACAAAGGCAGGTAAAAATCTCACAAAGGCAACCCTGAGGAGAGGAAAACAAGCAAAAAATAAGACAAAACAAAAACAAAACCAAAATAAAAAGTCAATAACATGTTAGAAAGTGTTTCCTCATCCTCCAGAGAAGGAGGAAGAGAATTAAACTTTCAGGCGATGGAGGCTAGGGTTTTTTCTACTTCCTAACATTAATATTAGTAAATTAAGAGATGAAATTTGTTTATGTATCAAGCACATCAATTCTTAATTTTTATCAAATTTAATTTATTAGCAAACACCACTTATTTTTAGTCATAACTAGTAAATCACCCGTGCGATGCACGGTAATGAGATGTTTTTATTTTTCATAAATAAATAAATATATATACAAATTTTTAGTTACATATTAAGTAAAACTCGTAAGAAAGCAACTCTATTTGTTCATGTATTATATTTACATAAAAAAGGGATCCAAGTAAAAGAAAAACAATATAAACATTTTTCAATAAGTAAAACGTAATTTAGAAACATTTGCATGTTTATATTGCATAGAATTAATTGGAATAATAATGATGATGATGATGATGATGATGATGATAATAATATATTTACATATTCTTAAACACTTCCTTATAATAACATTTGTTGTTTTGTTAGAGCTTTATTTTCCTGATCACAAGTTGGAATCTTCAATGCCTTCTGATTTGTGACCATTGAAATCATAACATAAAGTTGTTCGTGACTGAAGACTGGTGTTTTCAAGTATAAACTAACGTGAGACAACAATTGCATCCGACTTTGATTGATTGTCATAGTATACGAAACAACTATGGAAAATTGTTTGCATTTGAATTTGAAAGGCAGTGTAGTTTCAGAGACATTTCAGAATTAATACCAAAGGTCCAACATTACTTCCGGTTAAAAAAATTCCTTGTAGAACATGAACACACAATTTAGTGATGATCAGTCTAGCACCATTGCACAAACAAATATAATGATCTATATTTCTCAAAAGCATGATTTGGAGTTCCAGAACATAGGATTTCGTTCAAGAATTCAGGTGTGTGAACCTTGCCCAGTACATCTTCATTTGAGTCGGAAGCACTATCGTAGCTATTATATATCCATGCATCATTTTCATTTTTTTATATCATGTGTTCATTTACTATACTGACCAGGTCAATTGTTGAACATGAAATAGCTCTCTGTTGTAAACATGTAGGATCATCCAATCTATTGCAATATGTGTTCTTAACCGTAGTTTCAACTGGATCAGAATGAAACTTTGAACCGCCAACTATACCATCACCTAAACTCTCTCAACCCAATTTGAAAACTCTCAAAGCTCATCGGTTTCACGCCCTATTGTAGACTTCATAAGCCTCATATTTGTTGACATCTCAAAACGGTACAATGATTTCATATTTCAGAATAATTAATTGTAGCACGGACTACATCTTGTCTGGTACCTCTGGGAATAATGGTAATATTTGTCTAAAACCACCACCAAGAACTACAGTCTTCCCACCAAAAAGGAGTTACCTTGCTACATAGGTCCTCAATTGCATGATATCCTTCAATAATTTATTAAGTGCTTCAAAATAATACATCTGCATCATTGGTGCTTCATCCTAAATTATTCGTTTGCACTTGACAATCAAGTCAGCACGTTTAGTTCCTTGAAAGATATTGCACATCCTGTTTTCCTTTACACGAACTTGTATAGAAAATCGAGAATGTGCAATACTTCCAACAGGTAGTAGCGGAGACGCTATGTCAAATATCTCCCTTTGATCTTATTTAAATCGTGGATTTCCAGCATCCCAATACTTCACGGCTACATAAGAAGAAAAAAAAGAGATAAATTTCGCATAAACAATATTTTTATTTTGTATACATACAATTTACATAATATTTCAAAGTCAAAGAGTAAAAAAAAACTTACAAACAATGTAATTTTCTCCTTGACATGTTTCACTAAACTCTCTCATTAACATTTTCTTCCCCAGATGTTTCTTCAGTCAAATCAATGATCTAATTACCATTTTCTTGATTGGGCTCTTCCTTAGTCAAATATACTCCCTCCGCCCCAAATGAACTTGCACCCCTAAGGGTGTACACATATTAAGAAAAGTTACATTTTGCTTTTATATTGACTTTTCAAAGGTGGATTGAGGGTGGAGATTTTGAGGGTGGAGATTGTGTTATAACTTTCCTTTTTAAGGGTGTGCAAGTTTGATTGGGACGAACCAAAATGAAAAGTGTGCAAGTTCATTTGGGACGGAGGGTGTACTACTTTATTAATATTTCCCTGAGTGGGCTCTTCTTTAGTCAAGCCAATTATCTCAGATTAAATGTTCATTGGCGATGAAGAAGTTGGCATCATAATTGAGAATTTTTTCATTTAATATTGTTGTAAGTGCCGCTAGTATGTCCAATAACTAAAAAAAGATCTCAAATTAAAAAAGCCAAAAAAGGTAATTGCACAAATAAAATTAAATTACGCATGTACCGTTAGTGAAATCACTGTGTGGAGTAAATAGAGAATTTGACGAAGGATTTTGGAAAGCATTACCGAATTGTGACAAACTCGTATGTTACATTCTTTGATAGGAGCTTTCCGAGAAATTGGCTCCGAAAGTTCTAGAAAATAATCTCTTTTTGTAAGGATTTGAATACATTATGAAATAATTTGATATAAGAATACTGGAATTGGTCATATACTCACCGCTTATGTGGCACACCACATAAGTTGAGGGACCCACCATAATCTATTTTATTTCATTCAATTGGGAACAGTAAACAAATTAAGAAAACTGGAGAAATGATTAGAAAATGTTTATGTGATATAAGAAGGCAAAGAAATGAAATAAATTAAATTATGGTGGGTCCCTCTGCATATGTGGCGATCGGTGGACATATGATCAATTCCGATACAAATACATGAACATTATGCAAAAGTAAGAGAACATAAAGACGTAACTTCACCATACATTTTTAAATAATCCTAGTGAAAAAACGAATTCAAAATTTATGAAAATGGGCATGGAAGTACGCGTTATTCATTATAACAGGTTACTTTCATTACGTTGGTATTTATTATATGTATATATTACGTACACTAAGGGAAGTGTCTGAACTTGATTGTAGATATCCATAGTACATTCGGGTGTATAGATTCTTATAGTGTATGACCAATTTAATAGAAAAAAGTAATATTTGTATTAGGATAGAGTAAATATGTAATGTTTGTGAGATAATTTTGTAATAAATTGTTGAATTATGGTATGTGTGTGTGTGTGTTGTACGGATTTGTTTGTTATTCTTTTTTATTTGTAATAAATATTAATTCGTTTGTTTCTTGAATTGACATCAGAATGGTTAATTTTTTTGTTGGACATAATATATTCTTTTAGAGATAATTACCAATTTCATTGTCAAACTATTAGCTCTTTCGTATTAAATCCATATAAACTATCAAACTTGACTAAACTACCGCCAACTTATATAAATATTAAACAATTTAAAAGATGTCGGACTAAATTTCGACCAAATGCATTGCATGTGAGTTATATACAGTTTTGAGGGGTTATTTCGTATTTCAACTAATAAAATACTAAATTATAAAGAGTAAAGGCAAAACACAATTTTCTCTTCATTTTCGTCCTACACTACATTAGTTTAAACATGTCAAACACTCTTAACTTTTCTCTCTTTTTTATTTTTTTTTATTTTTTTTATTTTTTATTTTTTTCTGAAATATTTATAATTTGTCAAAACTAATTATGTTAATTGTGAATAACCGAAAGTACATATATACTAGTTTTGATGCAACTTGTTGAGACTCCTCGTCTAACAAATTACAATCGAAATATACTCAAAGAAGACTAAATCACTGAAAATTACTATTAAAAAATCTTGGTTAAAAATCCGTGAAAAAATGATAAATTAGATCACTGGTTAAGATAATTATAATATCCTTATAATTAATGGTAGGTGACATTTAATCATAGCCATAGAACCATATTCAATGTAATCAAAACACACAACATCATTAATGATGACTTCATCTTTTATTGCACAAAGTTATAAGATTGAAGCAAAAACAATATCACATTAGTAAGAAATAGCCATTTTCTATTTGTATTCTTTTTAGTCATGTGAGCAATATTTTATCGTTTCTATTTAATTTCTTCTTTTATCCGGAACTTGGTTCGTCATCTTTGAAATTGTAATATTTATATAGATTTGCGAATTGCGGCGATTCAGTCAAGCTTAATAATTTATATATCGAAGTGAAAAAAACTCATATTGGTGGTGAAATTATAACTATCGTTATTCTTTAATTATGGTGATGTTTTAGTGTATATTAATTGTGTCATTTTAAACTTTCAAGTGCAATTTATGAGATTATGAAATTAACAATAACACATTTGCATTTAAAAGAAGGGAGTATATTTTTTTCCTTTAAAATGATGTGTTTAGATCAACGACAAAATGTATATAATATATATATTTTTATTATAAAGCATTGAGTTTGAGACATTTTGCAACAGTACGTGACAAATATATGGTGTTTATCAACAAATACGACCATCTATCATTAAATGGAAAATGAAGAAGCCTAATCTCGAATATACTAAACAACCAGCCCTCGCACTGTCCTCGTCCATTCTATTGAACTCAACAGTCATAGCCCCGTCCCTTCTCTCTCATACAGAAATCTTGCATCGAAGATGAATCATCCTAGATCCCCTCGTCTCTCACCATCGTTATACTGGAAACCCCAAAAAACCTGCCTCTGATTTCTTCCACTCTCGTCCTCCATTTTCGGTGAATTTCATCCATCCCTCATCCCAGCAGTCTATCGCTCACAAACCAGCACCATCCAAAGTCACCACTACCACATCCATAGACATCATCCCTCCAGGGATAATTATCTCATTAAAAATCACCGGATCTGCCATCTCCTCATCATCTTTGCAGAGTGTACCACCTCCGTCCAAAATCTTTATAATCACCACCACCGAAATCATCTATCCAGCGCCGGCAAGCACCAAGATCGAGTGATTGGCGTGTGTAAAGAAAATGTGAGGCTTCTTTCTCCTTTCTTTCCGTTGTCATGTGTGCGTTATCTGGTTTCGATGTAAATGCACATTTAAATAGTTCACTAGTGGTCCTTTCATTCAAGTAAACCATTTTATAAAATAATCAGACATGCTCAATCAAATTCTTATTTGGTAGCTGCCTAATTTGATTAACCAATTATTGCTTAAGTGAATGGATTTATATTTAGGAGAATAGGTATTTATGCCATAATTTCTCAAGTGAATCACTTATAATTATATTTTTTCAGGATCATTCGAAATTGAATGGATTGAGATTACGTTGTTATAGAATCTGCAAGATTATGGGGGTCTTTTACCGTCTTTAATTGGGGAATTGGCGGGAAAAGGCAAAGATTTGTAATCTCAACCAGCTATTGATCCGATAAATCTAAACATAAATTAACGACCCTAAATAATGGGGAATACAACTATTACTTCCTTATGCGTCATACTGCATACCGGCTTTCCTTTCAGAAGATGCTTGCCTATTTTTAGAAAGTGTTTTGGGCGAGAAAATCACTATTACTATTTATAGAGGCTTCACTTTTATTATTAAGTAAGATTAATTTTCGTACAAATTGTAATTTAGTTCACTTCGTTAAAAGTAAAAACAAAAAGAGTAATTTTGTCCATGTTTGGGTGATAACTTACGTAGGCACCACTAGATTGCGTTCATTTCAATGTTTGATTGTTTATATCAGTTAGGTAATACGAACTAGAATTTCCCTTCAATAATCACTATCTTAAATTTTTATTTTAAATAATCCTAATACAAAATTAACATTTTTGGTTTCTTTAAGTACTTTCGAACAAATGTTAGTTTTTATAGTATTCTATTGTACTGACCGAACACTAAAAATGAGCCTTGAAACATATTTGGCTTATATAACCGAATATGATCATATTTATTTGACCAGAGTGACTAACATTCTTATAGATGTTGAAGGAAAAACACATTAACGTGCCTTCATCAAAAGTAATTGATAGAGGGGCAATTTAGGTGTTCCATTATATCATATATACATAGAACCCTACAATGTATATTTATATAAGAGACATCTCTTGTGAAATAATATACACTGTTTTTCTGTCTATTTCTGCTTTCTTCTCATTCTCTTTATTGTGCCCAGTTTACTTTTACACGTTATCAGCACGACATTGGTCTACGGTCAAGAACGAAAAGGAGAAATCAGACGTGTTCTACAGTGGTGAAAGAAAATATATTTTTCTTGTGTTATAGAAATATCATAATTGCAAGGTATTTCTAGCCCTAATCTTCAATGTGTGTGTATGTAATATGAAAATTTACGTGATCGGCCTACTGAGATTAAATCGGTTATGCTTATTGTTGATGCAAATTTATCGCCTAATCCCTTCCGTTTATTGGTTATATGAGTTTATTACTCAACATGTAATGTAATATATATATATATATATATATATATATATATATATATTAGTATCCCAACATTAGTAAACATGATTGCTGATTTTTGTTTGGTTTTGTTGATATATGTGTATGCCACAATGATGACTAATACATGTGTATCATAATAATGATTGTTGTGCATAATTAATTTCACCACATCAGATTGTTTTTTCAAAATTGTTTTGGATCCGTTGTTCAGCTCTGCAAAATTTATTTTGGGTTTTCTACCTCGGATTACGATATAGGTTTTTGAATTAGCAATAATTTGATGTCGGCCAATACAAAATAGGTTTTTGACTTAATTGTTACCCTGAACGTAGATCAGCCGAATCTTATCAGATTATGCAAAATCCTTTTGCACATTTTATATTTAATAATTGAATTCGGTTTATACATTATCTTTTAATATTCGTAATCCATACAGTAACATGTGCATATTCAGACTAGATAAACACGACACTCTCCACTTATTATTTGTAAAATAGTTAGGTCCACTTGTACAAATTATCACTTAATTAGATTGAAGGAAATAGTGATTATTTTCTTTTCTTTTCCAACTTTTTAGTTTGCCATGAAAAACATTTATTTGATAAAGGAAATTATTGCCACAATACTACTGCTTATGTCACTTAAATGATTATCCTTTGTTAATTGTGCTCTATGAGTATTATATATTCGTAATTTTTGCACTGAACATTGAATAATTGTTTGTTGTTAATTTATTTGTCAAATTTGTTTTATAGTTTTATTCTTAGAATTATTATAAAATATATCACTCTGTTTGTATATATACATGTTCATTATTGTATATCTCCATTATAAAGAAAATTCATGGATGATAAATATGAGTACAAATTAATGTGATAAAGTATTTTCACAAAGCATCGAAAAACATATATGTGACCAATTTGTCTCAAAATCTAACTCAACTCACATTCTTGAAAAAATTGTATATTTCTACGGTTGCATAATTAATATATATTCCTTTTTTTTTTTAGGGCAAATGGCTGAACCAACTCGACCTGAATTTGAAATTTTGGACTCAGAAGGAATCGAGTACCATCGTTGGGTTTCTGATGTGGAAACTACCTTCTTAGGGAAAGATTATCTTTCCACAATCAAACTATCCAATGACCCAAATGACAAAGAACCATCCGACAAGGTCAAAGCAAATGCCCTAATGTTTCTTAGGCAACATATCTATCCTAGTTTACGCTGGGAGTACCTTCAATTGAAAACTCCCGAAGAACTGTGGGGTGCCCCAAAGGAACGTTTTGGAAATGATAAAGCCGTAACCCGGATATCAAGTGAATCGCAATCAAAGCAGTTATCCAAAATAATTAAACATGCAAGAATATAAGCAACACAAGAATTTACGTGGTTCGATCCGGAGATCTACGTCCACGGATGAAGGCAATAACCTTCCGAGATGTTTCACTATCTTCTTTTGAGTACCGGAGTACAATCTTACAAGCAGTGATTCCAGAATTCAGAATTGGAACCCTAATCTCAACAATAATTCTCCTATTTATACTATACAATAACAACCCTAACGAAATCCCTACAAATCCGCCAATCATATCCGCATGACCATTGGAAAAGATCATGGGGATCTTTTCCTAACTTCCCAAAGACGCCGCGCATGAGCTTAGCTGAATTGAGCTTGCACTCTTGAGCCCAATTGAACCGTTTGGCGGGTTGGATCAACCCGGGGAGATTGGGCCATACCTATCAGATGCCCCCTTCCCAGCCGGAGCGAGGTAGGAGCTTCGGTTCAAAGGATGTATTTGTTGGACGAGGTGTATGTGTTGTGGCCCAAGGTAGTACCAGAGTCCGGTGAAGTGGCAAGATTACACTATACATGGATTGGTGGAAACACTCCCGGGGTGGGGCTAATTGGAAATCCGCTCGGAGTGAAGGGAGCAATCGGAACCGAACCGAGAAATCTTCGGTGCGAAAGAGCCCACCAGGGTCAGGTTGGAATACCCCTAAATAATCAACCGGAGTCGAACTGAGTGTCCCCCGGGGTGATAGAGTCGACCGGAGTCGAACTGAGTTACCCCCGGGATGAAAGAATCAACCGGAGCCGAACCGAGTTACCCTCGGAGTGAAAGAGTCAACCGGAGTCGAATACAAAGCTTCTTGGGGAAGTAATTAATTTGAGTGGATGGGGCACGTGATCAGCATGTGCGTGGCACGTGTAACACACGCGGGTGCTCAACCCAAGGACGCGTGTAAAACACGCGCCAATGTGAGCCACTGAATTTGAACAATCGCGATCTAGGCCGTTGATTCTCTGTATTAGAGGGAAACGGAAGTGACAGCTTCACTTTACTTTTCATTTGCGAATTTGAGATAAAAAATCCAGCGGGAAGACGAGAAAGAATTCAACAAATTTCTAGAAATTGCTTCAAGCTTTGGCATTCTTCTTCTTCCAAATATCAAGTAAGTATGACTTCTACCTCAGAATCTTCTAGCGTTAGGGTGGTGGGAACAGAGGAGAGCCCGTTTGATGCTGCACCTCTGCGAGTTATCTTCCCAGAGAGGAGTGAAACTAGGAAAGTGTATAGGGCCGATCTAAGGGAAATCTGGTCTCGTGTAGTAAGGTTTCCCACTTGTCTAGAGGAGAAGGCGAATCTGGAGGTTGCTTCGGTGGTGCCTCGAGTTACCGAGGCTCAAATTAAGGCGATGATCCTGTCGTTCTTTTTTCCGATAGACTTAGAATACATAATACCCAGACCCAATGATAGGGCTTGTTGTCCACCACGGGGGTTCATCGCAATGTATATAGATCAGCTTTAGGTAGGTTTAAGATTCCCATTGTGGGATTTTGTGGTTAAGTTGTTAGGGTATTACGGTATCGCTCTAGGGCTGTTAGTGCCGAATGCCATTAGGCAAATAGTAAGCTTTATGGTAGTATGTAAGACCTCGGGGGTAGACCCCTCTGTAGAGTTATTTAGGTATTTCTATCAGCTGAAATCAATCGGGAAGGGTAAGGGTTGGTGCTCGCTGAACCCGAGGCTGCAAAAAGGGTTCAAGGTGCAGAACCCGAGTAAGGTGGAAAACTGGCAGGTTAAGTTTTTGTATGTAAAGGAGTCAAAACCGATCCCGGGGTGGAGGCGGGAAGAAGTTGGAGACAGGGTACCAAAGGGAGTAACTGAGTCAGTCGAGGTGTTTGAGCAAGCGGGGACGTTGAAGCAAGTGTTTACCGAGGAGGAGTTGGAGGAAGCCGGGTTGTCCCTGCATTATACGAAGGGGCCAGTGGCGAGGACGTCGCCGCCCCAGAGCGAGGGCTCTTCAGCCGGGGCTGAAGTGGAGGGTAGGAATTTTTTATTATAATTGACTGTGTAGGTGATAATATTGCCTGCTAATTTGTTGACTGTTTCTTGCAATGGGGCGCTTTAAAGCCAGTCTTCAGAAGAAAGCCGTCGGGAGCACACAGCAGACCCGGTGCCGGAGAAAGCCGCCACCCCAAAGAGCACGACTCCCGAGGTGGAGAAGACCTTGGGGAAAAGGCAAGGCGAGGTGGCCGAAGAGGGTACCGCGCGATCTGACACGACTCCGAGGGCGAAGAAGAGGTCGGGGCCGATGCTAACACCGCCCTCTGTATCAAAGAGGATTCGCACGGATCCCACCTCGGAGGTATGCTTTTTCATGCGTTAAGTTTCCAATTGATGTGCCATGCCTGTTGAGTAGTAATACCAAAGTTGTGCTACACTTTTGATTTAATATGCTGATGTTGACCGATGTTGTGATAACCGTGTTCTATATAACATATGTTCAGCAGGAGAACACCGAAGACCTTCACGAGGTCATTCAAAAGTTGATGCAGTCAATGAACTGGTTGTAGAGGGAGAGAGACGACTTGAGGATGTCGGTGGTCCCCAAGTTGGAGAAAAGACTTGCCGTTGCAGAGAAGAAGGCAACCGAGGCCGAAAAGGCGAGAACCGAGGCTGTAGAAAAATCCTTGGATCATTAGCTGTAGTACTTATAAAAATGCGCCTAAGTGGAGCGGCTCTTTGTCCACCAAAGGGAGTATGAGCGGATCTTGTCGGAGTTCGACCTATTAACCTTCGAGGAGCTCGAGGAGCGAACTGCTGAGATTCAGAAGGAGATAGCGGTATTGATAGAGGCCGGACACACAGACTCCGCCGAGCTGGTTAGGAAGCGGGAAGTGCTAGAGATACTCCTGAGTATGTACGAAGACGTAAAGGGCCGCAGGAGGTGGCGGCGTGCTGCAGAGGAAAATATTGCCAGCTGTAGCCGGGGTAACTCCTCGAAAGCTCCTCGGAGGAGGCCAAAGGGCGCGGTGAAAAAACCAACCGGAGTTGTGATCCGAGAGCCGAGCCTGGTTGTAGTCGCGGATAAGGAAGTCTAGAGACTTGCTGAGGAGATTGAAGTGATGGCCCTAGCAGAGTAGGACCCTGTGGGATGGGCTAACACGCCAGGGCCAGCTCGGCAAACGAGTCCCCGCCGGCGAGGAGACCGAAGGAGTGGGGGACCGGAGTCCAATCTCGGGGGTATTTCCAGATCCCGGAGGACGCGGAGGAACTCCCGAGGCGGGCCTCAGCGCCGGAGTGCTGGGTATTGGTTAGGAAGTGATAGGTAGATAGGTAGATAAGTTGTTTAATAAATGTAATGCATTTTGGTAAATAAAATGTATTGAAAAATGATCATGTATGTAAAAAGTTCTTTTGCAAATAATAGATTAGTAATGTATGTGTAGCATGATGCGATGCTCTTTTTAATTGTGTTAATACGATGGGATGCAAGTAATATATTAGCTAGTACTCGGGAGTACAGGATGTAGATAAGCCCTTGTCCGAAAACAAGGCATAAAATCTCCCCGGACGGATCAGGCGGGAGTCAACATTTGTACGATGAAAAAGTTGATAACCTCTCCGGATGGATCAGGCGAGAGGGGATTCATGTCCGGGGACAAAGTTCATGGCCTCTCCGGACAGTTCAGGCGAGAGACAAATGCGTCCGGAGACAGTTAACGATTGACGCAACAAATATGCGTGTAGTCTAGGCCGGGGCGTCGCGGCGTAGAAGAGAAGCAGTGTATGCATTAGAAGTAAAAACTTTTATTCATAGTTATTGTCGGAACAATTGAAGAATACAAGAGTAAACTTGAAAAATAAAGTACCGCGTCATGGAAGGAAAAGTATGTACAGAAAATTTAAAGGAAGAATAAGTACTTGAAATGGGAAACTATAGATAGAAACGCCGCAGATTGCTGACGTGCCAAGTGCGAGGCATCGGGGTGCCATCCAATTGTTCTAACTAATAGCTCCCGGAGGCATGAGCGGCAGTGACGCGATAAGGCCCTTCCCAAGTAGCGTGCAATTTGCCCTCGGGGGCAGCTTTGCTGGCAGAGTTTAGCCGGAGCACTAGGTCGCCCACCTAGAACTGTGTTCCTCGGACTCGATTGTTGTGATACCTAGCTGTTCGCTGTTTACACTTAGCTTGATGGATGAAAGATTGTTCGCGTCGATGCTCTAGCTCGTCAAGGTTGGTCCGGAGTGCTTCTTCGTTGGCTCTGGGATCAAGGTGCAAAAGCCTGGGGCTCGGTACTCCCACCTCGGCAGGAATGACAGCCTCGGAGCCGTAGGTTAGGCTATAAGGAGTTTTCCCGGTGGTGGAATGTGGCGTTGTGCGATAAGCCCAGAGAACTTGCGGAAGATTCTCAGCCCAGAGACCCTTGGCCTGATCCAATCGCTTCTTTAGGCCGTCAACAAGAGTTCAGTTCGTGACTTCGACCTGGCCATTAGCTTGGGGGTGAGCTACCGAGGTGAAGCCTGTTTGATGTGCAGCTCTTTGCACCAGGACCGAAAGGGATCATTGGCAAACTGTTTGCCGTTGTCGGATATGATTGTACTTGGAATACCAAAGCGGCATATAATGTTACGCCAAACAAATTTTAGAATGTTCTGACCAGTAATGGCGGTGAGTGGCTCGGTTTCGACCCATTTAGTGAAATAGTCCACGGCGACCACAAGAAATTTAAGTCCCCCCAGAGCACAGGAAACAAACCTACAATGTTGATACCCCACTGTATGAATGGCCAGGCGCTTTGTATTCCGATGAGTTCGGTTTGTGGTAGATGCTTCACTCAAGAGTGCCGTTGACATTTGTCGCACTTCGACACTAAATTGTGGGCATCATTAAACAAGGTGGGCCAATAGTATCCCCACCGAAGCACTTTCTTGGCCAACGTACGTGATCCAATGTGACTTGCGCATGATCCTTCGTGAAGTTCCCGGAGGACATAGTCAGCTTGGTCCGGGTCGAGACAACAGAGGCTCGGTTGCAAGTATGACTGTCGGTATAAGACCCCATCGTGAAGCGTGTACTTCGGTGCTTTTAGAAATATCTGCCGAGCAAGCAGTTTATTTTCTGGCAGATTGCCATCTCGGAGATACTGAAGGATCGGGGTCATCCAATTGGGACTGGCATCAGTCAACACATAGACCACTTGTTCATTTATCGAAGGGTGGGTAGCTTCTTCGACAACTATGTCCGGAGACACATTCGACGGGACCGCGGAGGCTATTTTACTGAGAGTATCGGCCTTAGTATTTTCTTCGCGGGGGATCTGCTAAACATCAATTGTAGATATTAGTTCAATTTCATCAAGTGGCTCATGGTATGAAGTAGGAGTTTTGAGGATTTCAAAACCGGGCTTGATGTGTAAAGAACCGGGTCATAAAACCAGATTTTAGCCGAGATCAGTGAAGAGGTTAAAAGAGAACCGGGTTGGAGGTGGTTATAACCATCAGTTACAACGGTTTTAGTCTGTTGCAGAACCAACCGTTGTGAAACCCCCGTTTGTGCAGTTTGAAACAGCTTGGGTCAAAGTTGGTTACAGCTTCCTCAACTTCCAGATTCGAGCTCCAATACTTATATACATTGTAATCACTTGTAATTGCGAGCTACTTGAGATAGTTTTCCCTCTGTATACATTACACAATTGAGAGAATTAGTGATCTAGGGTTTCTGTTCCAAATCAGGTTGTGATTTGGGGGTTTGCTAGATTTCTGGGAAAATTCTTCTAATTGATTGAGTAGTGGAGTGAATTGAGGTGCATAGAACCTCCGTGGATGTAGATCATCTTTGATCAAACCACGTAAAGTTCCCGAGTTCTTTATTTTCATTTTTGTTCTTGTTCTGTTTTTGTTCGGCTGATTTCTTGATTGTTTTTCATCCGACTTCTGTTGATACATTTATCTTGTGTGAACTTGAGTTGATCACTACAAGTGGCGCCGTCTGTTGAAAACCATTCTCACGCAAGAAAGGATGTCAGGAATGAAAATGGATCTGGATAAATTCTCAGGGAAGAATGATTTCTAGCTATGGAAAATCAAGATGAAGGCCATCTTGGTGCAAAATGGGTTGGTAAGTGCTCTCAAACCAGAAAATGAGTGGATAGAGACTGAGAAACCCAAATATGCTGAGATAGACTAGAAGGCATTGAGCCTAATCATTCTGTGTCTAGGTGATAAGCCTTTGAGGGAAGTTTCGAGGTGTATGAATACAATTGAGGCCTGGACCAAACTGGAGGATCTCTATCAATCCAAGTCAGTATCAAACAAGCTATTTCTCAAGCAGAGATTACTGGCTTTCAAGATGGTGGAGGAAAAGGATATCTCTGATCAATTAGATGAGTTTACAAAACTTTTTGATGAACTGGAAGATCTTGGGGTAATAATGGAAGATGATGACAGAACCTTGATGGTGTTAAATGCTTTACCAAGATCTATGGAGGGTTTCAAAGACACTTTGATGTTTGGGAGGCAGGATAAACTAAGTTATGACTCAATCATTACTGCTTTGAAGACCAAATGTTTACAGAATCAAGGAGACAAGAAGGTAACTCAATCTGGTGAAGGATTAAATGTTAAGTTCAGAAGAAACTACCAAAAGAAGAAGGGCCAAACCTCAAAGAACCTTAAGAGTGGCAACAATGCTCAGAAAGAATCTAGAGAATGGGTAGAAAACAGAAAGTGCTTCAAGTGTAAACAAATTGGGCACCTAAAGAAGGATTGCCCACAGAAGATGAAGAAGAAGGAAGGCCAGGGTGCTGAAGCTGCTACAATTGAACATGAAGAGGACACACCAGAGGTCCTGAATGTTACTGAGTCAAAAATGGAAATGGAGTGGGTATTGGACACTGGTTGCTCTTTCCATATGTGTCCCCATGAAGAATGGTTTCAGAATCTCAAGAAAGAAGATGGAGGGTGTGTACTGCTAGGAAATGTTGACACCAGAGTTCAAGGCACTGGATCTGTGAACATCAATATGTTTGATGGAATTACAAGAAAGTCACCAATGTAAGGTATGTGCCTGGACTTAAAAGAAACCTAATCTCTTTAGGATCTCTCATTTCTATTGGGTGTAAATTCAAGTCAGTTGATGGTCAGTTACACATAACTAAAGAGAACAAACTGGTAATCAAAGGAAGACAACATAATGGCCTGTTTATTTTGATAGGAAAACCAGTGGTTGGTTATGTGGGAAACATTCTAGGCAAGGATGAACTAACACTGTGGCATAAAAGGTTAGGACACATTGGGGAAAGGGGACTAAAAGAACTATCCAAGAAAGGCATAATTGGAGAAATTTGAAACTAGACACTTGAATTTTGTGATAAATGTGCATTAGGCAAATCACAGAAATTGCCTTATGCCAAGGGAATACACATTACTCAAGAACCTCAATTATGTTCACTCTGATATCTGGGGACCATACTGAAACTCATGGAGGAGGAAGATATTTCATGTCTGTTATTGATGACTTCAGCAGGAAAGTGTGGGTGTTTGTCTTAAGAAACAAAAGTGATGCCTTCACTAAATTCAAGACATGGTTAATTCAGATGGAAACTTTAAGGGGTAAGAAACTTCAAGCATTTGAGAACTGACAATGACTTAGAGTACTTATCTAATGAGTTTACAAATTTCTGCAATGAGAAAGGGATTACAAGACATAGAACAGTTCCCATGAATCCTCAACAGAATGAAGTGGCAGAAAGATTCAACAAAACTGTTCTTGAAAGAGTAAGGTGTTTGTTGATTGATGCTGGACTGCCAAAGGTTTTCTGGGGAGAAACAATAAATACAGCATGTTACTTAATAAACAGATCACCTTCATCATCTCTAGGGTTCAAAACACCAGAAGAAGTATGGAGTGGCAGAGTTCCCAGTTATACAGGTTTAAAGGTGTTTGGATGCCTAGCTTATGCTCATATGAAAACAGATAAGCTTGATCCAAGAGCATACATGTGTGTGTTTCTGGGTATCCAGAGGGAATAAAAGGATACAGGTTATGGTGCTTGGAACCTGGAAATCAGAAACTAATGATAAGTAGAGATGTTAAATTCAATGAATCTGTTATGGGATATCACTTCTCTGGAAATCAAGTAGAACATGATGGAATTACTGAAGCAGAAAGACTATCAATTCAGGTGGAGACTCAGATAGATCCTGGTTTACAAAGGGTTGAAAACTTGAATGAACACTCAAGTGACAGTTCATCAGAGGAAGAAGATGTGCCACCCAGAAATACAAACTTAAGAGACTACAACATTGCCAGAGATTGACCAAGGAGGCAAATTCAAAGACCAGACTTCTATGGACAGGCTGGGAGTTTACATTATGCACTAAGTATTGCTGAAGACATAGAACACCATGAACCACAGAATTTCAAAGAAGCTGTCAGTGGTGATGAAAGTGAGTACTGGGTTAGTGCAATGATGGAAGAAATGGAATCTCTGGAAAGGAATGGTACTTGGAAACTGGTTGATAAACCAAAAGGTCAGAAGTTGGTAAGTTCCAAGTGGATATACAAGAAGAAAGATGAAGTTGGAGACTCAGAAAGGATAAGATATAAAGCAAGATTGGTGGCAAGGGGTTTTACTCAGAGAGAAGGTATTGATTTCAATGAGGTTTTCTCTCCTGTGGTGAAACATTGTTCTATCAGACTACTTTTGCCAAAAGTGACACAAGAAGACATGGAGTTGCAGTAGCTAGATGTAAAAACAACATTCTTACATGGTGACTTAGTTGAGAACATAATATGAAGCAGCCTGAGGGGTTTGTGAGTCCAGGAAATGAAGAGAATGTATGTTTTCTCAAGAAATAATTATATGGATTAAAACAAAGTCCAAGGAAGTGGAATAAAAAGTTCAATGAGTTTATGTTAAAGGCTGGTTTTGTCAGAAGTCTGTATGACAGCTGTGTATACTTTGATAAGAGTACTAGTGATGATCCTGTGTATCTGTTGCTATATGTGGATGACATGCTTATTGCAAGTAGGAGTAAACATAAGATACATTTGCTAAAGAAGAAGTTGAGTTCTGATTTTGACATGAAAGATTTAGGAGATGCAAAGAAGATTCTGGGGATGAGTATAATTAGAGATAGAGTTGCTGGAAGTCTATGGTTATTTCAGAAGCATTATCTTCAGAAGGTGGTGGAGAGATTTCAGATGCATGAGGCCAAAGCATTGAGTATTCCAGTAAGCCAACAACTCAAATTATCAAAGGAGCAGAGTCCTAAAACAACAGAAGAAGTGAGATACATAAGAAATGTGCCTTATGCAAGTGGGGTTGGAAGCTTAATGTATGGCATGATATGCAGCAGGCCAGACTTGGCATATTGTGTATCCTTGGTTAGTAGGTATATGTCAATTCCAGGGAAAGCTCACTAGGACGCTCTGAAGCAAGTGTTGAGATACCTAAAAGGAACAGTTAATCTGGGGTTGAGATTTAAGAAACAGGCAAATGTGCCTATTCCATTGGAAGGTTTTGCAGATGCTGATTTTGCTGGGAATGTTGACACCAGAAGGTCAATTACAGGGTATGTGGTTACTCTATATGGTACTGCAGTAAGTTGGAGAAGTGTACAGCAATCTGTGGTAGCTTTATCTACTACAGAAGCTGAATACATAGCATTGAAAGAAGCAATTAAGGAAGCTGTGTGGCTGAAAGGGATTCTGAAGGATCTGGGAATTAAGCAGAAACGTGTGACTATATACTGTGATAATCAGAGTGCACTACATCTGGTGAAACATCAGGCTTTCCATGAAAGGTCCAAGCATATAGATGTCAGGTTATATTTTGCAAGGGATGTGATTGATGCAGGGTCTGTAAAGGTTAAGAAAGTCCACACCATTGACAATGCTGCTGATTTCTTAACCAAAGCAGTGTCTGTGAGCAAGGTAGTTCATTGCTCAAGCCTGATCAGGCTTGAACGATGTGGTTGATAGTTTAAGAACAAAGTCAGGATGAGGTAAGGACATGCACTTGAGTTCATTGAGGTGGAGATTTATATATATTAGTTAAATTTCATCAAATGGCTCATGGTATGAAGTAGGAGTTTTGAGGATTTCAGAACCGGGCTTGATGTGTAAAGAACCGGGTCATAAAACCGAATTTTAGCCGAGATAGTGAAGAGGTTAAAAGAGAACCGGGTTGGAGGTGGTTATAACCGTCAATTACAACGGTTTTTAGTCTGTTGCAGAACCAACCGTTGTGAAAGCCCCGTTTGTGCAGTTTGAGACAACTTGGGTCAAAGTTGGTTACAGCTTCCTCAACTTCCAGATTCGAGCTCCAATACTTATATACATTGTAATCATTTGTAATTGCGAGCTAGTTGGGATAGTTTTCCCTCTGTATACATTACACAATTGAGAGAATTAGTGATCTAGGGTTTTTAACCCCACACACACATATATAGGGACATGTATACTATTATGGTACAAATGGTTTTCCCGCCCATATCCATTACTATTTTGGGTGCATGGTCTTCTATTTTTTCTTCTTTTTCCAATATAAAAATTCTACTTTTTTCGTTCACAAATAAGTGTTATTTTAGATTTTTAGGTGTAATCATGATTATGAAATGGACAATAATACTCATAAAAAATCTATGCCTATAATCTTAACTTTTATTTTTTCTCCATCGATTTTCTTATTACCATAAAATTTTCCATCTTTTCTCCACATTAAGTAATAATAATATTATAAGATTTGCACGGAGATTTTTTTAGATTTAGTTACGGACAATGTTGAAAGAAATATGCAAAAATTGCTATAATGACCTCTTTTGTGGAAAAATTAATTTTTCTAGAATGACAGTTTATTTATGAACCGAGGAAGTAAACCTCAACGCCACCAGTTTTTCCGTCTAGTTTGCATTTGTTATCACGTTTTATATGGAAAATTGGTTCAGATTTAGCTCAAATATTTCAACTTTCGATCTGCGCATACCTATTTTCTCGGATATTCAGTTAAAGTGACACACGTTTTTTCTAAATCTAAATGATTTAGATTGATTTTACTCACAATGAACTTAATGTTTTCCATAACATCAGGATGACATTTGCAAATCGAAAATTTAATGTAATTGATTTTATTCAAACATATTCTATCCAGCAGAAAACGTCCACATTCATTTCAAATTTAGATTAAATCAGACTGGATAAATATCAAAGAAAAACCAAAAATATCTGAATAAAATTACCAAACAAATCTTTTAAAAGTTGTATATGTTGGGAATTGTTGTAATTCCCTCTAACCAGATCAGTGCAAGAGCAAATAAAATAAATGTGAGATAAAAAAATAAAAAAAACACAACAATTTGATAACGGAGTTTGGCCAATTATGCCTACGTCTCCAGGCTGTTGCAGATCGATTAACAATGAGAAAATATACGGTGTTTACAACACTCATAACCTCTCAACTCACAACCTATCTTACCCAAGAAAAATTACTCTCTAATTTTTCTATCCAAAAGCTTCTTTGAAAGCTTTCACTCAAACCCCTTTTCTACTCTCTTAAATCTGAGATGGATGTTCTCACAGAAATGCATATATATAGGTCAATATGCAGCAGGAACAATAAATGTTGGCACGGGAGTGAGGTTGTTCTTTGTCCACAAACAACAACTACTTTGTCGAATTTTTTCTTCATAGGCTTTCATTTCAACAGTTGATGCCATAAATGTGGTGGCTTTGAGCAGCAATATTTTACTAACAATCTCTCACTTGAAGACTGATTTCAATCTGTCTACCTTGATCAATGCAGCAGCTCTTTCGATCTTGCTACCCTAGCAAACCAACTGAAGCTAAACACAGCTTCAGTTTGTCAATGGTTACCGTCTTTGTTAACATATCCGCTGGATTTTGAGCTCCACTTTTCTTCTCAAGTTTCAAATTCTCATCTTCCAGAAGTGATCAAATAAAATGATACCGCAACTATATGTGCTTTGTTCTGGAATGAAAAGATGGATTCTTTGCTAGATTGATAGCACTTTGACTGTCACAATACAAGATATTGTCTTCTTGTTTCTTGCCTAATTCCATCAAGAAACCTTGTAAGCACACCATTTCCTTACTGGCTTCCATGACAGCGACATATTCTGCTTCAGTTGTGGAGAGAGCAACTATCTTTTGCAGTTAAGAAACCCAACTTACTGCTGTACCTCCCAAAGTATAAATGTACCCTGTAGTGCTCTTTCTCACTTCGACATTTCCAGCTAAATCAGCATCTACATAGCCTTTTAATGTCATATCTCCATCTTTGAAACAGAATGCCTTGTTTGTGGTACCCCGTAGATACCTGAGGATCCAACTACTTCCCAATGAAATTTGCTCGAATTGTTCATGTACCTACTGACCACTCCCACTGCTTGACCAATGTCTAGTCTCGTACAAACCATGGCATACATCAGACTTCCAATTGCTGAGGCATATGTCACTTTAGCCATAATTACACGTTCTTCTTCCGTCTTTGGTGATTGTGCTTTGGAAAGTCTGAAATGAACACCTAAAGGTGTACTTACTAGTTTAGCATTTTGCATGTTAAACCTGGAGAGTACTTTGTTAATGTACTCAACCTGTGATAAAATCAAAGTCCCCGACTTTGCGTCTCTCTTGATCCTTATACCAAGAACTTGTTTTGCAGCACCCAAATCTTTCATTGCTAAATGCTTTGACAATTTCTGCTTCAAATTATCAATCGTTTGCATGTTCGAACCTGCAACAAGCATGTCATCTACATATAACAATAACATAATGAAGCTATTGTCAAACATTTTAATGTAGCAACAATGATATGCTTGACATCTGGTGAAACTGATGTCACCCATAAATCTATCAAATTTCTTGTACCACCGTCTTGGAGCTTGTTTTAAACTGTACAAGCTTTTCTTCAACCTGCACACCAAGTTTTTCTTGTCTACCTTTATGAAGCCTTCCAGTTGTCTCATATAGATCTCTTCCTCCAAGTCATCGTGAAGGAAAACTGTTTTTACATCTAGCTGCTCAAGATGTAAATTCTCTGCAGCTACAATTTTCAACACCAGTCTAATTGTAGTCAGCTTCACAACTAGATAGAAAATTTCACTGTAGTCAACACCTTCTGTTTGTTGAAAGCCTTTGACAACCAATCTTTCTTTGTAGCGTTTGCTCCCGTCATGCGCTTCTTTTATCCTAAAGACCCACTTGTTATGGAGTGCTTTCTTGCCTGTTGATAATTCAACTAATTCTCATGTTTGATTTATCATGAGCGAGTCCATCTCATCTTTCATGGCAGACTCCCACTTGGCTGAATTCTCCACTTGCATTGCTTCATCATAACACTCTAGTTCTCCACTATCAGTTAACAACAGATGGTACAAAGAAGGCGAATCACACTGGGTTGGATTAAGAATTCTGGAGGAACGTCTCAATTCTGGCGTGTTTGGTTCTCCACCAACTACTTCAGGACTGACTTGAACATCTTGTTCAGAAATCTCCTCGAGTTCAACAAATTCTTCATTTGTTTCAGCATGGTTGTTGGAGCTTCTTGATTCTGCAATGAACCTGTCTTTGTACATCACATTCTCATTGAATATGACGTCCTTGCTTCTAATGATCTTCCGATTTTCATAATCTCGAAATTGGTAGCCAAACTCATCACGAGATGCTTACACGAGATTATATAATATAATTTACACGAGATTTGTTTGGTCTGTACACGAGAATACATGGGGGTTACACGGGGATTTATGACCTTACAAGAGGGTACACGAGATGCTTACACGAAAGTTGCACGAGATTTGTTTGTCCTGTACACGAGAATACACGAGGATTTATAGCCTACACGAAGGTACACGAAATGCTTATACGAGATGTTACACTAAATTTTACACGAGAGGGTTGGGCGGTGACTTACAGGCAGGTGCAATTTATCCAAAGGCTGACATAAAACAAGAGTAAAAATAAAACACTATTTTTTAGGCATTTCATCATAAAAGAAGTTATGTAAGTAAAAAAGTTGATTCCAAAAGTCTGACAGGACCTGCGACATCATTTCCACTGAGTCTTTATCATATCCAGACAATGATTAGAATTGTTTTGCAGCTGAGGCACTGAGTGTTGTTTCTAGCATTGACTCGGATCGTCCAAAGCCTCGCTCCCAGTCCCGTGGATGGTCAAAATCAGCTCCTACCGTCCCAAGACTTGTATAGCTCCACCAACGGATATAGTGGCGGTCTTCTCGGAGCATGTGGCCAACGCCGCCACTTGGAATGAATTAGACTCTTCACTTCGTGTTGGGCGCTTATTATTCTTTGATGCTGATATTGCGAATTCTGGTAGTTCTCCATTCACTTAACTTCCAATTGAGCAGGTCCGTGGCTGAATGTTGCTATTGCTCAATTACCTTCAGTACCTACAACTCACAGTCTTCCTGCTTCGAAGCCTGTTTTTTCTCGGGACCCTATTCGGTGCTCCACACGATTGATTGGATCTTGCTAATTCTAAATTTCAGATTGTTTCTTGCTCGTCGACCTTGGGTCTTACTGTTATGAGACTTGTTGCAAACCAGAAGTTAGGTGATATCCTCGATCCTTTAGAAGACGCGTTTCCTGATTACTCATCTTCATAGCCTCCGTGAGGCTTACGTCACCTCTTTTTTTTTGCTTTGTTTTCTTTATACTTTATTTAATATAAGCCCCTATTGGCAAACATTAAGTATAATGAAAACAAACTTTATATTAGAACACTCCTAATTGATTTTTGAATGATGTTTTTCTTAGTCTTATTTAGAAATATCAAGACATTATACTTTTATTTTCAGTGAAGTTGATTCTGTTTTGAAAAAAGTTCACTACAAGAAAAATGATTTTTTAAGATAACAAAAAGTAATCTCAAAAAATGAGTATTTGTCAAAACTGTATTATTAGAGATATTATATCGTCATTAGTTACTGGTATCAATAACTCAGACACAAATAATATATTTGAGACGACAAAAGTGGTCTCAAATATTTTTTGTAACAATTAGTTGTCTCTAAAAGTAGTCTGAAAATTGTCTCAAATAATTTGTGGAGAGTTTTGTCACAACGTCTACTCACAAATAACTTATTATTAGTGACCACAATTGTGGTTTCAAAAAATGTATCACAATAGAACTTTTGTTGTTGCAGTGGTTTGAGTCATTATACAGTAAAACCTCTATAAATTAATACTCTATAAATTAATAAACTCTCTAAAATAATATTTTTCTCCGGTTCCAACTCAGGCCAGTTCAAAAATCGATCAATTTTGATAAGATAATAAGATAATAATTTTTTTTAAAAACATCTATATAAATTAGTGGTCCCATTGATATCATAAATTAATAATTTCTTCAAATTACAAAAATAACTACGACAATTTATTAAAATAAGAATCTATAGTTGATTGCTTCTTGGCAAAAGTCAAATCTACTTGGAGCTCATCTCTAATATATATATGTATAAATCTCATCCAATAATTCTGGTGTTATACTTTCAAATTGCATCAAAAAGTTGTGAAGCATTCTTGATGCTACAAGTGTTTCCTTCCTCATAACTGGTTTCAACGGTACTGTATCACTCTCGTCGTCATCATCCACATTATTGTCGATGATGGTTGCAAATGAATCGCATTCACTTTATACGTTGGATTTTATTTGCAGTTAAAGTTATGGTATTATGTATTTGATTATTATGATGAATATATTTGTTACATTAGTTCAATGAATATATAATAATTAGATGCACTCACCTTTATGAAAAATAAATTCACTCGTTGTACTGAAAAAACTCTTTAAATTAATAAATTATTAATTTATAGATAAATTAATACCTCTCTAAGATAATAAATTCTTCCGATCCCAACATTATTAATTTATAGAGGTTTTACTGTACTTTTCTTTAATTGGATCTTATAGAACATAAAATGACCACCAAATGCAGTAGTCTGATTTTTAATCTAAATTAATGTACAAGTACTCAATATATATTAGTAAACACAAAAATTTTTTGGGAAAAACAAAAGAATATAGAGAGACGAAATATGTTATTATTCATAAAAATAAGTATATAACATAAAATCTTAAATTTTTTATTGTTAATAAAATTGATATAAAAAAACTAACTAAAAGATTTTGTAATATATATTATGAAAATTTAGTTAGCAAGTATGATTAAGTAAACATATTAGTAAAATTTACACACACGTGTCAATGTAAAAAATGTTACATAGACTTCAATTCAATGGTCTACTTAAACTTCTATTTTTAAGGATTTTCTTGCATGGAGTTTATTTTTATGTTATTATGATGAACTAATTGCTCTTGTTTTGTTTAAAAGTTTTCATCAACCTATGGACTATTGATCTCATGTGTAGATTTTATATTTCCTAATCAAGAAACACATCATAAAGTTTGTTTGTGGCGTGTTGGCAAAGACTACTTCATCCATAATATCATTATAGACAAAATATAATTTATCATCTTAGTTTTGCATGCTTTTACAATTCATCATACAAACTTTTTTTGATGCAATCGATTCACCATATGAATGGGCAAGTTGTTGCAGATTGGCATATCAAAAAAAATTCAATCATTTTATTCACATCCACGTGTACGATTGTGGACAACTGGTATTTCATCTAAATAGCAACTCGCAATATATAAGTGCAAAAACACAAAAAATTAGATGACAATCTACAATTTACCAATGATTATAAATAGTGCAGTGCAAAATGTGCAAAGTTCTCACACCCTAATAAATGCGATAGTTTAAAAAATGAAGGTGATTGGAATTTATACTTACTCCATTCCATAATAAGTGTTCTATTTGAAATATACAACTTTTATTGACCATTTTGATGAAGATACAACTCCCTGAAATCAGTAATTCAAACTCACGGCTGATATATATATATTATCTTATTTATGCAATATATAAGTAACTCATGAAATCAAACAATCTAATTTTTTACTCCAACTAATAAGACCCTATATAGACTTTTGAAACATGATTCTCAGTTTGGGACAATAACTTCTTTTAAATGAGACTTTTGTTATGGGACTAAGAGAGTATTATAGATAGTTGAAATAATATAACTACTACTATTAAATTTATAATCGTCCGAGAAGATACACAAACTATAAGTTTATTAAAACACTAAATTGATTGAAGTTGTATGTAAGAAATTTTAATAAAATCAAAGTGCTTACACTCATAGTATGACATGATCATCTTATATATAATCAATTTATTATTTTATAGATATTTTCTAGAGGTAAAGAATACATGTGAAACTTAAGCACGCATATAAGGAAGGGTAATAAGGAGTTGATATATCTTTTGAAGGTTATTATTTTAGTTTTCTTTAGTTATGTATAACTTGGTTAAAGGTAATGACTTCTATAAAAAAGAATATAAAATAATGAGTCAATAATTGATTATTTCTTAAAATGACGAGTAAAAAATTGATTGATTTAATTGCTAAGCAAAATATTCTAATGTAATAGTTTAGTCGATCGACTAAACAAGTATAAGTTATTGAAATATGATATAATAGTAAATAAAAAGGATGTAGAACATGTTAAGATTAAGGGGTGAACTCAAAGAATAAGTATAATAATATTTTCTAAAAAGTGCATTAGAAGCTACAATTTAGAAAGTGGAAGACATGCTCAAATGAACATGAAAATTATAACATAATTATGAATTAAGAAATTGTATAATTAATAGAGAAAACGTTTATCAACACTTAAAATGAAAATTTTGCAAATAAGAATAGATGAATTATTGATGAAAGAGAATAACACCGTAGAAAACCAATAATCTCTTGGTCAAGGGATCCAAAATGAAATTTATGCTTTTAATGATAAATATCTGTGAACATTACAATAAGAGAAAATAATAATTTATATTGAATTTCCTCGACTATTGGTTTTTTTATCCTATCTCTACCTTTAACGTGATATTTTTAATCACATCTAAAAAATATTAAAAACTATCCTAAAAAAAATCATTTTTAATAGATAACATAGTTGAATATATTAAAGAAAAATTAACGTTAAGTAAGTTATGGGAGATGTATGAAAATTATAAATTTTAATGCTAATTAAACTTAAGATTACAAAATTTTATTTGTTAGATAAATCATTGTACGATAATACATGGAGAAAGTTCACATGCAACTTATAGGTTTAAATTTAATAATAGGACTTAATAATATTTTTCTAAAGATAAAGAAAAATAAGATGTCATACTAAGCTTAAGTGGTGACCGCAAAGAAAAAATAAAGGAAAACAATAATATCAGGGGAACAAGAAGCTACTGTTTGAAATGTAGTTGACAATGTAAAATTAAGATGGAGAATTTTAAATGTAATTTAAAGATATAAAAGTGTTTAACGAATAGAGAAAAAGAGTAACAACAACTTTATATAAAAAAATCATGTCAATTATAGAATGTTAAATTATAATTCACATATATATTGGTGGAAAAGAAAATATTCTATAACAAGGCACATATTTAGTCTTATTTTTCAAATTTAAATTAAACTAGCAATTTATATTTTTACATGACAATTTTCTTTATATGAACATAAATATAAATCGAATTTTATGCTTGTAGGAAATGAGGTTATATATTAAATTTATTTTTAATGGATTTAGAAGAATGAAATTAATATATTTAATAAATTACAACTCGAAAAAATAATAGTTGATATCCAAATTTAATTGACTTTAAAATATACCATAAAGTATTTTATTATATATATATATATATATATATATATTTATGTATAATATTTTAAGATTATAAAATTGGGAAAATCTAGTAAAATAGCTTATATATAAAAATAATAAAAGATATGACTGAAGATGTAATTACTTTAAATGCCTCAATTGTGATATCACGTATAGTGTTAAAAACTACTGGTATATATAATAAGTTGGTTTTAGTCAAATATATCTATGCGTTGAACATTATTTTTAATCACATATCTTAAAAACCTAGCTACAAATTCTATTCACTAATGTATTGGTGATGTAATTTAAGTAGACCAAGGAAAAAATGTTCTATTAAAAAAATGGCATAAAACTTACAAGGTTTATGATAATTGAATTTTGGATTAAGGTATGAAATTTTATTGTACTAATAATAGAATTAGTAAAATGACAAACATAAAAATTAGTGAACATGAATAATTGCACCTATTTAATTTAAATATTTAAAATCCAACATGAAAGAATTTGATTGAATAAATAAAATTATTATATCTATATTTTAAGCATATGTTATAACTGAAGAAACAAATATAGCATAGCAAATATATAATAATTCCATTGAAATAAAGTGCGATATAGTCCAAATAAAAAAAAAATAAAAGAGGAGAACAAAATCAGAATGCGTGATTTAAACAAATATATATATGACAATTAATTGAATGTGTAAGGTGAGAAAATTGGGGAGTGTTTCACTAAAATTAAACAAGGAAGTAAATAATTAAAAGAATATAATTAGATAAAAATTCATGACTATTTGGTCAGTTATAATTTGAAGCATGACTTTTTAAACATAACATAAAATTATACCAACTTTACAATTTTTTTAATTCGATACACCCGAACAAATTTTTGGATTCAATTGATGAAGTGGAAAGCGAAATCGAGATTTTGACTGTCCCGGTTCTAGACGTATAATCATACAACTGATAATGTTTAATAACTAAGTTCGATAATGAAACAATATATTTTTTACTTAGTGGGGGTAAAAAAGTTCATACAATTACATATACACATGTTCGACCAGTCGGTCTCACAGTCAGGCAGGCTTGGACAGGTTAAAATCTCAATTTCAAGCTCCACATCTGCAATTGGAGCTCAAAACTTTTATGGGTTCATTGAATTGAAAAACTATCAAGGTGGTGCATCTCTATGTTCTAGTCGAAAAATCATGTTGCGAATGATATTTAATCAAAGATCATGATTTTTTACGTAATTAACCATAAAAATAGAAAATAATGAAAAAAAAATGTTCAATTTACATATAGATTGGAGGATGTGTCTCGATTGAAGATTATGAGACACTATGTATATATTCAACCATCCATAAAATGTACATTATGCATTCTATAGTTATAGGGGTCTTCTTTTAAATCACGCATATTTTTCAAATTCTGACGTAGAATTGAAGAAATAATTGAGAAAATACAATCTTAGATAAATAAGTAAACTATACTTGGGGGAGGGGGTTATACTTACTAAAAATATTTTTTAAAAAACAAAAGTTCTCATAACAGAAGTTGGATTTTAGGTCGTGATACAAGTTGCTCGAAGTTTTCCACGTTGAAATATGAAAAATTTATGTGCAAATGAATGTTGAAATCTGAATTATTAAATCGAGAAATTATAGAGAAAGTATAATTGACATAATATTTTTGTGTGTATCTAATAATAATGAACTTACAAATGTCAGTTGATGATATAATGAGACAAATAACCTTGTATTTTTTGTTCAAATGCCAATGATTTGGTGTCAAAACAAGAGAATCTACACCTTCATTATTCCATAGTTTTCAATCATCTTATAACTTTATTCCCGATATATTAATTATGTTAGAGTCTATGTATATGGAGAAGAAAACAATAATCACGATATATCAAACTTCGTATATTAATAGAAAATTTTGATAAGACTAAATATTTCTACATTATATCACGGTATACTCTTTTTTTAAAAAAAAAATCTTTTAACATTATTATAACTCGTTTTGTTAAGACTAAGATTATTTATTTATTTTTTTCTCCTTTGTGATTATCTTTAATTATTATTCGATTTTGAATTGTGTTTGTTTAATTGATCATATTCTTCATTTTTTCTGGCACTGAATAATCTAGAAGTTGTGTGTGTATATATATATATATGTATATATATATTTCATTAAGAAATAATTACGAGGGATTTTATTAGAACAATCGAATAATACCACCACACAGTACTGTACAATTTACCTTTTGTTCAAATTAAATTTTGTGATTAGATAATAGTGAAAAAATAGTGACCATGTACATCGCACGTGCATATTGCTAGTACTTTTCAAATATTAAAATTGAGGTGTTCGTTTATAGGATATGTTTCTATTTGTTCGATCAAAAGTAATCGAACATCTTCTGTAATTTTCTGAGAGAACATATTTTTATGCATTGGATTAAAAGCAATAGAACACCTTATTGTTAGGATGTGTATGGTCAAACTATTTGCTACCATAAGCCCCAACTTAAAATAGAAAACAAGATGAGGAATTTTAATTTTAGCTTGTTAGAGATAATTATAAAATGAGATGTGAGGGGCATGGAGGGAGGGAGAGACAGAGAGCGAGCATTGGACGTGATCATTACGTCAGTGCCGTGGGATTTCGGTCAAGGAGAAAAGAAACAAATGGTTCCAAAAGAGCAACACATTTTTGGGATTTGAATATTGTAGTATCTTCAATATTTAGGTGAATAATTATTTTGGAAAAAAAATTCTAGTGTGTTTGGATATGGTGGTGTCTAAATATTTAGTATTAATTATTTTGATAGTTTTGGGAAATTTTTCAAGTGTGGGTTTTTTTAAGTTTGTTCGGATATTGTAGGTGATTATTCATTTTGTTAGTCTCTAGTGGTTTCCTCAATTATTATTTATTAGGTTAGCGCAGAATTTATACTGCCTTGTGTTTTTTCCTCTCGTGGTCTTTCCTCTTTACATTGGAGGATTTTCCCACGTAAGTCTGATTTATTTCGATTATGTCTATGACTATTATTACTAGAGGGTTTTTCCAGTTAAGTTTAATTTGTTTTGTTTCCTTTGTGCTTATTTGGCTTAAATTAATTCTCACAAGGTTAATTGATTGCATTAGTGGCGATTTAATTGATACTTGCCCATATATTTGGAGGTATATGAAAAGAAAAAATTCACAAATGGTGGCACCATGGAAGCCCCGACTCCGTATGACGTCCGAAGACGGGAGCTTGCCATGTATTTATTGGGCCTAGTAGGGTGGTGTTTTGTTTGTTGCTTGATAGTATAGAGTTTGGAGAGAATAGCTAAATTAAAGAAAACAAGTTAAGTCCAAAAGTAAGGGAAAATGAATTCTCCAAGAGAGATCTGGCGAGAGTTTTCGCCGACTTGAAATTACAAGAAGCCGCAAGAATTTGCGGTGCTTTAAAGTAGAGCATTGATTTTGAGTTGTTTTCTCTAACTTGATCAAATATTATGGTGTCTAACAATTTATTATATATTTTGCAAGAGGGTTTGGTATTTTCTCCAAGGGAAAATTGGTAAAAATGCCCTTTAAGTTTACCATAATTAAAAAATTATCCTTTAAGTTTGGCACTTTAAAAAATTGCCCCGTAATTTACAAAAAATTGTTAAAAATACCCTGTGACCAGCTATTACAAATATCCCAACCGGTCAAAGGCTGATTTGGCGTTTTCTTTTCAAATGTGGTTTTATACATTTCAATTTTATTATTGATTTATCTTAATAAACAAATCTTGATACTTTTTAAAATAAATTCGTAAGAAAAATACATAAAAAACAATACAAATTTATTGTTGACTTTTAATACACTAATTTTAGTACTTTTATCAAATAAGTTTATTAAAAAATACATAAAAAAACTTAAAAATAAATTGAAAAATAATGATGAACTATTCATCTTCTTCCTAAACTATCTGCTCAGCAATGCCATCCTCCGGCATGGCTCTGGCCTATTTTCCGACAGTGGAACGAAGCCTCGCTCCTACACCCACCCCGACGCTCAATGCCAACAAAATTACGTGTTTCCGTTCCATCACAGCAGCATCAGTATCACTCACAAAAATCTTACAACATCCATGTCTACCTATGCTCTTCGATTCTAGCAGAGATTTGGTGAAAAAATGTGGGTATGTAAGCGGGTGAAGCGATTTTGATTATTGTTGATTTATTAATTTCAACTATCTCACTATAAATAGAAATTAGAAGTACCTGTAGAAGTGGATGGTGATTCAACGACTAGAGCGAGATCTTCAGAAGCCCTAATCGCGATTTGATGTTTCGTAAGGTTTGAATTTCCGCCGCCGTGAGGGTGACAACGGAGGAATAGGACAGGGTGAAGAAAGGAACGAAGATAAAATGGATGCCTGGCGGTGCTGGGAACAGATCTGGGGAAGATGACATTTTATTTTTTAGTTTGTTTGATTTTTTTATTGAGAGGATTTTTTTCAAGTTATTTTTTAGTTTATTACAACTCAGCAATAAAATTCCTTTTTTTTTTTTTTAATTTTGTTTTTTAGTTTTTAATGTATTTCTTTAACTAATTTATTTAAAAATGTATTAAAATCATTTTATTAAGCCAAATCAACAAAAAAATTAAAATGTTTAAAGCAATACCAGAAAAAAAAATGCCAAATCAGCCTTTGATCGGTTGGAATACATGTGATAGCCGGTCACAGGGTATTTTTACCAACTTTTTATAAATTACGGGGAAATTTTTTAAAGTATCAAACTTAAAGGATAATTTTTTAATTATGGTAAACTTAAAGGGCATTTTTACCAATTTTTCCTTTTCTCCAATTGATATTTATTAGATTAAGGCAAAATTCAATAAACGTTGTAATTACTATTTGATATAGTGAAATTGACATTCGATTGCCCCATGGGTTTTTGCTTTACACTGGAGAGTTTTCCACACAAATCTTAGTGTACTGATTTATTTTGTTTGCGCTTGTGATTATTATCTATGCGTGTTTGATTTGATATATTATTTTATACAAACTTAATTATTTGTGTTCCCAACATATCACGCGCCAAAGAATCACCGACCAGCAGGAAGGAATAAATGACGCCCAAATCCAAACTCCCTAGTTTGTCCTAAGATAACTAGAACACAACTTGTGGTAAGCTACCGCAGAAGTAACCTAGCCCGTAATATCCTTTGTCTATACCCTATGATCTTACGTCAAAGAAAATACAAAAGAGATGATATCACAGGCAATCTATGTACATATATCCTAAATAAGAATTAAAAAAAAAAAAAAAACAGAATAAAACACATAAAGAATAAGAATAATCAATTACAATCTTAACATCATCATTAATATAAAGCTAGGTAAACACCTATATTTTCGAGCTAGAATCTCCAACTCGAGCGAGAATCTCGAACGGTTTGACATATCTTGGCCTCAACTTACCTCTTTTCCCAAGCAAAAAACACCCCTCATAGGTGATACCTTTAGGAAAACGTTCCCTTCAACCTCGAACTCCAAGATCTTCCTACGTTAGTCGAAATAAGACTTTTGATGATCTTGAGCCACTTTCATCATTTTTCGAACTTTCCCCACCACTTCCACAACCTCTTTCACAATAGCGGGCCCTACAAGCTTCTTTTCTCCAACTTCATCCTAATACAAAGGCGATCAACACTTTCTTCCATACAACTCTTCATAAGGCGCCATGCCGATGGTAGATTGTAAACTGTTGTTGTAGGCTAATTCGACCAAAGACAGGTAATATTCCCAATTATTCCCAAATCGATCACGTAGGCTCTCAACATATCTTCTAGAATTTGTATCATCCTCTCTGAATGTCCATCAGTTTGAGGGTGATAAGTCGTGCTAAAGTTCAACGTGGTTTCCATAGTCCTCTACAAACTCTCTCAAAACTTCAAAGTGAAACATGGTTCACGGTCGGAGACGATAGACACTGGGACTCCATGCACCTTCACTATGTCAAGAACGTAGATCTGGGCATACTGGTAAACTCGCAGGTTCATCTTAATTGGAATAAAGAGGGCGGACTTCGTGAGACGGTTCACCACTACCCACACTGCATGATTTCCTCTCTCATAACGCGGAAGTCCTACAACAAAATCCGTTGCTATGTTCTCCCACTTCCACTCAAGGATATGAAGAGACTTTAACAATCCATATGGTTATTGATGTTCAGCTTTCACTTGCTGACATGTGAAACAACTCTTTACAAACTCGGCCACATCGTTCTTCAGGCCTTCCTAAGAATACATTCTCCTCAAGTCTTGATACATCTTTGTACTACTGGGATGAGCGGTGTACGACATACGATGAGCTTCCACCAATATTTCCTTCCTCAAAACCGAATCATTTGGAACACAAATTCTTCCTTCGAAAATCAGCACTCCATCTTCAGACAACGAAAAATTCACATCTCCTTCGGACGTGATGCGCTCTCTCACCTTCTGAAAAGTCTTATCCTGCATTTGTGCCTCTCTTATCCTCTCCTTCAAGGTCAGTTTCACAACCAAGGTTGCACAGACCGCTTCTAACGACTTCGATGGTGCTACAATCTCAAGTCTCAATTTAGAGAATTCCTTGATCAGTCGGTCCTCGTTAGTCAAGATACAAGACATCTCCTCCCCAGCCTTCCGGCTAAGTGCATAGGCCACCACGTTCACTTTCCCTAGGTGATAATGTATCGTGTAGTCATAATCTTTCACCAATTCCAACCACCGTCGTTGCCTTATATTCAACTCCTTTTCCATGAAGAGGTATTTCATACTTTTATGATCCGTGTATATGTCACACTTACCTCCCTAGAGATAGTGTCAGTAAATATTCAAAGCATGTACCACTGCAACTAATTTGAGATCGTGTGTGGGGTAGTTCACCTCATGCTGCCTCAATTATCTCGATGCGTAGGCTAACACCTTGCCATGTTGCATCAGAATACATCCTAACCCCTGCTTTGACGCGTCGCTATATATTACAAACTCCTTTGTAGGATCCAGAATTGTCAATATTGGCGCTATGGTTAACCTCCGCTTCAACTCTTGAAAGCTATCCTCACATTTCTGGTCCCACACAAACCTCTGCTCCTTCCTTGTTAACCTCGTCATTGGTGCGACTATTTTCGAAAATCCTTCAATAAATCTATGATAATAACTGGCAAGACCTAAGAAACTCCGAACTTCATTTACACTTGAAGGAGCTTTCCAATCATTCATGGCCTCTACCTTTGCTGGATTGACCTCTATTCCTCGGGCAGTTACAACATGTCCAAGAAATACGACTCTGTTAATCCAAAACTCGTAATTGCTAAACTTTGTATACAACTTCTCCTTGCGAAGTGTCTATAACACCATTCTCAAATGTTGTTCGTGTTGTTCTTAATCCCTTGAATACACTAGTATGTCATCTATGAAAACAATATGACAAACTAATCCAAGAAAGGATGAAACACACGATTCATGAAGTCCATAAAACTGTTGGCGCATTACTCAGTCCGAACGGCATAACTACAAACTAGTAGTGACCATACAGGGTTCTAAATGCAGTCTTAAGGATATCACTTTCCCTTTGGTGATACCCCGATCTTAGATCAATCTTAGAGAAAATCCCGACACCCCTGAGTTGATAAAAAAGATCCTCAATCCTTGGGAGTGATACTTATTCTTTATCATAAGTTGGTTACATTCGATAATCAATAGACATCCTCATTGACCCGTCCTTCTTCTTAAAAAAGAGCACTGGAGCACCCCTAGGTGAAACACTTGGTCAGATGAAGCCCATGTCGAGTAATTCTTGCACTTGCACTTGCACCTTCAGCTCTTGTAGCTCCTTTTGGTGCCATTCGATCTGGAGCCTTTGACATTGGGGCTGAACCAGGTACCAACTCTATGGTGAACTCCACCTGTCTGTCAGGAGCAATTCCCGAAAGATTCTTCGAAAACACTTTGGGAAAATCTTTGACCACTAGTACGTCGACAATCTTCAACTCGGTAGGTGATTTCGCCGTCATATTCGCCAAAAACCCTTGACACCCCTTCTTTCGAAGCATTTTACAACATTCATTGTTGTTAAAACACGTGGAACTGATTTTGACTTAACTCCATGGAAAACCACCTCTTCGTTCCTCAACGATCACAACATTATATTTCTTTCAGAACACTTGATTTCCGCTCGATGTTCACTCAACCAATCCATACCTTGAATTACATCGAAGTCGTTCATCTCAAGTATGTAAAGATTAGCCATCTAGTCTAAGTTCATTCACTTCCAAAATCATCTCCCTAACCATCTTATGGGTAGACAAGGCTTTACCCGAAGGTATACTAATCTCAAGTGGTTTGTAAGCTTTACAACTTTTAACACCCGACACATCACAAAATTTCAAGGAGACAAAAGAATGGGTAGTACCTGTATCAAACAATACTAAAGTAGGTATTCCAACCACATGCAACATACCTGACATAGTATTTGGATTATGCTCAGCTTCCTGCTGCATGATCCCAAACATCCCGGCTCTTCCCCCAGGGCAAGGATTGGGGGCACTTCTATCTGGTTCGACTAGTTTCCTAGGGCAATGCGAAACTTTGTGCCCCGTCTCAAAGCAATGAAAGCAATTATTCTGACCAAGTAGACACTCTCCTCTGTGCCCCTTCCCACACTTAATGTATGTCGTTGGGTTAACTGATGGTGCGAGTCTAGATGGCCCACCATTCCTCCCCCTCTTGTTTTGGTTGTCAATTCTGTTATCTTGCCACCTTATCTTATTAGAGCTTTCAACCGTCTTCAATCTTGCGTTCTCCATGTCCATGCAAGCAGATATATCCTCTGCTCTCAACATTGCCTTAGCGTAAGTCATAGCTCCGAGTCCCGCTAGGTTGTGGCGGATCTCAGCCCGAAGACCATTTCGGAACCTTTGGGCTTTCTTTTGTGGTATGTCCACGAAGTGAGGAGCGAAACGACACATGTGATTGAATTTGCGCTCGTATTCTATTACTGTCGTGCCACCCTGAGAGAGACTCAAGAACTCAACCTCCATCTTTTCTCGGTATACCTGGGGATAGTACTTTTCTTTGACAATCTCAGTGAATTCTTCCCAAGTTAACCCAACATGTTCCTCCACTGGTCTTAGTCTCCAGTAATCATTCCACCATGTTCTAGCATCTGCTTTCAGAAGAAAGGCGGTGCACAACACCTTCTGGCCATCGGAGCATGCCATATAGTAAAAAATACTTTGTAGCATGCAAAGCCAATCCTCAATAGCTGCGGGCCCCTCAGTCACAAAGGATGCAGGCGGGGTAAACTTGTTGAATTGAGCAATGACTTGTGCTTGCATGGGCTCCTTCTTGGAATTTCCGAATTTCCTTAGGACCTTCTTGGTTTTCATAATTCAATATACACATTGATGAATCCTAAACATGCATCTATTAATTTAAATACATCATATAGGTGTTTTAGAGTTGACCTGAGCATCGTGTGCACAACGATTCAATGTTAGAATCCAGGATTGACCTTCTGGACCGTATCCCTGCTCGATCCTCAACGTCGGATAGACGACGAACTTTGAGAAATCCCAAGTGTGGGAACCAACACTGCCGCCGCCGCCCTCGCACTCTCTCTTCTCTGTTCTGTGATTTTTTACGTGTCTTTTTCTCTTTCACTGACTGAGAGTTATGTATTTAATACATAATAACTAAGTGTGGGCCTGGCCTGGTAGTTTAATTCCTTACTGGGCTAGGAGCCTGATGGGCCAGTCCAGGGATCAAATACAAGAAATAAAGATGGACCTAACTATGAATTAATTCTTCTATGTTCAGCCCATAACATAATTAATTCATAAATATTAATTCATTCCACTAAAGAATTAATACTGACTTACCCCTTTATTCTCGAATTGAGTTGGGGCTTGAATTAGAATTAATTAATCTCCGTATTTAAGATATCGAATATCCATTAATTAATTAAAGCCTCTGACAACTTAAATTAATGAATTGCTTATTAATTCCTTAACTAGTACCACTCAACTTCATTATTGTACATGAACTTAATCAACCTGCAGGGTTTAGTACAAAAAACCTTTTGAGCTCCGTAAGGGGATATCATCATCCTAAGCGGATACGGTTACCTAAACACAAATTACCAGTTATCATATGCAAGCTGCCGTCACCTAAGATATAGAGTATGAAGAGTTAGCACTTAACTCTCACCCATAATAAATCAAAGTGACACACAAACATGCACACAAAACTGTAATCTTATTTAGGGTTTAGATTACAATAAGTCACCAAGATCTCTTGTTCTTCACTAAGGTCAGGCAGAAGAACTTATCTCACCGTGATTCTATCAATACGTAAAGATACCAGTATAAATAAATAGTCAAGATAAACTATTCCTACTTGATACTGCAGCCTATACCAACAACTCGTCCTCAAGTTGTCTCAGCTGTGATATATCTATTTTATATCTCATTAAGTTTAACCAATCATATGATCTTCTGTGATCTACAACACACCATATGATCTACTTATAGGGAGAGATATAGGGACATATATAGTGATTAGTGTAAACACAATCAGATAGGAAATTAAAAGTGAATAGCTGGAAACATTGTATATAAAAGGTCTTACTTTCAGTATACAAATCCAAAAATCTCCCACTTATACTAAAGCAAACTTTTAATATACCAGGTGTCTAACTATCTAGCTATTACATTCTCCCACTTATACTGAAAGTTTACTGTGTGGGTGGCATCAATAGCAACTCTAGTCCCTGAACATGCTTGTCATAGACTTTCTGCGGTAAGCTTTTCGTGAATGGGTCAGCTAAATTCTCTGTCGTACAAATCTTCTCTATCCGCACATCTCCTCGTTTTACGATTTCTCGTATTATGTGGTACTTTATCTCTATGTGTTTACTCGTCTTGTGGGTCCTGGGTTCCTTTGAGTTTGCCACTGCACCTAAGTTATCACAATATATTGTGATACTCTTAGGCAAACTAGGTACCACGCCTAGATCCAAGACGTAGTTCCGGAGCCATACTGCCTCCTTAGCGGCCTCTGAAGCGGCTACATATTTGGCTTCTATAGTGGAGTCCGTAATGCATCTCTGCTCTGCACTCCTCCATGAAACGATGCCTCTTCCCCAGGTAAACACATATCCCGAGGTAGATCTTTTCACATCCCGGTCAGCCTGGATATCCGAATCCGTATAACCCAAGGGATTTAGACTGTTTGCCTGGTAAAATAGCCTGTAATCTCTAGTCCTCTTGAGGTACTTGAGTACATGTTTTACCGCAGTCCAATGTGCCTGTCTAGGGTTAGACTGATATCTTGCCACTATGTCAACTGCATAGCAGATATCGGGTCTCGTGCATAGCATGGCATGCATAAGACTACCTACTGCGGAAGCATAGGGTACCTGTCTCTTTTCCTCTTTCTCCATAGGTGTCTTAGGACACATCTCCTTAGAAATTTGAACGCCAGGTATGAAAAGTAGCAATCCTTGCTTGGCAGGTTGCATGCGAAAACGAGTGATCACAGTATCAATATAGGCTGCTTGGGATAAGCTCAACATCCTCTTCTTCCGATCTCGTATAACTTTGATCCCAAGAATGTAAGTTGCCTCTCCCAAGTCCTTCATTTGAAACTGCTCGGATAACCATATGTTTATGTCTGATAATACCTCCACGTTATTGCCAACTAGGAGAATATCATCTACATAAAGTGAAAAAAGTACTTTATCTCCGTTGACATCTAAGAGATACTATAACGCCCCGTAAATTATTTAATTATTATTATATTTCAATATCTATTTTGTCCAATTCTATTTTGTCCAATGAGAATTATTTATTTTTCGTAAACTATGGAAATTATTTTAAATTATGGCTAAAAGCATATTTTATGTTATTAGACTTTTAAATATTTAATTTTAGACACAAGCCCAATGCATTAGTCAAGCCCAAACCCATTATTTTACTTAGGGAACAAGAAAATACTTTCCTAGAGTAATTAGGAGGCAAAAACCCGAGATATATATTCTATAAATAAGGGATTCATGCCATAAATTAAAATCACAACCCACATAATCTATTTTTCATAGAATTTTCGTCCAAACCACAGTAGGGACCTTCGGGAAGCCGACATCATCTTCCGAACCTTATTTTCCTCTTTCACTCTAATTTCAGGTATCTTTTGTATTAAATTCGAAACATATATCTATACACATTATTTTTCAATAAATTTTTATTATGTCATTCCATGATATGTTCTCAAGTCACAGTAAAAATTTCAAATCATATGAATCGTATTTTATTTTATACAAATTTTCTATCTCCGCTGATCCAGATTGTAAATATTCTGTTTTTCCATCTAGAAAATTCGTGATATATATTTATATGTCTTCAAATATTATTATTTTTGGATATCTTGTTTTATAGTATGTATTTTATATACTGTTCAAATTTTAAAATGATCCATCAAATAATTATTTAATTATGAATATTTTCTCACAGCTGCACAGAATCTGAAAACTTCTCTATTTTGTTTTCTGAAATTCGAAGTATGTATTTAAAGTACTTCAAAAATTCCAATTTTAGGATATGTATTACATGTACATGTCTTCTATATTATTTTATAATTTCAAAGATTTCCATTGAATAATGTTTGAGTTATAAAGGTTTTCCCATCGCCACGTAGAATTTACTGCTGCAACTATTCCTGCTTAAAAAATTCAAAAGTCATTTTTATTTCTTATAAATTTATGAAATTTAGATATGATATTCATATATACGTCAAGTATATAGATTCAAATTTTTTAGATTTTTTCTCACTTTCTTTTGTGAGATATTAAATATTTATTTACCACTATGCACTATATATATAAGTATTAGAACTTTTAGTTTCTTTCAAAATGATTCTACACCTCTTTGAAATCATGTTCAAGCTCTAAAATTATTATTTTATTTATTCCTAAGTCCAACCTATGAAAAGATATATATTATATTAATATTACGGTGACGATGATTAGGATCATAATCTGCATAAGCTCATCCACATGAAATCCTCGAAGTGCATTCACGCATCACGTTACAGGTGGGGATTTACTATTTATTACAATTATATGCTTAATTATTGTATAATTATAACTTTTATATTTACAAGTTACAAGTGTATATTCAATTTATTTGATATACAAATTCAAGATTCTGTGAGTACATGGATAACAAGTTACAAGTTACAAGTTTATATTCAATTTATTGAATATATTATTCGAGTTACAAGTTACAAGTTATAACTGTTTATATTTTATGCTTTTAATTTTGTGCATGATTGTTATAAATTGTGATCCTCCACGAGTTGAAGGAAGCTCACCCCAATCCTTTATTGAGCCAGATTAGCTTGGAGCGAGCGGGTGGAGTACGAGGGGATTCGAAGCATATGACAACATGACTACTTTGGTGCAATTTTATACAAGATGACTATTTAATTGATAAGGTGTTATTACTTGTTTACGTTATTTGACTAGTTTAATTTTAAAGAATGTTGTTGTTAAGTTATAAATCAAATGAAATCTTTCACATGGATTCTGATAAAGCGCAATCCGGTTATCAAGTGAACTCCGAACGAAAATCAATTTGTAACGTAAATCAATGCGAAAAACTTAAAGAACACAGGATGTACGTGGTTCGATCCGGAGATCTACATCCACGGGCTTAAAATATCACCTGCTGAGGTGTTTTTCTACTCTCCTTGTCAAACTTACACGTAATAGTTTAGGAGTACAAAGTGCGAACCCTAATTCTGAGTACAATTCTCCTCTTTATACTACTCAACTCAAACCTAACTAAATCCCTATAATTGCGCCTATCATCTCTGCATGGAAGTTGGAAGAAGATCGTGGGGATCTTCTTTCCTAAATACGCCGTGATTGGGCTTCCCAAGGTTCATGCGCTTTTCTGGGCCGGTTGCTAAGCTTGGCCGTGTAGGTGCCTTTGATTTGATTAGAGACAACCTCGGAGTCCGTGAAGAGCTCGAGACGTGAGGCTGCAAAGGATTGAGCGAGCCGGAGCCTGGCAAGGACTGCTTCATATTCCGCTTCATTATTGGTTACCTTGAATTTAAATCGTAGGACGTATTTGACTTCAACGCCCTCAGGGCTAATGAGAAGGACCCCAGCACCACTTCCTCGAACCGCGGAAGCTCCATCCACATACAGTTGCCACTTATGAGGTGGAGCTTCAAGGGCAGCGGAGTTAGGACCGGCGTTATTTGCAGAAGGTTCGGGGTTATCCACAGTTACCTCGGCCAAAAAATCTGCTAGGGCTTGACCCTTGATGGTTCGGCGTGGGAGAAAGTGAATATCATACTCTCCTAGCTCGATAGCCCACTTAGCGAGGCGCCCTGACACATCGGGCTTGACAAGAATTTGACGAATGGGGTGATTAGTAAGAACCCTGATTTCACGTCCCTAGAAGTAAGGCCGCAGACGCCGGGCTGCCATGACGAGATAGCACTGTTTTCTCCATCACAGAGTACCGGGTTTCCGCCCCTTGGAGTGCTCCGCTCGCAAAATATACAGGGTGTTGTATGCCATTAGCCTCGCGCACAAGAGCCGCGCTGATGGCTTCTTCGGCGGAGGCTAAATATACATAAAGAGGCTCTCCGGGGAGAGGAACGGACAGAGTGGGCAACTGCTTAATATGGTTCTTTAGAGCCTCAAAAGCTTCGGTGCACTGCGGGGTCCACTCAAATAGCTTTGCCTGCCGCAGAATTTTGAAGAATGGAAGCTGAAGCTCCGCAGCCTTAGACAGGAAACGATTTAAGGCCGCCAGACCACCAGTAAGGCGTTGAACTTCTTTTACCGTCTTCGGCGGTTGCAGATCTAATACATCTCGAATCTTGGCCGGATTGGCCTGGAGGCCATGCTGTGAAACCACATCGCCGAGAAATTTACCGGAGCCAACGCCGAAGGTGCATTTTGCCGGATTGAGGCGCAAAATATAACGCCGCAAAGTGCTCAACGTTTCAGCAATATCTTGCACACATGAAGATTGAGAAGTACTTTTTATAACTAAATCATCAACATATACCTCAACATTACGACCAATTTGACCTCGAAAGACGTGGTCCATAAGGCGCTGGTAAGTGGCTCCCGCATTTTTGAGCCCAAAAGGCATTTTCTTGAAGGTAAAGTATCCGAAGTCAGTGATAAATGCCGTTTTGAGTGCGTCCCAACGATCCATGTGGATTTGGTTGTATCCCTTGTATAGATCCAAGAAGCAAAGTGCCTTGTGCCCAGTAATGGCTTCGGCTTTTTGGTCGATAGAGGGCAAAGGATAACAATCTTTTGGACAGTGCTTATTAAGATCAGAAAAATCTACGCACATTCTCCATGCCCCGCTGGACTTCTTTACCATCATCGGATTAGATAACCAAGAAGGATAATGTACCTCAAACAGGATGTCTGCATCTAGAAGCTGTTGTACTTCAATTCGGATGGCTGCGTTCCGCTCCGAAGCGAATTTCCTCCGCTTTTGTTGTATGGGCTTAACATTGGGGTCGATATTCAACTTGTGAGTTATAACATCCGGAGAGACTCCGGGCATGTCCAAGGGAGACCATGCGAAGACTTCAGAATATTCCCGCAAGGTCTGGATGATGGCATTATGTAACCACGGCACCTTCACAGCCCCGACAGTTACAGTTTGCTCAGGCTTGGCTGGATCAAGCGGCACCTGAACAGCGTTGTCCCCTAGCGATGTAGATGAATCAGGTGTGAGAGCCGAGGTTGTTACCTGAAACTGTGGCTTAGGGGGAACCTTTGTTGCCTTTTTTAGTGCGACGTACATGCACTCCTTAGAGACTCGCTGATTGCCGCGGATGGCCACCTCACCATGTGATGTAGGGAATTTCAGCGCGAGGTGGTATGTGGAGCAGACGGCTCTCGCCGGAGTAAGCCAGTCCCGACCCAGAATCATGTTGTATGGGGATGGAGAATTAACCACATAGAAATCCACAAATATGGTTTTTATCGCCGGATAAGTTCCAAGAGATGCGGAAAGGTTAATAACTCCTTCAGGTTGGACTTCGCCTTGGGTGAAGGTCTGTAGCGGCCCGGGGGCCGGTCGAAGCTGCTCACGAGGAATACCCATTTTTTGAAAACAGTCGGTGAATATGACACTGACTGCGGCTCCATTGTCGACGAAAACCTGCTTTAGTGTAACATTAGCTACAGCCATGTCGATGACGATGGCGTCGGTATGCGGGGTGAGCTCGGGAACAGGATCTTTGTCAGTAAAACTGACGGTTTCAGATTGGTGGAGGCGTTTGTGACGCGGCTCCTCGGGAGGAGGCCGGCGTGCTTCCGCCTTCAAGGCACTCCGGGAAGCCCCGGTGGGGATGGCTCCATAAATCACATTTATAACATGAGTAGGCGGATTGTCTCCAGGTCCTCCCTGAGGAGGCGGCGGCGGCAAAAAGTGGGGCTGTTGACGATTTCCTTGGTCCTGCTGTGCATAGTGGCTGTGCCCAGGCCTGTTATTCTGCCATTGTGGCCTCTTTTGACGTGAACCACGGTCATTATAGCTTCTGCGGTTTTGATGTGAACCTCCATTCTGGCCTGACCGAGACCTATCGTCAGTACGAGCAACATACTGCCGTAGGAAACCTTTCTTTAGACAATCTTCGATTTCTTTGCCGAGTTCTCTACACTCCTCTATTTCATGTCCATGATCATGGTGGTACGCGCACCACTTGTCGCGATTACGCTTTTCAACCGGAGCAGTCATCCCTGGACACGGTCGCAGATCATTCTTGTGAACAGAAAGAATTTCGGCTCGTGATTTTGTAAGCGGAGTAAGTTGTGGGATGTCTCCGCGAGATTCTGGACATCCTCGGTTTAGACGAGAGAAGGCACTAGGCCGAGTACTGGGCCCGGCTTGTGCTCTATCGGACTGCCGTTTGCTAGCATGCTTCTCACGCTTACGGCAAGTCTGCTCCTCAGCCTTAGCGTATCTGCATACAATGTTAAACAAAGCCCGGGTTGTAGTTGGAGGGTTCCGGGCCAGCTCGGTGTAGAGCGGTCCGGGACGAAGGCCATTCATGAAGGCGTTGATGATAACATCATCTGACCGGCTCCCCATTTTAAGACTCTCTGTCGTAAAGCAATCAAGAAATTGGGTAATGGTTTCTCCATCCCGCTGTTCCATATTCATGAGGTCGGCCAAAGTGGCCATGGGTTTTACCTGCGTATGAAAACGCACCCAAAACTGTTCGGCAAGATCGCGAAAAGAAGTAATGCTACCCCGTGGTAGAGAGTCGAACCAAAGTCTAGCCTCGTCCTGGAGATATTCAGGAAACACCTTGCATAGGTAGTGCGGAGTGCAGTTGCGGTTGAACATAGCGTACTTAAAGGCGTTCAAAAAATTACTTGGATCCCCAGTGCCGTTGTATACGGCCACTGGGGGGAGTTTGAAACCCATCAGGGAGTGGGACAGCAAGAATCTCGTCAGAGAATGGGGTGATGATCTCCCCGTCGGCATCAAGACCCAAAACCTTGTCAAGCTCCACGGCAAACTGGGCTTGCTCGTGTTCCACGGGATCCAGCATACGGGATTGGTCTAAGCGAGCACGCTTCGGGACGTCCGTAGGTCTTCGGCGATGTACGCCTTCGTGGACGTCTCGGGGCCTCGACCCATTAGAACTGCGGTTATCCACCGGAGAAACTGCCCCCCGTGTCGACGCTCAAGCCTCGCTCGATGAGGGGGATCTTCGTCTAAGTCGCGTGACAAGTCACGGGGTGGATTTCTCACATGCTCCACGCCATTGTTGGCACGCTCACCGGAGTGGGCGCGCCGGTCATTCCATTCTTGGAACAAAGCGGCATGTTCCTGAAGGAAGGCCCGCTGCACCTGCGACAGCTCGGGGGCTAGCGGAGGATCACCTTGTGTCGGATCATCGGCAGGGGGATGATTCGGCATGTTAGCATGCTCCACTGGCGGATCTTGGTTCCGTTGATGGGGCGGTGGAATTTGGTCCACAGGAGGATCACGACGGGACCGAGTTGGAATAGCGGACCTACGAGTACTCACCATAGCGATTGCGATGAAAAACTAGGGTTTTCTTGCCAAACGTTTCCACAGACGGCGCCAATTAATAAAGCGCAATCCGGTTATCAAGTGAACTCCGAACGAAAATCAATTTGTAACGTAAATCAATGCGAAAAACTTAAAGAACACAGGATGTACGTGGTTCGATCCGGAGATCTACATCAACGGGCTTAAAATATCACCTGCCGAGGTGTTTTTCGACTCTTCTTGTCAAACTTACACGTAATAGTTTAGCAGTACAAAGTGCGAACCCTAATTCTGAGTACAATTCTCCTCTTTATACTACTCAACTCAAACCCTAACTGAATCCCTACAATTGCGCCTATCATGTTTGCATGGAAGTTGGAAGAAGATCGTGGGGATCTTCTTTCCCAAATACGCCGCGATTGGGCTTCCCAAGGTTCATGCGCGTTTCTGGGCCGGTTGCTAAGCTCGCTTTCCTGGGCTCAGCTGCTTCGGGTCGGGTTGATCCGGCCTAGAGTGTTGACCCGACCCGGAGTTGCTGGGCCAAACCTATCAGATTCGAAATTATTTTCTATGTTGTGAGTTTAATGGGGAAGCCTATTTCAGTAGTTGCATGATTAGAAGGAGTTTATATATTTATCTTGAGGCATGGAATAATACTTAAGCTTGTTATATAAATCGTTATTTATAAGTTGATCATTGAAGTATTTCATGGATTATTTATTTCTTAGGATGTTAACTTTGAGGAGATTAAAAATATAATTTATTTGTGATACTGTGTCGTATGTGTTTAGTAAGTTCCGCTGCCATGAATAATTTATTATTTTATAATCTTTAGGTTAATATGAAATTATAATATGGAAGTTTGTTAGTTTTACATTAGTTTTGTTAGAAGCATGTCTAGAAATAATTTTGTCTATTTGATTATATATGAGTAATATTTCAGGATAATTTATTAGTTAATAAACATTTCAGTTATAGTTTGAGGATGCTAGTGTTATTCCGCTGCTACATGTGATAAGAAGATTGGTATTTGTGTGTTTATGTGTCCCCTTAACGGCCCGACTAAGAATTAACTTTTATAAATATGTGTGTGTGTATATATATATATAGATAGAAGAAAAAAGTTTTCATGATTTGATTTATTTAATTTTAATTAAGATTACATTACTTTATGAAAATCGGGTCGTTACAGAGTGGTATCATAGAGTATCAGAGCGAGGTCTACTTTCATGTAGACTCGTTTATATTTGTTGTTTTGCTATGTATGTTATGTAAAAAAAAAAAATCATATGCTTCACCGTCTCCTCTACTTCGTCGCTCAACTCCAAGGTATAATTTAATTATGCTCATTCTATTTTACATGCATTACATTCGTGACAAGTGCGATTTCTAAAATTCTATTCATGACAAGCATGTCACATTTGCAAGCTCAAATGAAGATATATTATGTCACATTCATGATGCCATGCATCAATTCTAAGTGATGCACTTAAGTTGTATCCTATCAAATTTTGAGGACAAAAGTTTTTCCAACGGGTGTAGTATGTAACGCCCCGTACATTATTTTATTATTATATTTCAACATCTATTTTGTCCAATGAGAATTATTTATTTTTCGTAAACTATGGAAATTATTTTAAGTTATTGCTAAAAGTATATTTTATGTTAGAGTGGGTCTTGTGTGCACCAAACACACAATAGCACTATTGTGCACTTGTTAGGGCCCACTCATCAATTTAACCCACTAGGTAAAAATTAGCCCATTAGGTTAAAATAAAAAACTGTAAAAAAAAAGCCCATACTCCTTTCCCTCCATCTCCAGCCGCGACTTCTTCTCCCTATCCTCAGCTGGCCGCGACTTCTTCTCCCCATTCCCTCCGTCACGCCGCCGCCTCGTTTAGTTCGCGCCACCGCCTTGCTCAATTTGCACCGCCGCCTCGCGAAGTTCGCGCCTCCGCATCGGAAAATCAGCACCTATCTTCTCGCCAAATCAGCAATAAGAAATTTGTACAATTCTCTTTCTTCTTCTGCATTTTAAATTCTGTGTTTGTATTGATTTTTTTATGAATTCCAACGACAAGAACAAGAGAATAGCATGAATCAAGGGAATAGCATGAAACTTGTATATAGATTCTGTAAATTTTGATAATAGTATTTCTCAGTTTTTTGAATTGATTTCTCGATTTAATTTGCTTGTTGCATTGATTTCTTAACACTTCGGTTCTGATGCTTGGAATATGCAGTTCGGATTATATACTTTATCTTTGTACTATGCTTTTAGAAATTTCAGTTTTGATTAGTAATGATGGTGTTTTGATATAATGATATATACTATCACGCTATTATACTGTACTATACAAAAAATATTGTGCATGATAAACATTGTATAAGTTAATGTTGCTTATTTTCTGATTTTTGACAGAAAAAGTAGAAGATATAATGATATATACTATCAGGCAAAATCTTACATACTACCCGGCAAAATGATATATACTATCAGGAAAATAGTATGTTCGACAATGGTTCGCGCTTGCGACCAATTCCACGAACCTAAAACCAAGCAATGACTCGCGGTCGCGACTCATATTCGCGGCCGCGACCAAGTCCACGAACCTAAAACCAAGCAATGACTCGCGGTCGCGAATCAAATTCGCGGTCGCGACCAAGTCCACGAACCTAAAACCATGCAATGACTCACGGTCGTGATTCATATTCGCGGCCGCGACCAAGTCCACGAACCTAAAACCCCCGCCCTGTTTCCAAAACAGGGCAGTATGAATTAATGTTTGACTGACATAGTATACTTTATTATAAATAATAGTATACTTTTATTCGCATAACAGTATATGTTATCTGCTCAATTTTTTTTCACAGATTGTGCAAATGATGCTTGGAATATACAGTTCGGATTATCTTGTTTCTGTCAGTTCTCGTCTCATTTATTAAACTTTCAATATTATATTGTACTATACAAAAATGTTGTGCATGGTAAACATTGTATACGTTAATGTTGCTTATTTTCTGATTTTTAACAGAAAAAGTAAAAGAATCAATGGATATTGAATTACATAGTGATAAAGTGGGGCAAGGAAATCACCAAGGTAACATTTTGAAAAAAATGTTCTTTAATATGTAAACATCAATTATATACATTTAAAAAATGTTTCATGTTTTCAGTTTTTGATGCAAGCTTGATTGAAAATGAGCTTCAAACTAAAACATTAAGTTCAATACAACTACACCCCACCTTGAGCTTAGATGATGGATTGAACAACAATGAAGGTAAAAAGAAGGAAATAAATGTACCTTATTGTTTTCACATACATAGTATATGTTATTTTTTCCAACAAAGTGGTTTAGTATCTGACTTTTTCCATGATTTTTTACACAAGTGTTGAAAGAAACACGTGATATTGAAGTGTTCAATGATAACGTGGGGCAAGAAATCCATCAAGGTAACATTTTCAAACAACTGATGTTGAATAATTTTTAAATATAAATTATAAATATTGACGTCAAACTTGTTTCATGTTTTTAGTTTCAGATTCGAACCTGATTGAAATCGAGGTTGAAACTCAAACATTGAGTTCGGAAGAAATACATACCACATTGAGCTTAGATGATGGGTCGAACATCAATGAAGGTAACAATAAAAACATGCATATGAATTAATGTTTGACAGACTGTGCAAAGGAATTAATGTTTGACTGACATAGTATACTTTATTATAAATAATAGTATATTTTTAGTTGCATAACAGTATATGTTATCTGCTCACTTTTTTTGACAGACTGTGCAAATGAATCGATAGATGTTTCTGGTTCACTACTTGGGTTTCAGAGAAGCACAATCCTTGAAATGTATGATTTGTATTGCACACATGCTCGTATCTTGGGTTTCAGTGTTCGAAAGTCAAGCAATCGATTCTCATCTAAAGGAGATATCTTGGGAAAATTGTTTGTGTGTTCCAAGGCTGGGGAAAAGAAAATAAATTTATAGGAAAAGAGGAAAAGGAAACCAAGCATCAGAACAAATTGTGAGGCCTCTATGAGAGTTTTAAAGAATGAAGCGGGGCAATTTGAAGTTGTGAAACATTGTATGATTCACAATCATGAACTAACTAGGCTAGAACTCAACCACTTATATCGTTCGGAGAGGAAAATCACAAATGAGAAGGCAGAAATGATAGAAAGTATGGTTACTTCTGGAATAAAGCCAATGGATTCTTACAGATATATGGTTTATGAAGCTGGTGGAGAAGAGGGTGTTGGGCACACCATGAAAGATCACTTGAACTTCATTAGCCGAATGAAAATGGAAGCAATAGAAGGAGGGGATGCCGAAACTGTGGTAGATATTATACAAGAGGAAAATCAAGAAGATGTTGATTTTTTTTACAAAGTGAAGATGAAAGATGGAAGATTATGCAATATCTTTTGGAGAGATGGTATGATGATGGAATATTTTAGTGTATACGGAGATGTTCTAATATTTGACACAACATACCGAACAAATAAGTACAACTTAATATGCTCTCCTTTTATAGGCATAAACAATCATTGGAAGAATGTGATGTTTGGTTGTGCTTTTCTATCAGATGAAAAATTGGAGTCATTTGAGTGGCTTTTCACAGTATTTAAGAAATCAATGAGGGGGAAATCTCCAGTAACAATATTCACAGATCAAGATTTTGCAATTGCAAAAGCAATTGAAAAGGTACACAAGTCTTGTCACTAAAGCCATACGGTTTTAGTATTCCTTGTATACAATGACTTCTATAAACATATACTATGTGTGTTTCATAACTATAGTATAAACTTTCATCTATAGACATATTCTGCATCCACAAACAAAAATATGTACTATACTGTTTTTAAACATATACTACAGTATTTCTGAAAATATACTGTGTCAAGTTTATAATATTTCTAGTAACTGGCTTACTTATAATTTTCAACCTCCAATGCAGGTTTTCCCTGATACAAGACATCGCCTTTGTCAATGGCATCTTTACCAGAATGCAATAACAAGGTTTGCACGTCTAAAAAGTAGTAGCAGTTTCAAGGATGAATTCACAAAGTGCTTGTCAGGGTGTGTTGATGAAGTTGAATTTGAAACATGTTGGAAAAATATGATATCAACATATGGACTTCACCAAAATGATTGGTTTGCAAGATTGTACAGCTTAAAAGACAAGTGGTGCACTGCATTGAGCAAAGATTTCTTTTCAGCTGGAATACTATCTTCTCAAAGAAGTGAAAGCACAAACAGAGTAATATCATTCAATGCAAAGAAGACAACATCCTTGACTGATTTCTATGGTATCTTCAAAGAAATCGTGAAGCGTTGGCGGGGCACAGAAAAACTTGATGAGTTCACATGTGCAACATCAAAGCCTTCCTCAAATTTGGACAAGAGAGGGATCATAAAACAAGCTTCAGAGGTATATACTACAAAAAATTTCAAAGATTTTGAAGAAGAATTCAGAAAATGCATTTCAAGTTACTCAATTCTTGTTGGATGCCAAGATAGTACAATGATTTATCATGTTTCATCACATATGGTTGACAATAAGAAAAGCATAGTAATATATGACAGAAGCATGGATTTAATTTCTTGTACTTGCAAGAAATTTGAGGAGTGTGGAATTCTATGTTACCATTGCTTGAGAGTATTGCATATAAATTCTGTCCAAAGCATTCCAGAGATCTACATAAAAAAAAGATGGACAAAAATGGCAAAATCAACCATTTGGGAGAAAAACAGCAAGTCAAATCCAGACATTGAAGCACATCAAGTAAACATCCAATGGAGACATCAATTGGTACGTAATTACTACAACTTGATATTGAAAAGCCAACAACATGAGGAAACAAGAAGAATCATGGAAGAAGGGTATGTGAGAGATAAAGAAGCTATTGATGCTTTCTTAGACAATTCAGAGCCAACAGAACCCATAGAATCATCTAATACCATCCTTGATCCACCTCAATCAAATACAAAAGGGAGGAAAGCACAAAGGGCAAAGTCTCAACTTGAAAGACGAAGGAAGAAGAAAGCAAGAGAACCAACTCAAATCAAGAACAATGAATTCGGTTAAAAAACGCCCAATGTCCGTATCATTTAATTATATGTATTGAATATATCTCTTTTAGTAATATTGTTTAAATAATGACATTATTATTCTGTTCAGTAATAGTATATGTTATGCTTTCTCACATTATATGATGCGTTATGTTTTAAAGCCTCACAGTATATATAATGTTGTGTCGTAGTATATGCCCAAATGATAAACAGTATATTTATTTTTTATAATTCGATATAATTATTTTATTTTTGTATAATTCGATATATTAATTTTTCCATTATTCTTGTCTTATGGAATACATAATATTACTTAAAGAGTACATTCATCTACTAATATGCGCACAATAAAGTCGACGAACCAAAACCAGATCAAAGATTTGTTCAATATAACCAAAATTTTGTCTGATAGTATACATCATTTTTCCTGATAGTAGATATCACTTTGCGTGATAATATATTTTTAATATACTAAATTTTCTTTGTTTATTTAATATACTAACTTTTCTTCAAATACCATTATTGTTACTCATCAATTATTTTTGAAGCCTCGCAGTGTATTTAATATTTAAATATAGTATATGTTATAATATCTGACAGTACACGTAAAAAGCCAGAAACCCCAGTAACGATTTCATTTTGCCTGATAGTGCATTTCATTTTGCCTCATGATATACATCATATAACCAGATAGTACATATCATTTTGTGTGATATCATATCTTACAGTACACGTAACTGTACCAAAACATGTGCAAACTTATACCAAAGCATATCCAAAATGATACCAAAATTCATCAAAATTCACATATCCAAAATATATAGCAAAACATATCCAACATTGTACCAAAACATCATAAAAAATACACACATTCAAGACATATGAACAACGTATCCAAACTTGTACGAAAACATATGTTCTATTACAATATTTGCCCGCCTCCAATCAATCCACATCACTCCCCGCCTTTCTTTTTACCTTTAAATGTCTTCTTTTTATTTCGAGGATTCCTAGCAACAGCTTTACCTCTTTCAGCAGTAGATTTTTTCTTTTTTTCGGCAATTCTTGCAATCATATCCGCCTTTTCATTGATAAAATTTTGCACATCTCGAAGAAGTTCTTGTTTTCTTTCATTTAGTGGTGATAGAACAATCTTAATGCAAAATTCACCTCGCAAAGCACGACGGACATCAGCCTAAAATAAAAATAAAATAAGATTAATAATAGCAAGAGTCATCAAAACAAAATAAAGGAATGACTTAAAAAATAAATAGAGAATTACCTTGACCAAATTGGGTTCATGATATACAAGACCATCAAACTTCATCATATGATGCATCATGTAAATAGCACAATCTTGATCATGCCTCTTTGTTTGCCACTTAAATTGCACATTATCGAACACATAGTTCAAAATTTCATTCGCTTTAGAATGTCCAATTCGATCAAGCAATTTTGAAATATGACATTGCTATAAAAAAAAAAAAATAGAAATGGATTAGAATAAAACACATGAAGTAGACAGACTATAACTCTGAAAATTATATACTAATATGTTTTATAGACAGACTATAACTCTGAAAATTATATACTAACATGTTTTATATAATGTAATGTAGTAAATAAAAAAACTATTGTCTTACCAATAATGTTGCAGCTTCAAAGAGGACATTGTCATCACCTTCATACTTACGATTGTCCAAATAATGGAACTTCAAATCAACAAAATTAACGACAACACAAGCATAATGTGCTCCAAGAAGAAACGGGACAAAAATCTACAACATAAATAATAGGTTAGGTTATACTAAAACAACTAAACAATAAAAAAACTAATTACGATACAACTAACCATATCAACGTTTTTTTAACAAATTTATATTCCCTCGAGCACACAATTCCAAAGAATTTATTATTTCATTTTCATTCTCTCCTGCTTCACCAACACCTTCAATCAATCTCCTCAATGAATCCTATTAAAAAACAAAAAAAAAAAAATTAAAATTAAAATTACTAAAAAAGATAAATAATAGATACATAATTTTCAACTTACAGTATGCTCGGTATTAAAAATAAACTGGCTTCGTCGATTTGCATCCCCTTCTCCACGATTAATCATCAAACTCCATGTATCAACTATAGACTTGAAAACTTGATTTAATGGATTCAAACAAATCATATCTTGCTTGGGAACAATATGAGTGTTCCCATTCTTAAAGCAAACGGTGCTGCAAAAGAAAACATATACTGTGTCACTAATAAGCTAATACTATAAATTGAAATTAAATATACTAAAAAAAAAAAAAAAAAAAACTCACATATCCTTCTCAGGTTCCTCACTAAACAAGCAATAGTCAATGATTTATTTGTGCTTTCGATCCATCGAAGAGAACAAGTGATTGAATGAAACTAAAAGTTCAGACACATATTCACAATTCTCATCAAATTTCAATGAATTGAAATCCAAATCAACTGCTGCATCCTTTTTCCTTACGTACATTGACATAATTCAGTGCCTCATCTAATTCTTTAGTCGATGCAGGTTCATCATCAACTTCCACTCCTTCCCTAGCTTTTCCGACCTTGGGTGATGGGGTAAGAATGTCAAATGTCGGTCCATCAAAATCCATCTTCTTAAAATTCATAAAATTATTGACAACATCGTCAATAATTTTATGCACTTTTTCATCCGACCAAAATTTCTGGGAATCAAAGTTTTCGGGGTTGAAGAATTCCCAGCTTCATCTACTGAACTTTTCTTAATTTCCAACAATTTTGTCATGTAATAGTTGAAAACAATAGAAACATCCCCCTTAAAATATAGAAGAATTTCATGAAGCGGCTGCAAACAATACAATAATTATATCACATAAAAGAACATATACTATAAATAAAAAACATGAATAAATAAAAACAATACTTACATCAGTAGCTACAGCTTGAATTTCAGAATTCTTCAATTCTGTGTTTGGGACAGAAAAGGTAATGTATTCCGACTCATCAACATTACTTTTTTCCTTCCCACCATCAGTTTCAACACCATTTCCCTTTCCCCGATTACTTCTAGACCCCACCTTAGTTCTAGATATTGGATATTTATCCATAATTAAATCACCATCACCGTATCTCTTTGCTTTGGACTCTTGACTACACCTCATGGACATATTCTTGTCATTCCAATGACGGATAAGTGGTAAGGAGCATGGCTCAGCCAAACCATGCCACTTCACCCTGTGAAGATACATGATTTGCAATAGAAATGTGCAACCACCTACATAAACACCCCGAAACTTCATATACTTATTGACAGACAAGCACAGTCTATCAATAACATATGTACACCAATCCAACTTTGGAATCAGAGTCACGTCCTCGGTGGCTTTTAAAACACCAATAGTCAATAACCTATTTGGTGCTGGGGCCAAGAAAGAACAAACAACATATAACAAAAAAATTCTTTTAAAATCATCTCCTCCATTACTCAACCTCTCAACAAACAAAACTTCTAACTTACTCAACAATACACTAGAAACTATGACATACTCAGGTTCAAGCATGAAAACAAGTGCAGGGCTCTCTTTTGAAAACCCATAGATTGGGACCTCAACTCCCTCATTCCTAGGAATCATAAATGCATCATATACATCATCAGCTGTCACAAGATATTTCCTAAAATCATCAATTCTTATCATCCTACTACTAGGATCAAAATTGTCTACTAACCAATCCAACATCCCTGCATGGCGATTATTGCTGATATTTATATGAAGCAATCCCCCAAAGCCCATACTTTCTACATCCCTTCTTTGAGCATCCGTCAACTTACCTATGACCTTAAATAAGCCATTTGGTCTACATTGGAAAGTTAAATCCCTGCAATTTTAAAAAGGAATAAATTGTTAATTACAAATGAAAATGCTAAAAACATCTACATATCAAATAAAGACTGTAGTATACCTTAATATTGAATATACTGTTAATTATAATACACATATACTATCAGGCAAACTGATATCTACTATCAGGTAAAATCATATATATACTATCAGGCAAAATCTTATATACTACCAGGCAAAATCATATATACTATCAGGCAAAATCGTATGTACTATCAGGCAAAATCATATATATTATCAGGCAAAATGATATGTACTATAAGGAAAATCATATATACTATCAGGCAAAATTGTATGTTCAAAATGTTCAACAATGGTTCGCGGCCGCGACCAAGTCCACGAACCTAACCCCGAAAAATGATTCACGGCCGCGACTCAAAGTCGCGCCCGCGACCAAGTCCACGAACCTAAACCCCCAGCAATGTGTCGCGGTCGCGACTCAACTTCGCGGCCGCGACCAACTCCACGAACCTAACCCCAAAAATAATTCGCGGTCGCGACTCAACGTCACGCCCACGACCAAGTCCACGAACAACACAATTAAACCAGAAAAACAGGGCAGTATATAACAAGCACAATACTTTACAGTTATAAAAATACACATACTATATATTAAAATCTTTACACTATACAGTTTTCAAAGATATACTATATAAACAACAATAGATAACACAAAACTAGACACTAAATTACCTTGGTTTTTCATCTTCAGCTTCATCAATATTAACATATTTTCCTTCATCTTTCTTTCTCTTTCCAGCTTCACCTTGCACAAATTTCCCTTTTGCTTTATTTTTCTTCTTAGTTTGTTCCTCAACACATTGCCCTTCAACCCTTTCTTTCCTCTTCTTATTCTTTTGAGGGCTGTCAACAAAATCACTACTAACATTGCCCTCAACCAATTTCTCTTGTGAACCTTTTCCACGAGATCCAATACGAGCCTTCTTCTTTTCACAAACTTTCTCCTTGACAACTTTTACATCAACACTCTTAGTCTTGGACTTCATACTCCTTTTCTCAACAGATTCAATACTAACATTGCCCTCACTAACCAATTTCTCTTGTGAACCTTGCCACGAGATCCAATAGGAGTCTTTTTCTTTTCAGAAACTTTCTCCTTGACAACTTTTATAGCAGAAGCTTTAGTCTTGGACTTCACACTCCCTTTCTCGGCAGATTCAATACTACTCTTCTCCTTACCAATTGATTTCTCCTTTGAAGGACTTCCACCAGTGCCCTTCTTACTCGTTCTTAATAATTTGGCAGAATCTTCAATACTTTTAGCAACAGTGGATCTAAGAACCTTTTTCTTGATTCTAGGAGGTTTACGAATCATTTGCTTAAAACGGCCCACTTTTTTCGGTGGTTCATTAGATTTTTCTTCCATTTCAAGGTCAAAAAATATAAACCTGTTACATAAAAACAATAACATCAATATTTAATCAAACCTAAACTATAAGAAAATTTCATATTTCTAACCTTAAACAAAACTATATTTTTTATGGTGGAGGAAAGATGTTTGAACCGAATCTAAGCAAGAAAATTTCATATTGCTCATGTTAATTATTAACTATTACAGTTCTTCACGTCAAGTTTTGAACATCACTAAATGCAGGTTCGAGATCAGACTGAAGACAAATTGGAAGATACAAAAGATGATTATTAGATAAAACATCACAGTACCATAATATACACAAAACGCAGTAGCATAATTGTTCTGTATAACTGTTTTTCAAGAAACAATCCTCAACCAGACATTGTGAACAGATTAAAAAATCACAAAATTCACAAAATTTATAACCCCACTCTCAATACATTTATACTATACCTGAATTCGACTGCGATTCGACTGCGACTGCGAGTCCTCCAATTGCGATCCAACTCCACTTTCAGACAATCGAACACTCGAAACAAAAAACAAGGCATTCAAAATTAGAGCATTCAAATCATTAAACAAGAGACTAAAATGAAAATGAAAATCTGAAACATGCACATAGTAAATAACGTACCTAGAAAGCCCTAAACTTCGAAAATAAATTGTAGGCTCAGAAATCGCAAACACTGAACCAACTCCAAAAACCTATGCCCTAAACTTCGAAAAACAACGAAATGTGGGTCGAAATCAAGAGTGGGCTCACAAAATAACTTCGAAACAACAAACTAACACACTAATCACAAACTAAACGCGAAGAAACACAAGGAATTAACCCACACTAATCACAACGAGAAGCAGCGCGAAGGGGAGAAAGAAGAGGCTGTTGTAAAAATTTCAAACAAAATAGGGTGAAAAGTAAACTTAAAACCAGGTTTAAAAAAGACCGGTTCAGACCAGTCTGACCCGGTTCGGACCGGTCTGAACCGACGAAAATTGAAATTGAACCGGTAGGTGCACAATAATGTTATTGTGTGTTGGGTGCACATAAGTTTTTGCCTTTATGTTATTAGACTTTTAAATATTTAGTTTTAGACACAAGCCCAATGCATTAGTCAAGCCCAAACCCATTATTTTACTTAGGGAACAAGAAAATACTTTCCTAGAGTAATTAGGAGTAAAAAACCCTAGATATATATTCTATAAATAAGGGATTCATGCCATAAACTAAAATCACAACCCAAATAATCTATTTTTCTTAGAATTTTCGTCCAAAACACAGTAGGGACCTTCGGGAAGCCCACATCATCTTCCGAACCTTATTTTCCTCTTTCACTCTAATTTCAGGTATCTTCTTAATTAAATTCGAAAAATATATCTATACACATTATTTTTCAATGAATTTTTATTATGTTATTCCATGATATGTTCTCAAGTTACAGTAAAAATTTCAAATCCATATGAATCGTATTTTATTTTATACAAATTTTCTATCTCCGCTGATCTAGATTGTAAATATTCTGTTTTTCCATCTAGAAAATTCGTGATATATATTTATATGTCTTCAAATATTATGATCTTCGGATATATTGTTTTATAGTATGTATTTTATATACTGTTCAAATTTTAAAATGATCCATCAAATAATTATTTAATTATGAATATTTTCTCACAGTTGCACAGAATCTGAAAACTTCTCTATTTTGTTTTTTAAAATTCGAAGTATATATTTAAAGTACTTCGAAAATTCCAATTTTTTGATATGTATTACATGTACATGTATTCTATATTAGTTTATAATTTCAAAGATGTCCATTGAATAATGTACGAATTATAAAGGTTTTCCCATCGCCACGTAGAATTTACTGCTGCAACTATTCCGGCTTAAAAAATTCAAAAGTCATATTTTTACTTCTTATAAATTTATGAAATTTAAATATGATATTCATATATACGTCAAGTATATACATTCAAAATTTTAGATTTTTCTCAGTTTCTTTTGTGAGATATTAAATATTTATTTACCACTACGCACTATATATATAAGTATTAGAACTTTTAGTTTCTTTCAAAATGATTCTACACCTCTTTGAAATCATGTTCAAGCTCTAAATTATTATTTTATCTATTCCTAAGTCCAACCTATGAAAATATATGTATTATATTAATATTATGGTGACGATGATATGGAGGCACGGAGGATTAGGATCATAATCTGCATAAGCTCATCCACATGAAATCCTCGAAGTGTATTCACGCATCACATTACAGGTGGGGGTTTACTATTTATTACAATTATATGTTTAATTAATTGTATAATTATAACTTTTATATTTACAAGTTACAAGTGTATATTCAATTTATTTGATATACAAATTCAAGATTCTGTGAGTACATGGATTACAAGTTACAAGTTACAAGTTTATATTCAATTTATTGAATATATTATTCGAGTTACAAGTTACAAGTTATAACTGTTTATATTTTATGCTTTTAATTTTGTGTATGATTGTTATAAATTGTGTTCCTCCACGAGCTTAAGGAAGCTCACCCCAACCTTTTATTCAGCCAGATTAGCTTGGAGCGAGCGGGTGGAGTACGAGGGGAGTCGAAGCATATGACAACATGACTACTTTGGTGCAATTTTATACAAGATGACTATTTGATTGATAAGGTGTTATTACTTGTTTATGTTATTTGACTTTAATTTTAAGGAGTGTTGTTGTTAAGTTATAAATCAAATGAAATCTTTGACATGGATTCGAAATTATTTTCTATGTTGTGAGTTTAATGGGGGAAGCCTATTTCAATAGTTGCATGATTAGAAGGAGTTTTATATATTTATCTTGAAGCATGAAATAATACTTAAGCTTGTTATATAAATAGTTATTTATAAGTTGATCATTGAAGTATTTCATGGATTATTGATTTCTTAGGATGTTAACTTTGAGGAGATTAAAAATATAATTTATTTGTGATATTGTGTCGTATGTGTTTAGTAAGTTCCGCTGCCATGCATGATGTATTATTTTATAATCTTTAGGTTAATATGAAATTATAATATGGAAGTTTGTTAGTTTTACATTAGTTTTATTAGAAGCATGTCTAGAAATATATTTAAGGATAATTTATTAGTTAATAAATGTTTCAGTTATTGTTTGAGGATATTAGTGTTATTTCGTTGCTACATGTGATAAGAAGATTGGTATTTATGTGTTTATGTGTCCCCTCAACGGCCCGACTAAGAATTGGCTTATATATATGTGTGTGTGTATGTATATATATAGATAGAAGAAATTTTTTCCATGATTTGATTTATTTAAATTTAATTAAGATTACATTACTTTATGAAAATCGGGTTGTTACAGATACACATAACTCTCATTTTCACTTTGAGTAAATTCATAGGATTTAATCACCTCGTCAAAACGTAAGTTCCATGACCTGGAAGCTTGTTGAGTCCATAAATGGACATCTTGAGCTTCCACACTTGATGCTCTTCGCCTTCCCTCACATAACCCTCTGGTTGCTGCATATAGATATCTCTACCTTCTTCAAGGTAACCGTTTAAGAAAGCGGTCTTGACATCCATCTGTCAAACCTCAAGGTTTAAGTGAGCTGCTATGGCGAGAAGGATCCAAATGGACTTGAGCACTGCCACCGGCGAAAAGGTTTCATCGTAGTCTTTGCCCTCGACTTGGGTATACCCTTTCGCCACTAGCCTAGATTTATAGGTCGTGACCTCTCCATCCCCTCCTCTCTTTCTCTTGTATATCCACTTACTACCTATAGCTTTACAGCCATCTGGCAGTACAGCCTTCTCATATACATCCATAGCAGTTATGGATTCAAATTCAGAATCCATAGCGAGATGCTATTCTTTCGTATCTACGTCACTTACTGCCTCGGCGTATGTCCAGGGATCTAGATCAGCATGTCCGTCTCCTGGGATCAAATCCAAAGATTTTCCCACAAACATGTATCGATCAGGTTGACAAACAACCCTCCCGCTACGTCGAGGCTGTGTAGGTATTATGTCAACAGGTTGTGCAGTACTTGGTATTATTGCCTCTTGCACTTATGGTTGTGGAAGTGGGATCGTATTGACATTCCCTTCGAGTTCTTGAAGGGCAATGTCTGTTCTGGACTTGTGATTAATCATATAGTCCTCTTCTAAGAATCGGGCGTTAGTACTAATAACAACCTTCTGATCCTTAGGACTATTAAAATAACCACCCTTCGTTCCCTTTGGATACCCTATAAATAATCTCACCTCTGACCTAGATTCCAACTTGTCAGCATCTTTGTTCAGCACATGTGCTGGACTACCCCAAATCTTTATATAGTTCAAGCTAGGCTTGTGCCCAGACCATAGCTCGACAGGGGTCTTGGGCACCGACTTGGATGGTACCAGATTTAACAGATAAGAAGTTGTTTCTAAGGAATATCCGTAGAACGAAATGGGCAAAGATGCATAACTCATCATAGATCTAACCATCTCAAGTAGAGTTCGATTTCTTCTCTTTGCTACACCATTCTATTGAGGAGTACCTGGTGTAGTCAATTGGGACGTAATTCCAACCTCTGACAAGTACTGTTGGAACTCGTTGCTGAGGTATTTGCCGCTGCGATCAGACTGCAATGACTTGATACTTTTCCCTAACTTCTTCTCCACTTTTGCCTGAAATTCCTTGAATTTCTCAAAGCATTCAGACTTGCGGCGAAGTAGGTAAATGTATTCGTATCTTGAGTAATCGTTGAAAGTGACGAAATACTCATACCTTCCACGAGCTTGAGTGGCCATCGGTCCACACATGTCAGAATAGATCAGCTCTAACACCTCATTGGCCCTACTCCCCTTTGCCTTAAAAGTCCTTGTCAACATCTTTCCTTCTATGCAAGATTCGCAGACTCGAGTCTGAACTGGTTGGAATGAATCCAACACCCTATCAGATACTAGTCTTCGGATCCTGTTTAGACTGATGTGACCTAATCTTAGGTGCCAAAGATGTGTTTGATCCTCTTGAGAAGATAACTTTCATTTCTTTAGGTTTGATGAAGTAAATGGAACTAAGTTTTGGGTATTATGCAAACAAGTTATAGTATAAAGAGAATTGCTCAAAACACCAGGGCAGATAACTACGTCATTTCTCATGATAGAAACATTACTACCAAAAACAACTGAATATCCATCACAATAAAGTTTCGAAAATCCAACACAAACAAAACATCTCTTAAAATTATAACAGTGTCATTAAAGCATAAAGAAAAATCTCCAGCTGCAACTGCTGCGACACTTGCTGCATTGCCCATGGAGATGGTGATCTCGTCATCCTTAAGCTGCCTTGTTAGCTGAAAGCCCTACAAGGTGTAACAATCATGATCAGTCGCACCTGTATCTTCTACCCACGAATGAATAGAAACAGAGGCCAAACATGTTTCAGTTACTAAAGCTAATGGCGTACCTTGGTCCTTTGCCTTTAGCACCGAACAATCTTTCTGCCAATGCCCAGTCTTATCGCACTTGAAGAACTTTCCCTTGGCTTCTTTACTCCACTACTAGGGCCCGCTACTTTACTCCCACTATTTGCCTTGGCCTTTTTGCCCTTTTGCCTCTTTTTCTTGTTTCCACCTTTCGGTGGAACAGTGGGCCCATTGGCAGTGACCAAAGCCTGTGCACTCTTCCCCATAACCCCTTCTGCTGTAAGTCATTGAGTAACTCATTAAGAGTATAGTCTTTCTTGGCCATAACAGTACTGAGACGGAAGTTCTCAAAAGATTTGGGAAGTGTGTTGAGAATGATATCGACCTTGGCCTCGCCGTCGATACCTCCTCCTATCAAGTCAAGCTTGTCCATGAGGTTAATCATGTGCATGACATGATTGTGCACTGAGCTGCCCTCGGTCATCCGACATTCCATGATTTGCCTCATTAAGTCAAACCGAGCAGCTCTGTCCATCTCCCCATACACCTCTTGAAGGTTCAACATGATGCCAGCGGCATCGTCCATGGCCTGATGCTGGAGCTGCAAAGTAGATGACATAGTGTTCATAATGTAGCATTTAGCCACATTATTAGAGTTATGCCACCTATCATGCTTTTCCCGCTCCTCATTAGTGGACTGATCAATAAGGGGATCCGGACAAGGAGTAACTAGCACAAAATAGTGTTCCTCACCGATAAGAATGTACTCCAGATTACGTTTCCATTCTTTATAGTTAGGACCGGTTAAAGGGTGTTGTGCGAGAATATTGATGACAGATGACAAAGACATATCTGAAAATATATGAACAATAAACATATAAGAACACAATCACATATAATTTGAAACAACAATATTGTAACCTTTTGATAAAATGATTGTTCTGTGTCTAGTAATTCCTCTTACTTCACAGAATTCAGTAAACTCAGCAGATAAATACTCTAGTCCATTATCTGTTCTTAAGTGTTTGAGTTTCTTACCCCTTAGGTTTTCCATCTGAATCAACCATGTTTTGAACTTGGTGAATGCATCACTTTTGTTCTACAAACACCCATACTTTCCTACTGAAATCATCAATTACAGAAATGAAGTATCTTCCTCCTTCATGTGTTTTCTGGATAGCCCCCAAATATCTGAATGTACATAGTCCAATGGTTCTTGAGTAGTGTGAATCCCTTTAGCATAAGGCAGTTTCTGTGATTTGCCTAATGCACATTTTTCACAGAACTCAAGGGTTTGACTTCCAATTTCTCCAATTAAGCCTCTCTTGGATAATTCCTTCAAACCTTTTTTCCCCAATATGCCCTAACCTCTTATGCCACAGTATTAGTTCATTCTTCCCAAGAATACTCCCCACACAGCCAACAACAGGCTTTCCAATCAAAACAAACAGACCATTATGTTGTTTTCCTTTGATTACCAGTTTATTTCCCTTGGTTATGTGTAAGTGACCATCAACTGATTTGAATTCACATCCAGTGGCAATAAGAGATCCTAAGGAGAGTAAATTCCTTTTTAGACCAGGTAGATACCTTACATTTGTGATGGTTCTGGGTAGCTTCATCAAACATGGTGATATTTACTGAGCCAGTGCCTTGTACTCTGCAGGACTGATCATTTCCCAGCAAAACACACCCTCCATCTTCTTTCTTTAGAATCTGAAACCAGTCTTCATGAGGACACATATGGAAGGAGCATCCAGTGTCAAGGACCTATTCCTTCTCCATCTTTGACTCAGTAATATCCATAACATCTGGTGTGTTTTCTTCCTGTTCAACAGCAGCAGCTTCAGCACTTGATCCTTCCTTCTTCTTCTTCCTTTAGGGACAATTCTTCTTCAATTTTCCAACTTGTTTATAGTTGAAACACTTCCTTTTCTCTATCCAGTCTCCAGGTTTCTTGAAGCTGTCATTTCCCTCCTTGGAGTCTTTGAACCCTTGGCCCTTCTTCCTCGGATTGTTTCTTTTGAACTTTATGTTCAAACCTTCACCAGATTGGTTCACTTTCTTATCTCCATGATTCTATAGACATTTGGTCTTCAAAGCAGTAATGATTGAGTCATAACTCAGCTTTTCTTACCTTCCAAACATAAGAGTGTCTTTGAAACTTTCCAAAGATCTTGGAAGAGCATTCAGCACCATCAAAGCCTTGTCATCATCTTCAATCTTAACCCCAAGATCCTCCAATTCATCCAGAAGTTTTCTAAACTCATCTAATTGATCAGAGATAACCTTTTCATCCACCATTTTGAAGGCCAGTAATTTCTGCTTGAGGAATAGTTTGTTTGAAACTAATTTGGACTGGTACAACTCTTCCAGTTTTGGCCAGGCCTCTATTGCAGTTTTGCACTTGGAAATCTCCCTCAGTAGTTTATCACCAAGACATAAGATAATCATACTCAAGGCCTTCTGATCTATCTCCCCAAACTTGGGTTTCTCAACCTCCACCCATTCATCCACAGATTTCAGAGCATTTGAAAGCCCATTCTGAATCAAGATGGCATTCATCTTGATTTTCCACAAAGCAAAGTCATTCTTACCGGAGAATTTATCTAAATCCATCTTCATTCCTGCCATAACTCCTTCTTCTTCTTCTTCTTCTTCAGGTGTGAGTGTGATTTCCCACAGACGACGACACTTGTTGTGGAAATTCAATTCACGTACAATCACCAAGAAGACGTTCGATCACTCTAATCAATGAATTGAACGAACAAATGATAAATGTTCGTATGCAAAAAACCCAGAAAGAACGAACAAGCAAGAAACGTAGAAAAATGAAGAATAAAACAATCCAAACATTTTACGTGGTTCAATCCAAAAGGATCTACGTCCACGGAGGCTCTATACACCTCAATCCACTATATCAAGGTAGAAATTACAAGAATTATCCAACAACTAGAAAACCCCCAATTCTGGAACCGAATTGAGTTTAAGAACCCTAGCAATCTAATTCTCTTTCTACAGTGATGTATTCAAAGGGAAAATGTGTAAATCAAGTTATCCTCTTCAAGACCTTCAAATATATACCAGGATTGTATCTAGAATTTTCGCCAGTTGAGAGCTCTATTCGCTACAACTTACGAGCTCAAGTTGGTTTCAAAAATAGTTATTCTGCAATGGTTTTCAGCTGCCAAAACTGTTGTATTTGGCAGTTTTAACCACCTGTCCACTTAACTCCCATAAACCTGGTTCAGGATGCACTCTCTTCTTAACTTGATAGAATTCGATTCTTCTAGCCCGGTTCTTGGACTCTTGAAACTGGTTCTAATCTTACAACATATCCTATAACATATAAATGTTATCTTGATGAAATTTAACTTATTCCTCATGAAATATGGCCAAGCCTTCTGGACTATTTACCACGGTCGTGGGTTAGTCTGCCTCGGCCGTGGCTTGGGCCGCGGACGTGGCTCAACCAGCTTGGGTGGGGTCCCGTTTCTTCCTTGTTTTCTTTTCCACTTGAGTTTGAATTCTCAATTTGAGATCTTCGAAACCTGGTTCTCGGCCTTCATTCACATGTTTTGACATGAAAATGAACTAAACACGCCAAACTGCCCAATAATAATTAAACGTAATAAACACATGTGAATAGGCACACAAAAGCCCATAAACAAACACTTAAATTGACCTAAAAGTGCGTGCACGTGTACCAGCTCCTGATGGTGGCTCCGTACCTCATGTTACTGTTACAACCATTGAACAGGGTCGCTGTGGAGAGAGTGGGTCTAGGGTACTACTCCACTAAGGTATGGATCCAGATTGGGTGGCCGCTGATACAAATGACGATCTGTATACTGATTATGATGCGGATACAGATTCCAGTCCAGTCCAATTTTTTTACGATCCAATCCGTGTTGCTCGTTTGAAGCGTCCAACCCCATCGGTGTGTAGTCCATACCTAGCCACTGATACCAGACGAGCAGATGTGACCACTATAGACTTCGAAATGTTTCTTCGTAACCCTGATGGACTGTAAGTAACAACACTACTATAAGGCTTTTGTATTAATTTTTTAATATATACGTATGTGTTGTATTGATTTACGATTAATACGTCCTCTTAACAGTAACGTGGGGACTAGAGCGGGTGTCGGTCCTTCTTGGTTCCTTGAACTAATTGACCCTTAAGCAGTGCATTGCGATTGGCATCAGTATCTTTCGGATTCTCCCTTTCAATGTTTAACAAAATTTTGGACTTTTTTTTGCTTACTTTATTTTATTGCAGCACTTACAGGCATATTTGGGTCTGCTGTAATCCTGTCTGGACATAAGTGGGGTTCGTGTATGCCCTATGTGGCAAGGCCGAGTCAGCATCATAGATCCGAGCTTTTGGGTTAGATTCTATACCCTTTTTCCTTTGTAATTTCAAATAGCTATCTAGGCTATTATTTATGTGAGATGTCGTTGTGAGGTTTATTATTAATAATTTACATTGCAGGATGCGATGAAGATGGTGTGGAACGAGTTGTATAAGGATAATCCTCCCAGGAAGAAGTTCAGTGAGGAGGTATTGGAAGAAGTACCTGGAGAATTGCTTTAACACCTTATGAATTATGTGACGGGGGATCTTCCCCGCTGGGCAAATGTGAAGCCGTGGATACAGCTAGATATAGTAAGTGCGTTCTATCATTAGTCATTATTTGTGGGTTGGCTTGACATTTGGTTTCTATTTTTTAATTTATATCGATTAAATATATATTTGTTCATTTTGTAATAGGTGCTTTCGATATGGAATTATGGTGGCACTGGATCATTGTTCGTATTAAACTTAAGACGAGCTAGTTTGTAATGAGAATCCGGAATAAATATTCGATGCCCCCACGCCATATGCTTAGTGCTTTATTACATCATTCGCGGGTATGGGAGGTGCGCTCCGAGCTAATCTCGAAGCTCGTGTTCTTAAACTGCTTTATGAGAGTTGATAACGTCTACAAGCAGCATGACTCTGTTTCGTGCAGGCCTCTTGCACTAAAGGCAAATTGAAGGAATTTTGCAGAAGGTGACCGACCTAAAGGTTATGTGTGGTGCTTTAGCTGATATTAGGAGCGATACGACGTTTAATTTGTGTAGGTTTAGTAAGGGGAGGATACCATCCCCATTGTGTTTCAGGGTTGATCTAATATAGTACAATGTATGCTTGTATGTTGTAATTAATACTATGTTTTCTTTATCTACTCTTGTTGCTTACTAGAATATGATTTTATTAAAGAATATGTTTGTGTGTGTTGTTTAATGACGTAAAAAAATATTCGATGCTACTCTTTTAAGTATAATATTTATGTGTGTAAGAGTATGTTTTGTCATGTTCTCTCTTTTATTTTTTATATTATTTTATTTTTTAATTTTTTTTAAACATATCATGTCCTTTTCAATGAAATGGAACAACAAAAATATGTCTAGATACATTCGCAAGATAAAAAGGAACATGCAGAAAACTTAATGATAACCAGGTACAAGATACAATGTAATTGGACGGTTCTACGAAATAGCCGTTACCAGATCGCGCATTGGCTAGTGCCTTCTTGAAATTACTACATTACTAGGGCCAAAACTTGCTAAATCCAAGTCATAGTGGTCCCTTAAGAAACAAGTGAAACATGGTAATTTATAGTTTAAGGGTTGGCACGTACGGGATATACTGATGAGCAACCGCCTGGTGCGGGTTGCTTAAAACCTCTCTTGGTCATCCACCGAATGATGTCATCATTTAGTTCAGGCATTTCAAAAACCTTGAAAAATATCGAGTTTTTACCAATCTGTGCAGCTTCAAAATTCAATGTCATACCACGAGTAATGTTGTTGTCTTCTACAAACCTCTGGCATCCACTTTTGCCAAACATTGAGGTCTCGTGATCTCCCAGGTATTCGACTTGCCAGTGCAGTTTGGGCTACCTAAACGTTGCTTCAACTTTTTTCCACGGAAGTTTTGGCACAACATAACTCGGTATTTTCTGTTCAATAGCAAAAAATATTACGATAAAAAATATTAATTTTAAAAAATTGATAACAAGAATGAAGCTAACTACTCTTACTAACAGGAAGTCGGGGGAAAAATGGATGTCCTAAGTGTATGCATTGAACGACGGCCCATGATCGCTCGTAAGCTTGTAGAACTCATCGTCACTCATTTTCTGCTTAACTGGTATTCAAGGATATGGGACAGAAGTTGCTCCAATCTAACTCCAATTTAAAGAGAAAATGGGTTTACTATAGAAAAATGAAAACACTTAAATGAGCCACTTTTTACTTTTTAATCGATGGGACAACTCAATGTGTGATAGGCATGGAATAGGTCACTGTTGCGTTGTCCAATCAAACTTTAATGGCTTTGATTAGTTCGTCCTGATACAAAATCTTAGTTTGTGGATTCCGGTAGGGCCCACGTTGGTTTATGTGTTTCGTCGCCACTTGCATGAAAGGTCCTTCAGAGCGATTCTCAAAATAAATATTTCTCTGGGGTGGAAAAACGTCCAAAAATCAAATAAATCTAGTGCTTGTGATGTCGATTCAAATTGTAAAAACCAAGGTAAAAGAGCAGTGTAGTACGGATGGATAGCATTAATGTCCTCAGTGTAAGTAATGCCCGACCAGGGGTCAAAGTCAAGGTCGCGGTGTGGAATTTTCCATATCCCCTATCTCAGCATCATATGTTCCCCACCACTCTATACCTATAAATTAACCTTAGTCCTTTAGAAACTACTAAGGCAATAAATAAACCCCAAGGGAGATTTTTCCTACTAAATTCTTAGCCTAGCAAATCTGGCTTGCAAGTTTCTCATGGCTCCTCCCTCCAACATCCCTCCTTACCCTCTTACCATTTAAGACATTTATTTCTACGGGGATACTGATTGGACTCCAGAAATGGATGATTGCCTTCTAAATACTCTACGTCGAGAGAGATGGTTGAGAAATTAGGTTGCAGACCTACGCAACCCCAACCACATGAGAATCATTGCAGCTGAGGGTCAGGGTCGAAAGCCAGGATGATGTGAGGGTCAGGGTCGAAAGCCTACGCAAAAGGTTTATGCTTTTCCATAAGATGATCAACGCAGCTGACACTACGTGGGATGAGTCATAAAAAAAAAACTAGTCGCCCCGCCGCAACAGTGGCAGACCTGGCTCGCTGAGGAAGCTGATTTTGTATATGCATACGAGGACGAAAGTGCAAATTTCGGGCAATGGAGATGGATTTCAGCTAAACAAATGTGACTTATAGTACTACTCCACGAGCACCAGCCTTATAATTGAGGTGGAGGGTTTCTTGTCTATGCTCAAATGTACCGTGTGGTGATAGTTGTTATCTTGCATTCTTCATAATATGTCTAAGTAGTTCTATTCATCGTTAGGAATGTAAGACCTATATTGGCTCTGTATAAACTAAAATTTATTCCAAAATTGGCAGTTAGTTTCGTTAGCATGCATTTTTGTTATGTTATTCTTATGAGGATGAATGAGCAAGGTGAAGACGAAATACATAAGAAATCGTACGTACTAACCACAATCATAACATTAATGGAAACACCATCACTCGAAAATCGAGTGATTATTTATAAGAGCCAGCATCTAGTTGCCTATTAGTACATCGTCAAAACACAAAAGATACTTAACCAAACGCCAACAATGGAAGGGTAAATCCAAAACGGTCACAACTTTTACAACACTTCATAGTCTATCATATGTAGACAGGGCCCGATAGGGAGGATCCACTAGGACTTCTCGTCCCCGTAGTTGACCCTGTGATCAAAGCAAGCTAAGCAGGGTCTGGAGGTTGCATCTTCTGCACCTTGAAGATCAAGGAGGTCTCGTCCATGTGATCGGTCGAGAATACCAGGACGTCATCGATAGCTAGTCTGTTCTCATCCACAAATTTGTTCCATCCAGCTTTACCCAACTTTGGGGTCTTATGATCCCCATGCTAAGGCAGAGGTCAGGCTTTTTTACGGAAGTTCAGAGTGGCCTCAAGAGTGGTCTTGGGAAGTTTTGCAGCGCGTTCCATGGGTATTTTCTACAATAAAACGTGTGCATTAATAAATGGTAACCAAATTCCAATTGATATATGAAATGTACGTATCGCTAAAGGGAATGGAAATAATAAGCGTTTACTCTTGCCGAGGGAGGTATCGAAAAAGGGCTTCAAATGGTCAATACAATGGTTTTCTTCATCACTTCTCATTTTCCTAAGTGAGAATTTATGAAGGATGACTTACAACTATAAACACAAAAGTTACCCGAAACAACGCACAAATTCTTGGCGCTAGCTAAGAACAAAAATAGTGTGGTTCACATTTAATAAAGCGACAATGTGGATTGCGGATCTCGTGAAACTTTTTTGGACTACTTATCATGGGCTATGTGCAGTCGTTACTATGTGTAGTCACTATTTCAGATTGATGGGTGCTTGCCAAATATCGAGCTGATAATCACCAACAATGTATTTTTCAGCATGAACATTGATTTGGCCCTATAATTAATTAGTACATGAACTGTTATGCATTGATATTCATGGCCGAATTTTTTTGTAAAATATATAGTCATGTTGACTTAGGGGTGGTTCTGTACGGTATACCGATTTTTTGTCCATATCGAATATTGTACTGAAACCTCCGGTAAATAAAAATCCAATACCTATACCATACTGAAAGTTTTGATATACCGAACTCAGGGACGGTATTGGTATTACCGAAAAATATTAAAAAAAATTCAATCCTTGATTAAGATGTGAAAAAAATAATGACAGAAAATCTTCAATTAATAAAAAAGAAAAATCGTCTAACAAAAATTGATAATTTTATGTTGTAAAACAGAAGAAAAGAATTCTTCAATAAATCACACACTATTACAGAAATAAATATATACATCCAAAGAAATACTGAAAAATTCTATAAGATATAAATGTTACATCAAATTGTTTATTTGAACAAATCCAACAAAAAAAGATATGAACAGAAATATACGAACAAATATTTAGGTTTTAGTATTGAGCATTCGCCGACACCTTCAACCTCTTAAAATGGCCAAAAAATTCACACCTTAATTGTCTCTGTGGTCTCTGACGGACGCAAAACTTGAACCGATGACGTCTCCGAGGGAGGCAAGATCTGGAACTGAGAACGTAATGGAGAACCGCTATTAATACTTCATTGCCGACCACGAGCAGGGAGGGAATAGGCAATAACAAATTAACAATTACCGACCACGATTAGGAAGGAGAGGGGAAGTACGGTGGCAGAAGATTAAGAGAATGAAATGGAGGAGAGAAACCCTAATCGAAACCTAGAGAGAGAATGGAAGGAAAAGTAAAAGGTTCTATTAATGTGCTTGGAAATTTGGAATTGATATTTAGGCCTCGAAACTTACTGGACTGACAAATAAAATAGCTCAACCTTCTAACTATCCCCATAAAAAAAGCTCAATATTACAATATAATCGGTATTTCGGTGTATACCGAAATACTGAAAAATTAAAGAAACCCATACCGATACTGTACCAAAAATTTTGGTATTTTATGTAATTTTTCGATACGGTAAGTGAGGTATTTCGGTATTTTTCCTTAGCCCTATGTGCATTAGATAACGAGCTCCCATAGTAAGACCCATATTATATTTGGCTATATAATGACAAATTCATCTTAATTATATTTGTTGCTTCATTTGTAATGTCTAACGACGTGTGCAAGGATGATAGCCCTTGGAGTAAAGTTGCTAAGCCTTTTTTTACTATATCGCTTGGGGAAAAAGAGGTTACGCCGCGATACCTAATGGTAATCTAGGGACATGGTAAATTAATAACATTTCAATACCCACAAGTCCTAATGCATTTCATTTTGTCCAAGGATAAAAAGTAATTCTTTTTCTTGGTAACTGTTGATACGCAAATTTCGTATCCAATTAAAATGCGCCACGTTATAAAATATATGTTGAATATCAATTTTATATTGATTATTTTTAATATTAGGAATTGGATAAATAAAAATCCTAAGTTAAATAGTCAATTTAATTAGTGATTTACTTTATATTTTATTGACCAATGGGAAGCCGCCACATGTCAAGATGATGCAGATATTACTAAATTAAATTTAATTAATTTAGTATTATCCAAGAAGATGAAGATAAACATCAAGTCATGGTAGACCAATCAGAATGTTCCATGTGTCAAGTTGTTGCAGTAATTATTAAATTAAATACAATTAATTTAATAATTATCTTATGGATAATGATATTATGAAGGACCAATCATATCGCTCCATTCAGACCCAAGCCCATTAGGTTTTTCCATCCTACAACTATAAATAGGGCCTCATTCTCCACCAAAAATCACAACAACACAAGTCAAAAAGTGAAGACACAAGTTGAGAGCTTCAAGAATTGGAAGAACTCCAAGAAATCCAGAAGACTCAAAGTTCTTGAAGATTCGAAGACATTCTTCAAGATTTGAAGATGTTCTTCATCAAATTCATCAAGAAGTAGCGTTCAATCCGGAATCAAGCCGTTCGGCCTTCGGACAACATTACTGAAGAACAACTTAAGCGGTGGAGGAGATCAAGAAGAAGATTTCACTCCAAATCATCAAATTCAACGAAAACATTCAAATTCATCAAGAAGTAGCGTTCAATCCGGAATTAACTCGTTCGGCCTTCGGACAATGTTATTGAAGAACAACTTAAGTGGCGGAGGAGATCAAGAAGAAGATTTCACTCCAAATCATCAAATTCAAAGAAAACATTCGAAGAGAAGAATTAGAGGATTGAAGAATAGAGATTGTAACCTACAAAGTTATTCATTTAATCCAGTTGGAATTAATTTGTACAATTTTTGTGTTTGTTAATTCAATACACGAAATTTGTTGTTACAAATTTGGCACGCCCGGTGGGACATCTCTACCTCTCATCTCTTCTCCTCAACCAACAACTGAAGATAGTGTTATGGCGCCTCATAAGATCACTCTGACGAAGATCGCTGCAACAAACTCTCCAACTGCAAATGTCAATATCATCACAAGAAGCATGTCCAAGACACTACAATCACAATCGTCATCTCTTGAAGCTGTTGAGAAGGATCCGAAGCAGCTCGCCACTAACACCGCAAATGAGGAGGACGACTCTGCATGCTCTACTCCTCGCTCTTTCTCAAGTTCAGAAGTAGCACACATCATGACAACGAACATTTCAACTCTTGAAGAACAACTTGCAAGTCTAACTAAAGCCATCGAAGGACTTACAAAACATGTCCAAGAGCAGGACTCGAAGATTGAAAACCTGAGGAGCAAGATTGACAACTACGATACAAGTCATGCTCAGGGGAAAGAACCAACTGAAAATCAAGGTGATGTTGAAACATCTGCAAAATGCGATGTCATTGACAAGGAAACGCCTCTAGAAGAGATTCAAGTATCTGTTGATGGTATGATTCCCGTTGACCAACTCAAGGAGATCATCATGGGGACTATCAAAGACAAATTCGAGGGGAGCTCGAAGTCTTCTTTCACATTCACCAAGCCATATACTCAACAAATCGACAACTTGAAGATGCCAATGGGTTATCAGCCACCCGAGTTCCAATAATTCGATGGAAAAGGCAACCCTAAACAACATATCGCCCACTTTATTGAGACATGTAATGATGCCGGAACTTATGGTGATCACTTGGTGAAACAATTTGTTCGATCTCTGAAGGGCAATGCATTGATTGGTACACCGACTTGGATGCAAACTCCATTGAGAGTTGGGATCAATTAGAACAACAGTTCCTCAATCGTTTCTATAGTACTCGAAGAACCGTAAGCATGATTGAGTTGACCAGCACGCGGCAGTGGAAAGAGGAGGCCGTAGTTGACTACATCAACCGATGGAGAAATCTGAGCCTCAATTGCAAAGATCTTTTGTCAGAAGCTTCCGCGATTGAAATGTGCACTCAAGGAATGCAATGGGGTCTTTGGTACATCCTCCAAGGAATTCGGCCAAAAACATTTGAAGAACTAGCAACAAGAGCGCATGATATGGAGCTAAGTATGGCTGAAGTTGGAGTCGATGGACCCTGATTCACGAGTCTCATAAGTTCAACAATGGGGGCAAGTCTTTCGCCAAAAATCAAAATAGAGACTCCATGATTGTTAGTGCAATGCCCATCAAATTTCGAAGAAGCAATGATGCCACGGGAAAGAATGTCCCTCAAGACAGGGAGCAAAGGAAATCAACTTTGAAGGAGAAGCAGCAAAGGACTTCTCCGTTCTTGGACTCCGATGTCTCTGGAATATTCGATGATTTGATCAAAGAAGATCTTATCGAGTTGCCAGAAATGAAGCGGCCTGAAGAAGCTGGACAAACTGATGACTTAAAATACTGCAAGTACCATTGCTTGGTAGGGCATCCGATCCAGGATTGCTTCATATTCAAGGACAAGATCATGCAGCTAGCTCAGCAAGGAAAAATAGTATTAGATGAAGGCAATGCAACAACAAATCTTACAGCTATCTTGGAAGATAATGGTCGTGGTGACACCCCATGCTACATGACGGACAAACAAGAAAGCAAACACGAAGATAGACATATAGAAGAGGAAGATGATGAAAAGGCCCTACTTGAACTTAAACATGGCGTACGAGTCAGTCCGATAAACGGGGAGTTCTTGAAATTTACTTGAGCCTGCTGCCAAAAAAAAAAAAAAAAAAAAAAAAAAAAAAAGAGAACTCCTGGCCCGCATGAGGATAAACTGTGCACGGCGACCACCAAAGGTAAAGTATGTGGTTAAAATGCTACCTTACCCCACTTTGGCTAAAGTAGTTAAAAAATAGCTAGTCCTGGCCCACATAAGTATAAAATGTGCACGGCACCCCCCCAAAAACAAAATACAAAGTGAAAATGAACTACGTTATGACTTGATCCCTCTCACCGGGGTACGTAGACAGCTTAGAAATATTCTAAGTTCAATCTAAATTGTGTTTCCCTCTCCGAAGTTGCTCCAAATTTAGAAATCCAAGCTCCAAGTCAGTCAAGTTATTTGATTTCGTCAAATTGGATTGTCAAGCTCGACCTCAGATAAATCCACATTTTCAAGTCAAGTATGTCAAATCTGTCGAAGCCCACAATGTTAAAGATTCAACTTCCAAATTCAAGAATTTATTGGTATGATTATAAACTACCAACAAGTTTCAAATTCAAGTTCGAGGCTCCTTGGCACGAGCTTAAAAGGTCTACAAGTCAAATTCAAATGAAGTACTCCTTGATACGAGTATAAACTATCTACGAATCCAAATTCAATTCCAAGTGAAGAACTCCTTGATATGAGTATAAATTATCTACAAATCCAAATCCAAATCCAAAGTCCAAATGAAGAACTCCTTGATATGAGTATAAACTATCTACAAGTCCAAATTCAAGTTCAAATGAAGAACTCCTTGATATGAGTATCTATCTACAAATCCAAATCAAAATCCAAGTGAAGAACTCCTTGATAAGAGTATAAACTATCTAAAAATTCAAATTCAAGTCCAAATGAAGAACTCCTTGATACGAGTATAAACTATCTACAAGTCCAAATCCAAGTCCAAATTCAAGAATTCTTTGATGCAAGTATAAAAGTGTCGATATGTCCGGAGAAATTCCGAAAGTCAGTTCGAGACTTATCCACTCCAAGACACATCGTTCGTGAACAAGTCTCGAGGGGACATTTGTTGATACGTAAATTTCGTATCCAATTAAAATGTGTCACGTTATAAAATATATGTTGAATATCAATTTTATATTGATTATTTTTAATATTAGGAATTGGATAAATAAAAATCCTAAGTTAAATAGTCAATTTAATTGGTGATTTACTTTATATTTTATTGACCAATGGGAAGCCGCCACATGTCAAGATGATGCAGATATTACTAAATTAAATTTAATTAATTTAGTAATTATCCAAGAAGATGAAGATAAACATCAAGTCATGGTAGACCAATCAAAATGTTCCATGTGTCAAGTTGTTGCAGTAATTATTAAATTAAATACATTTAATTTAATAATTATCTTATGGATAATGATATTATGAAGGACCAATCATATCGCTCCATTCAGACCCAAGCCCATTAGGTTTTCCCATCCTACAACTATAAATAGGGTCTTATTCTCCGCCAAAAATCACAACACAAGTCAAAAAGTGAAGACACAAGTTGAGAGCTTCAAGAATTGGAAGAACTCCAAGAAATCTAGAAGACTCAAAGTTCTTGAAGATTTGAAGACATTCTTCAAGATTCGAAGACGTTCTTCATCAAATTCATCAAGAAGTATCGTTCAATCCGGAATCAAGCCGTTCGGCCTTCGGACAACGTTATTGAAGAACAACTTAAGCGGTGGAGGAGATCAAGAAGAAGATTTCACTCCAAATCATCAAATTCAAAGAAAACATTCAAATTCATCAAGAAGTAGCGTTCAATCCGGAATCAAGCCGTTCGGCCTTCGGACAACGTTATTGAAGAACAACTTAAGTGGCGGAGGAGATCAAGAAGAAGATTTCACTCCAAATCATCAAATTCAAAGACAACATTCGAAGAGAAGAATCAGAGGATTGAAGAATAGAGATTGTAACCTACAAAGTTCTTCATTTGATACAATTTGGATTTAATTTGTACAATTTTTGTGTTTGTTAATTCAATACATGAAATTTGTTATTACAGTAATAATTCCGATGGCAGGAAATTCCTCATTTCATTGTTCAAAGACTTCCTAGAGCGACCGTAGACTACCCTTAAGTTATGGGGAAAGACATGACAAGTGCACTACCACGACGACTACATAACCTCAAGCGTCGATATTAGTGGTTGGAGGAAGTTTGTTCAAGACAACTACTTAAATATGGGTTCAACGCTAGTCTTCTCAGCGGAATATTATGAAATCGACTCGATTATCTTTCAGATTACTAAACTAAAGCCAGACGATCCCGACCTTGTATTTTACATTACAACTTCGGGAAAATGATAATGGGGCACTGAGTAAGGTTTAGACGGGTGATCTAGAACAAAATAAAGATATTCTAATGGGGGACAAAATGAAAACTTTTGTTTGTTGTGGTCATGTACTTTAAAACTGTGTGTCTTTAATTTATGTTTATGTTTGGTTCGTGTGATGCGTGTGATGTTACTGAAGAGAAATGCGTGTGATTTTGGGTGAGATTAATGTTTGAATATAGTACAAACTGTATATCCGGTATTGCTTTTTCAATATTACGGGTGGCTGATGGCTTGGATACAACTTTGACAAAAGGTTATATAACTACCATATAGGCAACATATCTTCCAATGTTTTAACCAATGCAAAACAATTATACATTAAAATCTTACGACACCATAAATAACAAAATCTAAAGGTGCAGTTATGAAATAGGTATTGAATATAGTCGAAGATACAAAATAAAGCATTACAAATGGTCAACAGCAAACAACATCATTGGTAGAATTTCCCCTTGTAAACACATTATCACGAATATGTGCCACTAGCACCTGGGTACTATTTCCCAAACTTATAAGAATCTCAAGATAGTCTGGGTTGCAATCAATCATATCATCCACCTGGAAGACGATAGATCTGACATCCATATGTTCAGTGGAGAATGCCAAGGCGTTACCAGCCTCCTGTGCATTTTCGTCCACAATTTTTTTCCAACCATACCCACCAAACTTGGGGGTCATTTTAGCCCTCTAGTACACCAAATCCCAAGTCTTCCCCCTAAACTTTAATGTTGATTTAACATTTATCAGGGAAAAATGCTTCGCGACCCCTTTTGGTATTTTCTACCAACAATAATAAAAAAAGAGGGTTTAAAAAAACAACCAATTTTATGAAGTGTGTTTGTAATAAGAAAGAAGCCTGGTTAATGGGTAATAGCGTACCATGGTGTAATGAGGGAAACCTTTGTCTCACGCTGCGAGACTACAAAATAAGGCAAGGGCCTGTACCAGAAGGAGCTCGCGTCTTGAATTATATTTCTTGCAAACGTGTTCGAAAAACACCACATGGGTTTAGGCCCATTCAGGGGTGCTAACACAATTTTGAATGGAAAACTTAATTACGAATTCCTATTATGTACAAGATACAATGCAAAAATATTAAATTTAGATTAATATCATAATAATAGAATCCACAAAAATAAGTGTCAACATAAAGTTTGACTAGCCAACAGACAAGTGTGGAGAAGGGGGACCACATAGGTCAACCTTCCATGTTGTATCCCCTTTTTATTTACTAGTTGATTTGACAAGAGAGCAGACCTAGCAACGCGAAGTTATTACACTTACACCCGCTCCCTTAACTCTTTCTCGCCCATAAATGTAGACGGCTTCCGCACATACGTTCACCAAGTAAGTGCTTTGCTCTTTATTGAAACAAACACCACATTTTAGCCCCCAGAGTGGAGTCAAACAACCTCGAACCAAAATCATGCCTTCATCAAACGGAAGGCCCCCCTATAGAGCGTATAATCTGTAGGAACAACTGTTCTACAACGACGAGTGGACAAAAGAGGTAGATCAAACATTCATCGCTTACTTAGCCACCGAAACTCGGTGTAGAACTTTCATTCTTTGTGGCGATCATAAAGCTGTGTTCACAGACGCAAGGTCGTACTTCTAACATATGCATAATAGATTGACTTCAATCGATTACTTCAGGAGCTGGCTTCGGAAGTTGCAAAACCTGATACACATTATTCAAATCTTTAACTTCGCTAGAGGGTCTTAGCCACAACAAAGAAACGGACGCTATGCACATCTCACCCGAGGTATGGCAACAACATTTCGAGGTACTATATGTATAGCTAGTCAAGTTATTTCCAATATTACTACCAGGCACTTATAAAAAATGATTCACTTTTGGAAAGCATGATCAGTGTGCACGAGCTTACTGTGAAGAAGACAAGAGCATGTAGAAGTCAATGGAGGCAATATTTGACATTTCCTGACCAAAGGGTGTAAGAAAACTTACGAACGAAAGCCAATCTAGTCTAACTCACAACTGTCCCTCATTTGTTTGGGAGGGCTTGAGTACTGCTTATTGTTCAATGTCGATAAGTTTATCTATTATGATGTGTCGTATTACTGATTTTCACTACTCATGTATTTAATTTCATTGTATTATGTTTGTGTTGCAGTTCTAACTTGATGTACATTATGAGGTCGGTTTGTTATTCCATTACTAATTCTCCTTTCGTTTTCAATTTAGTGACATTTACTCCTACTACTTCACAACAGGAAATCTTGCCACTCTATGAAACACGCGGTCCCCGACTAAAGTCAAAATATTTTCGAAGAAATAAATACTACGTCTTAAAATTCGGTACAAATTTTAGATAATTGAAAACAACCAACTTAGAATACAACAATCAAAAGTTGTTGTGCACTTATAGTATGTCACTTCATCACAGACTTTACTGCATCACCTGATAAATGATGTTCGGATCAAATTACTCCTAATAACCTCGAGGTCTATGTAAACAGGTCACTGTCTGGCTCACATGATACGACTGTTGAAGCTTTCGACAATGTTTGAATTCATCACATCAAACCTTCGCACATGACACATCAAGCAAGCCCAATGCTTAAAACCTTTAAGAGAGATTTTGGGATGCATTTGGACAAACGGATTGTATAGCGGCCATATACTTATTAAATTTATCAACCTAAATGCATATGTTGCTCAGACAAAAAGGCCACAATCTGTTGACCGTACGTGGCAAGATTTTGATTCAAATGATATCAACATAAACCATAGACGCTTGATGGAAAGATGTTTGCCACTACAAGCACTATGCTAGGATGCCCGTCAGAAACAATGATAAGATGTGGGGAACAATCATACATCTTTTTTAACTTAAGAAAGAGCCAACTCCATGAGTCCTCAGACTAAAAAATGCCTATACTGATCGCCATTGAAAATATCTAGTTGTTGCCGTCCTTGTCAGAACAACAAACACTATGCCTTTGTATGTACCCTTCAAGTGACTGCCATCGACAACAATGATCGGTCGACTGTAACCAAACCCGGCCCTACAAGCTCCAAGGGCGTAGAAGACTTAACGAAACCTCCCCTGATTGTTTTCCTCGTGCTCGGCGAATATCCCCATTTTTTTTGCTTTAATACATGAACATAGGAAGGGATAGGGCAGAATGAGTCTTTAACATCCCCATAGATTGTAGTATAAGCATGGTGTTTGGCCTTAAGTGCCAGGTCGTACTTAATATCGAACGAGTGCTCAGTTTTGCAGTTCAGACATCATTTGCCTAGGAATCAAACTTTCCCCCTCGCGTCTTAAATCCTTTTCAAAGTACCCACCAAGTAACTTACAGGATATTGTCCTAGGTGCACTGCAATTAGGGTCCAACTGATAGTTGTGCTTTAATTAGTGTACACATCCATATCCCACCATTGCCATTTGCTTGGAGACAAAAGAAGCAATTCTCAAATTTGCATGAGATATGGTATCGATTTGTACTCGAACAACTAACCATGTACTCAGCCTTATTATGTAGATCGTAAATAACAATGGTTGTAATCAACTCCTTCATTGTTTCGTAAATGGCCCCCTCCATTAGAACAGTAGAAGAATCAACTGACGTAGATTCATCACGACTTGGGGAGGTTTTCTTTGGCATGGCAGGTATAACCCATATCCTTACGGGAAGACCCTCTATTGGGAGATTGTTAAAATCACCATAAGAGTCGTTATGTTGTTCACCTTTATCTTGTGTTGGAACCTCATTGAAAGCATTCCAGAATGACGAATTTCTAAAACCACAGTAGTCCATAAAAGTCTATGTACTATTCCTTGTTCCTACAGCATACCTAGGTTTTGTGCGTAGAACAAGTGTCCTCCACTCTATCTGGAATTGCTAACAGATTCAACATAATTGACATTCGACTCTCCAAATCCAAAAGCATCCCTCACAACCCGAATTGGCTTTAAGGTGATATATATAATAGGGACCTCATTTGACTCCAATAGATACTACACATCGGTTTCATTATTTATCTTTAACTTAGTTGTTCTACTATCGTTGCCATCAAGAGAATATAGGACATAACATACTTCATTCGTATATGCTAGAACGATAGACTATATGTTTTCAAGTAAGGAGATAAAGCTTATCCCGTTCGGGGGCACTTGGTGTATTTCCTCTTCCCCGACAGGCCTAATTTCTAACCCTAAAACATCGCAAGTGTACGGGTGTAGATGCGTATAGGATAAGTCAAGGTCGATTCTCAGAGAATAGGTTGACGCAGTTTGATACCCCAATTTATAAGATTACTGTAACTAGACACTCGATTTGTGAGATTGATTTTAATAAACTAAATTATTTATACTAATTAACTTAGCTTGTCAAACGATTAAATTCCAATTAACGAGAATATATCCTAGGGTTTCGATTTTGTGAATTACTTCAATGTTGATTAAATTCAAATTATACACTTTTAAACCAAGTTTTAGTATTTATTAGGTGGCACTTAAGTAACTTAATCATCCTCTCGAAGAGACTAAGTCGTGAATTGATTAGGACAACTACCCTCTCGAGTCAATTAATCCTAACAACTCCTAAAATACCCTTAACCCTTGCCCACACAGTCATAGACAACTGTGCTATATGTCGTGCGTCTATTAACAATTATCTCCTCTCGAAGCGGAATTGTTAAATGAGTAACTAAGCCTAAGTGATCAATTTATGCTTAGGAATGAAACAACCATATAGATGGATACTTAAACTAGAGTCTATAAATCAAAACATTGTCATAAACACAACTCTCTAACCCTCGGACACAAGTAATTTAGCTATTCATGCCTAGTATCAAATCCTTACAATCATTCAAAGAAAACATCATAAAGAATTAAAAACTAGATAAGGAATAATTAAACCTGGCTATGCCGGCTCGTCAATCTTCGTGTGCTCGTTCTTCAAGTTGCTCTCTTTAAAGTGGATATGATATAATGTAGATGTCCCCGTTAAAAACGAGCACTACTTGTCTTTTTATAGACTTCGGAATAATCCTGGGGAGATTAGGAATCAGTTCCTACTTGGGACAGGAAAGTTTAAAAAAAATGGTCTTTGTTTGCGGCCATGTTGGGTTTCTGATGCGGCCGCTTCACTTTGAACTCGAATCTCCTTTAAAACATTACATTTTGACGCGGCCATGTTGCTTGTTAAATGCGGCCACGTTGCATCAGTGTGTTTTTTCTTTGTGAGCCTATTTTGACACGGCCGTGTCGGTCCTCTACTAGTTTGTCTTCTAGGCCGGTTCAGACCGGTCTGAGCCGGTCTAGGCCGGGTTTTTTTTGGTTTGGACTGGTTTTCGCCCTTTTTGTCCATTTTAGATCCCCTTTGACTTGTTCTTTTGTCCGTTAGTCGTAAATTACAACGTTTAATACTGAAATTGCTAAAAAATACCTTAAAACAAGTCAAACACGTTAAATGGTCCAATTTATATCAATATATCCCACACTTGACCAAATATGCACATAATTGCCATAAAATACTATCCTAAATCGACCTAATTACATGCATAATTAACGTGTATCAAAATCCCCCAAACTTAAACTGTTGTTCGTCCCGAACAACATAACAAAACAAAAGACATACAAGTGATTTATGCAATGATTTAGCGCATTTGGATGATGATTCAGTTTCAGACCGATTTTCCTTCTACACAATGTACTTGAGCATATGCGATATCATGAAAATCAACTAATCTCGAGACTTTGAACTTTCGAGTTATTCAATCCTCACCGGTTATGTATTTCACTCATCTCTCAAGTGTTTAGACTAATTTCACTCATATTGAGTTACATCCAAAGTCTACCATATGCTTGCCAATCGTCTAAACTAGACTTCGTACTTAATGTATGTGAAAAAAGGATAAAAAAAAGGTCTTTTTTATTGGTTGTAATGTTGGCTAAAGGTAAGGTGGGATATATTTGGCTAAAAGTGACTATTTTTGGACCAATCAAGTCATATCTAACCCGACTATCCCTCAATAGCATCACTCAACCCCACTCTTCAATTTTCAGCAACTCACCCCATAAGAGATGACTTCTTCACCTTTTTATAAACCTTTACAACAAAGCGCTTTTCAATTCACAATCAATACACGGGGTACCACATTTTTGGGACTACCCAACTGTTCTAATCAATTCAAACAATGCTTAGCACTTTTATGATTTCTTAGCCTCTCCTCACCATACCTAGCAATTTATTGACAACTGATTTTTTTCTTTTCTTTTTCTCGATCGTTTTTTTTTTTTTTCTAGGAGAGGCTATTCTTCGTTTTTCACCTATCACCTTTCTCTCGTTTCCTTCATCTTTGAAATTATCTCTACTTTTCTCATTCCTTCCCACAAATTGTTCACCAAAAGTTCCTTCCAATTCTCCTCTCTCTAACTTAATTAATCCAATTAAGGCCAAAAGAGTTAAATTGAAAAGGTTCGGCTGATATTGTTAGGCTATGAAAGAATAAGCTTTAAAGCTCAAGTGGGCTAAATAGGGATAATTTCTTGACATTATGGTCCAAAGGCAATTTTTCATAGTTCAAGTAAATGGGCTCAAAACAAAAATGCCTAAGTTCACTTCCTAAATCACACCACAAATTTGACATATTCTTAGTTAAGACTCAAAGCAAGTTCTAGAGACTAATACATGTATTCAATCTAATTCACACCGAAAGAAAATATATTACTCCGGAAATAGGAGTACAATTAGGCTCAAATTCTCACCAATGTAATTTTTGATTGAATACTCTAAGTTCAAACTTAATTTCATCTCAACTCACTTCTCGTGCTCTATTATGCGCCTTTCTCTCATCTATTTCTCAAAATCATCTCATCACTAACTATTCACCATCAATCTTTCCCTATTTTTTCTTTTTCTTTTCACTACTTATTTTTTTTCTTTTTTTCTTCGGTTGAATTCTTTCGACTCTAAAAACTAAACAATAAGATTCTAGACTCCTAAGACTCAACATGGAAACTAAATATAATCGAAATTGGGTTCACACACCCAACAACACCAACAAAATAGGTAAACGAGCTCACAGGCCCGGTTCTCCAAATCAAAGCAAGTAAATAATAATCACAAAGGGCACACAGACCCGACAATTACTCCAAAGCAACAACTAAGCAAATGAGCTCACAGACCCGACTCTTAACCAAAAATAACGAACTAGCAGGCAAATCAAACGATCAACTAAACAGCGAAATGACCAACTAAAAGTACAAACAGCAACAAAACTATAAATATAGTTGCCAAGACGTCCCACGGTATACCCCTTCCCCCAAACTTGGCGGAAAGCCAATGTTTGGAGGAAGAGAGTGGTATGTCTTGGTGCTAACTTACAAATCACTATGGAGGCGATGGTGGTTGGAACCCATACTGGCTCCAAAATTATGCTATGGCCTCCCACTAGGTCCTCTGCTATTGTCTCCATTCTTGCTCTTCATTACTCCTTTGAAGGAGTGTGTTCAAAATTCCTCTTTGATCACTCAATTCAGTGTAGATCATTTGAAGTGCTCTCCGAACTTCCATTCGTTGCCTTTCCATCGAGGTGCGAGTTGATTGCACCGATTCTTTACAAATGCGAACATCGTCCCGGAGAGAAGTAATGATGCCGACCATGTCCTCATTCAATTCGGACGCGGAGGCAACTGCTGCTACTGCTCGTTTCTTTCGGGGTTGTCTCAGGGATTGGCTGCTACCTTTGGCTGGTGGGCTGGATTGGAAAACCTCAGAATCTGGTGGTTGGGACAGTTGAAGATGCTCTTCAGTAGATAAGGAAAGATCTGTTATATCTTTGGTATTTGTGACAGCTGCCCGAGCTCAAACGGAAGACGAAGGTAAGGTCCAACATTTTGATAAACATATGGGACCATCCCATTTTCACCTAGGACCACGACTTGCATAGCTTCTAGCAAGTCCCATGTAAATTGGACCTCGCCCTTTAGTGGCACCATATCAGCTAATCAATATCATCAAATGCTGTTGCGATTGGAGTAATCAAACCTCCAATCATGATGATATCCTTCTGCTTCCGGATGACACTTGCGAAGTGCTCTATCAGAATTTGTGCATAGTCAACTTTGTACCCATGTAGTATGTTCCAAAGCATGTGGAGTTCATTTTGTCTCATGGCCCCTACTTCACGCCATGCAAACTAGGTGTAGGCGAGCATCTTCTGTATGTATCTGATAACTGGATTGCGAATCCATGAAGCTTTTGCAGACTTGGATCATAGTGTTGTGCTGCCACCAGTGGGGGAGCAGTTGTCAGTAGACCCTAGAATGTTTGTGGGTCGAATAGCTCTGGTGGCTCCTCCCTAGAGGCTTTTGGATAGCCATAAATCTGGTCCAGTTGACTATATGTCAAAGATCGAGGTTTCCCCATTAGCTGGAAAGTGATGCCATCCGGTCAGCGTGAATGAAGGGTGTTGGCCACTGTGATGCCAAATGTGCTCAAGAATTCGATGGTGATCCGCTTGTATGTCCGTTGAACACCCATTTCGAGTAAGAAACGCATGGACATTATCATGGATGCTCAGTACCCGAGTCAGATCATCACTGCTGAAGCGAGTCGGTACGATCGTGCGATGACGGAGCTCATCAAAACGAGCCTTATGTTCTTCTCTTGCCAAAGAAAACCCGAAAAGAGCTTTACTGTCACTCGGGTTGACCGCCGGAGTGTCCTCTACCATTACTTGCTTACCCTTGCTTCGACTCGTACTACCTTTTGGTGGTGCCATTTTAGTGAACCTATACACACAACCTAACAACACACAAATGATCAATCACACAAGCCTCAATACTTCATAAATAATGTCTAGAAATGAAAAATTCCTAGTTAATCAACAAGATAATCATATGCTAGCAACAACCGAACAAATTGCACATTGTGTACCCCCTATTACATGCTCAACTCCTAAATTCATCAATTTGAAGTCATTAGATAGTGAAAAATTGAATCCTACCAACTTAAGACATGCATCTTAAACTCAATTCATCATTGTATCACATAAGAAGGCACACAAGAGGTATCAACTATGCAAAAAGCTCATTCCGAATCATGCACACAACATGCTCGATAAAAGTCCCCAATGACTAAAACACATGATTTTCACTCTTGTTGTTATTATTCCATTCCAACCATAATATTTACTGCAATTCCAACTACAATCAACACATACTTCCTTCATAACTCAAGACCCAATCGACTTTCTAGACAGGTCATACTACAAGTAGCAATTTATCTCAACATGCACTACATTTGTCTCAAAATTCGAATTTAAACCTTCTTTAATACAAATCAAGAGTAGAAGCATAAAAGTTCGGTTAGCTTCACTTAACAGAGAAGTTTAGTCAAAAAAGTTGAGACCCGGATTGTGCCCTAGTTCCGTCGATTTGGGTCGAAAATTTCGAATTTATTGGTGCAATGAGTGAATAATTGTGTGTGCTTGTGTTTGTGATTGAATGTGTGTGGTTTTGAGTGTGATTTTACGTGATTTCGCAAAGTGTGTATGAGTGTGTGTTTTTCTTTGTGTGTGCAAGAAAGAAAAGAGGGAGGGGACGATTAAACACGGAATCCCGTTTTTAAACTGCAAAGGAATGATGAGGCCGTGTTATAATGGTGACACGGCCACATTTCGTTGAGCTAGAATCAGGCTGTTCTGCGATGATTTTGACGCGGCCGCGTCCCACTTTGGCCGCGGCCGTGTTGGTTTGGGCTTGAAACTGACTATGGACTAGTATTTTGACGCGGTCGTGTCCAAAGTGTAACACGGCCGTGTTGCCCCGCAATGCCCACAACGCATTCTGGGCTATTTTTTACGCGGCCATGTTATGTATATGACAACATAAAACACTCGTCCATGTTGATTCCTAACAACATAAAACACTAAAAACAAGAGTAAAACATAAAACTAAAAAAAATTGAAATAAAATAAAACGATAAACATCGGGTTGCCTCCCGACAAGCGTTTCATTTTACGTCTCAAGCTGGACGACCTTTTTGGTTCTAATTTGGCTTCTTCAGCTGCACTTTCTTCTTAATTGTTTCCCTCATCATTGGATTTGGCTTTAGATGCTTAGATAACAGTTTAATGTTTTCGCAGCCTTTGTTCTCTTTTAATGCGTTCTTGACTTTATTTTTCTTTTTACACTTGTTGGCCGACCTTCTTTTTGGAGGTCCCTGCAATACATCTAGAACACTACCACTTTCCAAAAGCTCAATATTAGTAGAGTCATGGTGATCAAGATTAAATGTAGAATCGACAAAGCCTACTTTAGGGGTATTACAATCTCTAGGTGATATTAGGTTCTTATTTATTGTGACATATAAACATTGTATAGAGCCATATGCTTCAATGTGATCTAACCTCTCATTCTTGTGTTGTTTTTTAGCTTCGTATATTAAAAACGTGACTTTCTCCTCTTCACCCTCAAAGTTAACTCCCCATTTTTAACGTCTATAAGTGCGCTACCTGTTGCTAGAAACGGGCGACCTAAGATTAAGGGAATTTCCTTATCCTCTACCATATCTAGGACTACAAAGTCAATGGGGATTATAAAATCACCAACTTTTATCAAAACATCCTCTACAATGCCCCAGGGCCAAGTTATAGAACGATCGGCCATTTGAAGGGCGATTGTAGTGGGTTTTAATGCGCCTATTCCTAATTTTTCATATATAGACAAAGGCATTAAATTGATACTCGCTCCTAGATCACACAATGCTTTTCAAAAGTTAAATTACCTATTTTGCATTCAAGAGTAAAACTACCTGGATCTTTGCACTTTGTTGGTAACTTCTTTTGGATAGTTGCACTGCATTCTTCTGTTAAGTTCACCGTCTCATAGTCCTCCCGTTTTTTTCTTTTGAGCAAACACCTCTTTTAAGAATTTCGCATAGTTAGGCATCTGCTGCAATGCCTCAACAAAAGGTATATTGATCTGAATCTTCTTCAGCACATCCAAGAACTTTGCGAATTGCTCATCTATCTTTCTTCTTCATAGCTTGTCGGAATGGAATTGGAGGGACATATTATGGTAGATTGGCTTTTGGCTTCTTTGCTTCTTCATCTATCCCTCTTTCTTCCACTAAATGTTCTTTCTGTACCTCTTTTCCTGTATCAGCCGGCAACTCTGGGCTTGCATAACCAATGTCACTTCTCACTTGAATTGCGTGACACTGTTTTCTCGGATTCACCACTGTATCGCTCGGGAACTGCCCCTGCTTATGTTGGGCTCCGACAATCTTTATCAGCTGACTCATATTGTTAGTCAATTCATTAATACTGGTCTCGAGTCATTTGATGTCTGCTCCCTGTCCAGTCATCTGCTTATTTAGATCAATAAACTTTTCGTCCACCTTTCTCTCCAATTGAGCTAACTGTTCGTCATATTTAGCAAATTGAGACTGAATTATCTCCTCTTGTGTTGGCTCTTTACCATCATGAATCATTACATTCGTGACAGCGAATCCGAGTGGCGGATTAAGTGAATTCTTTGTGTTTCCATAAGAGAAGTTTTGGTGATTCCGATTAGGAGGGTACTAATTGTACCTTGGCTGATTGTTTTAGAAGTTGTTGAAATTCCTTTGATTTACAAAATTCACATCTTCAACTTCTTCCTGGCCCACTATCTGTTGTGTTGAAGTGTCATTGTGTTTTTCTAACGTCAGATTAGTTAGCAGACTTACTTGGCTCATCAAAGTTGTCAACTGAGACGCAAGATTTTCAATTTGCTCATTTTTTACTGGCTGTGCTTCTTTGACACTTGCTACTCGTCTCGCTGATTTTTTTCATTAAGCCACTGGTAACTCGTTCTGGGCATAACATCCAAAATTGACAACGCATTTTTCACAGTCTTCTCCATCAGACTTCCACATGCAGCCGCATCTACATGATCCCGTATTGGAGCAAGTAACCCATTATAGAATTTGCAAACTTGTTGCTTTTTTGTGAACCCATGTTGAAGGCAACTCCGAATAAGATCCTGGAATCGCTCCTAAGCTTCACCAAACGGTTCCTGATCCATCTACTTGAATTTGTTTATTTTGTTTTGTAGATCTAGCATCTTGCTTGGTGGAAAGTATTTCAGAAGGAACCTTGTGCTCAGGTCCTCCCACTCGGTGACATCATCCAGTGAATTGTACCATTGTAAGGCTCTATCTTTTAAAGAAAATGAGAATAGCCTCATCTTGACTTGGTCATGTGGCACATGGCTGATCTTGATGGTGCCTGCCAGCCTGCGAAATTTATTCAAGTGCACATTTGGATCATCTAGAGCATTACCCCCAAATTGGTGTTGTTGCACTATATTAATTAGTGTTGGCTTTAACTCAAAGATGTTTGCGTTCAATAGTGGGGGTTGTACTCCTCCGCACTGCTGATTCGGTGTAGACCAAAGACAATCACTGATAGGAGTGATATCCTCGTCTGCATCATCTTGTGCAATCTGAACTCGTCTCTATTGCACTGGCTGTTGTAGAGGTTGTTGTTGCTGCAAATTAGTGACTCTATCATCCAGACTAGTGAGAGCTCCTAAATGTGATTTAGTGCCTCCTCTTGGTTCAGGTTTTGTGGAACGTTTTCCATCTCTAAGGTGGGGTTTCTTCTCGTCCGGTATCTACGAGCAGTCGCTTCAATTTCAGGATCTAGAGGGAGCAGATGTTCCTTTCCTTTTGATCTGGTTTGCATGCGAAACCTATAAACACCTCCAACAAGAAATACCACGTAATACGGAAATATAATAAATAAATTAAAAAACAAAATTAGATAATAATATTAAAAATATGAAAATTAAAGTCTAGTCTAGTCTCCTCATTTTTCTCGGGATAAAAACTAGGATGCTATACCTATTCCCCAGCAACGGCGCCAAAAACTTGACAGGCCTAATATCTAACCCTAAAACACCGCAAGTGTACAGTGTAGATGCATATAGGATAAGTCAAGGTCAATCCTAAGAGAATAGGTTGACGCACTTTGATACCCCAATTTATAAGATTACCCTAACTAGACACTCGATTTGTGAGATTGATTTTAATAAACTAAATATTTATACTAATTAACTTAACTTGTCAAACGATTAAATTTCAATTAACGAGAATGTATCCTAGGGTTTCGATTTCATGAATTACTTCAATGTTGATTAAGTTCAACTTATAGACTTTTAAACCAAGTTTTAGTATTTATTAGGCGGCACTTAAGTAACTTAATCCTTCTCTTGAAGAGACTAAGTCATGGATTGATTATGACAACTTCCATCTCGAGTCAATTAATCATAACTACTCCTAAAAGACCCTTAACCCTTGCCCATACAGTCATAGACAATTGTGCTATATGTTGTGCGTCTTTTAACAATTCCCTCCTCTCAAAACGGAATTGTTAAATGTGTAACCTAAGTGATCAATTTATGCTTAGGAATAAAACAAACATATAGATGAATACTTAAACTGGAGTCTATAAATCAAAACATTGTCATAAACACTACTCTCTAACCCTATGACACGAGTAATTTAGCTACTCATGCCTAGTATCAATTCCTTACAATCATTCAAAGAATACATCATAAATAATTAAAAACTAGATTAGGAATAATTAAACCCGGCTATGTCGGCTCGTATATCTTCGTGTGCATTCTTCAAGTTGCTCTCTTCAAAGTGGTTATGATGTAATGTAGATGATTCCCCTTTAAAAACGAGCACTGCTTGTCTTTTTATAGACTTCGGAATAATCCTAGGGAGATTAGGAATCAGTTCCTACTTGGGACAGGAAAATTTAACAAAAACGGCCTTTATTCGCGGCCGTGTTGGGTTTCTGACGCGGCCGCGTCACTTTGAACTCGAATCTCCTTTAAAACATTACATTTTGACGCAGCCGTGTTGATGTTTTTACACAGTCGTCTCGGTTCTCTACTGGTTTGTCTTCTAGACCGGTTCAGACCGGTCTGAGCCGGTCTAGGCCAATTTTGTCTTGTTCGGACCAATTTTTGCTGGTTTTGTCCGTTTTAGACTTCCCTTTGACTTGTTCTTTCGTCCGTTAGTCGTAAATTACAACTTTTAATCCTAAAATTGCTAAAAAATACCTTAAAACAAGTCAAACACATTAAATGGTCCAATTTATATCAATATATCCCATACTTGACCAAATATGCACATAATTGCCATAAAATACTATCCTAAATCGACCTAATTACATGCATAATTAACGTGTATCACGTCTATATGTTCAAGATTTTTCCAATGTCCACCGAAGTGAACGACAATCCTTTTTCAACTCATTTATATTAAGGGAGATTGTTCACAAGAGAATTAAATTGGGTACTATAAGCTACAATACTAACTAACATAACAATCCCTTTAAATTTTAAAATTTATTTTTAAGAATATTGGTGGCCTGTATGATTCTTTAAATAACTAATAATTTTACCACTTTTAACCATCATCATCATCATCATCATCATCATCATCATCATCATCATCATCATCATCATCATCATCATCATCATTATTATTATAATTATAATTAATAGTAATTATTAGTAGAGTTATTATTAAGACCACTCTGACACATAAAACTCAATTTCTAATCGTCTACACGATATTTTGTATGATGGCATCGCGTAGAAATTTATACAATATATTGTTACCAGCTAAAGTTATATCATGTGAACAATATAACTATACAAATGCTCAATTTCTGATCGGCTACACGATATTTTGTATGATGACATTGTGTAGATATTTATACAAGATATCGTGTACGAGATAAAATTATTGAGTGTAAACGATAAACTATACAAAAGCCTATTTTATAATCGTGTAAAACCCTCGTGTGTACACGAGGAAAATAACATGTATAATCGTGTACACCAGAACATTATTATTTGTGTACACGATATAGTTTAATAGGACTCATGTAAACGATATTGTGGACATTTCGTGTTCATATCATGTACGTTTCGTGTAATTGTCGTGTATTTCTCGTGTACGTATCGTGTAACATATACTACATCTCGTGCATCTATCGTAGGGGTGAGCATGGGTATCGAAGATAATCCGCTCCACATCGAACTCCGGACCGAAATCACCCCAAACCGATAATATCCATTAACTTTTCTACTTTATCCGAACCAAACGGATCCAAACTTGTATTTGTTGTAAGACTGAACCACTCCAAATCGAAAATCCGAATAGAACTAAGTAGAACCGATTCTAAGTAATAAACTATAGAAATTTTCTATATGTCATTTAATTCATTCATTTTATATTATGATATTGAATCATTATAAGTTTTAGTGAGTTTTAACAGTGAATACATAACATGACTACTATTTGAGAATTTCATCAAAGAGTTTAGTAATTAATAATAAAGTAAAATACTGATTATAATTTTCAGAAGAAACATAATTCTGTTAACTATAGATATATTATTAGTTAATAAGTTTATAGTTTATATATTAAAATAAAATAAGATTACATGATATGTTTTAATTCAACTACACATTTCTTTAACCCACCTATTAAAATTTATTGTTATATCTAATATTTAATTATTTCAACATATAAACGTCAAAATCCTAGACCTAAACTCCCTGTGCATTAGTTATTATCCTACACCTGAATTTTATCGTACATGCATTGCTCGTTCTCTTCTTTGATTCTCCACCTTTCTCGTGAACTGACATGTTTCTCTTGAAGTTAATTTTGATTGCATTGTGTTTTATAGTCTATCTTCTCATATTGTTTGCAATTATTTACAACTAAAAAAAAAAGACATGTGTATAAGACAAATCTTATTGGAAGTGTACAATAGAGCTTTACAAATGAAAAATAATCGAAAAATGTCCAAAGAGATTATCGATATAGTTGATAACTTTATAATTTATTGCTATTTCCTTTTCGACGAGACACCAATTTCATTAACTTATGATTGTTTTTATAAGTAAGGGCTTGAAACTTGTCTTATTATATGTCTTATAATTTGTTCAATGTTTACACTTTATTTTTTTAAAGAATATGATATTATTATAAGACAATATTATATTCTTTTCGTGCGTTTTGCTAATAAGATTATAAGGAATAGCTCTGAAGAGCTCCGAATAATCGGACCGAACAGATCCGATCTCCGGAATGAACTGAACCGATTAACAGAGCGGTTCTGGAGATTTTATTTTGGAAATCTCTGAATATCTCCCAGCTTTGGTTCGATTCTAGAGATTTTCATATCTCCGAACCGCTCCGGGTCGTACTCACCCCTCTTCTATCGTGTACAACTTATAATACGTGCAATATGTTTTCTTCCTTTTACGCGACTGTTATCCAATATAATGATGAACGAGTTACACGATATTAAAAGATGATACGAAGAGAGCATACCTTACGATATTTGAGCTTTGTTTTGAATCAATTTTCTCGTGCCGATGTACTAATAATTTCTACAGAGATAAAGATTCGGAGGAGTGGTAATATGAGGGGGTGAGGGTGACAAACCAAAGGAGTAAAACACTCAGGTGGGTAGTGTTAATATTATGTAGGGGCAAAATGGGGAGATCACATAAAAGTGGCTAGTTTGTCAACAAAAAAGTTAAAGAAGCAAATAAGTTGGTAGACAAGGCCTGACATGGCTACAATGTCAAGCGTCCCCTTTCATACTCCCATTTGTAACTATTGTATTTTAATATCATCACGATCACTGCTCATGGATGCATGACTGCTAGAAGACGAGCGAATGGTCAGCTTAATGCCTCACGACAAGGAATGTAGACGATGGTGCTGTTGCTTAAGAAATATCGTTGGTTGAACGAATGCAATGCACAAGACTAGAGTGAGCACGGGTCTCGGAGGTAATCCCTTCGTATCGAATCCCAATCTAAAAGTACCCCAAACCGATAATATACCTTGACTATTTGACTGTATCTGGACCGAACCAATTCGAACTTTTTTGTTGTAAGACCGAATCGTTCCAAACCAGAAACCCGAAATAGAACCGAGTATAACCAATTCTATGAAATTAACTAGAGATTTTTTTATATATCATTTAGTTCATTTCTTCTATATTGTGATATTGAATCATCACAAATTTAGTAAATTTTAACAATGCATGTATATATTACTAATGTTTTAGAATTTGCGACAACTATTCGCAGCCCATTAAATTTCTTAAGATAGACAACTAATTTTATAAATAAAAGTACTACTTCAAAATGACTTAAACACTTTAATGATAGCAAGATACAAATAATTTAAGGTGTGGACACAACATTATCTTTACATTATATAAATATTAACAAAATAAACCAAAATTACATTGAATTATCATGTCTGGGTTTTGAGTTACAATACTATTGTTCATTAACATTATCATCAACCACTGCCATTAAATCATCGTAAATCACTATCACTAACATCTTCTTCAAACTATGACATAGAAGACGTAGAACATGACGCAAACGGCTGACGACCGCCTAAATATTATATACCTTACATTGAATCATAACGTAGAAGATGTAGAACATGATCTGTCAACTAATTTAAGAAATATATAATTTTTTTTGTCAGATTGATGTCCGAAATCTATTTACTCTTTATCTACAAGTTCTATGAGATGGAGAATGGAAATTTAAAGAAGTTCATTTTTCATCCTGTGGGTGTGGGAGGAAGGATGGGGTGGAGGGGAAAGGGGATGGTTGGGGCTAGGGAACAGGAAAAGAAGGTGGGGAAGAGGCGAGGGGCCGGTGGTGGTGAGGGAATTGGATTCGTAGACTAGGTTTTTTTCCTTTCATTAAATTTTTATTTAGTATTATTATATGGATTATTTTTACTCATTATTAACACTTTATTTGACATTTCATTTTATATAATTAACATTTTAAAGAAGAGTAATATTGTAACAAAGTGGATTATATTAAGAAATTTCTGTTCATTTTTAAATATAAGTGAGCCACATATAAAAATGGACAGTGTTAAGAAGTTTTGTGGGTTGCGAATAGTCGGCCCCTTTAGAATTTCTTTAAAGAGTATATTAATTAATAGTAAAGTAAAATTTTTATAATGAATAATTTTCAAAACAAACATAAATCTATTAATTATATATATAATAATCAGTAACACATTTATAGTTTAAATAACGAAATATTACATGATATGTTTAATTTTAACTCAACATTTCTTTAAAAAAATTGTTAAATATATTATTATATCTAATCTTTAGTTATTTTCATATATAAAGGTCAAAATCTTATACCTGAACTCTCTCCACATAGTTATTATCATACACTTGAATTGTGCCGTACACAGATAATAGTAGGGCTCGTTGCTCGTTCTCTTTTATTTGATTCATCATCTTTCTTGTGCACTCACATTTTTACTTTGAAGTGAGTTTTGATTTCAATATAGTTAGTCATATTAATCTTACTTTTTCACTTTCATAGTTTATCCTTTATATTGTTTGCAGTTACTCATAACAAAAAATGGGTGATTATGTGGCATCATTGTGGTGCAGGTATCATTGAATAATAAAATTGTCATTATATATAATTTGGTAGGACCCTCAAAATTAAATAATTAACATTTTTATCTTTCCCCATTTAATACCTTCCTCATTGCTAGGGAGATATGATCAGATCGCCTGCCGCAGCTCGATAAAAATGCTTCTCTCTCTTATTTTGCATTTTTTTAAAACAAAAAATTCTTGTAAAAAGCTAGAAAAAAAGTTAGAGCACCACAAGTCACTCTCCTCCTTTTCTGGATGTTCTCTTCTCGTCATACCAATTCCTTCTTCTAACTTCCATCTTTTTTCTCTTTTTATTTCTCTTGCCGATCGGACTTTAAATATCAAATTCTAAGAGAAATATAAATATTTTGAATTCCTTTATTCTAATCATATTAAGAAAAAAAGAAACATAAATATTTTGGATTCCCATAGTCTCTAATCGAAGATGGGCAGTTGAGGAACTCAGTGCAGACAGTGGTGATGGAAAAAAAGAAGAATAAGAATAAGAAAATAGTTTTATAGAATGTCAATGATGATTGCATTGGATTGTCCCCTGTTCTGTTTTGATTTTTCTCACAACCAAATTTCTCAATTTCTCCATTTTAGATCTAACGGTTCTAACTCCAAGCATTAATTCATCTGCTTATGAAAGAGCCAAAATTGTGACTTATTTCTTGTTGTGTTTGTCCTGATTATGGGTGGATTAATTCTCCTGAGCAGGCTATCTCCTTCGATGATTTCATTTTGAAACTCCAACAAAAGAAAAAATTGATGTTTCACTGATTTTTCAATTTTTTTACAAAATCATATTACAAAAAAGAAGAAGAAAAAATGGTCTTACAGGATGTATGGTTGCATACTTGTATCAGAGTGGAGGTGGCGTTGGATGAGGCCATGAGGGGATGATGGAGACTTGGTGGAGGGTGGTACTAGATCGGCGTGCTTTTAATGAATGAGTGTAACTAATAAAATCTTAATTTTTTACAGAGATCAAAGATGTTTTTTTATTGGGAAGACTATTAAATAGTCTGAAAACTAAGCCCTTTACATTTTCTTTTATTTTAAAAATTATTCAATTGTCAAGATTAAATATTTTAGCATCCAATGGTTATCATAATACAGTTGCACTGGTACCACGGTGATATCATAGTTGGACTAAAAAAATAGGGGTATAGAGAAATGTGTGTATGAGACAAATCTTATTGAAAGTGTATACGAATAGAGCTTTATACATGAAAAATAATCGGTAAAATGTTCAAAGAGGCTATCGATAGCTGACAACTTTATAATTTAGTGCTATTCTATTTTGGACGAGACACCAACTTCAATACTTGTAATTATTTTTATAAGTTGGTGGCTTGAAACTTGTCTTGATATATAACTTATAAGTTGTTTTACACTTTCTCTTTAAAGAATATGCTATTATTGTAAAAACAAAATTATAATTCTTTTGTACATTTTATTAATAAGAAAAAGTGAATTTTTTTTAAGTGCTCCGAATAATTGGACCGAACAAGTCCGATCTTCGGAAGGAACTGAAATATCAACAGAGAGATTCTGAAATTTTATTTTGAAAATTTTCAAATATCTTCGAATTTTGATTGGATCTAAAAGTTTCCGTATCTTCAAACCACTTGGTACAGTAGTCACCCTACACTGGACGATGATAACAATGCTAATATGGAAGATGATATATTTGCAGCATTTGCCTTGTGAGAGCCAGCACTACCCTTACAGAACCAACATTTTTAAAGAGGAAAAAATACTGATACTGGACATGTGTTGTAATTAGGAGGATCTGTAAGTGGTTAATCCGATTGATAATGGAGTTCTGGAATTTTAGTATGAAGAAGGTGCTGTGATTGAAAACCTAGATATATGTTCATGACCAAATACTGTTCAAAAAATCCATTTTCTAAAGTTTTATCTTCATTTTTACTTTTTATTTATCAATTTAATAAGATGGCGCAATTAGCACCCCAACAGACTAGATAGACCACCCTCTGTTTCAAAATATATCTTTTCTTTTTTTCACCCCATTTATGGACAACAATTTCCTTCATTAAAAAGAAAACACTCGGTAAAAATGCAAAAATGATTTTAAAGTCTGTTAAATTGTTTCCATGACCTCGCATTATATTGTTATTGTGAATTGATGACCTTAGCTCTCTTAGCTCAACACAATTTACCACAGCAACAATCAAACAAGCAATCAAAAACAGATTGCAAGAAAACACTTGAACGCAAATATGTTCAACAAGAAAGAAATTAGAAAATCAACGAAGAGAGTTAGGTGGTTCGGCCCAAAAAGATGCCTACAGTCCACGGGAGGATATCTGGTCTTCTACTAGCTTGAATGATTTACAGAGAAGCACTCATTCCCTAAGTGATCACTTCACAAAAGTTGAAGGATTCACTAGCTACTCTCAAGAGTTCTTCCCTCACTCTTTTCTCTCCTTTGTAATACTCTTTTTTTCTCTTAGTCTCTCAAATCTCTATATGAAATGATCAACTATATGTATCAAGGATGAAAAACCGCCTTGGAGAACAATGGATGAGATCTAATCAAGAAAACGGATCACAACTTCTTTTAAGTAACAAACTAACTGCCTTCAGTAAACGACAACGGTTGAAAGACCACAGGCGCAAGAAAAAACCGTTGTAAAAGATGAATAACAGATTTAACTGAATTAGTTTCCTGTTTTCTAATTAGCAATTAAGAAACACTTTTCTTCCACCAAACTGAACTTATTACTGAGTTCAGAAGCCATATCTTTAACAGTTATCAACACCATCCTCGTATAAAGTCTCCATTTCTTGAGATTCTGTTTTAAGCAATTTCCAGGTTCCTCCTAATCCCCTGTCTTGATCAACAAAAAAGTTAGTTCCTCCGTATGCTCTCTCTTCAATAACCATATACAACAGAAACACCAATTTTTTTTCAATTCAATTACATAAGCACAATCACCTTTCAAACTTGTTTCCAAATTACACTCAATCATGTTGCAGTCAAGCAGTTCTCCCATGTTCCATATTTTGAGCTGAAAGTTCCACCACCACTCTGTTGTGCATGCTCAGAAATAACAGTACGGGCACGATTATCCCAAGTACTAGCTATTTCGCCAAGTGACATCAGTTGTGCAAGAGTTCGAAGGGAAATGCTAGACCTTGATTTGACCTTCAGGGTGAGATCTTCATATACCTTGCTGCACATACAATTACAGCTCGATTACTAAATATAACTTCAGCTCTAGGGATAATGACATTAATATAGAAGAGCTCACATAAGGATTAGAATACTAAGTTTGATTGTTTCTTTAGTTTTGATTTGTCTAGTAGTTTGCCTTCAATTCATTAATGCATATAAGTAGTTGACTGTGTGATCTTTTTGTATTTACCTGATCGATCATTTTACACTATTGTGCAGCATAAACAACTACGAGCATTTGAATTATGATATAATTGTTTGTTAACATATATGATAAAATATTAAACATGATTAACCATGGCAAAAACTTGGGTGCACCATGTGCACAATAATCTTATTGTGCATCGGTTTCGGTCGCGGCCGCGACCAAAACCAATTGTGGCTGAAAGGGGAATTTGGGTTGTGGAGTTGGCGTGGCCGCGCACAACTGTGACTCAAACATACTTTATGGAATTGTCAAACATACTTTATGCAAATATCAAACATACTTTATGAGTATATCAACCATACCTATGTTAAGAATTTTGTGTCTTGAATTTGTTTCACTTTAAAATTTGACTCAAACATACTTTATGAAATTGTCAAACATACTTTATGTAAATATCAAACATACTTTATGAGTAAATCAACCATACCTATGTTAGGAATTTTGTGTCTTGATATGTTTCACTTTAAAATTGTGACTCAAACATGCTTTATGAAATTGTCAAACATACTTTATGTATATATCAAAAATACTTTATGCAAATATCAATAATAATGCATGTTGACGCTCAAACATACTTTATGAAATTGTCAAACATACTTTATGTAAATATCAAACATACTTTATGAGTAAATCAACCATACCTTAAGTGCACTATATTAGGATTTTTTGTCTTGAATCTGTTTCACTTTAAAATTGTGATTCAAACATACTTTATGTAAATATCAAACATATTTTATGCAAATATAAAAAATAATGCATGTTGACCCGGCCGCGACCAAGCTCAAACAGGTGCACCATAGCACTATTGTGCACATGGTGCACCCAAGACCTACTCGATTAACCATACACCTAAATACACCTAGTTAACAAATATTTATAGACATTCGTCCACGTACATTCTCCTACAAATTTTTTGTTTTCCCGCCTACATTTTTCATTGATCAGATCAATGAAAATGCAAAATAAGTATGCTAGACAAGTAAACTATCACATGCTCAAGGTAATTTAGAATCACCAATGACGATGAACAACATATTACAGAATATACAGAGCCAAAATTCACTATATGGACGAGGATTTGGATACAACTCCCATTTCCACATTCCAATGCAACAAATAGGATCTATTATGCCACGAATGCCTTCTCTCTAAACACTCTAAACAAATAAGGACGCCCTTCACAGATGCATTCCCATAAGGATTTTGAAAATATGCTTATGATGTATTACTAAATATTTGATCAGACTATTTTAACTCGCAATACTGAAGTCCCATGCGCATTTCCTTGAGGAATTAGATATTTTGGGCTGTAAATAGAAGTACTACAATAATAAAATAACGATTCATAAAGAATGACTAGAAAGAAATGTCAATTCCTCATATACTCACCTGAGTTCAACTGGAAACTTGTCCAGAAGTATTGGAGAGCAATTTGGATAATTTTTTGGAATGAGCAATCTTAGAGGTTGAATTGGAGACTGAACTTTCATGAAAGACGAAATATTAATTAGGCAAAAAAAAGATTGAAGGTCAATAAAAGCATCAAGTTCAGAATCTTACCATTAATGCAGAAGCATGTTGTGAATTTAGATTTGGACTAAGAGCCACAATGTTGAAAGAGCACTTCAAAATAGTTCCTTCTCCACCTTTAGCAGCAGCAGCAGCCGCAGTTGGATCAACATCATCGTCAGTGATATACATGACGGTGTCTATAAGCCTTTGATTAATTTCCCGCAATTCTTCTTCAAGTGTGTGGTTGGCCTGTATCAAGTGAACTAGTCATTGCATGGAGAATATCAATAAAATCAACAATCTGAAGTAAAATCATCCCCTTATGATCATAAACTGGACTATACATGACATTCATAACTAAAAGAGATCTGGAAAGCTACACTTTTCATGGAATTGACGAAAGCCTGCAAGCTTATTGCATCCCAATTGTTAGCCATTACCTATAGGGTTTATAAACTAACATACTAAACATAACAGCTTATAACATTCATACCTTTAAATGTGAGGTATTCAGAGTTCAATGAAATTGCAAAACCCAAGAAAGATAAAAAGTAAAATAATATATGAGATAGCAGTTGGGCCTATGGTAATATTTAGGGCTGAATATCCGAATTACGGAAGATATGAATAAACTATCGGCATATCCACCATTCAATCAAGAAAAAATGGAAGAACAAAATTTTATGAGAAAAATGTGACAATAGGTGCAAAGTACACTTAAAACAAGTTAACTGAGAAATATAAACCAAGTTGGTTATTGTGGAGGTTGTAGTCACCTAAAGTATCCAGTTTTACATGTTTTCTATGTCCTCTACCCAACATTATCACATCAACTAAGTGACGAATGGGATTGCTGGTCCATGATAGAGATCACTAGAAAATACATGCAATGTACAACTCTGAATACAACAAAGACAAACGCCTTACAGAAATGAGCTACTTTCTAAAAATAGCTAGGATGCAGAGGATACTCACCTAAAGTACCATTGAGGTATCAAGTACTACAACCTTTATAAAAGAATGAATGCAAGGCGAACACAATTTAGCAAAGTTCTACTCTTTTTCTGCGAATCTACCAAGGCCGGATCCCTAACATATATATCACGCAAACCAATAGAAGGGCTTGATTTCTTAAAGGCAACAAGCATCAGCTATCACAAATACTATACAACCAGCACAAAATTACTGGATTCCAGGTAACAAAATAGCTCCCCTACGTTGTCGATGCAAAACATCAAGAAATCAGGAAAAATAAAGTTGTTTGGCAAGATAAAGTCAAAGATATATGCCCAATCCACCAGGTTCAACCACAGATGTGCTAATCTTGGTGAAAAGACTTGGATCCTCGGTTCAAGAAATGCCAACTATAAGCTATAGTGCAAATTACAGTGAGTGGGAGCAGAAGGTAGATGAGAGACTAAAAAGATTCCAAATGCCTGTGTTGTATAACTTTGCTTCCTAGTTTAAATATTTGCTTCCTTCTAGAGACAATTATACAATATAATACTTATATGAGGAACTGCGTATCTGAATACTACTTGACTACTTCATTAGGTTGTTTGGTGCCATTCAGTTATGCGATTGTGTAGATTCATCATTCAGATAATCATTTTACATGCATTCGCTACAGATTCCTGAAGCTCATTCATAAATAGTGAGGAACGACAACTAAAATGGGTACACATGTGCGAGAACATATTCATACGAAATCCCACTCCAGTTTCATCACTACAATAGCAGCAACTGCTCCATTAGGGAAGAAGTGTATGACGAACCTCAATTCTAGGTCTTTTAGAAGTTGATGCTCCAGTGGACTCTCCATCAGATTCATTACCACTTAAATGCCTGAGGCTATCATTCACGCTGCCAGTAGATGAAACAACATTAGATGGCATGGCACTAGTATAACGTCTCATTCTCTTGGTACCACTATGCCCATCTTGCGTGAAGAAGTTTTTAGCCTGAAAACGACATTTAGTCAAAGCAACCAAATCTCCACCCACTACAGCCCGTGATCCATATCCTGGAGCAGATCCTGCAATTCTGTCAACCATACGAACAACTGAGCTTATATCACTCATTGAAGCACTCAAAGCTTTAGGAGACATAGATTTCACCTGTAAAAGAAAAATGCAAACAAAAACCAAGTCAAGGGTCGTCACAATGTTTTAAAACAATTCAGGTCCCACATATTGTGTGAGAAAATCTTACATACCACTTTGATTAAGCGTTCAAGAGGCCTCTCCACAACTTTAGAGTTTCCGGAAGCGATGGTTGACACAACGCCATGAGCTCCATCAGGACTGCTAAATTTGGCTAGTAAAGGCGAGGCTGATATCCCAGGAGTGCCAATAGCAAGGGACTGGGTTGGTACTGATTCTGCTGTGTTTGTTAGATGATGAATGCTATTTCCAGCATTTGTGAGTGATGAAACGCCAGAATTGATTTTCTCAGAATCGCCTGGCATAGGGGACGGGGCCATGGAAGCTGAAGGAGATGGCGTCATGAATGGTGAGCTTGCAGATCGCAAAGGAGTTCCAACCTTGGTATGCGTCGTCAGAAGATTCTGCTGGTCAGTTTGCGGAGAAGGATGATGACCAATCTGAGGGGATGCCGCCTGAAGAACCAGCTGAGACGAAATTGAGAATGCTGTTCCAGGCTTCATTTGTTGGTGATGATATGAAGGTTGTTGGCAAGATGAGTTATGCTGTGGCAGAACTCCTGATTTTCCACTCATCTGGTGCCTCATCTTCACATCATTTACGTCATTCATTTGATTGAGCTGCATCATTTGCTGTGGGGGCAACTGTCTCGATTGCTGCGGAGCGGTTTGTTGTTGCTGCTGCTGCTGCTGTTGAATCAACTGCTGACGATGCATATACTGCTGCTGCATCTGGTGCCGCTGGTACTGCTGTTTTATATGCTGGATCGAGAACACTTGCTGCTCATGTTTTATTTGCTGTGGTAGAAGTATATTCGAATTTGATAAGGGATTAACATTTGACTGAAGTGTTGTGAGCCCATTTTGTGATGACATAGTATTAATATTCATCTGTTGTGATCCACTCACAGGATTTTGCTGTAAAGAATTCATAGCTACTTGCTGCATTTGGTTAAGTGCATTGCCCTGACCAGGAACAACATTTGAACCAGATAGTAGTGTGTCCAACATATTCTGACGAGGATTTGAAACACTGGATACAGAAGATAAAAAATTATGCTGCATATTGGTCAAACTATTCTGCTGCGTAGCAACCATGGAACCCTGTGCATTCATTGGTTGCATCTGAGGATTCATATGACCTTCATTCCTGTGCATCTGAGAAATTTGAGGCTGTTGCATGGCATGCATGTGAGGCTGGGTGAGCTGGCCTTGCTGCATTAAAGATACAGGCTTACGGGGTCTATTTGGGTTGAGCATATTTATAATCCGCTTCTCAACTCCAACAATCTTCTCCTTGTGATGTGGCTGAATATCATTCTTGTTCATCCGCAAAAACAGTATAAGGCGTTCCAACGTAACCTTGAGAAATTTTAGTTTTTCGAGTTGCTCATTATTAGGTTGTTGGGGAAGAGTGTCACGCTGGAATGCAGTAAGACATTATCACTGGGAATCAATATAAAAAATATAATATATATATACACACACACACATACATTTGAAGAAAAAAACATGGATAAGATAGTGAAACAGTGGGGTAAAGCTAAAAGTGGTTTTTTATTTTACATAGCTTTAGAAGCACTGGCTGAAAATAGACCTTGCAGTTCTGAGTTAATTTTTAACATCTATTGAACATATTCTTTTAGAGAGACAGGAGACACTATAGAATACCTTGCAACAAAATGAGGTAACTAAGCCTCATAATCTGAACAAGTAACATACCTGCTGTAACTTGGTAGCCATTCGCTGGTACATTTCATTCAAATAAGGGTAATACATCTCATGCATGGATTTGATCTGCAATGAAGTAAATGCATTATTACACTTGCTAAATTTAAACATATACATTGAAGTAAATAAATGACAAGTGTTGAGGATTAAATAAAGCAACCACTAGAAGGAAAAGTAAATTCTTTTCAAAAGGAAAGGGAAAGATGCATAGATGTTATACCTTCTGATAAAGCTCCTCCTGCCAGTCCCCACCACTTGCATTTCCTGTCTGTGATGCAGAATCTGAAGATGCTAAAAGCACTACGTGTTAGCAAGCTTAACAGAATAGAGTAGAGCAATCTTACATATTAGATGGTAGAAAAACATAGGAAGAAAACCATTTGTCTAAACCAGAATCTATAGCTTTGAGTTCAGTCTCTGCCATATAGCTTAAGATGGAATGCCTTGGTTCAAGCCTTAAGTAGTTTTCAGTGACTCCCTATTAATGACTTCGTCAACAATTATCCTTGTTCTTATTTAGCTACTTCAACAGTTAAAAATAAATAAATAATTTGAGAAAGAATGCACATGAACAATACAAAAATTGGTTGTATATGTACAGATACTAAATGCAAAGGCAACAAAGACAATCCGCAATCAGTGTTAATAAAACTATTGCCTGAGATTACTCATTGATAAGCATCAATGTTCACAGTTATGAGCCTGTCACGAAGTAGTACTTTTCAAATTCACCTAGGTTCTGACTTCAGGTATCAACTTTCATCTGTTTCCAATCCCCCCGCCCAATCAAACCCACAAATGGGAAGCGCTATTCAGTGAAACACAAGCATTGTGACACTTGAATCAACATAAAAATAATTGCCACAATTTCGTAATCAAGATCCACCAATAACCAAATTTAAAAGCTCAAAATGACAATAACAAATTAACAGATTAAATTATACCTAAAGTATTGCGGGAATTGGCAAGTCAAGAAAATTACTTAAAACTCTAGTCTATACTATATAGTTCTTGAAATGAAAATAAAATTTCTGAAAGTTAATGTTTGAAAGCACATAGGATCTGATGGAAAAACAAAATTATTCAATTTTTTTACAAGCAGTAGTGAACAATAATCTGCCAAGTAGGTCCATGAAGCTCAAGAAGTGTATAGTTTAACAAGGTGAGAAGACAATGTCATATGCAATTGAAAAATAACTGATATGTAATGTTTTTACAACTGCTAATGCTAAACTACTTGCTAATAGAGCATGTTAATCAATAAGGCACATAATGCAAGGGTGGCACTGAAAGAGAAATCAAGTAATTTTTCAATTGCCAGCTATATTCTGGAAAAGCCATCAAAAGTAATTTTCAGTCCCAGGACAAAACAACCCTGCCGCAGTATATCTGGTGTCCAGTTGTTTCTGTCTATAAAGCTCTTATAAATAATAAACAAGAATCTATTAAGAGATTGATAATCATTAATGAAGCAATTGAAATGCAGAAAAAAATGCTCAGTAGCATGCTTCTGCCTATTTTATTGACAGAGATCACCTCAGAGCTGATTGCAAGAGGATATCAATAAAATGCTATAGTATGAATACGAAAGTATATGCCGGCATGGTGCTGTTACAAGATTAGAGTATCTGAGCCTGGGAGATAAAAGGAAAATCAAACATATACACGTCAAGCACCAACGAGGCAACAGCCAGGTATTTGACAGCCTTCAAAAACAAACTTACTCAGTGGCATCTCAGGCATTACTCTTTGAGGTTGCAATAACTGCTTCTGATCAAACGCGGTTTGCTGTTGAAGCATGGGACCAGATGTTTGAATTCTTTGTTGCATGTCCCTTCGCAATGAATTGGGCTGTTGCTGCAAACCCATTTGTTGTTGTAGCTGCCCTGGATGCGGCTGCATCTGTGACATCAAGTGCTGCTGCATTGGCTGTGACTGTGACTGTTGACCTTGGTTAGGCATCATGTTTGCCATGTTCTGCTGCATTTGCTGTTGCACTGCAACCTTAGATTGCTGTAACATATGGACAGGTTGCTGATTAGCTTGTAAGCCAGAGTTGCCATATTGAATCCCAACCATCTGCTGCTGCTGGAAACCAGAAAGATTAGTTTGAGTGCCTAATTGCTGTTGGTGCATATTTGGGAGGTTGTTCTGCTGACCCGCCGACTGCTGCTGATGCATGTTTGGAAGGTTGCTTTGTTGACCAATCGTCGGCTGCTGTTGCATGTTGGAGATACTATTCTGCTGACCCATCATCCTCTGCTGAGCGTCAAGCATGTTATTTTGTTGGCCAATCAGCTGATTCTGTTGCATGTTTGGTGTATTTGGCTGCTGCCCACCGAGCTGCTGATGCATGATAGAAGACTGCTGCTGCTGCTGTTTCCTGAGAACTGATTGTGGTTGGTGCTGGAGCATAGATGATTGAGTTGATTGCTGAAGAGATGTTGGCTGATTTTGAAGGGTAGACGAAGCCGATGCTTGCCTTAGAGAAGTTTGCGTTACAGGCTGCTGAGAGGACTGCAGCTGATTCGGCTGCAACAGGTTCTGCTGGAACTTTTGCTTCATAAGGTGTTGATGCAGCTGCTGTTGGTCCTGGGGTACAACCTGTTGTTGCCTACCCTGAATTTGTCTCTGAAAGTTGGCATACATATTAGAAGGAACAGCTTGCCCCATGGAATTCCCAACAGCAGTTGGAGCGACATTACCACGAGACATTCCACCAACAGGGGGCATGGCTGACGTCAAACCAGCAGAATTCGGCACGGCAGTTGATGGAACATTGTTCTGTATATTCTGCGATAATAACTGTTGCGACGCTTGAGATTGATTGGACGCCATTGGTATTGGTAGTTGCTGAAGCTGATTTTGGATGCTCTGGGAAGCTGCCAAAGAGACATGGCCAGACCCAACCAGCAAATAACAAAATATAAAGAAACAAATGAATAATTAAAGCAGAATATGGGCGTTGTTGTGTGGAGATGACTCCGGAAAGGCACTAACACCCAAATGGTGATCGGGAGCTGGGGTGGCCATCGCCGTTCATATATTCAATTTTTACACCATAAACTCAAGTGATGTAAGTTCCGCAATTTGGGCGAAATTTCGTTAACTTCATCGAACCAGGGCAGTTGTCGATTTCTGTCAAATTCGAATTTCGTGCGATAGAATATTCTACTAATAATAATAATAATATATGATTATGCTCCAATATAACTAAAAAGCATTATAAAACGTGCATAATTCATATTCTAACTTAAATCTACTTCTATTATAAAAGTGTGAGTTGTTTCTTACAAAAATTGATTTGCCTATTATATCCTTTATGGATTTCAATTTTTAAGGTTAGTTTGGTAACTATATCTTAAAGTTTTATTTATAAACTATATCTTTGGATTTTTATTTATATGGTTTGACAAAATTTAATTTGCCTATTATATCATTAATGAATTTTAGTTTTTAAGATTAGTTTATTAACTATATTTTCAAAGTTTTATTTATTTGGTTAGAATCCTATATAGTTCATCTATCAATTCGTGGCGATGATACCCTAAAAAAATTCAGAGATATGATATATAATTCATCTAATGGCATAAGTTGAACCTACATATTAATCATATTCTCTATTTTTCTTTATTTTTAATAATATACATAACATTATTATTTTTATTTTTAAGTTTCTTTTTAAATTTCTTATCTCTTTTATAATGAGATTCTTTTATATAGTTGTTAAAAAAGAAAACTGTAGAAAAAGAAAAAAACCATTAATTAGTAAATTTTTTAAGCTAATTTAGTAACTTTATTTTTTAAAGTTTTTATTTATTTAGTAAGATCCATTTTATAATAAAAAATCATCTCTCAAGTCTCAACTTATGAAATTTTCTATCACATTTCATAAAATATATAATTCAACTGATGACATAAGTACCTAAATATTCATAATACCTTATATTATTATTCCTTTGTAGTAAAATACATTATATTATTCTTTTTATTTGTTTATATTTTATTCGATTCTTCATAAATTTCTGATAATTTTTCTAATTGGTTTCTTCTATAATATTTGAAGAGAAAGGAGAAAGACCAATTAGCACAAATGTACTTACAATAAGTAAAATTACTTTAATATATGATTCTCATGATATTGAATAATTGAAGTTACACAAAAGATATTTATGTATTCATAAGAAAATTATAGAAATTTAAACATATTATAGGACTTTAGTAACTCCAATGTTTGACTTTTTTACTAGGATAATGATTCCAAGACTTTTAATTTCAAATAGTGGTACTTTAGAGTTATATAGATATCAAATGTTTGCAAAATTATCAAGTTTTGGTGTTTTCATTGTGAAAAACAATACTAAAAGGTTTTACGATTAGCAAAAACAAGACAAAAAAAATTATACACATAAAAATTAGAACAATTGAATAATAGCGAAAGCTCTTATTTACCATTTTTCATTTTACAGATATTTTTTTTATTTTTTATTTACTTTTTCTTTTTAATTTAGGTACGTAGTTATAATATATACACATATATATATATACTCATTCTATTAACCTTAACCAAAAATAATAAAATAAAATAAAAAATTGACAAGATAATTATAGTGTATCATATTCCTTTTATTTACTCTTAATTTTTTGTGAATCAATCTTTCTCCATTCTCTACAATTGTAAAAGAATCCAATTAGAAGAACTATATGAAATTTATGAAGAACTGAAGAAAGTATACAAAAAAAATTAAAAAATAATATAATGTATATTACTAAAAAGAAATAAGAATATAAGATATTATGAGTATTAAAGTACTTGAGTTTATGGTTCTCAAAATATTAAATAATTGAAATGTACACAAAAGATATTTATATATATGTATAAAAATTATAGAAAATTAAACATAGTTTAGTAGGAATTTAATAGTTCCAAACTTTGACTTCTTTGTTAGGTTAATGACCACAAGAATCTTAACTTGCAATAGTGGTATACCATAAAGATATTTAGGTATTGAATGTTATATTAAGTTTTTGAGTTTTGATGGCTAAAAATTATTAATAGATTTATAGTTTTTTTTTTTTTAATTTAGGTACGGTACGTAGCTATAATATCTATATGCTCATTCCAACAACTACACCAAAACAACGATAGTGCATTATATAATATTTAATTTACCACAATATATGAATAACTCAAGCTTAATGATGCTGACATGATAAAATATTTAAAATATGTAAAATGTAATAGTTTAATATGATTTCAATAGTTATAAGTTTGACTTCATAGTCGAATAATAGACACAAGATTGTTGACATATGATCGTACTTATATTTTTTTTTTATCAAATAAAAATGATTGAAAGTTAAATTAAAAAAAAAAATGACATTAAAGAATTTTTTGGAAAAAAATAGATGAGATTAAAAATAAATCTTTTAGTCTATTTGAAAATGTAAACATTATATGTGAGAACAATATGTAAATGATTCACTATGATTTATATTACTATGTATAAATTATTGACAAATTCTTACATAGTGTTTGGTCAAAAATAAAATAGCCAACTCTTATTATAAATATAAATTAGAATAATACTTATCTAATAGTAACAATTTATTTGTCTAAATTCGAATATTATAAATTTGCTACTTGCAATAATCTCCCTAATTTTCTAAATTATTGAAGTATCATTATTACAATATTGAGAAACAATAATAGAATTACATAAGTTATCTAATGAAAAATTAAATTTGGATATAGAATATTTAGACTTAAAGTGTAAACTATTGAATTGATAAAGTGTTAAAGCTTAATGCGAATAGTAACTTAAACTTCATTATAATATAAACTTGAAGCAAGTACTGAAATCAAAGAATAAAATGACTTGCATGTGAAATCGCTAAGATTATATTTTAAAATTAACTTTTGAGTAAGTAAAAAGACATGAAAGAAAATTGTATGTTTTTTTGTGTATACCACTTTATTAAAGTCCAACAATAGAAAATAATGTCAAAACAATTGAATAAGAACTATATGATGATAAAATGAATAGAAGTGAGAAAATGCATTGTGAAGAAATATAACACAAACTTATGAAAAAACATTATTATTAGTAGATATAACTTTAATAACATAATGAAAAAAATTATAAAAAAAAAAAAACTAAAGTAAAAATTATAAATATTAAAGGGTCTACGTGAATTTTCATTATAAAGAAAATTATAATAGACGAGTCTAGGTAATATAATAGAAAAATAAAAGAATAAGCTAACGTGATAGAGTCAAATATATTATACTATAAGAAAATAATACAAAAATAAAAATTGTATATATATATGTAGTTAGATGTCCATATAAGTTAATTATTACAATGTAGTATTTCAAAATTTGGAGTAAACTGGGGATACATTTAGCCTTACTGTTTATTTTTAGATTAAATATAAATCGAATTATTATGCTTGAAGGAAATGAGTAGAAGAATAAAATTGATATACTTCATAAGTAACATTTATAAACATTACAACAAGAGAAAATAATAATTGATTTACGAATTTTATTGAATTCAAAAAGTATATGATAAAGTCATTTATTTATTTATATATATATAAGATGGAAAAAATGGAGGAAAGTGGTAAAAATAGCTTATATATGAAATTAGTAAAAGATATATATGAAGATATAAAAACTATAAATGCATTGGTGAATCCAACTTGGGTACCATTGTGGTACCAATACCACTGCGAGAGAAGAATACATATGTATTTAAATATGAGGGACCCAGTAAATTATATAATTTCATTTTTATCTCACGGTGGTACCATAGAATCACCCATAAGTTGAACATCATTTTTAATCACATACCTTACACACCTACAAACATACTCACTAATGTAATATTTTTAATAGGTGATGTTATTTTAATAGACCAAAGAAAAAACTGTTATGTTAGAAAATTGGAGAGAGACATAAAAATAACAAGGTTTATAATAATTGGAGTTTAGACCGAGGTGTGAAATTTTATTGTACTAATAATACAAATAATAAAATGGCAAGCGTAAAAATCAGTGGACATGAATAGTTGCATCAAATTCTTTTAAATATTTAAGATCTAAAATTAAACAAATTATTAAATCAATAAAAATATTATATATATATATATATGTGTGTATATTTAAGCATATGTAATAACTTGATAAATGAACTTACTATGCTATATAAATTATAGGGTACAATAAAGAATAAACTATAAAGAAATAATGAACTAAGTTGTACTATGAATGATTCAAAAATTGTACAATATGAATGAGTATCACATAATTAAATTAAATATGCTGAAAAATAAAGACAACAAAATGTGAATGTTAATATTAACTTGACAATAGATTAGATAAAAAAAAAATTATGTCGAATTGAGTACTGTATAGTCTAAATAAAGAATAAAATGAGAGAAATAAAATCGGAATGTGTAGTTTAAACATGTATATATAAGACTTTTAAATGGATGTGCAATGTTTGAAAAATTAGGGGTATTTCACTATATATAACTAAATAAGGAATTAAAGACATTACAAATTAGTTAAAACATTTATTATATTTTATATGGATTGTAGTATGTGTCTTGAATGAAGATTGAGAGACACTATTTATATAGTCAATCTTCCATAGAAAATATTATTTATTTTGTAATTATACTATAGTAGGATTTTTATTTTAAATCACACATAATTTTTAAATTTCGACGTTGCATTGAAAAAATAATTAAGGGAAATTGAATAAACAATCTTAAATCGATAAGTAAATTATATTAAAGAGGGTTATACTTAATAATAATAGAAAAATTAGAAAATAACATTCATAACAAAAGTTGGATGTTGGACCTTGATTCTAAATTGCTGGAAGTTTTTCCTCACATTAAAATATGTAAAGAATTTCATGTGCAAATGTATGTTGAAATCGAAAATATTTATTAGGGAATTATAGAAAAGTATGTTAGGCCTAATATCTTGTGTGTATATAACAAATAATTAACTTATGGATGTCAGTTGATGATGTAATGAGATAATTAAAAATGTGTTTTTCTTCAAATGACAGTGATTTGGTGCAAAACATGAAAATATATCCTCATTATTACGTATATAGTTTTCCAATCATCGTATAACTTTATTCAAGATATATTAATGATGATCAAGTCTCTGTATAATAAGAAGTAAACAATAGTTTGAATAAATCAAACTTTACATGTTTAGAAAATTTTGTAAGACTAAATATTTCTACACTATATCATGGTATGTCGTTTTTTACGAATTTTTTAACGTTAATTATTATAACTTGTTTTATTAAGACTAAGGTTATTTAACTTTTCTATTTCTCTTTTGTGATTCTTTTAGTTTTTAGTTGATTCAAAATTATGTTTGTTCAATGAATTAATTTTTATTACATTGAATAATTTACGAGGTTGTGTATATATATTATAGTGATCACAATGTACAATTATTTTACGTTCAAATTAATTTTTTTATTAAATAATAATAGTAAAAAATTATAACTACGTGCAACGCACGTGTGTAGTGCTAGTATAAAAGAAATATGTGGAAAAGTCTCTATAATAATGTGTCCTTTTGTGGGCTTTTTTATTAATCCATCTATATAGGTAGATGTTTCTCGAAATTTTCAGAAAAAAATATAGGCGTGAGTTGTGGAAGTTCTATTTCACTATTTACTCTCATCTACTAATCAAAAAAACAATTCTCTCTTCATTCTTTTTCTTTATTAACTTAAAATTAATATGACAATTTTTATTTTTTTTAAATTATGGCTCCGTTATTGCAATATTTTTTTCAAAGTTAAAAAAATGTATCGTATCTTCAAACTTCAAATATTGATATTTCTTTTATTATTTTGTGTGAGTTCTTCTTCAGGTTGTTTTAATTGTCTCCGAAATGCGTTCTTTTGTAGCTAAAAGGATAACAATGAAATTCGTCATGGATAAAAGGATATATGTAAGAACAGACAAACTCGTATATATTAAGAATATCAATGAGAATTATAAGACAAATTTACGTAAAAAGATCTTTTTCTAAAAGTCCAAGGAAAGCGACTGAAACCCCTCAACTCCTTGAATACAAACTCAACTCATCATAAGTGTGTGTGTGTGTGTGTGTGTGTGTATATATAACTTGAGCACTTTTCATGTGTTTGTTGGCATGAATAATATTTTATTATGTAACACCATTCATGATTTGCCACAAATAATCAGTAATGTAGACAAATATTGCAGATAGAAAAAATATCAAATTCCTTAAAAACATTTTATAGGATTCTGACATAATTTCCAGTTTACCGTTATAATCATGAATTTGCAAAGGAATTGCTTTCAGAAGTATAACACAAAGTATAAGTATTAAAATAGTGTAGTTTTAGTATTTATCCAATAAAATATGTTCTTGAACAGAAGTCTTAATATACTTAAATTTTATAGGTGTTGTAAACTTCTATTGATAAATTAACGACTATGTCCTCGATGAAAATAACTACTAAAATATGTCCTTGAACAGAAGCCTTGATGAATTGTGTGTATTACATGCATTATGAAGAATACAAGAGAAATAAATATGGAATACTCGAATTTACAATAATTTTCCTACGAAATAAACGAACCCAAAAAGGGAGCATGCAACTAGCAAGTTGAATTTCAATAAATTCGGAAATCATTTTAAGAATTATCACCATTCCATTAAATTAGACTAACTAACCTTCTCAATGCAAGTTGTGCAATGATAAAATACTTACCTATGTATATTGACGAAGTCTCATGTGCACGACTTACACTCCTTTAAGTAAGGATTAATACATTTTCATCATAATTCCTTTAAACGTAAATACTAATACCTTCTCGGAGTGCACGAATCTAAAATTCCACAAGAGACCTCCTCATGTATATTTGAGTCCATCAAATTATTGAAAGGTTGATTTTAATTTAAATTTGATAAATAAACTAATAATTGATTCATCAAATATATAATCTACTATTTTATCTAGGTTATTTAGTGGCATCAATAACCATTGAAAAGAGCCCAAAAATGTTGTAAATCTCTAGCATCATGCGCGTAGACAATTGGGTTTGCGAGTCCAAAAAGTCTTGTAAAACGTATCACATCCTTTAATCAACGCACAGCTACATAGAAATGAACTCCTAAAGAAAAAAAAAAAGAGTGGAGCCTCGAAAATATTCGATGTGGAAATTAACAGAGATAACAAAGGAATTATGATCTAATACTTGCAAGACTCTATTTGGATTTTTCATCGAGATAACAAAATGTGCAACTACAACTATTGTAATAGAAGGAAACTGAATAAAAAATAAAAAATAAAAAAATAAAGTGCAGAATTCTATATTATATAGTACATCGAAATTAAGTATTTTTCTATAATGGAAAGAATAATTGATCCAACATTATCACATTCGAATCATTCAGGTCGAACAATTATGAAATTCACATCCTTGAAAATGGCACAAAAAAATGGATCAAATAAAAGATACATGACTACATATGCATCAGATACATGACTACATATGCTCATACAGCGACAGACTGATAAGAAAAAATTAATACCGCGGAATGATTGCAGTAAACGCCTAGATCAATGAGATATGTTTGCAGTGTGGTGAATGAAAAATTGGGGATATTTATAGCTCAAACTTTTAGGGTTTATTAGGAACTTTCAATCAATTCTGATTTTATAAAGAATCTAAGATCTCTCTTTGATTTGTTTTTCTCTTAAATTATAATTAAATCTAGAAATGTAAGAAGATGGAAATTAAAACTTTGTTCACTATTTATTTTTTATACAAATCTACACATAATCAATAATTTATTTGGATGCAATATGCATAAATAATAATATATCACACGACATACCAAAGGTATGTCTCATAATTTTAACATAGCATCAGCGAACAATTTATTAGAATTTAGTATCCATGTTTTTCTATCATTGATCTAGGAAAGAAAATAATTGTAGTTGCATAGAAAAACAAAATGCGTAAAAATTAAACAATAGATTGATTTTACAGCCGAAAAAGAATAAAAATATATTTCCCAAGTTAGTATGTAAATTGGCGGGAAAATCCTTGTTTCCAAAAGTGAAAACATGTCATTTTGTTATTTTGATATAGATATCTTATTAGGTCAAACATTCCATAACATAACAATTTAAAAAATGAGAGTTTTAAAATCTCCCGATTTTATCAGCACAAATCAAGGATTACAAAGTTTAAAAATATGAATAATGTATAAATGACTTTAATATTAAATTTCTTAAAATATATATTAATGGTGGATGTCTTTTATTATTAAGATAAGATTGATATATTTCAGTTTTCGGGAATATTTCAATATTAAATTGATTACAAATATTAAAAGATATTCAGTTGCTAAAATTAAGAGATTTTATTTTTTAAATTAAATATATATGCGTATTTACTCCTTCTTTTTAAGAGAGATATCATAACTTCAGGAAAAAAAAGAAAAAAACAAACAAACAAACAAACAAAGAGATTTGATTCAATTTTTGTCATATTAATTAGTCAAGAAAACTGTTTTTCTAATTTACCGGAGAAAAAAATGGTAGGCTAATGGGCCAACCATAAATTAAAATTTACATCCAAAATAATAAAAGAAAATAATTTTTTATTTCCCAAACTGATAGGTGCAAATGGGCAGAAAAATGTCTTGTTTCCGATTGTAGAAACAATATATATATATATATATATATATATATTGATACTTAAATGCATAATAACACAAAAGGTATAAGATGCACTACAGATTCTTATCAGAATCAAACCTACGTAATAATGGCTTTTACAGGGCCTATCTAACAAAATATTCTAAGGATCATCTCTTTACTTTTCAGCACAAACAAAATGACGTGTGCTACTCGGCAAACCAAATAACATAAACTAATCATCTCATGAAACAATTAAAGTAAGCAACACATTGTCAATATATATATATATATATATATATATATATATATATATTAGTATAGCAAAGTATGTGTTAATAAAGAATATATCATACAGATGCGTAACTAATTATTTTTTTATATTTTGCAGACCGATACGGTGTTCATTAAGAATCAGAAATTTCAGAGTACATATGATCTAACAGGAGATCCGACATATATGATAAATCTAACTAAAGACTAATGATTAATCATTTAAACAATTTTTTTATGTATAGATATAAAGTTCATACTTCATATCATAGACTGTAGAAGCATGTAAAAACTAATCTGTATTTAATATGAACTTACAACGATGCAAGAGTGATGGTGATGAACGTTTCAGTAGAGACAACTCTGAATTTTTTGCTACGTCTTTTGTCGTATTTAAAGGCGTTTCAGTAAGGTTCATAATTGATAGTAAGATCCCTACAATTCAGCGATTTGAATTATATTAACTTGTTTCACCAGAAAATATTAGGTATTAGAAAATTAGATTAATAGTCTGTATCTTTAATTGATTTATTTTTGTTAACAGAATTGAATGTAAATCTCCCACACAATATATTGAACCGCAATTTTTTACCAAGCATTACATATATACGTAATAAACAGTAACAAATTGTCATATTTAAGAGATTTGTATTCCTAATAAATCGGGATATCAATTAATTACTGATCTTGGTGTTTTTGACATGTTTTATTTCCAAGTTTAGTATTTGCATTTGGGCGCGAAAAATCGCTTCTTTCCAGATGTGATATAAATCCATTTTGTTTATATATATATATATATATATATAGATAGATATCTTTCCCCGTTTTCCACGAGCAATCCGGATTTTAGTTGAATTACAAATGATCTAATGGGTTCCACGGGTACGAGGTTCAACAGCTTTTACGCGCTCACACGGTTGCTAAGAAACTTGGTGACATTTGTGCTATTTCATATGATTACTCTTTTCTTTTTCCTTTTCCTTTTTCTTCTTTTAACTCAAATGGAAAACAAGACGCTGTTACCCCAGACTCTTCCAAATCTGGGCCTCTAATGCTCATTTTTCCTTTATTTATTTATTTATTTATTTATTTGTTATTTACTTTCTAATTCCTTCATTTTATTAAATATTTCTATGTCCTTTATAAAACTAAATAAGACTAATATATCAAATTTTGTATTCTACGTTATCTGTTAGGGGAGACAGAAAAACAGATGAGTGACATCTGAATGATTTTTTTCATATGTACTCTGAATGACTTTTTTCATAATTCCTGTAATTTGCTATATTGTTAGTATTATTGCTTAGATAAAAATGGATTATCTGTTCTATTTGAGCTCATCATTTTGCTACTAGTAAGAGTTTGGCTATGCTTATTTCAAACATGTTATAAGCTCCAACATCTTATAAGTTGTTCAAAGAGCTTATAGGATGCAATTTGTTAAGAGCCTATAAATTATTAAAGTATTTGGATAAAAAGATCTTATAAGCTAGCAATTGAATGGAGTAATTTAGCTATGAAATATGTGTAGTGTGTGTAAACGTGTGTAGTGTGTGAAGTGTGTGTGTAGCATGTGAAATTTGAGTGTAACTTATAAGATCTTAAAAAATAAGTTGGACTAGAGGAACTTATTTTTTTTAGAGCTTATAAGCTCTAGGAGCTTATTTTTACATCTTATAAGATGTTTTGAAAGCTTATAAGCTTAGCCAAACACCCTCTAAGTAGTGATGTTGTATGAAGAAACTTCAGAATGTGTATCATATTCGCGTATATAGTTTAATATTTATAAATTAGTTGTGAACATGTCAATTCGTATAAAATTTTAAGATAAATATTTATATTTAGACTAGTTATAACAATCTCTACAATGTCATGTTAATTTTTTAGATTTTTAATACATTTTCTAGCATTTTTTTTTTAAAATGCACCAATATTTCCACCGATACCAAATATTTTACCAATAACAAAATTGAAATATCGATATTTCTGTAAAAATCATATTTTCATCCTCCTAATACGAAAAAATGCATATTCTGCTCGGTCTATTATTATTATTATTATTATTATTATTATTATTATTATTATTATTATTATTATTATTATTATTATTATTATTATTATTATTATTATTATTATTATTATTATTATTATTATTTATTCTGAATGTAGCCCACTTATATTTAGAAATGAGAATAAATTTATTAATAAAATCCATATACTACCAAATTTATCTTTCTTTATTAAATTATATCACTTAGAATAAAATGTTATAAAAATATAAAAATACAATATATAATAATAACAAAATAGAAAATTAATTTAAAAAGAAAAACTAATTAGCACCCTAATCCCACAGGCCCCCAAGCCCCCTCAAATTGCCCAACCAATGTAGAAAGAAAAACTAACAAGGACACTCCCCCAAACTGTTCGGCCATTGCAGTATGAAAATAATATGGTCATATTGTTGCCTCTTTCTTCGCTCCACAACCACAAAACTAAAAACTCAATCCCACCCTCATTCTCCACTGCCACCTCAAATTGAGAAATCTCCATCTAGTTGAAGTTGTATATAGATCACACTTTCGGACAATAATTTAACAAAAGATGCATCAATATTTTTCAAAATTAACTGATGTTGATGTTTACGCCTTCTAAGCTACGATTCAAAATAAGGTAAATGATTATGGGTAGCGTCCGACGATGATGGGAATGGTGGTGGGCTCGGTGGTTGAAGAAGATATGAATAAAATGAACACATCATAACTTAGAACTGAGATCAAATAACTATCTTAAGCTTCTTAACCGCCGGTTTTGGTTAGTTAGCCATACGGTTTTGCATACGAGCCTGGTTCAGTGATGCTTGACTCTGGTTTTGAGCTCCTGGACCAGATTTATACATGTACACTTCTCACTTTGATGAAATTGAACATAATTTACAAATCTCCACATCAATGAACTCAAAGTGTGCTTCATCTTCCTCTCACAAATACCCTGCTGCTCTTAGACATAAGGTACAAGTTTCAACAAGCTTGCGCGGTGCTTAACTGCCTCAGACATGGCAATGTATTCTGCTTTAGTTGTGGAGAGTGCTACCATAACTTGATATACTGCTCTACAACTGAATGATATCCCAAATAAAGTGAACACATAGCCTGTTATAGTTTTCCTGTTATCTAAGTTCCCAGCAAAATCTGAGTCCACAAATCCTTGAATTGGTTCTGACTGCTTATCAGTTTACTCAAACAACAATCCTATATCCACTGATCCTTTTAAGTATCTCAAAATATACTTAAGTGCTTCCCAGTGCATCTTTCCAAGATTAGACATGAATCTACTGGCCATAGACACCCCATAAGCTAAACCTGGTCTACTACAAATCATAGCATACATCAGACTTCCTACACCACTGGCATAAGCAATTTTTTCCATGTATTTCCTGTCAGCATCAGACTTTTGACATTGTTCTTTTGACAATTTGAATTGTTGTCCAATAGGTGTTACCACTGGTCTTGACTCATACATGTTATGCCTTCTCAATACCTTCTGAAGATAGTCCTTCTGAGACAAACATAATTTTCCAGCAGTTCCATCTCTGAAAATATCCATCCCAAGAATCTTCTTGGCCCTTCCTAAATCCTTCGTCTCAAATTCTGAGTTAAGTTTAGACTTCAGATAATCAATTCTAACTTTGCTTTTGCTTGCTATAAGCATGTCATCCACATAGAGTCAGGTAAGAACATCTTTCCCTTGCCTTTCAAGATAGACATAATAGTCATATTCGTATCTGTCAAACCCAACACTTAACATGAACTGATTTAACTTCTTATTCCATTGTTTGGGACCCTGTTTTAACCCATAGTGACTTTTTCAAATGACACACTTTATGCTCATTCCCAGGTAATATAAAGCCCCCTGGTTTCTGCATGTAGATATTCTCAACCAGATCTCCATGTAAGAATGTTGTTTTAACATCTAACTGTTGTAGTTCCATATTCTCTTATGCTACCTTTGCAAGAAGCAATCTAATTGAGCAATGCTTCACCACTAGAGAAAATAATTCATTGAAGTCAATTCCTTCCCTTTGTGTGAAACCCCTTGCTACAAGTCTGGCCTTGAATCTTACCTTCTCAGTTCCAACCACCTCAACCTTTCTCTTGAAAATCCATTTTGAATTGATAATTTTCTGATTCTTTGGTTTCTCCACCAAAACACAGGTATTGTTCTTTTCAAGAGACTGCAATTCCTCTGTCATAGAAGCTGTCTAGTGCTCACTCTCATTATTAGATATTGCTTCAGTATAGCTCTGTGGTTCTTGATGCTCAAGATTTTCTGCAACAGCTAAGGCATAAGACACCATATCAGCTTACCAAACCTGTTTGGAGGATAAATGTTTCTTCTGATGCTATCTCTTGCTAGATGATAGTCTCTTAAATCTTGTCGTTCACAAGTCTCATCTTCTAAGGAATGCTGATCTACATCCGAATCTTGGTTTACTTGAACTGTCATTTGATTTTGGTCATTAGTAATCTCCACCTCAACAGATGTATTATCTATTGAAATGTCATCATCCATATCTCTGTCACTTCCAGTGTGTTTATACCCCATTATATTTTCATTGAAAGTTACATCCCTACACACAAATACCCTTTGATGTCCACTTTCCAAACACCAGAGCTTATATCCTTTAATACCCTTGGGATATCCTATGAAAATACATCTTACGGCCCTTGGGTCTGTCTTATATGGACAAACGCTTGACAACCAAAAACATTGAGATCAGCATAATTTGACAGCTTTCCATGCCAAACTTCATCAGGAGTTTGAAACTTAATAGCTGATGAAGGTGATTTGTTAATCAAATAACAACCTGTACTTACAGCTTCTCCCCAGAATGACTTTGGCAACTTTGCATTAGCTAACATACATCTTACCCTCTCAAGTATGGTCCTGTTCATCCTCTCAGCCAATCCATTTTGTTGTGGATTTAGTGGAACAATCTGGTTATACCATTTTCCTTCAAGAATTTGTTGAATTCTTCTGATAAGTATTCAAGCCCATTGTCTATTCTTAGATGTTTAAGCTTCTTACCCTTCTTGTTCTCAATCTGCACTAACCATTCTTTGAATTCGGCAAAAGCCCCACTCTTGTGTTTTAGAATAAACACCCAGACTTTCATATTGAAATCATCTATGACAGTCATGAAATACTTCCCTCCTCCATGAGTTTCAACCTTTGCAGGCCCCCGTCATCTGATGGATTAGCTCCAACATCCTCTAACTCGACTTCCTCATCTTCATCTTCATTATCTGCATCTTCCCGGCTTTGCATTTCTTCATCACGAATTTCTTCTTCATGGTGATGCTTCTTTCGATTGTGGTGTTTCTTGAGGATGTGGTGTTTCAACAGCTAAGGGTATGAAAGTATATGCACCTATTTCCCTAAGGGCAGTAAATCCCTTCTTGCCGATATAGTTGGTCGCCGTCTTTTCCTTTGAAAAGTCATTGTAACTGCACAAAATAAATAAAAGATCATATCTTTTGACATCGCATATCATATCTTTAAAGTCCTAAACCATGTCATTTATTATTGATTTTTTATTATTGAGATAGTAAAATTTATCATGTTACATGTTTGTTATTAATTTCTTAATGTTTGTTTTTGGTCATTCTTGCTCTGCCTATTGTTCTTCTTTTCCTTTGACATATGCAATAAAATAATAATATGAATAAATAAAAGGCAATTTAATTAAAAAATTATTATTTCTCAGTTATGAAGAACTCTCCATTCATTGCATGCGACTTACTTCTATAATTAAGCAAAATTATTTTCTTGTTGAAGTGTATGGCACATCAATATAATCTTCAATATACCCGGTTAAAGATATACTGTTGTGTTGTCGTCATAGATTCGTTTACCCTTTTTCAAGGGAAATTCAATTCAAGTTCAAATTTATATTAAAATTTCCTAAGGCTTGATTATCAATCCTCATAAAATACACATTAGATCTCTACTTCAGTCAGGAATAAACTTTATGAAGCTCAGTAACACTATAAAGTTGATTCATATCATGTTTGAAAAGAAGAGATATAGGAGAGACTGTTCAGCCAAATAACAACCGAATATCACGAGGGCGGTTCGGCTCAAATAGAAGCTGAACAACCTAAAGCCTGTTCGGACCAAATAGCAGCCGAACATGTGAACGGTGTTTGGCTGGAATTCCAACCGAACATGTAACGGTTGTTCGGCCCTAAGTTGTCGAACACGCTGAATGTAGTGGCCCAAATAACAGTTGAACAACGTGAAGCCTGTTCGGACCAAATAGCAACAGAACATGTAAACGATGTTCGGCCAAAATTCGAACCGAACATAAAGGTTGTTCGGCCCTAAGTTGCCCAACACGCTGAATGCAGCGGCCCAAACAGCAGCCGAACAACGTGAAACCTGTTCGGACCAAATAACGCCGAACATGTGAACGGTGTTCGGCCAGAATTCCAACCGAACACAACTATAATTTAGTCACAAATCAATGAAAATTTGTTAATCTTCATCTTAACGTCTCATAATAATCAATAATCACACAATAATTAAAAAAATTCAAACAACAATCAATCATTCAATTAAAACCTAATTTGTTAAAATCTAGATAAAGAAGGGATAAAATGTGTACTTGCTGCTTTACTGGATTGATCCTTTGATTTGAGAGACTCAATGTGATCTTGTTCGAGGACTCTCCGCTGCGGTTGTTTGAGAATTTGTTGTCGAGAAGTCATGACGAAGTTCATAGTATTTTTCTTGAAGAACAGAATGAGTAGTGTATTTTTTTAATTCTTCAAACTGCGATATTTTGACAATAATAATGTTGGGCTTTTTCTTTTCTTTTTTAACCTTTTTTTAATGATTTTACTTTCCTTTATTATTTGTAATCAGTTATAATAGTATTAAGGGTAAAAAAGGAACTTATCGTGGTGTACTTAGAAAATAGAAGTATTTTAATTATTAAAATATGGTGCCTTTAGTAATGGTGATGTACTAAGAAAATTATGTGATGGCATTAACCGCCGCCTTAGTTGATTGCATTAGAGGTGCATTTCACTAATACTTGCCTATATATTTGAGGTTAAATGAAAAGAGAGTTATTATTTTTAAGGCAAAAACTTGTGTGCACCCAACACACAATAAGTTTATTGTGCACTCTCCTATTTAATTTGAAATTAAGAATATATATAAGGGTCTTGTTTGGATAAATTCATAATAGCACCATGTGGTGCAATGGATTTGGTCCGCGTCTAGAAGTTCTGACGCGCGCGGAGGTCTAGAGTTCAACTTTCGTGCTTTTTTTACCTCATTTTATGTTGTTCAATAGTATATGTTACATAAGTGGCAATTCAAGATTTTACCACCTAGGCTAGTACCTCTTATGTGCCAACAAACATGCCTTAATATATATATCTATATATTATTAATTTGTATATAAAAAAAAAAAAAATTAAAGTGCACTAGCTGAGGCTCAAACTCGAGACCTCAACGCGTGCGCATGATAGTTCGACCGCTGGGCCACCAACGTTTTTGGGTATCCAAACGCAGTCCTTAATATATATCTAATTCCAAATTAAATTGAAGAGTGCACAATAAGCTTATTGTACGTTGGGTGCACCCAAGACCTACTCTATTTTTAATTGGAGAAAAGAGTTAACTATTAATGTCCTCCTCGAAATTTAATCAAATTACTAGAGAGATTTCTGAAATGAGTACAATCATGACCAACAAATTTTCGATGTACAATAGAAGACTAATTAGATGGTAACATGGGATCTCCCTTAAATTTTGAGAACTAAATTACCAATCCGTCAGAGCCCTAAAATTTCAGCTTTTGATTTTGAAATGGGGGTTTGGTACTCCACTATAGTCTTTTAATATTACCACGACCACAATTGCAGACAAGTCTAAGAGCATCTCCAGCCCAACGCTTGCTGGGCGTGGAGATGCCACTGTTCATCAATTTTGTGCCCCAGTGCTGCGCCCATCTTCACGCTTCTCCAGTGTGATGTGAACAGTTCGCGTTCAAACGAACGCGACACTGTTCACACACGCTGCCCTCCCCTTTTTTTTTTCTTTTTTTTTTCTTTTTTGTGTAACTAAATTATGTATTTGTGCTGATTTTGTAACTAATATTATGCATTTGTGTTAATTTTGTTGTATTATGTTAATTAATGTGTGTACCCATTATATTTTAAAATTAATATAAATTAGTTTTATTAAAATTAAAAATTTATTCCGACTAAAGTTAAATGTTAGTTATATTTTTCGCATCCTCTAATTTATTTACTTAAGTTTATTTTAGCAAATTATGTAATAGTTAATTATTATAAAATAATATGTTAAGATATTCACAAAAATTACAATATAAACATACATATAAATGTTAATAATCGAAGTACTAAATTAAAAATTCAAAATACACCACACCTCACACATACTACAATTATCTTACTACTAATACAAATTTAATATGGACCAAGATTGCTTCCGGACCCCCAATATCTCAAAAGTTTACACTGTAAGGATCGAACATATTGTCAGTAGGTGCTGGCTGTGATTGCATCTCTCGCTTTTGCATAATTTTTATCTGCTCTTTCCGAAAAAAACTCACGGCGGGCGAAATCTGGGATGATTTCTAGATCCATCGTTAGGATCTTGTTTTCCTCTGTCCAAGTGTTGGTATCAGTTAATTGCTTATGCGCATGGCCATTTGTCTACGTGTTGCAACCTTTTGTTTTTCAGCCTCACGTTTTTCAATCAGAAATTCAACGCTTAAATCCCTTTTTAGATTATTCTGCATCATGAGATCACGAAGTTTTTCATTTTCGCTTCTGATCTCATTTAGTGCAGTGGAGACATCATCGTTCATTTTTCTCTTCAGTTTGGATTTTTTCATATCTAATGGTCGCCCTGAACCTGAAGAAGAACCACGCCAGCGTTATCGTCACTTAGATTAATTGAAAATGTAGGTACGTCTGGAGTAGGTGAGAGTGGTGAGTCTGACATCTCATCAGATTGTGAGTGGCTAACTTCACGGCGAGGCTTTCGAGATACTGTTTCGAACTTTTCTATGTGTCTCATCAGTTCCCAGACATGTTCCATCCTGAACGCTCCCTTTTTTTTTTGGATCATTTTTGTACAGAAGCCTTGCTTGTTTAACCTATATAATAGATAATAACGAAGAATATTTTAAAAAAAAAAAGAATATGATATACATTGAAAAATTAAATCGAGCTAAGAGACTACTTACAATGTCACTTTCATTTGCCCCGCTAGGGTGCAGCAGTTCTACTTGTTCGTAGCTAGCTTTGAATTTGGCGATACTAGTCAGGATGGTACCCATGCGACACTCTACGGATCTTTGATTACGAACTGGTCACCCCATTTCAACAGCCTTCGAGTTGTATAGGGTATGGACACGCCCCCAAAACGTCTTTTGGGGTTGATATCTCCCTGCTTCTGGATCCTCGGAGATTTGGATCCAACTCTCACACAGGAGGATATCTTCTGGGGCATTGTACTTGCCTTGGTTAGACATTTGTAAGTGAGAAGCCGAAAATTAGATATTTGAAGTGTAGATGTGTGTGAAAATATGTGATGAGGTGAATGGTATTTATAGAGGAATGCATATGTTGAGGTAGGTGAGAAAGTTAGTGAGAAACGGTAGGTGGGATATTATTGCTGATAAAGTTAGTGGGAGTGGTAGGTGAGAAACGGTAGGTGGGATATTGGTAGGTGAGAAACGGTAGGTGAGATATTATTGCTGATAAAGTTGGTGGGAGTGGTAGGTGAGAAACGGTAGGTAAGATATTGGTAGGTGAGAAACGGTAGGTGGGATATTATTGCTGATAAAGTTGGTGGGAGTGGTAGGTGAGAAACGGTAGGTGTGATATTATTGCTGATAATAAAGTTAGTGGGAACGGTAGGTGAGAAATTATATTATAAAAAGAGGTACATCATAGACTTGTTTTTGCAACCCTCTCATTTGTTTTTCAATCCCTACAAACAACACCACAAATATGAACCCAAATCATAGCGGCCCTTCTTATTTATTTTCTTCATCGAGCTCATCCGATGATGAAATTGAAGAGCTCATAAATAGTTACGAATTAGATAACCAAATCATAGCCCACCAGATTTACAATAATAACCTCATCATTGCATCATATCTTACTCAGATTGATTCAACCTCTCACGGCGGATCGGTCCCCGGTCGTAGAACGGTTAATCGTGACCGTGAAACTGCAGCATGAAGGCTATTCAACGACTACTTTGCTAAAATTCTCACTTACGACGAAGATCAATTTCGTAGGCGTTTTCGAATGTCTCGGAACTTGTTTATTCGCATTATAGATGTTGTCAAAGCCCACGATGAATATTTTCTACAGAGACGAGATGCCACCGGAAGGCTTGGACTATCCACACTTCAAAAGACAACAACTGCGATACGGATATTAGCTTATGCATTACCAGCCGATGCAACGGACGAGTACATCAACATTGGTGAGTCTACTGCAATTGAATGTTTAAAGAGATTTTGTTGTGCTGTTGTCGAGATATTTGGTGACCAATATCTTAGGGCGCCTAATACAAATGACATGGCTAGACTACTCAATATTGGTAAACAGCGTGGATTCCACGGAATGTTGGGTAGTCTAGATTGTACGCATTGGCGTTGGAAAAATTGTCCAGCAGCATGGGCGGGGCAGTATGCAGGTCGAAGTGGTCATCCGACTATTATTCTTGAAGCAGTAACTGATTATGATCTATGGATCTGGCATGCTTATTTCGGCATGCCCGGAACTAATAATGATATTAATGTGTTGGAAAGATCTCATCTTTTATCTGATCTTGCTAGAGGTATTGCTCCCCCAACAAATTACGTTCTTCGGGGGGAGGAGCACTCTATGGGATATTATTTAGCCGACAATATATACCCCAAATGGTCGACACTTGTACAAACAATTCGAGAGCCAGGCAATAGAAAAAGAGAGTATTTTGCACAGAGACAAGAAGCGTGTAGAAAAGATGTAAAACGTGCATTCGGAGTTCTCCAAAGTCGTTTTGCTATAGTAGCAAATCCTGCTCGTTTTTGGAGCAAACATGACCTTCAAGATATTATGGCTGCGTGCATAATTATGCATAACATGATCATCGAGGATCAACGAGATCTTGAAGCACCTATTGTATTTGAACCAGAGGTACCAGAACCAGGGGTCGAGATTTTAGATAGAGATAACGAGCAGGTTTTTGAAGCATTTCTATCCCGATTCCGCCGAATTAAAGACAAAGATGCTCATTACAAGCTCCGTAATGACTTGATCAATCATATGTGGGAAGAGTATTCTAATAATTTAGTAAATTGATTATGATTACTACTAGGTGTCTGTAATATTATGGCTATCCCTCAGTTTGTGAAACTTTGATGTATTTTGTAATTTTTACTTATTTTCCGTTGATTTTTATTTTATGTAATATTTGGTTTTAATTACAATATTATGAAATTTATTATCTCGAAATCATAAAAATATTAAAATTATATAAGTATATTAGCAAATTAGAATTACTTAAGAAAAATAATACATAAAAGAAATTATTTAAAGGGAATATTCTTTGTGGTGCAAAATGCAGCGCAGACGGCTGGAGCTCCGCGCTGGACTAGAGGATCTCCAGCGCTGGACCAGATAAAGACAAAATCTGCAAATGCAATGCAATGCACTGGATGATGATACAATGAGCCTACATATTTTTTCAAAGAGGATGATCTGTAAGTGGTTATTTATTTCGATTGATAATGAAATTTTAAATTATTAGCAATTGAAAACCCAGATATACATGTGCTGATAACTAAATCCTGTGTTGGAAAGGGTGTGCAAAAAATCCATTTTCTAGTTTCATCTTCATTTTTATTATTAGCATTTAGCAGGACCACTCTGTTTCAAAATTCACCTTTTCTTTCACCCAATTTCTGGACAACAGTAACCTTCCATTAATAAGAAAAAACACAGTAAAAAGCCAATTTTTTTTCTAATCTGTAAAATTGTTTCCATGACGACCTTGCACAAAATCCTTAATTTTATTGTTATCAACATTCAATACCATCCTTGTATAAAAGTCACCATTTCTGGAGATTTTCTCTTAAGCAATTTCCAGGTTCCTCCTTATGCTCCATCTTCATCAACAGAAAGGGCACCAGCCACTTGGTTGACTCAATTAACCTCGGACATGCCTAGTCGATCTTCTACGCTACACTTAAATAATACACTGAATACAATATCTAATGTCCACTTAAAACATATACGTACAAATTCGTCTATGGAACTTAAATAAAGAACAATTTAGCCCCTTTCTCCTCACGAGAAGCTTTGAACATCTGGAAAAAGAAAACTGGGAACAATATAATAAAATTGTCCCAACATGGATACAAATTTTATGTGTTCAAAGGCAATCATTCTACATGTTTTAGTGACACAAACTACAGACATTGGACAAAGTAAAGCTTCATCTCAACACTACCAACATGCAAACGTGTACCTACAGCTTTCTACATTGTCGTCGGATACATATCGTCCTAGTGTTCTTTTTTTGTAATCAAGACAACCTTGTATCTCGTTCGAGGAACAAACGCACAATGAAAATGATGCAGTACAAACAGTAACTGAAGACAGAAATATCAGCTTAGACAAGTATATCATTCAGAAAAATTGTCCGCGTAAAGGAGATGCTGTGAGTTTCTTAAATTGACAGAATGAGAAAACCTACTCATTTGAGTTGGGGTTAGAGTGCACTGCTAGTGGGAACCCATTCTGTTCATGAAAAGTCGATGATAAAGTTTGTATTGCTTTTGCAGTTTAGGTTATGGACAACCTGCACGCATGAAATGGAGGTACTGTTAGACGCAATTCCATTAATTTACCAAAGTTGCATATTCGATTCCAGAAGGAGTTGAAATCTGAAACATGGAACCACAATTGAACATATTCATGTAAATGTGCAACACTAAGGGTTACCATCAATACCAGCATGTGTAAAATACATTTAGCACAAAAATATGAGGCACCTAGGATTCAATCACATACAACAACCTTTACTGATTGAATCCTAAGCATAAAGTGAACAAAAATTATTTAGCCAATATGAGCTAAACTTTGCATAAAAATAACCATATCTGTAAAATCTGCATATTGATTATTTCCGTGTACAAGTCCCATTATAACTTATAACCTACCCTACCCCATCGACTGAAGGAACTAAATACATTATCTGACAACAAATGGTAGACAAAAAATTCCCGTTTAACTTTGACTTTCTGTAAGGGTGTATTGAACACCACTTGTAATGAATTCAGAAATTGTGGCTACATTTGTGATGTTCAAGTCAATTCTCCACTATGCTACACAAATTTTGGCTAAATTGGTAAACCAACTCCATCATAGCAAGGAGAAGATTTAACTCTATTGCCAAAAAGAGAAGAAACACTAATTTCAATATTATATGTGTACCATTGGAGCGTGACAGACAGAAAGTATATCACATAATTTTTTTTTGATAAGAGTATATCACATAATTTTGATTAATGCATATAGTACATATATATATCATATCATAGGAAAATCTCCATTCAATTGAAATACCTGATGCATTGTCCACCTATTATCAGGATCTTTCTTTAGGCATTTTTCAGCAGCTAACACCACCCAAAATAGTTGGTGGACATCATGAGAGTCCAAAATCGTTTTGTCAGTAAGGTCTGGATAGTTTTTTGCTTCCAGGATTGGCTTTGCCTGTCAAATGTACACTCTATCAAGTACATGAAATAACAATGTAAATAGGTTTGGAGGCTAAACATTTTCATTTAGATATCCACTGTTAAAAAATATACCCATCCAACAAGACTTTTCCCACCAGATATCTCATCTGTTGTCCTTCGTCCAGTGATAAGCTGCAACAAGACCACCCCAAATGAGTAGACATCTGTTTTTGTAGACAAATTCCCACTTTCTGCATATTCTGGCGCCAGGTATCCAAGTGTCCCAACCACTACAGTTGAATTAACCGAATCATCCTGCTGTGCTTTAGCAAGCCCAAAATCCCCTAGCTGAGATAAAACAAATAGGACATTTAGAAGGCATTTCCATTACTACGTTTATGATGGCGGAATTTGAACAAACTTGTAAAAACAAAATTAGAACATTATAGGATTCGTATCTTATACGAAGCATTATGTATGCAAATGAAGTTACTTAATTTAAGCATAATTCAAAATTTTCATTTTAAATATTTTTCCATGTGATCCCATGTACATCGTGTGGTTTCACAATGTAACATGTCATGTATAGTGACTGTCTCGAGAAGACCAAATTTCTAACTAGTCTTGTAAGCCACACAAAATGCCAGAACTCAGTTTAGCTTGTTATTAAAACATTGATACGAATAATTGAATGGAAGTTAAAGAAGCAAATAGTGGATAAATCTTACCAGGGACTCATAGTCATGGGTGATGAGGATATTTCCTGGCCTCATGTCTCTATTAATAATATTATGTTCATGCAGATATGCCAGACCTTTGGCAGCACCCATTGCTATTTTCATTCTCTGCTCCCAGTTGAGAGGCTGTGGGCTGTCATCTGCAGTGTATCAAAACGCTTCTTTGAATGATTTTCCAGTTTCCTATCACCCATATTTAAGAGTTTTCATATAATCAAATTTACCTGATAAGCATTTCTCCAGTGAACCGTTGCAGACATATTCATAAACAAGCAATCTATGGCTTCCTTCAGTACAAGATCCCAACAGCACAACCAGATTCTGATGTCTGGCTTGGCTAAGCACATGAACTTCAGACTTGAATTCCTTTTCTCCTTGAAGGCTGGCAGGTTTGTGTTGCTTAACAGCTACTTTTAGCCCATCTTTTAGCTTTCCTCTAAAAACAAAGCCAAATCCACCTTCGGATATGAAATTCCTTTTCGAAAACCCTTCTGTAGCCTCAACAAGCTCAGCATAAGTGAAGTCCCTATGGAAACTAAGTTGAGGTCGTCTGTTCTTGCACACAGAACAACTAGGATTTTCAAATTCTTTAATTTGGTTCTCGTATATTCCGCTGCTTCCCCCAATGTTGAGTACTTGTTGCAAAGTTCGTCTCTCTGGCATTGCTTGTTTGGTGCTCATAGTGCTTTCAATGTCTTGAACATGTAAGAGTGGACATTTTGCTCTCGTCATGGAAGAAGTTGAACCTAATCTTTGGGGACTATCCTGCAACGGTCTACTAGACAAACTATATGCTGCTTCCTCGCATGAGGCTGTTCCCTGAGCCCCTGGAGATTCTGCAGCAACACAGATATCATTAATGCATGCTATTCATACTTGCAAATGATATACATATATACATATATATATATGCACATATGTTTGGTCCTTTATTTCAATGATAGTTAAAAGACAATATGGTCAAGTTTTCAGCATGGCTAGTGCAAGTGTGCTTTTGTTACTCTCAAAAATATATTTGGAACTTCTCTCTTTTCCTTTTCCCCACTCAACTAGTGACACGTGTGCATCATTACTATTTTTAAGCTCCTACTAGAATACTTATTTTAGGCATCTCCCAGAATAATCACGAGCCCAAGGACAAAAATTCTAGCTTCTTATGCATGTTACCTTCTGTAATGTTCTAGTTTTGCAACTTGATAGTGTGACCCTGTTCATCTAATTACATTCTGTACGGATGAAGTATCTACAGTATGAGACCTTTTTAAGTGCTCGACTAAAGCAAAGGAGAACTGTACGGATGAAGTATCTACAGTATGAGACCTTTTAAGTGTTGTTACTTTTCATACTAGATATTCCACACGCAAGCCTATCCATAAAGTATTGTTTGTCTTTCTTCATCTCCCTGTAACAGAAAAACAGAATGTTATATATAAATATCTTAAAAAACTCGATTCCAAATCGTCTAATCCAGAGTCCAAACACAACCATACTTGATGTAACAGAAATCTAGGGTAAAAAGGTGATCAAATCATATGCAGATATAGACTGAGATAGTGAGATTTTTCAAAGAACAGCAAACTCATACTGGCATGCTCAAATTTAATAATTTTTCCACTAGGTACCACTTTTAACTTAAAATTCCAAGATTCAGTAATTTCAAATCAAATAGAGATGTAAAATAACCTGTCAAGGATAATCCATGTGGGTCCCAGCCTTTTGGCAGCTCTGACGGCCGCCGCCTTACGAGATGAACCCGCTGCAACTTCCACGCTGACCTTAACCTACAAAACTCACCGGAAAAGCGTATGGTTAATTCATTAATCACCATTTTCTTGCAATAAATACGGCAAATGGTATCTAAAAACTCACAGATAGAAAGTTAAGATACAGAAAAAGGGTGTTCGTCTGAGTATCTTGTAAAAATGGGCCTGCTATTGTATTGAAGAGGCCATTTCTAACCAAACCAAGCTCATTTTGGATCTTCTTCAATCGCTCACGTATGGGGATTTACTAAGCTTTATGGGTTATTTTGGTCGGAAAAGAGTAGAGAAAACTCAGAAAAGACGAAAAGACGTGGGGCTGGGTTTAATTTTCTTCATTTTTGTGGTAGGGAAAATGCACCAAATCCCCATGTCATCTTGAAATTCTGCGCCAATGAACTCATCTGTTATTGAATATTTTGCACAAGATCCTCCCTAAACTAAAATTTAATAGATGCCTCGTGCACGTGCCTTATATGTTTACACGATAATTCGAACTTAAAAGTCTAGATAGTAGATGTTCTGCCACTTGAGCTATCCAACTTCGTCTGCACGCGCCTTATATGTAATAGTGCTTTATTTTTCTGTTTTGGTTGGTCAAAATTTCTGTATTACACTTTGCACTCATTTTATCCAAGCAAGACAGGGGTTTGGTTTTTGCATTTTTTTTTCTTGTTATAATATACTTATTTATATAAAAAAAATCGAAAATTTTAGCATCCATAATCTCTATTTTATGCTATTTATATATTAACATTTTCTTAATCTCCTCTCCAATTCCTAATAATTTTCCATCTCGATCTTCTACCAATAAATTAAAAAGATTAATAGTAATATATTAGAAAGTAAGATATTATATTCCTATATTTTTTTATTGGTGTATCAAGGATATAACGAGCATGTCACTAAAAAACTAACGTCGTTCTGTTTTATTTTATAGAAAGTGAGTATGCATAATTTTCAATAACATACAAAGATATTATGTATTTTTTGAAACATAAGGAGATTTTCCGCATAATTTCAAGATTGTAGGGAAATTTCGTGCGTTTTACCCTTTTGGGGTAATTATTATTTTCTTCATATGCTTACATAAGTGAGTCCAAAACCTTATTTCTCACTATTGCAAATATTTACAATGGTTAGATTCATAGTAACAAAATTCGGATACCGGTATTATTTGGTAATGTCAATTATTCGTTGTTCGATTTTATCTGTTAACTAAAGAGATGAAATCGGGAAAATAGCATTTGAGATTTGGAAAATTATTCGGGAATAAATCGGGTTTAATACGTTAAATTAAAAGTTTCATAATCTTAATTGTGTTTCTTATCTAATTTTTTAGGTTCATCAATCACTGCAAATATTATTTGATTGATGTGATTTTATGCTATTTATTTAAGTCCATTAAATGGATCAATCTCAAACATAATTAGTACAATAATTATGTATAACTATTGCCATATTTCGTCGGGACAAGATTTTATGTGCATCAGTTGCACGGTGCAGTTGGGAGTGAATATTACAATTTATGCTTAAATGTATCACTTGTTTTGAGTAAAGATATTATAATACCATTATTCAAAATAAGTGATATCTTTAAGTATAAATATTAATACTTTTTACATTAATCATAATATGTAATACCTTTACACATAATATGTAACACCATTTTACTCATGACTTGAATTAAACAGATCTATTATTCATGCGACAGTTGCATAAGAGACCTCTTATTTTGTCCAAAAGCATAGGTTGTTCCTATTCGAAACTAAATCCAAATCCAATCAAGAATACATAGATTTGATACTTTTGAATGATCTAAATTTTCTGCACATGTTAGAACATGATTTTTTTTTTCAATAAAAAATTACTTTGTACGTTGAAAGTTCTTTAATATACAAAAGTATTTGTTTTCAAATAAAAAAATCATATATTTTCAACGACCATATTTCCTGATGGTGAAAAAAATATTTTCATAAAAAGAAGTATTACTTTTTAGATTGTTTTACTTAAATAACAGGTTCCGCGTAACAAATTTATTAGGGTAGTATTTTTTAGCAAGGATCCCCCTTTTTGAGTAGGTTGTTGCCATAAACCTACTTATAATAGAATGAAACTTATGTACATCATATGCATGGGTATTTTATGTAAAATTGGTTAGATCAATTTTAAAAATATTACTTTTTGATATAAAAAATATCACTTAATTGATAAACAAATTACTTTTTTGTCACAGAAATATCATTTAAGTATCAGTGTTTTATTAAAAGAATATTTTTTCGCTAGGTAAGTGATACTTTCTAGTTTCCACCACCTTATTGAATGGACCTAAAAAATCGCTTAATAAAAAAATATAAAAAGTTTGAAAGATGTGGGGAATTGAAAAACCTTGTAGTGAGATTGGTAGTTATGGTGCAGCTTGATCACCCCTCCGTTCTGCCTGTATTCCTCTCTCTTTCTTCGCAGCTCTTCCTCTCTCAATTTTCTACTTGATTGATCAATTATCTTATTTACATCCTCTTTACCCTTGTATCCCACTGACTACATTTTCATGCTATAATTAATATATATATATATATATATATATATATATATATAAAACATGGATCGATTGATAGGTAGATAGATAGACAGATAGACTTATGCATTTTGGCAGCAGAAAGCAAAGTAGAAGGATTAACAAGTTGGAGAAGTCCAAGTAGTATTAGTTCATCTCCAGGATTGAGTGGCAGCGCATTGACCATACATTTCATCTCACTCCAGCTTAAATCTATACTTGTTTGGATGACCACCACCACCGTCTGATCACCTCCTTTTGACCTTGCCTACATTCAAACATTAATCATCATCAATATTTATTAATTTGACTCGACTCGACTCGACTGATGGACTCACCATAGTTCTAAGGAAGCCTTAATTTGCACAACTGAATATTGAATATTCTTAATCTCATGGAGTTAAATGCTAGGCAACGATATTGTTGAGGCCAATTAAAATAATAGGATTACGGAATAGACCAAGCAAATATTTTTGGATTCAACATATATAAAATAAAAGGCTTCTTGTTGATACTCGATTGAGACATCAGGTAGATTCCAGGTAGATGGCAGCAGTGCACACACTGCCTCTGTTTTGTTTTGTTTTGTTTTGTTTTGTTTTGTTTGTGTGGAATCTGTCCATCGAACCATGCAATGCAATGCTATGCTTCCCAAGAGTCAAGTCTTCACTGTTTTAATTACATCTCCATCCACTACTTCTAATTAATGTCCACAGTTGTGGAACACTTCCACCAAAACCAATTACATAACAACATGCGGATCCCAATTGCAAGGATGGATGCCTTACTTCCCCTGCCTAACCAATCAAATATTTTGATACTTTACGTGAAACAAAAATCTGAGTTATTTAATTTAAGCATAATTCAATGTACATCGTGTGGTTTCACAATTAGTGACTGTCTCGAGAAGACCAAATTTCTAACTAGTCTTGTAAGCCACACAAAATGCCAGAACTCAGTTTATCTTGTTATTAAACCATTGATACGAATAACTGAATGGAAGTTAAAGAAGCAAATAGTGGATAAATCTTACCAGGGACTCATAATCATGGGTGATGAGGATATTTCCTGACCTCATGTCTCTATGAATAATATTACTTTCATGCAGATATGCCAGACCTTTGGCAGCACCCATTGCTATTTTCGTTCTCTGCTCCCAGTTGAGAGTTCTGCAGTGTATCAAAACTCTTCTTTGAATTAATGATTTTCCAGTTTCCTTTCACCCATATTTAAGAGTTTTCAAATAATCAAATTTACCTGATAAGCGTTCCTCCAGTGAACCGCTGCAGACATATTCATAAACAAGCAATCCAGGAAGAATTTTCGGGGAGGCGTTAAGTTGGATCCAACTCAAACAAGAAAATACGGAACGAATTTTATGATTAAAAAGTTGATGCTAATGAGTCCCTATTATGTTGGAAAAGGTAATGTCTAAGGCAGAAAAAAGTCACAGACATCAGACACTCTCACCAATTTTTAACAGAAAAAGAAAGTAAGAATAAAATTCCCATTGAGAGGAAATGCCCAAGCACATGCACAACTCTAGCTTTTAAATCAGCAAGGCTAAGATATTCAAGAAATATACAACTGTAGGCTGGCCTCATCATTTTATTATGCAATTATGTTTTAGGGATGTTTACAATTACTTTTCTTAATTCCTTTTCAGCTTATAGATTGTGGTAAAAAATAGTTTTTTTTTTTTTTAATTTATACTACCGACCAAAATTTTGTCGGTATTTAGCGGCTACTACATCCATCGATATTTTTTACAAAAAAAGTTACGACAGAATTATATTGGTCGGTATGATTTTGAAATTAGTCGGCACTTTTAAAATGCAAAATTTAACAACTGAATTTTTTCCATTGGTACATTTCTATCACTAATTGGTCGGCATGTTTCAAATAACAAAAAAATTACCGACTGAATTATATCCGTCGGTAGAATTCCGTCACTAAATTAGTCGCTATTTTGTCGCATAGAAAATTAGTATATTGACCCTTAAATAGCGTCGTTAGTCAGTCGGTAATTCGTTGACGAATTTTATTTTTAAAAGATTTTTTATTTCTGTCAATATATAGTCGCAATTTTGTCGGTACTTAACGATAAAAAATCTCTGTCGCTAAAATCAGTCGCTATTTTAAGAATTTCTTGTAGTGACCCCCCACCCACCCACCCAAACCCTAGTTTTTCCCCTCCCCTTCCCACTTGAGGCACCACCATCCTCCCCCACCCCCTGCCCACCTATTGCCGACGGTATCTTGCTGTCGGCAACACCCTCAATTCTCCCTTCCCTTCGGTTGTTCAGATGCTGGTCGACAGATGCTCGGATCTTCTTTTTCAGTGTCCTTTTCTTCTTTGTCTTTCTTTGATAGAGGGGATGAAGGATCTTTGGTGGCATCCAACGCCGACGTCATGGGTGAGATTTCCTTACTAATTGATAGCGGCAACCCGGGATCTGGCAACTGGTGCTTCTTGTTTCTTTTTTTGGGCCGTCTGCTCAAGCTGTTGAGGCTATTGGTATGCGGTGGTGGAGGGACAGAGCAGTTGGAAGATGGTATGGTTCTCCAAGCTGTGGAAGTGGGAATGCCAAAGAGCTGAAGATGACATTTTTACTTTTCTAAATCTATTTTTTTTTTCTCTCTGGTTTATTAGGTTCCCTTTTTCATTGTCTTTGATATAAGATTGATCCAAGAACAACCTGATTTTAGCGGTAGGTTGCTCTGCATAGGTTCCAGTTAAATAGGTTATTTAGTGTATCGTGTATCTTTATCTTTAACTTGGGGCGGGGTTTCCCTTGTGGGAATATTTTGTCTCCCCTAGTAGGAGTGTCATTTCTCCTTTTTAGGAGGTCTTTGGACCCCAACACCCTTTCAGGACTGTTTTCTGGGGCTCCCCGACTTCTTTTGTGTTACTCTGGTAGTTTCAAATGGACCATTTGACCCGTTGGTCATGTGAATGAATATATCTCTATCTTTTCTAAAAAAGGTTGGCTTCGCTGTACGAAGACAAGTCACTGCATGAAGACATAACAGTCCGCTGTCAGCACGATCAGTCGCAAGCAATACATGGATCGTACATCAGTCCACTCCAATAGGCAATAAACCAAATGAATTATAGAAGTCAAAAGTCAGTTGATTTGGAATTCAAATATAGCCAGTAGAATAAGGTTAATCTCGTACCTGGTAGACGATGGCGTGAAAGCATGCTGATTGACAAAAGGGCAAAAAAACTATTGACTGACACCTGCCGCAACCTAATCTGACCTAATCTCAGCAAAAGAGAAACATTTGCTCTATTAGGAAATATATGTTTAGTATTAATGATGACAAACCTCTATGTAAAGTAGGAACTAGTGCTCCCAGTTCATACTCCTTCCAAGAATAATGAAGATGAAGATGAAGAGGAAGACTATATGTTGGAAGATGAGTACATAGAAATTGATCTATGAACTAATACCATCATGAAGGCTCTCATTCAGAAAGTAAAGCCTATTATTGAAGAGAGACTAGAGTTCATGAAAGTTCTGATGAAACAGGAAGAAGTGGAGGAAGCAACGATTAAGAGAAAGTAGCATCTCAAGCCATAGAAGAAAGTTAAACTAAGGAGCAAGCAGATGCTACCTGTACTGGAGCAGGTTTAGCAAACGAAGCAGTGGCTCAACCAACGGAAGAACAAGGTGATTTTTCTAAGGAGCAGGACGATGTTGTTCGTATTATGCAAACATAAAAAATGAAGCAGCGGTTCAAGACAATACAGATGTTGAAGTATAAACTGATGTCAACTCAACCTACTCAACAACCTACTAGACTAGTTGAGGGGGAAACATCAATCAGCTGAAGAAATGCAGCAACTCAAGCCGGCCACTACTGATGGTGTTCCAATTGATCCAGCTCATGAGAAAAATGAAAAAATTGTTGTTGGAGCACAGAAGAATGTGGAAGATATCAAAAGGAAGAAGGCTCCTTTCCCAGCAACCTCAACTCAGAGTAGTCCGGAAATTACAACAATCCAAGGGAGAAATTGATCAAGCTCTCCAGAGGAATTTCGCACACAGAATCGCCTAAGGCACATTTCTGTCGTGGCCCAGAATGCAGAGGAAGACAAAAGAGACGAGAAAAAAAGTCTCTTAGAGAAGAAAAATGAGATCATCGTGGGGATTCGACAATCTCACATGGACCAAAATCTTCAATCAACAGTTGTGATGCAGGAAGTGATGGAACAATTTGAACATACAATTTCAACTACTGAGCAGTCAGTACAACATCTACTAAAGGCAATAGGCAGTAGTGCTTCTAGGGTCATCAAAGCTCTTGGATCCATTTGTGAAGTAGGAAAATTACTTCCAACGAGCATGAGAGATCTAAAAAACCAAATTGTGAATGAAGCATGAGTTAAGAGGGAATAAATGGAGGAACTTGTCCGAAGGTTGAGTAATTTTATGAATGAATAAGTTACAGGTAGGAGACAAGCTAAAAGAGCATAAACAAGGACTATTGTCCCTACAAGAAGAAATCTCCCAACTTGAGAAACAAAAAGAGATGACAGAACAATATTGGTCAACATCCAAACAATGCTGGAAGCTCATACTGGGATTAATATTGATGATGTCAAAAGGAGGGAAGAGGAGGCGAGGATAAGACATGTTGAATGCCAGCAGAAAGAACAACATGAATGGTTCTTACCGAGCAAGGAGAAAGGAACAGGAGGCCGATGAAAGAATGACAGTGGAAAGCTCGTGAACAGAAATATATTGAGAGATCCATGCAGGAGTCAACAACAATAATGCAGTCCCATGCAGGAGCAACAACAATAATGCAGAGCGTACTGGAAAAATCCACTATTGATTTGCATGAGACCTATCTTGCTACAGGAATGGTCCCTCCTGATATGCCTGCTTACTCACAGCAGCCTACCATCCCAAGACAACATGATGCCACTTCAAATTTTTCAATACTCTAAAAGTGCGAAGATTAGTTGCTAAGCTTCTCTCAACAGGACTTAGAGGATCTTCAAGTTTATCAAATCTCAACAAGGATAAATCCTTCACCTGATGAAATTCATAGATGGAGAATGACTAATATTCTCAGGTATTTTGAGTACGTATTAGATGAAGGGAAGTACAATAATGTCAAAGGAAGTACTGGACAAAACCTATGAGCTTTCTTAAAAGATCTACATGTTGGTAGACTTCCATTTCAGATTGAGCTTAGTGGAGTGAAGTGGGAACATTACAAAAATCTCCCCTTATGATGATTGGTGGCTGATGGAAGATCTAACACCAGAAGTGCAGTACAAGTATAGATTCTTCGAACAGACAATGTACTCTGAGTGGTGGAAGTATACTGAGAATCATCCTGACAGGTCCAGAAGGAGTTGTTCTCTGAAAGAAGAAGATAGAGCAAGAGGAATCATGTACCAAGCTCACTTTTCTCCCCATCTCAGGAAAATCTTTGATGAGCCTGAGTCAGCACCCTCATCACCATGATCTGCTTCACCTGATCGTGAGTCACCACACGTAATGCAGGGTCAAGGGTGCACAACTCTTGATTCCAATGTTTTCCTCTCTATCCCGCCTCTAAGCCAGCAATCACCGTGCTACCTCAGCAACCCAAGAAGAGGTAGCAGAATAATCCTTGAATTGGCCCCAATAGTTGCCGATTCGAACAGTGGCTCCATCAAGCAGCCCCAACACACATCACAAGCAAAGGTCGAACCTTTTGCAGTAGAATATGAACAATTTAGAAGGGAAGATGAACTTAGATTTGCTGCCGACGAAAATGCTGCCCCTCCCCAACCAGATGGATATTTGGTCATCGAGGAACTTGATGAACGTGAAAGTTATCGTTTTTCTTGCACTTTTCACGTCTATATTTTATTAAGAATTATGTGTAATTATTGTATTCACGTGTGATTACGTGTTTTATTATATTTTCGAGTTGATTTTCCTTTTTAATATGATTTGATGCACTTTTTGGTAATTTTAAGTCGTATTTTGAAGGTTAGGAAACTCGGAAGAATTTAGAAGATTTCTCGCATCCATCTTCATACTCTGGCCCACATTTTGAGGCCCAAATGGGCCCAAAATGGGTCAGGATCAGGCCCAAACTGCATATCATCAAGCCACGGGAAACGTTCGTGAAGAAATCCGACCGAGAAGATGGATAGAAAAGCCCTAAATTGAAGAAGGAAAGAGGACAAGAGTAATCGCACATGCTTCATGTTCTAGCCTGCAAATCGAGGCCCAAAGAAACCCAAATCAAACCTAAAAATAGTCCAATCGAGTCACGAACAAAATTTGTGAAGGGGTCGGGTCGAGAAGACGAGAGAAAGGGCTCCAAAATGGTGACGGAAGACGAAGGAGCGAAGCATGGCTAGATTGAACCAACCACCACCGCACCTACCGGACCGGCAGTGGCTCCAACAGTTGGTCCAGAATCGCCTCTAGGTCCAGCAGCCACTCCTACCGGCCCGGATGACGGCCCGAAAGTGGTTCTGGCAGCGGTCCGGCTGTTCGCGCGCGCCCAATTTTTTTGCATGCTGTTTTCGTATTTAAGTTGTAACTTCCTCGTCTGAGCTCCGATTTGAGTGATTCAATTTTTCACACGTAGCCGAGACAACAACTTTATAGTTGAAGTCAAAGGCTAATTTAGAATGAATCTTTCCCAAAAATCACGAGAAGGATGAGTCGAGTGTACACAAGGGGCTCGACTCAACAACTTAAACAATCAAGCACTCCCTTTTGTATTTTTACACTTTTACCCTTACTAGGGCTTATTTATCAGTAGATTTTTAGGGTTGGGGGGACCTATATTTACCCTTTCCCCTCTTATTTGTAAATCATCCAACAACTCTTGCCTCTCAATACATTAAGCATTTTCTATATCTTCTCTTTATTTTCGGTTTTTATTATTTTTATTGCTTGATGTTGATGATGTCTTTTATTACTTTGATGATTTGTGAGTGATTTTTGTGTTTCCCGAAGTTCGAAAGTAGCCCAAGCTTCGGGGTTGATGATTAGTTGATTGATTATTGGATTTGTTGTGGGTAGTAGTAACCTAGGGTTGGATTTGGTTGATTTGTTATGATTATCATATGAAACTAGGGTTGTGATTATAGGATTGCTTTGGTCGCTTGGTTTTCGATAACTTAGCCTTATTTGTATGATTGTGCAATTGAGATGAGATAATCGAAACCTATGCTAGGGATTGCCACCATCTCGAGAATATTCGATTTGATCTTAAATGAGCTTGGGAATGGATTTATATGCCTTAGATTAATCGGGAGGGAAATTCAATCCGGAACCTAAATCAATCAAAACCCAATTCGTAGGAGAGATACCTATGGGGGAGAAGTCCTACCAAATAAGGAAGTAGAGTCTAGGGGGTCTTAGCTAGGATGTACGAAATTAGGTTTAATCGCGTGTGTAGGAACTACACCCCTATGTTGGTCTTTAGCGTAGGCGAAGTCGGGCTAACCTCTTCTAGCCTTACGTAGTTCGTTCCGGGCCCAGGATATAATTCTTAATTCATATTCATGTAGGTAGTCTACATCGAACTCCGATTACTTACCTATCTTAGAGGAATATGACACCTCAACCGTATTCTGGAATTATCTGCCAATTAGGATATCGATTGGGTTTAGAATTCAACCACACAGAACTCATACTAGTTTCCTTTAATCGTCTTCGAATTGTTAATTCCATCTTGCTTGTGTGAAATCGAGCCTCGGGAATATCTCTCCATCGATCGGTTTCCTCCTTGCTTTATTTATTTGCTTTACGTTATTAGATTAGTCATCACTCTCAATTTGCATTTGACCTAACTTGCTCGAACGTGCTTAAGTCGATTCTCACAAAAAATCCTCCTTGTGGATTCGATATCTTATATACTACCTTTATCACAAATTATACGCTTGCGATTTGAGAAGGTTGTTCCAATCCCAGCAATTTGAAGTGCCTTTCGCTACAAGTTCAGAACTATTGGAGGAAGAGATGGAAAGGTACATATGGCGTACAAATAGGGTAAGGTCGTAACCTTCTATCTTGGACTAGCCGGATTGGGGTGAGGAAGAAAACTGGGTCACCACTTGGGTTTTGTGTGAAGACATCGTTGAACTGATCGCAAGGGACTTTAGTGATTACATTAAGGGCATAAGAAGGACTTTCCTGCTGGAGAAGGTGGCCTTGAAGCGCCCTGCTAACGATAGTAAATCCTTGGTGATGATGAAACTAATGATCCTAAGTTGCTTCGTCAAGTGATGGAGCACAACCAAAGAGATACCAATCGCAGACGCAAGACTCCTATGGAAAAAGGAACCGAAAGCTCGTTGCAGCAACCTCTTGATGATTCTACAACAGTACATCCAACTAATGTAGAGAGTTCTGATGAAGGTCAAATTCCACTATCTCTTGTATTCACAACTTGGCAGGCTGCCAATGAATCTACTCGAAGGGAGGACGCAGTAGACAAGGCAGCATCAACCTCTCAAAGTGCCCATGAAGCTACAAAAATAAGGAACAAGTACCTAAGGCAGATACTGCAGAAGCCAATGAATTTGTTATTGATGAAGTGGTAGTAGACAAGGCTATAAACACTTCACGGATCACCGATGAATCTACTGTAGGAGAGATTGCAGTAGACAAGGCAGTGCATACCTCTCATACAGGCGCAAGGAAGTACACAAGGTGGGGTTGACATGCATTAAACAACCGAAGTAGAAGCAGAGTAGAAACAAACACCCAGTAACCCTGTTGAAGTTGCAACTCCTACTGCTGTAGACATAGTTCAAATGACTGATAGAGTAACCAACACTAAAGAAACTCCAAACCCTTATTCAGTTGAACAAACTGAAGATGAAAAACTTCTGGACTATGAGGATACCCCTATTCATACTCCTTCCAAGAGTAATTCAGATTAGGAGGAAGACTACTGTTAGAAGATGAGTAAATATAAATTGATCCAGCAACTGATACCATCATTAAAACTCTTAGTCAGAAAGTGAAGCCTATTATTGAAAAGAGGTTAGATTCCATGAAAATCATTATGAAATAAGAAGAAGTGGAGGAAGCAATGGCAAAGAAGAAAGCCGATGATACTTGTATTGAAGCAAATACAGCAAATGAAGCAGCAACTAAAGCTATGGAAGAAATTTTGGCTAAGGAGCAAGCAAAGCTACCTGTACTGAATCAGGTTCAACAAACGAAGCAGTGGCTCAGCCAATGGGGGAACAAGGTGATTTGTCTAAGGAGTATGCTTATGTTGTTTGTACTAATGCGAACCTCACAAATGAAGCAGCGACTCAAGACAATGAAGATGCTGCAGTAGAAATTGAGATGCAACTTCAACCTATGGAACATCCCACTGGACCAATTGAGGGGAACATCAACCAGTTAAAGAAATGCATCAACAAGAGCATGCCACAACTGATGGTGTGCCAACTGATCCATCTCATGAGAAAAATGAAAAAGTCGTTGTTGGAGCACAGGAGAATGTGGAAGAGATCAAAAGGAAGAAGGATCCTTCGCCAGCAACCTCAACTCAGAATAGTCCAGAAGTTACTGAAATCCGAGGAAGAAATCGATCGGACTCTCCTGAGGAATTTTTCTCACAGAAGCGCCGAAAGCACCTTTCTGTCGTGGCCTAGAATGTAAAGAAAAGACAAAAGATACTATAAGAAAAGTCTCTTGAGAAGGAGATTGAGGTCATCTTAGGAATTCGACAATCTCAGTGGACCTAAATCTGAAAGCAACGATTGCGATATAGAAAGTGATGGAACGATTTGAGCATACGATTTCGGTTATTAAGTAGTCAGTACAACATCTAAGCAAGGAAATGGGCAGTAACACTTCTGGGGTCATCAAAACTCTTGGATTCGCTTGTGAAGCAATAACATTACTTCCAACGAGCATGAGAGACCTGAAAAACCAATTCGGGAAAAAAGCCCGAATTAAGAGGGAATGGATGGAGGAGCGTATCCAAAAATGCAGCAGTTCTGTGAATGGATAAGTTACAGGCCTCGCATCAGAAGTAGGAGACAAGCTGAAAGAGCATAAACAAGGACTATTGTCCCTACAGGAAGAAACCTCCCAACTTTGAAAAGAGAAAGAAGATGATAGAATAATATTGGACAATATCCAAAACAATGCTGGAAATTCATACTGGGTGGCGGAGGTGCACCGAAAACAACCCTGACATACTGAAAAATGAAGATAGAGCAAGAGGAAGAGGCAACAAGTATGCCAAGTGATTGTTCAAGAAGCGTCACCTAAAAAAGAAAAAAGAGTTGATGTTAGGTAAAAGAAATTGTATACCTCTTAGAATTCTTGATGCAAGATTGTTTATGTTTGGCATGGACTGATTGTAAACTATAATAGATAGCATATCTACTGAAACAGTTATCATTATTGCCAAATGATTAAGCTCGTAATCTTTCATCATACCTGCTGCACATATGTACCTTTTGATGATTACCTATTTTGAACTAACAATTTGTTGTTGTGTGACTTTAAGTACTTTAATTCCTTAGAGTTTTGATATCATAAGAAGGGGAAAATTGTTAGGAAATTTATGTTTAGTTTTGGTGATGATAAAACCTCTATGTAAAGTACGAACTAGTGCAGTAAGGTTGATTATGCTTTCGTAACATACATCATTGCTTGCAACAAGGAGGATATAACCAGCAAGCAATCAACATCAATGTTAATAGTGTGAAAGTCATAGTCAAAATAAGAGCTTCGACATTCAAAAAGATAGTCAGTGGAGACAAGATTCAAATCTTGTACTGGCTATCCAATTACGCAGGGACACGTTACCTGAGAAAAAGCAAAAGCAACACTAAACACTGACATCAAGCCGCACCCACTCTGACCAAATCTTTGCAGAATGGAAAAACGGCTCTAGAGCCATAAGAAGAGCATTAAATGTCAACGGGAATATATTTTTCACTCTTTAATGAGAAGAAATCCCAACAACTATAAATAGAAAGAGATAGAGGACGAGCAAAGGCAAACGTATTTTTGAGCAACTGAAATTACTTCTAATCAAACACTCAAGCATTTTAATCTAATGATTCAAAGTGTAGATCACTTTGATAATCTTTCAAGTGGTTGTACCAAGTATACAAGAGCAAATAGCAAGCGAGCAAGCAGAGCATTCAAGTGAAATTCAAGTTGCATCAAGATTCCCAAGTCAAGCTAGCTCTCAAGCTTTACCTCAGTCCTAATCCTTCTCATTAGGGAAACTTGCCCACATCTCAACTGATATTCAAGTTTAGTCGCATCTACTAGACGTTGAAGAAAAACTTTCATTAAACCAATCTAACGAGCGATTTTTTAACAGAGAGTCTTCGTTTGATTCTGGGATTTAAAGTAGACTAGATGTTCTGAAGAATGTGCGTATAGTAGAGGAGTAGCATTCTAAAGATAGCAAAAACTACTATAAGGAGCTAAGTGACGTAGACTTCGGCGTAGCTACGTTTGTATTGTGTAAACAACTTCGTGAATTTTCCCTTTATGAGTAAAGAATAGATGTAAAAAGGATTACCTTCACCTTCAAACCTCTATATTCTTTGTATCTATTTTCCTACTGCTTTTAATTATTGTTGTTGGGATACTACTTACTTACTGCATTGATTTGTAAGAAAACGGATTTGCATTATTCCTCCATACAACTCTACCTGAGCATTGCTTGCTATAAGTAATTTGAGACTAGTCTGCTTTGTGCCTACTGCCTTAATGATTACTTACTGTACAAGTTTTACTGTAAGAACTAATTTTTGCAGTAAACATCAACTATCTGCACAAAGTATTTAAAAAAGAAAAATCAAGTAAGAGGTTTATTCACCCCTCCCCATAAAGCTCTACCACTTGGGACCAATAGACTCTATATGACGTACAAGAGAATTAAATGTTAAAAAAAAAAATGATTCCTTCAGCTAGACAAATTACCCCAGTTATAAATACAGGACAGTGAAAATCAAGAGAGGCACTGATAGAATTTCTCGCTCATCTACAAGCACAAAATTCAAAAGCTTTCACTTCGAGAAGCGATGCAGGAGGCATCAACAATGGCGGATTTATGTTGTAAAATGGGTATGCAAGTGCATAACCAATCTTTTCGAAAAATAATAGTAGTAGTTTAGTATGCTCAATTTAATTTTATATTAATTTTAGATTCTTAAATTTATATGTAATTATGTTATACTTTATTGTCCCAAAAAATTATTGTTTATAGATTTTATTTTATTTATGTTCACTGAGCCTAAGTTAGTTTAATTGAGCTTTACTCTAATACTCTTATGGTATAATTCAATTCAAGTAAAAATGATTGAATAAGTTAAAAAATAAATAAATGGAAGGACGAAAGTAAGAATTAATGACTTATCAATTACTCTACAACATTACTTAGTTGATAAAAAAAAAAATGTGTAGAATGCAAGTCTTTTTATCGACATTGAGGGCATGGCATTTTCTATATAGTTAGTTGTCACTATATAGTTACCTCCATTTATTTAGATAGTTTATCTTTTGTCGTTTGTTTATCAATAGATGTTGCTTTTAGTTTTTTTTAGACATTTTTTAATACTGCCCCTATAATTATTCCTAAAAAATATCCAATTATCTAGCATACCATATCTAATTTATAAAGCAACAATTGTATAAAGGAAATGAAAATAAAATTAAGGAATTTAAGGGGAGAGAGAAAATCTAGATGAGTGCTTATTCGCCAATTCCCCCTGCAACTTAATTTTCTTATCCTAGTCTAAAAAGAACATCTAAAAAATGAAGATAATATTATTTTTAACTGTGCACACCCAATTTTATATTTCTAGATCTGCCACTGGGCATCAATCTAGTCACGAGGAAGCCAGAGAAGAGGACTCTTAGTGGCTGGTTAACACAAGAAGATTGTCCCACATCGGATAATGACACAAGACTATTCTTGGATAAAGGACTAGAGCAAACCTCCCATCTTGACCAAGGTTTCAAGGTGGATTTAGACTCGTTTTTTCCCAAATCCACGATGCATCAGATTAGTACTAGAATCAGGGTGTGGGTCTCCAATGTCGGGTGGATGATGCAGAGGCATGATCTTGCCCCTAGGATGAAGGGCCTCTAATGGTGGGTGGATGATGCATGAGGTATCGATCTAGCCCCTTGGAAGCTAGAGCAGAGGACTCATGTGGTTGGTGAGCCCAAAGAGGGTCTGGTGGCTAGTAAGTAGAAAGAGGGTCAGGTTGGGTAACCCAAAGGAAATTGTCCCACATTGAGTAATGATGCAAGATTATTCTTAGATAAAGGGACCAAAACAAACCTCCCTCTCTTGACTATAGTTTAGAGGTGGAGTTAGGTTCACTTCCCCTATGCCCGAGTCCATGCTGCATCAAGAAGCCTTCTCATTCTTTAAAATTATCACCGAAGCAACCCACTTTCAAGTTATACAAGAACATTTTGAGGCAGTTTCAAGTTGAAGAAAACTTATATACCAATCTCTTCCAAGTGAAGAATAGGGAAGCCTTAGTTGAATCAGGGATTCAACAAGACTATTAGTTCTGCAGAATAACTATTTAGCTAAAAGTTTAGCCTTCCAAGGATATGTGAAAATTAGTTGTAGGTAACAAGTTGAGATTTGTGTACCGGTGTACTAAATTTGTAATGTGTGAGCAAGTTTAAATGAATTTCCTTTATGTGTGAGAGTACAATGATAATAGAAGGATTAACCTCACCTTTAAATTATTATAAAATGTTTGTGTGCTTTTATTGTTTTAGTTACTCTACAAACTTACCTGCTTGTTGTGATGTACTACATTGTTGGAAAAAGTTTTCTTAAATTATTTTCATTGTAAAATTTATAAGGCATTGTTTGCGGTAAATTTCGAAGATAACAACTAGCTGTAAGCTTACTGTTAAATCAAGACTTACCGCTTCAAGCTACACCTGTTAGAACAAGTTTCTTACAAATGACATCATAAGTTGCCTACTATTTTCAAAGAAAAATTGGAAAAGCTAGAGGTTTGTTCACCCCTTCCCCTACCCCCCTCTCCCCCTAAACGTCTACCACTTGGGACCAACAATATATGATATCAATAAAAAATTTATGGTAAAAATTTATGTATATCATATACTGAGATCTTCTTATATACAAGAGGTTAGACTCTCCAACCAAACCTTAATTGTATTATTGGTTCTAGAAATATGACTTTTTTTTGGCAAAAAGTATAATTTAGTAACCAAAGATAATATTGTTTTTTTAAATATCAATTTATTAATATTTTCCCCCAAGAAGTGATACATTTCTCCAATTAAGTGATACCTTATTGACCCGATCAACACAGACTTGAAAAACACGCTAAATAAAATAAATATAAAATTTGACATCCATTTTCCACATCTAGCAACTTCCAGCAATTAATATTTTTTTGAGAAAATGTAACATTTTATCGAGAAAAAATAATACTTTTTTTAGAAAATACATTATTTTTTCGTAAAAGGTATTGTTCAAAAGTATATGATGAGATATCAATATGTGGGTAATAATTGATATACTTGACTACTTATATATAAACTTAATGGTGAAAACTTATTTAAAACATGATAAGAACATATAAAGTTAAAAATACACAAGAATTTTTTTTTTTTCTGAAAAAATATTATATTTTACTAAAAAAGGTCATAAATTCTATAAACAATATTACAATTGAAAGTAAAAGTAACAAATACGTTTTCCCATAAATATATTACTTCTTTAGAAATACATACTACTTTTTCCAAAAGTAATACTTTTAAAGTAATTCAATTATATAATAGTGGAATACAGTTTGTGAGTTATAAATTAAGAACTTATATAAATTTTTATATTATAAAACATATATAAACTTGATAAGACCGCATAATTTATTTAAATACATGAGTTGTTAAGTTTTCTAGACAAGTATTACATTTCTCCATAAAAATATTACGTTTCCTGTTAATGTAACAAAAATATCGCTTAACCCATCTTTTTTGGGTGCGATTTTTTTCTTAATTAAATAAAACCTTGAAAGATAGGGTTAACTCATGGTGCAAAACAGAAGAAGATCATGCATATGAGAGTATACTATTTGTAAATAGTGCTTTTAAAATTGACAAGTCATAGATCAAATATGATTGTCCTAGAAAAAGTTAAAAAGAAAATATATTAGTATAATATAACAATATTTTTAAGGAAGTATGTCAGTAAATTATTTTTTTGAAGTAGGCATGTAAGAGCAATCTTTACCCTAAAAAAATCTTTATGTATAGAAAATCTTCATTGTATATCCTATGATATACGACATGATTTTCATTCTAAAAACGTAAAATAATAAAGAATTAGTTATATTGTTTTATCATGTGTAAGAGATTTTGATGTAAATCGTTTAAATACTTCACATTTTTAACAAAACCAAAAGTATATTTCTGAATTGAAAAATTAAAACATGTTATGAGAAATTATTATGGAGAAAATTATATATACTCCATAACTTGTGGTCAAAATAAGAAATGTAAGAAATCTCGAATTATGATGCACTATTTTATAGAACTGTAATACTTTTGAAATTATAAATGTGTGAACAGGAGAATATTTTAAGAGTGATATTTATTTAAAAAAAAAAAAGAAAAAACTGTTTAGGAATTAATCCACACACGATCATGAAATTGAAAGAAAGTAAAAGCGAGAAAAAAAATAATAATTTGGTTACACAATTCGTTACGATATGTAACTACGTTTGGGTGCGATACCAAGCCAGGGATTCACTCGTATATGATAATTTTCGAATTACATGATATAATGAAGGAAACAACTATTTATAATAGCTCAATGGACCTAAAATTCGGCTTCAACTTAAGGCCCACACAACTCTTTCCGCGTCGCTGAATTCCCAATGCCAATCTGCTTAAACCACGACGGTTTTTTCACGGCCGTGACAAGAGGTTGCGGCCGTGGTACTGTAGACAAGATTTTCGGGCTCCATACTCAACAATCTCCCACTTGGAGACTGAAACACCTTCAAACGACCATTTCTCCTCTGTTCTCCTTCCCATATCCACTCGGTATCGCCTAGCCTCTTCTTTAAGTACCAAGGCCAATTGAAGTTATGCATAACTTCAATTTCTCTAAGGTCACTACCTTAGTGAACATGTTAGCTGAATTCTCACTCCCGAGAATTTTCACAAGTTGCAAGGTCTTCTTCTCCAACAGGTGCCTTATGTAGTGATATTTCAACTCAATGTGCTTAGTCCTTGAATGAAAAGCCGGATTGCTAGCCAAGAAAATTGCACTCACTATTGTTGTAGAGTACACTATTTTCATGCTTCCTCCCAAGTTCATCAAAAAAATTCTGCAACCACACCCTCTCTTTGCTCGCTTCCTCATAGCTATTTACTCAGCCTGTGTGGTGGATTGAGCAACAACCTTCTGCAACTTCGATGTCCAAGAAATTGTTGTACCACCATAAGTAAAGGCATACCCGGTAGTACTCCTTCTCCCATCAAGATCATTTGATGTCAAGTCTGCATTAACATAACCAACCAGCTTGAAATTTCTCCCATCAGAGCACAATGCTTTATTCGTGGTAAATCTCAAGTATCGCAGTACCCACTTCACAGCCTCCCAATGTTGTTTCCTCGGATCGCTCATGAACCGGCTCACTACTCCCACTGCATGCGCAATATCCGGCCTTGTACACACCATAGCATACATTATACTACCAATTCCCGAAGCATAAAGGACATTCTTCATTTGGGCACGTTCCTCCTTAGAACTCGGCGATTGCTTCTTCGATAGCTTGAAGTGACTTCCCAACGGAACACTCACAGACTTCGAATTCTCCATGTTGAATATTTTCAGGACCTTCTGGATGTAATCCACCTGCGAAAGATACAATCTACTTGCCGCTCTATTCCTCTTGATTCTCGTACCCAAAATCTGCTTAGCTTCTCCAAGATCTTTCAAGGAAAACTGCTCAGACAACTGCTTCTTCAACTTATCCAACTCTTTTGGATCAGCTCATGCGATCAACATGTCATCAACATACAATAGAAGGATAAGAAAGCTTTTTTCAAACCTCTTATAGTAACAACAATGGACGGTGTGGCACTTATGATAACCAATTTCCTCCATGAAACTGGTAAACTTCTTGCACCATTGCTTCAGAACCTGCTTCAACCCATACAAGCTCTTCCTCAATTAACACACAAGTTCAGACCTTCCCTTGGCTATGAATCCCTCTGGTTGAACCATATACAATTCCTCCACTAGATCACCATGAAGGAATGCCATCTTTACATCCATATGATGTAACAACAAGTTCTCTGCAGCAACCATACTCAACACAATGCGAATAGTCGTCAGTTTCACAACAGGAGTAAATACATCAGTATAGTCCAAATCGCTGCTCAAACCCTTTCACAACCAGCCTAGCTTTGTAGCTCTTGCTACCATCTGCTTCATTCTTGATTCTGTAGACCCACTTTCTGTGCAAAGCCTTCATACCCTTGGGAAGCTCACTCAGTTCCCAAGTGTGATTCATACTAAGTGATGCCATTTCATCTTCCATGGCAGTTCTCCACCTTCATCTATCAACAACCTGTTCTTCTTCTGCAAAGCTCTCGGGTTCACCACCGTCAGTAAGCAATAAATAATAGTTAGAGGGCGAATACATATCAGGTGCACGTCGCTCTCTAGCCGATCTATGCTGCGGAACAATCTCCTAAGGTGGTGGAGTTCTTGGTTCATCCTCAAGAACCTCCTCTTCAGCCTGCCCTCCTTACTTCTACTCGAGTTTGAGATGTCTAACTCGACTACCTTAGGATTTGAGCTGTCAGTGCTCGATGCCTTCAATCTATCCTTGTACATCACATGTTCATTAAACACCACATCTCTATTGCGAATCAACTTTCGGTTCTGCTCATCCCAGAGCCTATAACCAAACTCATCGCCACCATAATCAATGAATGTACATTTAACAGACTTAGCATCTAATTTACTTCTATCAGCAGAGCTAACATGGGCATAAGCTACACAACCAAAAATACGTAGAAATGAAAGTTTTACCTCATTTCCCGTCCATACTCCTTCGGTATCCGGCTCTCTAGTGGAACCGATGGGCCTTTATTGATAAAAAACGCAGTCGTGTTAACAGCCTTGCCCCAAAACATCTTTGGCATCCCACTTTTCAGCCTCCGAACAAATACTATATGTATTGTACAACACACAATAAACACTGAAATCTAACTTAAATAATCAATGAACAAGTAATATAATATTTTAAATAGAATATCTTATTATTATATATCATATGGATGTCAACTCAAACATCGTCAAAAGAAAATTAATTTGATATAGTATACTACCCCCGTTTTTTGTTAGATGTTCTTTCAGACTTGGATAAGAAAATTAATGAGTAGGGGGAGTGGACAAATAAGCCCCTTTCTAGATTTCTCTCTCTCCCCTTAAATCCCTTAAATTTTATTATATTTCCTTACTATTGTTATCTAATTATATTATAGGTTACATAATGCGAGAATTTTAGGGATAATAAAAGGGGTAATATAGGAAAATTGTGGAAAAAAAGCTAAAAGATATTTAATTATAAACAAAACACAAAAGCTAAAAGAACATCTAGAAAAATGGAGGTAGTACATAATAGATAGATAAGAAATGGAAAAAAAGATATTAGCAACTTTAGAAAGTAAAATAAATTTTGATTCTTACCAAATGTGACAACTTATCAATCACAATCTAAATTTTTAGGCTGCAAAGTGTTACTTACAGAATTGTCCATACTATGTCTTATATATATCAAATATAGATTTTTTTATTATAAAATAATTCAATTAAAAATCATTCAAATAATTATCTTTTACAAATTATTTTACTGAATTATTTCATTAAAACAACAACTAATCAATTTGTTTTATCTGACATGAATTGTCTCAAGTTTTCTTCAATTATTACATTGAGAGAAAAATCAATGTATATATAATTGAACACATATTTTATCAAATTAAAAGCGATAGTTAATGTTTAATTTATAATCAGCGTATTAAATTATTAAATTTGCCAATGTTTATTTGTTATAATTTATTTTTGTTGATTTATATATATAAATTTATATATGATAATTAATCTTAATTTTTTTATTACTTTTTTATATTTTACATATATTTATGTTATTTTTCTATAAATAATTACACTTTGCATTCTAACAATGATATTGTTCATGCATCTAGCCTGCTCATTCAGCGTTATGTTCATCCATTCTGCCAATATTCTGCTGGGGAGTTCCTCGCACTGTCTTCTCCATGAGAATCCCATTCTCAGCATAGTAGTCCTTGAACTGCTTGAGGTCATATTCACCTCCATTATCAGACCTCAGACACTTCACCTTTAGCCTTGTCTCAATTTCAATCATGGCTTTCCACTTCCTGAAAGTTTCGAATGCATTAGATTTACTTTTCTGAAAATAAACCCATACCTTTCTTGTGGAATCATCGATGAAGGTCATGTAGTATAGTGCTCCTCCGGGGGTCTCCACAGGTGTCGGTCCTCATAGATCACTGTGGACCAGCTCCAACTTCTCAGTCTTTAAGGCTCTGCCGACTCTTGAGAATCTCACGCACCTCTATTACCTAAACACACAGTCTTCACATTGGCCAACTTCCACAGATTTTAGGCTGGACAGTCTACCTTTCGAGCACATCAGTTTCATCCCCTTCTCACTCATGTGGCCCAACCGACATTGCCACAAATTTACATTACCTGCTGCGTCTGCAAGATCAATGTGATCTTTGGAATTCGTTGTCATGTACAACGTGCCTTCCATCTTGCCTCGAGCCATTACCATAGCTCCTCTGTTAATCTTCCAATTGTTGCAACCGGACGTTTTCACATAACCCTCTTTATCTAGCTGCCCAACTGAAAGCAAATCCCCCTACAGTCTGGGAATGTATCGGACTTCTTTCAGCACCAAAGTGGATCCGTTTGAGGTCGCAACTCGTACGCTTCCCTTTCCCACGATTTTCAAGACTTCATCATCTGCAAGATATACCTGTCCAAAATCGCCAGAAACGTTTATAATATCAACATTCCCACATGAATGAAATGATGCTCCAGAATTCAACACCCAAGACTCCCAGGGACTAGACACACTCAAGACCAATGCATCCCCATCATCCTCCTATGTGGTTGTGTTCGTTATCCCCTTGTCTGCTTGACCCTTCTTGTTCTTCTTTGGTGCCTTGCACTGAGTTCTAAAGTGACCGAACTCGTCATAATTCCAGCACTTGATTGAGCTCGTATTCTTCCTGGATTGGATCCTTCCCCTAGATTTGGACATTCCCCGATGTTGCTGTCTTCCTGTCGATCTGCCTCTGTTCTCGGTGTTCAGTGCTGACCCCGAAGTGGATCCTGATTCTTTCCTGCGAATCTCCTCGATAATCATCGGATCCGTTACCTTGTCAAACTTCAGCTTAGCTTCCGTTGTGCTAACTGTTGTCACTGTACCGGCCCAACTGTCTGGCAGAGACGATAGCATGATCAGGGCTCGTAGTTCATCGTCAAATTTAATCTCCACTGAGCTCAACTGTGAGGTAATTATGTTGAACTCATTCAGGTGTTGCTGCCCTGGTGTACCCTCTGACATCCTTAGGTTGAAAAGTCTCCTAATCAGATGTACCTTGTTCGCCGTCGATGGTTTCTGATACATCTCCTCCAAAATAGCCAGCATCTCCTTTGTGGGTTTTGCTGCAGTCGTGTGAGAGGCGATCTCCTTGGATAGCGATAAACATATCACTCTCATCGCCTTCTTGTCCAATAACGCCCACTCCACCGCCTCCATCTTCTTGGGCTTCTCTTTTAGAGGCAAGTGCATATCTTTACCGTAGAGGTAATCTTCCATCTGCATCTTCCAGAATCCTAAGTGAGAACCATCAAACTTCTCGATCGACATCTTTTCTTCCATCGTGATGCTCCCTTCGAACCCCGAGCTCTTGATACCAGTTGTTAGGAATTAACCAACACACTATCACGAAAGTGAAAGAAGGCAAAAGCGAGAAAAACATAATAATTTGGTTACCTAGTTCGTTACGATGTGTAACTACGTCTGGGGGCGATACTAAGCCATGGATTCACTCGTATATGATAATTTTTAGATTACATGATATAATGAAGGAACCAACTCTTTATAATAGCTCAATGGACCTAAAATTCGACTTCGGCTTAAGGCCCACGCAACTATGTCCGCGTCCCAGGCCACGGTCGAGGCCTCCTGCCGCAGTCGCGCTCACTTCTGTCGTGGCCGCGCTCACTTCCCAACGCCAATCTTCTTAACACGACGCTTTTGTCGTGGCCGCAGCAGAGGTCGCAGGCGCAGTACTGTAGACGAGATTTTCAGACTCCATACTCAACAGAAACAACTAGTCTATTGAATGAATTTTAAGGTGAAGCTTTTCTAAAAAATTCTATGAAAACTTTAGGTGATGAACTTTTGTTATTTGAAGATCTGAATCTTCATCATCCATTTAAAAATTATGGTTCCTATAAATAGAAGCCGAAGGCTATAGTATTTACATGTTAGGAAGTTAAATAAAGAATGATAAAATAATACAAATATTCAATAATGGGTACATTTACTTTAGTAGATGTAATCTTTTGTATTATTATTATCCAGACAAAACAACTATGCCAGATAAACCATATTAATGAATTAAATGAAAGTTCAAATGTTTAGATTATTAAAAACATTGGACAACCCAAATTTTAGACAATATCAGTAGATAAATATTAGATTATGTTATAAAATATTTATAATAGAACTAGAACATAAAGAAAAATAGAGATTCCAGAGGAAATCGTCGTATTTTCATTCAACATATGACTCATATTTATAGAAAAAAGTTACAAAAGCATCATTGTGCTTGGACTAACGTGTTTCTGCACTATCGTGCTTCCGCATTGTCATGCTTCTTGCATTGTCGTGCTTGGACTGACGTGCTTCCGTATTGTCGTACTTGCATTGTCGTGCTTCCGCATTGTCGTGCTTAGATTTATGTGCCTCCGCACTATCGTGGTTCTCAGATTAATGTGCTTCCGCACTGACAAGCTTCTTGCATTATCATGCTTGGATTGACGTATTTCTGCACTGTCGTGCTTGCATTATTGTGCTTCTTGGATTCACGTGCTCGCATCGTCATGCTTCTTGCACTATCGTGCTTGCGTTGTCATACTTCTTGATTGACGTGCTTTTGCACTGTCGTGCTTCTTGGATGGACATGCTTCCGCATCGTCATGCTTCCGGAACTATCGTGCTTCTACCTTCTAACTCACTTTCAAGTAATAGGCTAAAGTGTTCACAAAATATATGGATCACTCTGTGATTTATAACACTCCCCCTTGGACACATTATCATTATTTATTTTCATCAATTGGATGAATATAGAAATGCCTCGTAAACTTTACAAGCCCGAAAAACATTTTGGTAGAAAGTTATCAAAAGTAAGAGTAGAACTATTTGTCTTCAAAATAGATATCCATCATCTAAAAATTAAGTCGGAAGTGAGAAAAAACTGACCATAAGAAAAGTATATTCATTAGCCTCAGCCCAATCTTTATGATTGTTTTAATTCTAAACATTTCTTGCCCATGCTCAGTTTTCAGGACTACCTTGAGTATTAGTATGCCTCGTCAAAAACCTTAAATCGGAAAACCTAGTGGGAGACAATCGATCAAAAAGGAAAATAGTGCATAACTCTAATTCATGTTAGGTGCATATAGTTGCCTCATTAAAAACCTCAAACTGGAAAAACCCTAATGAGATAAAACCAGACATAAGGATAAAAGAGTACAACATGCCAAAATCCGCTCCACCTGATTCATACAATATTATCATTCTTGCAAGTTCGTAACTCTTCTCATTCCAATGTAATGTATAAATTTCTCAAAATTTACTTGTTGACAAGGATTTTGTAACTATATCTGCAGGATCTTGATAATATCGAATTGTTAAACATTTCATTCTCCATTTTCTGGAGTTCATGTCATAAGCAGTGTGGCATATTCTCATTAATGTTGATGCATGCAGTATTGCACGATTTCAAGTTATACTATTGAGATTAGATCTTATATCAATTTTATCAAGCAACAAAATTTAACTCATTATTGAATCAATATATTTTGGATCATCTGCAGGATGTGCTTACAAGGACCATAAAATATTCAAATAGTCCACCTACTGGGTGTATTGATGTACAAATATAATAACCAGCCATTTTGGTTGAAGGTTTAGCAATTAGTTTCCTTGTAAATACGATAGACATTAATAATCTATGGAGGATAGCATCTTTATACTTTCAATGAATGTCTTTAGCATGTTTAATAATCATACATACCTTTGTACTTTTTGGGTGTCAACGCGATCATGCCACAACCCGAATATATTAAGATTCACTAGCTTCCAGTATAACGATATATGATTCGAAAGTCTAAGTTTGAACACAATACAACCCAAAAGTTGTTGCTTCAAATTTCTCGTGGATGTTCGTTATCTTTACAATATAATTTAATATATAGACACCTCTTCTATTTTTAATCAATGTCTCCAAATTTTGCACATTACGATGTATATGTTTGAAATTTAGGGTCCGTTTGCTTTAGACTTGGCTCAGTAGATTTAGAGGACCGAATCCCAATAAAGCACACTCATTAATTCCCTCAATCAAGTTTGGCCCATCACTCCCCAGTCTTAAGCAAACGGACCCTTAGTAGCTCTTCTGGATCTAATAATATAATTTTTGCACTCCTAGAGCTATCAGTAGTCTCCATGGGGCATGGTATGGATATTTTGTATTTGTACACAAATTCATTCTCGAGAAATATTTCACGGTTTAATCTAACTTGACAATATTAGCTCGACCTTGAGAACATATCATTCAAGGGAGATAAACTAATGTGACATACTGACATCCAAGGGAAGTAAATATATAATCATATATTTCAAACACAATAAACATAACCTCATTGAATATATAATTTGAGAAAAATAATTTTATTATTAATACAAACATCTCAATCCCAAGAAAACATATCGTCTAGGAGAGGTAATTTAAAGGCATTATATTTCTCAATATCGGAACTTTTCATCCGATAGAGGTACAATCTATTGAATATGCCTTGCCTTTATCACGATATCTTTGAATAAGATATTGATATTAAGACCGGGTAATCATCATGACAGAAATATTTACATCCATCACGGTCACCCATATGTTATTTGAAGAGGATAACTATATCTTCTTATGTGTCCACAACCTCTCACTTGGCCTCTATCTCTGCTGGAATTTCAATGTGCTCTAGGCACTATGTGGGACCTCATAAGGTCGCAAACCATTATATTTTATGAAGTGTTCATCATTTTCCTTTTTAACAAACAACTAGATCTGGATTTATTTTTCTTCAACCGTTTTCAGATACTACTGCTAGAGTACCATATTCACAGCATGCATGCTCTATCAAGAATATCAAATCCTTCTACTTTTGAATAATTTCATTTTGTGTTTCGGCACTATATATCACCCTTGTTTAGTATCGATTTTATTGAACTTCTACTGTGCAGTTTTATTTCAAGTACCAAGATATATAGTTACTTCAGGTAACATACATTTCAGATAGCGGTAATATCACTAAGATCTTCAAGAGCAATATAACTATCCCTATAGGTGATAATATAATGCATAAATAAATCAAACAATTAAAATGAAGTATTAAGACATGTAAATGAAATCGTTACGTTATTGGTGGTAAAATTACAGTCAAGCGAAATCAATCATTCTTGCAATTATGCAAATAAGGTTAGTACAAATATGTGCAAGTAAACGGAAGTTAGGTTCAACTAATCTTCTCATGGGTAGCCCGTTTACCCGTCTTAAAAGATGTGATGCACAGACACTCTTCATATCACTTTCAGTGAGAGTTTGTAAAGTATAGTCATTCAAACATATATCTTTAATACTTAGCAAGTTTCTTTTTTATCTTCTAGATGCATTTTCAATATGCAAGATGGTACCATTTGGTAACATAATTGCTACATTTCCAGAGCCATCTATAATTCTGGGAACCAGATTTGATTTTGACTTATATTTTGCACAAAGTCATACTTGATACCTTCTGGGATAATATTGTGTGTGTTGTTACGCTATCAAGTAGACAATAGGCTTCTTCTTTAATATTTTCCATTTGTACCATCAACTCATGCTCGGAAATGTATCATCTGAGTTGGATAGCTATTTACATTACTTTAAGACAAAACGATCTCAACCTCGGGAAAATACACCGTCCGAGGGAGATATCAACATGATACGTACAGTGGACATGTACAAAAAAAAAAAAAAAAAAATTCCTGATAAAGTAGACTTAAGTCCAGATATTTTCACCAATTAGAATCATGTGCTTCAGGATCATGTTCTTTTAAGGAATCTAAGACATCTAATGATTTCCTGCCCTAAGTTGAGGTTTGATCACGTACAATTTTAAATGTACTGGCCTCTACAATAGTAAGGGGCTCAACAATCTCAGTTATATGTGCTCGAACACATTTTTCATTACCATTTTTTGGGTTTGATACAATTCTACCAAGTGTGGGTAGAACGACAGATTCTTGACCAATGTTCGGTCATCCCACATCTATAACAAGTATTTTCAGCAGATTTCCTTGTGGGCATTTTAACCCGATTCTAATTTTAATGGTGTAGATTGCACTTGTTTAATTTGATAACTGTTATTTCTAGATTAACTTTGGTCATATCCACCACGTCTACTCTTGTAGGCCCGCAAGTGAATTTACTTGTGACCTTTAGATCGTCCTATAATTCTGCTATAATTAATATGTGCTTCAGGCGTAGCTATATATCATGTAGGACATATATCATGATTTCTCAAGAGTAACACATTAGCTTTTTTCAGCTTAACATAAATCAACTCATGGTATGTTTTTAAATTATCTTTCTCGGTACCACTGCTGGAGTACCATATTTAGGACCCCATAGTAGAGATAGTTTTCTTTAACGATCTTCATATTCTGATAACTTTGTCCCACAAAGAGCAAGTCGAGATAATAACTTTGAGTTGTAATCGGCAATGGAAACATAACCGTGTAACCTTTATTACTGCCATTCATATTGTGTTTGTAGTAGTATCACACTTCTGGTGTGATCGAATCTCTATCTGGATCTTTCCCATATTTCACATGCTCTTTCAATTAGTACATACTCATTTTAGATCCTCAGAGTGGTGATGGAAAATGAATATCAGCGTCATTTGCCTCGTCCTTTTTGTTTACATGTTCTATATATGTATCATTCAAACTTTCAATAGGTGATGTACCTCGAAGGTGTAGATTAACATCAACACACCATGTCAAATAATTACTGCCAGTAATATCGAGGATTTGAAATTTTGTGTTTCAATACCCGTCATTTCCTTCAGGGAAGAAGAGAAGTGGGAAAAAGAATATCAATCAGTTTCTCCTACCTTCTTGAGCAAATTCGTGCTGATAACATGTTATAAAATATTCATAACAGATTCCAGAGGAAATCGTCATATTTTCATTCAACATATGACCCTTATTTACAGAAAAAATTACAAAAGCATCGTCGTGCTTCGACTGACGTGCACTACAAGAAAAATGTTTATAGACAACGGTTTTAGCCGTTGTGTATGACATAACCGAAGTGTTGTTGAATCCAGTGTTGTCTTTTACTGCAGTAAAAGACAACAGTTTTTAACAGTTGTATTTCCAATAAAAGACAATGGTTATGTAACGTTTTATAACCGTTGTTTTTGCAAACAACGACTACAGTCCAACATCACTTTATAACCGTTGTCTTTTAGCTATACAACAACGTCCTGACAACGATTTATGACGTTGTCTTTCCCTTTATACACAACGCCCAAAAACCGTTGTCCTCCCATGTAACAACAACGGTTATAAACTGTTGTTTATCATAGTAGTAAAAGACAACAATGGATTTAACAACACTTAAATTTAATGAAAGACAACATTTTTAATCCATTGTCTTTTACATTCATAGACATCGGTTTATTTTCGTTGCCTATTTACCTTTTTAAGACGATTTTCACCCTTGGACAACGATATATATCCGTTGTATTTAAATTTAGAGAACAAAGTGTGTGTTGCCTTTCAAAATTTTATACATTGTATTGTTTGTTGCACCTTAACGATAGTGTTTTATACTGAGCAAAATAAACCAATCTTACTTTATTTTGGTACAATTACAACATTACAAGCAATAGTTAAGAAAAAACAACACATATTTAAGGACACTTATGAAATCAAATCCATAAACAATTGAACCAAAATACTATGTCCATAATAATATTTAGAGATACAATACCATCTTAAAATTGAAAGTGTGCATTCAGAATCCGGATTTGACAAATAGGTAGAAGTTAAAATAAAATGCTAGCCATAAACCAATTGCAACTTTGATTTGAAAAGCGCATCTACAACTCCATAAGTACCTTTCGGCATTGTCCCTAATCGTAACCTTTACCTGGTAGACAGAAAGCAATCAAAGGCTAAACAAAAGCAACAGCGGATCAAGTTTACACAACCATGGTTAATCTGATTCTTAGCAATTTATAAACCTGCCAAACTATTTTAGGGAAATAGTTAAAGTTTATATATTGCAGTGCTGAATTATTCTAGAGTCATGAACCTTGAACACACGTTTCCAAGGTAACAAGAAACCAGATGCTTCTCCAAACACAAGATTTGAGACATATACCAACTTCTGAAATGCCTGCACTAGAAACATTACAAGTGATCAAGTTCCACGTCCTTTCAAAATGAGTATCAAAATTGATTGACTAGACTAAACACAATACATGTTATTGTTAAAATCGCTATACTCTATAACATAATTATTAAAAATAAATTTGCCCCCTAAAATGAAATCCTAGAATAAAAACAATTTAAAGCATTGTGTGCGTACATGAAAAGAATGGGAATTTCTACATTACCATCTGGGTGTGACACATGTCACACTACCTACATGGTAGCATTGAATTACCCAAGAGAACGATAGATAAGATGAAGTTCAATAAATTATGAAGAATCTGTAGCCACAAGCAATTGACCAATTCCAAATCTAAAGAACGCTCAACCATATGAAATCTAAATCAAGAGACTGAAATTGGAGAACCCTTCCACATTTTCATGTTTAACATTTTTCTGTTTAGTTACATTTGAAATGCGATAGTTAGTGGTAAGAACCTGAAGGTGATATATACAAATGTTACATCCAAGTATCCAAATTCCACGGCCCGCAAAATGCCAAGACCTCTTTCTTCACTTATTCTGTTCAAGAATAAGAGTTTGTATCAATAGGTCGATGAAATATTTTCCCCTTATTCTTTTCAAAACATGAATCTAATTCATCAATATAGGTAAATATTTTCCAAATATGGAATTGATATCATACATGATACTAAAAAGTAATAATAGGCACAACACTCACCTTCACAGTGAATAGAGCGGTACCATCAGAAATCTATAAGCCAGCAGTGACACAAAGACCGCTGACGTAACCAGCAGTAGTTGCCTTCACAACATGTTGCAGATAAAAGTCATTAAGAAAACCACATAGGGGATAGAAAAGTAACTACATGGGTGCAGAAAAATTCTCATTCTAATAAGGCCTATATTTTTTAAGGTTCATTGACCAGCTAGGAAAAAATTCTCTATATGTAAGAGCCATCCAGGTTCCTTCAACTTAATATAAGGCGTATTCACCTGAATATTATCACTAGAGAATTCCTACTATCCCCAGGTCCAGCAGTTTGGATCAGCTACAAAATGAGATAAGATTCTTACTGCATCAACATCACCAGAAGATTTTATAACATGTAGATTACCTTCATTGATAAATGAGTTATGATGATAATTTCTAATATTTGATTGTTACCTCTTGATGAGCCCCCCGTAGACCGGCATATTTCTTGTTATGACTATGAAGATATCCACGAGTGTCTACATGGTGAAGTCTGATTCTTTGATCTTGCCTCCATGTTTTTCTGCTTCCCTCGATTTCAAGTCTAGCACAATAAAAATTTTGAAAGATGAAATTTCCTGTGAGGAAAGAGAGAGAGTAGAGAGAGAGGGAGATATATTCAGAAGCTCACCTCCAATGATCCCCAGTGTTAGACTGACCATCACTGCCAAAGCAACTCACCTGTTATTGTATGTATATTGATTAGTTTTTTTTTTTTTTTTTTGCTTCTTTTTCTAAATGAAATATAGATGTTGGTTAGTTAAGCATTTACGGTATGTATGATGTTACATATTGTTGAAGAGGGAAGAAAGCACATCGGCGATACGTAACATATGAAATCGCATGACAACTAGAATGAACTCAAGTATCCGAAATAAAAGCCTCTCGAGTGATATGCAGAGATTACTCGACATTGAAGAAGACCAACAGACAAAAAAGAGCTATAACCATTATTTGTTGACAAAAAATAACATCATTTGTATATTGAAAAAAGTACATTATATGTTAATGAAGAAACAAAAGTTCATTCAATATGAGAGCAGCCACACATTGCTTATTAATTGTTGATATGTGTTTGGCAGCAGCAAGCTGCTCCGTATTTGCTATAAGCACCACCAGGCTTTACTTATTGACTATTTAGTAAAATTATAATATAAAAGAGTGCAACAAATTATCTGATACTTTTCCTTTTTGAATCAGTTTCCAATTTCTCTTGATCAAAGTCATCAATGAAACCCAATTGATAAGGTCTTGAACATTGATAAGATATCTAAACATTGTTGTTTCAACAAGCTGATATAACTAGTCAGATCCTGTAATTAAGCATTTCTTGGCAGACAATGTGGTATATAAACATGACATGCACACACACATGCACACAAAAAAAAAAAACAAAAAAATAGAACGACGATTTTACTTTAATGATAGGACCAGTTTCTAAAGCCAAAAATACAAAGTCGTACATAGACAAATGCCTATTTATACAAAGCTAAACCAATACAAGAGAGGATAAACATAAACCTAATATAATAATAGCTTAGAAATGCCAATGCATGGCATCTCAGATCAAACTGCTATCAACAGTTGTATCTTGCAACACTAAATAATTTTAAGCATGGACATTGTAGCAGCAATTGAAAAAATAAGAAAAAATAATTGAAGCTTTAACTTCACTCATTTCACAGAAAGCACAATCATCTACAAGAAAGTGCAATCAGTAACCCAACGCAAGTAAATGAAATCCCAATGCAATTACTATTGAATAATTATTTTATGTAATTCACCGATCCTCAACATGAATTAACAGAAACTCGGTTTGGTTGACCAGTTAAATTCTGGATTTCAAGCAAAATCACTTATATATTTATGCAATTAACAGATTATCAACATGAGTTCACGGAAATTCGGTGTAGTTCCCAATCAAATTTCCAAATTGTAAATGCAAAATCACAGCAATTGTTTCGAGAAAGTGAGAGAGAGAGAGCTTGATTCGAGAAAACAATACACAAAAACAATTGTTATTCTCACCTCGACAGAGACAACGTCTATTCCAAGAAAAGAGAGAAGGCGAGGCGGCGACACTCGGTTCTCTTATTTTGACAGCCATATTGATGTATTCACGAGAGGAAAGAGAGAGAGAGAGAGAGTTCAACGGAAGTAATGGCGTCGCCGGCGGAGGTCGCGGTGGAGACGGGATGTGAGAGAAAGTAGCCCTAGCGGGTGTTGACGTGAGAAGAAAAGACTTTTTTTTCTTTTTTCTTTTTAATAATAAAACTAGAAAATATTAAAAGAATGAAAAAGTGAAATAACGGTGACAGAATGATTAAAATTGTTAACAGGAAAGGGATGAAATGAATTTGGGGATATATTTTCTTTTTGTTTTATATACAAAAAGTCCTTTTTGTACATTATTAAAAGTCCTTTGAGTAGGAACTTCTTTTTTATCAAATATGCTAGACTTAAATTTAGTGTGACAATTATGTATGTTGGTATATTTCACATAAAAAAAATATTATACAATTATATTCATCATTATGATTTCAAAATTACACATTGCAATTACAAAATTTACTAACTAAATTATATGCGTCAAGTATATTTTCATCGCTAAATCAATCGGCAAGTTTTAAATAAAAAATTTACCGATGGAAATATTTGTCGGTATAATTCGTCACTAAATCGGTTGCTATATTGTCGTATAAAAATTAAAATATTGTTTACTACTAATTACCAACTGAAAGAATCGGTCGCTAAACTAGCGTTGTTAGTCTGTCGGCATTCCGTCAGCGAATTTTATGTTTTAAAGTTTTCTTATTTTTATTTTTATTTTTTAAAACTTTCTTATTTTTGTCGATATATGGTCGCAATTATGTTTATACTTTACGACATAAATTTTTTGTCGCTAAATCCATCACTATTTTGTGAATTTCTTGTAGTGCACCTTCCAACAGAAAAATGTAATAAATAAATCCTTTAAGGTTGCATTTCGATTGAGGAACTTAAAAATGCAAGGATCTGAAATGAACGAAATTTAAATCCATCAAAATCACAAAGAATAGCTTAAGGGAAAATGATAACCAACAGATCTGCAATGAATATCAAATCCTTCAATCCAAACACAACCTGAGGTAATATGAACAGACTTACTGGAAGTTGCATCAATATTATTATTGGGACAACTGCAGAACCTAAATATTTGATCTGCAAAAGAGAAAAAGAACTTGAAGTTCAGGAGGCAGAGTACAATGAAAAATACTCTTCAACAGATAATGTGTGGGGCAAATCTGAAGATGGTAAAGTAAAAGAAAATGCAATAAGAAAAATAATTAAGAATGTTCTAAAAAGTATTAATATTTTTTTTAAAAAAAAATTATATATCTCCTAAATGATAGAATATGATAATATAACAGAATATGCAAATAGACAACGGTACTTAATATTGTTGTGTTTCAACTTCTTCTTATGCAGAGACAACGGTTCCTAAATCCGTTGTCTGCAGTGTTGTCTTTCAGCGTAATAACTTGCATAAAAACAACACATTCCAACCCGTTGTAAATAGTGTTGTCTTTTAGCGAGAAAAAATGCAATAGACAACATTAAGTCAGAACTGTTGTTGTTGTGGACGTAACTATTGTCTTTCTGCACAATTTTTTTGCAAAAAGACAACACTTTCATAATTGTTGTAAAGATTGTTGTCTTCTAGCGAGAAAATGCGCTAATAGACAACATTAGAGAAAAACTGATGTCTATCTTCGCATGACCGTTGTCTATCAGCGCATTATTGCGCTAGTAGACAACGCTTTTTACGAAAAATGTTGTTGAAGACTAAAAGACAACATTCTATTACCAAAACCGTTATCTTTGCAGTATTGTTAATCAACATATTTGTTGTAGTGGTACTTCTACATTGTCGTGCTTTTTGCATTATCGTGCTTGGACTGACGTGCTTCTGCACTGTCGTGCTTGTATTGTCATGCTTGGACTGACGTGCTTCCGCATTATCGTGCTTGCATTGTCATGCTTCTTGGATTAACGTGTTTCGCATTGTTGACTGACATGCTTGGATTGATGTGCTTCCCTGATTGACGTGATTTCGCATTGTCGTGCTTGCGTTATCGTGCTTCTTGGTTGACGTGCTTCCGCATCATCGTGCTTCCGGCTTCTGACTCACTTTCAAGTAATGAGCTAAGGTGTCCACAAAATATATGATCACTCTGTTATTTATAACAAATTATTAATTGCCCCTTATTAGTATATGTCGTTTGTGTTGCTTGATTGCAAAATTCTTTGTTATAAATAAGTCATTTTCATAGCTTGACACATTCTTATATTGAATACGCTAAATTAAATGTTTGACAACTTACAAGAAAATTACATCGAGGTGAAAATATGGAGGACTTATATAGTGCACAGAGTGTACCGTTGCTCCAATAAATTATAACCGTTAGATTATCATTTCTTAAAATAACTCTTATATTTGACAACCTACTTCTAACATGAACCTGCCCACCCACCCATTCCCCCTCCACCACTATGTCCCTCTCACCCCTCCCTTCCCCTGCCCCACAGCCCCCTCCCACTAATAAATATTTCTTTTTATCCTTTTCGTTCTCATTTTTTTTTTTTCATTTTTCGTTTTGTATTTTGCATTTTTTCGTTTTTCACTCTTATGAGGATGCAAAATGAGTTATAAAATAAATAAACTGATTTTTTTTCTTTTCTTTAGTGTATCTTTTGCAATACCAACTTTCTTTTTCTTTATTGTTTTTTATATATTCTTTTAGTTTTCTCTCTTTTTCTCCACTATCCTTATTGTGTTTGATGTCTCACTAAATTCCTATTTCTGTATGGACCGTGAAGAATTACATTGACTACATCATAATTTTTGTCATTTCTTTATGAAGTTATTTTTATGATGAAAATACTGAAGTAGCAATTTATTAGCTTGAAATGTTAATTTGCTTCTTTTCTTGTACTTATAATAGGTAATTTTAGATATATATTTGATTTATTATATATACATATGGAATTTATTAAAATATGTAAATATATATTATATTTACAAAAGGAAAAATAAAATTTCTTTAACTAGTTCTCCTATTGAAATATAATCAAACAAATCAATTAACTATTCATTCAATTTATCATATCAGTCTTTGAAGATTTGGGGGAAATGAAATGGGAAGGGGTGCACTTTGAAGGATATTTTTTTTTTTTATGAGAAAACTGAAAGACAATTGAGTGTGTAACGATATATTAATATATTGCAAAACAAAAGCTATAACACCTCATGAATCCTGGGAGTTGTTTAATTCTTGAATATATTTAACTATTTATTTGAAATAAATCATAATGATATGTTTGTGTGTAAAATACTAAGATGTATGATTAATTTCAAATTATTTCCATAAAAATATGGTTCTTTATATATAATTAAATCTAAAAAAATATTTTCTCATATAGAGTAATTATTATTTACAAACTACATGCATAAGACTTCTTAGAGAGAAAGAGCTAATTATTTACTGATAAAAAGAAGGGCTCGCAACCAAGTAGAAACAATAATGTGTATATGAATTTTAAGGGCTTTGGGGAAGGGGGACAAATTGACTAGTGATGGAATGAAAATTTAAAAAGAGATCTTAAGCCGTTGGTTGAAAAAGATCACATAAATAATGAATTTTTATTATTTTTATTATAAAGATGATAAAAGTTTTCTTTAACGTAAAAAATAACGTATATTGTTTAGACACATTCCTGTTGCTAGAACTATATTAATTTAATTGATTTAAAAAAAAATTAAAGAGTAACGATGAGAAAAAAAAAAAAAAAAAAAAAAAAAAAAAGGTGAGGTAGTGTGGGGGGCTGGTGGGCACTGAAAGAAATTGGAAAATAAAACTCGAGGAGGGGGTGGTTGTGGGTGGGGAGGATAAATTTTAGTTTTTTAATGTAAGAGATGAAATATTTAGTATGATGTCAAATAGTATAATTATTCTGTAAGTTATTAAAAAGACTAGTTGTATCCCCGTGCGATATACGGTTTGTAAATGTACATGAATAAACAATAAGAATTTTATATGTTTATATAATTTTAATATAATAAAATATTACAATTAATATATAATAAGAGATGAAAAGTTATATGTTAATGAAAGAAGAGTAAATGAAAATTAGTAAACATTAAAATTATATAAATTTGAGTATGTTATACAATATTCATATCTGTTTTCTTTCATGTATGATATCTCTAGGATTCTTGTATGGAGGTCATGTTGATCATCTTGTACTAAGGATGAGTCTATACATGTATATTTATAATTTTATTCTAAACGTTTATATTTATTTAAAGCATCTAAATTTTTTTATTTTTTCAAATATAATGTTCAATAAATTTTTAAAAGCATTTAGTAAGTACCAATAACACTACATTCTAATTTTATTAATTTTTATTTGTATCACTAACACACTAATAATTAATCCACATAATCAACCAATGAACAATTATTTGTCTTTAATTTAATTCATACAATATGGTGTCAAACTATAAATTGATAATAGATAATAGATAACTACTCCTTCCGTTCCATATTAATAGACGTTTTATGATGAAATGGAAGAATTAAGGATAAAATATTTGACAGATATACTCTCAGCTAAAGATTTGACCAAATCAAAATATCTCAGATAGATTGAAAAATAGAGATATTTTAGGATTGAGTTTGGGGAGAAAACTGGTAGAATTGGTGAAAAATATATAAAACGTCAATTAATTGGAAAAGGGAGGAACATCCTAAAATGTCAATTAATATGGAATGGAGGGAGTATTAATTTATTATACAGGAAAATCACATTAGAAATGAAAAAAAATATATATTTCAAAAAATTAGATTTTTTTTTAAATGTTGAAATTATAAATTGAAATTACAAAATATTTACTAAATAATTCAATTTTTATATTTTTATATAACTACAAAAATTAACAAGACGAAATAAAACAAATTAACATTAAATATAAAAATAAAAAAAAATAAAAAGATCATTAGGGGTTTATTTCATTAAATCGTACTAACTCTATTTCTTTGTTTTAACTTTTTTTCTTTATTTATTTCTTTAGGTATGAATATACTTTACCATAAAGTTTTTATACACATAATTAGATACTACACAAATTAAAGGATACATTAAGTGAAAATAAAATTAAATAGAAGAAGAATGGGTACAGTAAACATAATAGAAAAAAAAAAAATAGAAATTTTGTTTTTGCCAACAAACCTACTCCCTTCCCCACATTTACTAAATAATTCAATTTTTATATTTTTATATAACTACAAAAATAAATAAGACGAAATAAAATTCAAATTAACATTAAGTATAAAAAAAAGATCTTTAGGGGTTTATTTCATAAAATCGTACTAAATCTATTTCTTTGTTTTAATTTTTTTCTTTATTTATTTGTTTAGGTATGAATATTCTTTACCATAAAGTTTTTATACACATAATTAGATACTACACAAATTAAAGAATACATTAAGTGAAAATAAAATTAAATAGAAGAAGAATTGGTACAGTAAACATAATAGAAACAAAAAAATAGAAATTTTTTTTTTGCCAACAAACCTACTCCCTTCCCCACATTTTTGCCCCTTCCCCCATTTTAGAATCTTGATAATTCTATTGATTTCTCTCACACAATTTCGTACTCTCTCACAATGTCGGTCTCTCTCTGTTGCCCTGGTGGGTGGTGATGTCATCTCCCTTCTCCCTCAGTTACTTTGAATCTCTTAATCTTCACAGCAAATAAAATTATTTAAAGAACATTTGCTAGAATCAACGACTTGATCAAGGTCGATTTCAATTAAAAAAATAAATTGATTGCGCGGAACATATCATGTGCGATATGGGTTTGTACTTTTTTCGAAGGTTGTTTGAGTGTTTCCTTTTATAGACTTGGACATATTAAGCTGATTTTGGGGGACTTACTATTAATTTGAGATAATGGTGCCTAAATATATTTTAGGTAAATATATGTAGATTTATATCCAAATAAAATGCTTTATAATGTTTTCCAAAAATGGCAATGGGATTTGGGGCGGGAAATTCCTAATTACTAATTTGGGTGGATTTCGTTATTATTTATACAGATATAGATATTAAGAAAGACTATAGTTAATACTCTCTCCGTTCACAAATAAATGTCATTCTAGGGAAAATTATTTTTTCATAAAAGAGTGTCATTCTAGCATTTTTTGCTTGTTTCTTCCAATATTATCCTTAGCTAAATCTAAGAAAATTTCCATGCAAATCTTTATAATATTAAATAAAGGAGGTATGGAGAAATTTATGGTAATAAAAAATGATGGCGAGAAAAATGAAGAGGTGTTGCTGTCCATCTCTTAATTTCTTAAATTTCACCTGAAAGTCTAAAATGATACTTATTTGTGAACAGAGGGAGTATATTTTTACAACACATTTAGATTTATAACAAAAGTTTTATAAAAATCTACCTTGATTTTTTACCACTATTAAACTACTACAGTTTTTCAACTGTTTAAAAATGATTTAATAGAAAAATCAAAATAATAAATTAATTTAAACTCAAAAGTTGAAACCCACAACTCAAATTATTGAAAGCTCACAAGTCAAGAGACCAAGTCCAAAACTCAAAATAATAAAAGCCCGCATAATTATTGTAGATTATTAACTTATTATAGTAGTTAACTTCTACGAGTGCATCCTAAAATTACTCGAAAATACGATACACGAGTTATTTTTAGGTGGCGATTATTCGCAGCCTACAAGATTTCTCAATGCATCCCACTTCTCAATGTAGTCCACTTATATTACAAAAATGAATACAAAGTTCTTAACACAACGTACATAATACCAATTTTAACCTTCTTTATTAAATTGTATATTATTTAAAATAACATATTATAAACTAATTAAATAAAACATAAGGCAAAAAAGTAAAATGAAAAGGATCGTAGGCCTCCACTGTCTTCGGGCTTAACAAAAAGTGTCTGAGATCTCTTGGTGTTGTCCCAATAAGTCGCCGTATAGGCGTTGCCCCTTCGCCGGCGTCGCGCCTTTACCGGGTGTCGATAGTTCCTTTTAATGACGACACAACGATTAATCAAAATACTTCTTCTTTCTTTTCTCTTTTTTTTTTTTTTTTTTTTTTTTTTGTTTAAGAAATTCATTGTATTATAATAGTAATACTAAACTAATTTATATTAATTGATATTTCGTTATTTTTTAATATCATTTATTGATGAAACTTCGAAGACACTAGAATTTATGGAGTTTTGTAAAAAATAAGAGACAACCTCGAAAAAACTAGGGTTCATAGAGTTTTGTGAAAGAGAGAGACGTCTGGTTATAGCTGGCGCGGAAGAAGAAACAAATACTTTTTATTTTGTGAATTTATGTATTTATGGTTTATAATTATTTATATTTTATTATTATTAAGGGTGTTCTAGTCATTTTATAATAAAAAATTAATTAATTAAATTAATGGCTTGCGTTAAGAAATTTTATGGGTTGCGAATAGTCGCTGCCTTATTTTTATAGCTTGACACATTCTCATATGTTATTGCTTAAAAATTAAACTTATTTTGATATCTTGACACATTCTCATAAATATTGGAAACCTTGTAAAAATTAAAATTACATCGACGTAAGAATATATTACACTATTCGATAAGGGTCTATAATGTATAGAACTAATTCGGCATAACATATTTTATTTATGAGTCTTACCTCGATACCACTGTGGTACCGGTACCACTAAGAGAAGAATCAACATGTATTTAAATATGAGGGACCCACTAAATCAATAATAATATCATTTTTATCTCACAGTGGTACCGGTACCACTGTGGTACCACAGAATCACCCTTTATTTATTCGACCCAACATTTCTAGTAAACGAGCTACAAATATGGATTATAACCCAGAATGCATTAGTCCAGTTCAATCCAGCCTATTTAGTAAATGAGTGAATCTTATGCGTGAACGGGCACACGTGTAACGAAATGCACTTTTACATAAAACATTGATACTTTTACAGGAAAAAGTGATACTTTTACTACATTGATACTTTTACAGATAAATGTGATACTTTTGCTACAAAAAAAATGATACTTTTTTTTGTTAAAAAAAAGTGATACTTTTACACATAAACGTTATACTTTTACCATAAAAAGTGATACTTTTTTCCCCTTATAACCGTGTGACGGTCACACCGAGTTTTTGCCTTAGTAAATAGGGTCGGGCGGTAAGTTGTGAGGTACCCAATTGAAAAAAGAAATGCAAACTTTTAGGGCCAGATTTTTTATATATATAACTAACGGGTTGTTCTATAATACATCCGGTGTATTAATACACCTAGAAGATTGAACCATTGGATTTACTTCCATTTATTAATAGCCATTAGATTAAAAATTAAAAGTGACCGGTTAATGGCTAACCAGGTCACTAACTATAAGTGGTTTAACTTACAAATTATTTCACTGGTTAATCCTAATTTGGATTCTGAGTTTCAGTGAAAAAATTATAGAGGAGAGAGAACGTCTATGTAAATATTATTATGCATGTAAATATTTGCATAATGACATTTTCTTTGGAGCTAACCTATTCTTGCGAAATATAATTTCTAGAATATTATATATAATATTTTAGTTTTAATTTATATAACTTTTATATTTTAGATATATTTTTTGTGTGAAAGAATTTTCTAGATTTTTTTTTTTTTTTTTTTTTACTTTTATGCAAAATATAATTTAATTTCTAAGCTACATGACATAATATATTAGATTTTTTTGGTGTTAATTTTTCATTTTAAATATAACTTTTAATCAAGCTCGAGATCAAATTTAAATAAACGGGATATTATAGTGAATTGTGAAAGATGAGATTAAGTTGTACTCCCTCTGTCCTAGTCTATTTTGCATATATAAAGGGGTACGTATATTAAAAAAAAAATATCTTTTGTTTTTTTTAGTTGGCTTTTATAAAGGTGGAGATTGGAGGTGAAAATTGTAAGAAAAAAATTATTTTCAAGGGTGTACAAATTGGTTGTGGGATGGATAAAAAATAAAAATGTGCAAATTAGGATATGACAGAGAGAGGTTTGGATAGAAAACTCGAGGGTGGATAGAATTGAAGATCGGTTGACTTAGTCAATTTTTTTTTTTTAAATAATGTGTTAGAATTGTAAAATTCGTAAAATATTTTCGTATAAAATTATATATTTGGCCAACATTAAAAGGGAGGATTTTCAATTACAACGTGAACTTTAATAGGTAATCATTTTTTAACTAATCTTTTTTTAATTACAACTTCGATCTCATTTTTTGGCTCTAATTGTGTCGTCATATCGTTGTTAGATCAACTTAAATGAGTTCATTATATGTTTATCACCTATTTTATCATAGATTGTTATAATTCTAATGAATCGATGATTGAATTTACGGTTGTCAAAACTTGTCCTTCCAATCACCGTGGTGGTGAAGACAACTTGTAAAATATATGATGGGTATAATATAACCTCGTCAAAGTTAATCTAATGATAGTGGTAACGACGTAATTAGATGTAAAAAAAAGTCACAGTCTGTGTTGTAATTGAAAAAAAAAATTAAAAGTTGGTGAGTTTTTTTTGCTATCCTTTAAAATTCATGTTTTAATTAAAAATTGAGCCAAAGTTGATTTTTTTCTTTTTTTAATTAACCCTTAAAAGAATTATGATATACAACATGGGGGTGGAGATACAATTTGAAACCCAGTAAGCAGATACCAAAACGATCTAATTGTATTTTATAAACTCTAAACTCCATGGTAGAAAAATATTTGCTTTCAAACTATTAAAGTTTTGGATAAATTTTAAAAGAAATATTTTGATTAAAAAGAGGGACCAAAAAGAACACCTGAAACATAATTTTCTAATGAAAATTGGAAAGGAAAAAATAGTATCTTATAAAATGAGAAAAGACAAAAATATCTGTAAACCCATAAGATCCATATAATTTTAAAAAGTCAATTTGAAAAGAAAAAAATGAAAAAGAAAAGGAAATCTACTATTTTAACAATCCATTACCTTTTTAGCAGGTTAAATGTCACCTGTAGGTTACCTTTGATAGCAGATAAAATATTAAGTGTATTAATACATCAGGGATATAATAGAATTACCCATAACTATATACACGGTACACATTTTTAGATGTGAAGTAAGTTTATAGTGTTGTGTATCAGTAACTTGTATATTTATTGCATTCACGAGATTATTCGATTTTCAAAGTTTTGTATTTCTTTTCTTAAATCTAACTGTTATATCCTCCACATTATAAAATTCAAGTGGAGAACTGAAAAGAAAATGATAAAGTAGACAACGAAAAGAACATTATTTTCTCAACTCTAGCTATTATATCCTCCGCACTGTAAAGTTCAATTCAGTAGGGACCATGTAAAAATAATAATTAAAATTTGAAAAGGAAAAAGAAATAGTAAAAAAATGGTTATTTTTCTTGACTTTAGCTCTTATATCCTCCGCCGTAAAATTCTATCGGTTATAAGTAGGGGTGTTCATCGGTCAGAAACCGAACCGAACCGAACCGAATTAACAAAACCGAAAACCGAAATCCTTAAAAATTGCTAACCGAAACCGAATCGAAAATTATCAAAAACCGAAATCAACCGAACCGAAATATTTCGGTTCGGTTGCGGTCAAAACCGAAAACCGAATTTTTACACTAATTTTTAAGTTTTTCACTAAAATCAAACTTTGAATATTAAATACATTTGAATAAAAATTCTTGATATAAAAATGAGTTGGTCGAAGAGTCAACTTTTCTTGTTATCTTAAAGAGTACAAAATGCTAATCAAAATGGACGTGAGAAAGCAACAAACTACGATGATGTAAATTAGGTTTTATTTGCCCCTTAGTTGTTACTTGTTAGATAGAAAATGAAATTTAAATGAAATGAAATTAAAATGCAAATGAAAGACAAATGAGGAGGGGAGTTTTAATTTAAGGGGTACTTAATTCGGTTTTTCGGTTTCTAATGCGGTTTTTATTAAAAAAACCGAACCGAACCGAAAATCGAATTATTGTTATATATAAAACCGAAACCGAACTGATAAAGAGAAAAACTGAACCGAATTTTACATTTCGGTTCGGTTCGGGCGGTTTTTTCGGTTTCAACCGAATAGTGAACACCCCTAGTTATAAGATTGAAATGTGTTGAAGAAAAAACACATTAGTGTACCTTCATCAAAAGTAATTGATAGAGGGGCAATTTAGGCATTTCATTATATCCTGTATACATAAAATCCTACAATGTATATCTATATAAGAGACATCTCTTGTGAAATAATAGACGTCATTTTTTTAACAAAGAGTAGATTGGCCTAAATGAAAAGAAGCAATCCGGACAAAACTTGATTCTTTGACAAAGAGACAGGTATTCGGTCCGGTAGTGCTAGCCCCACCGAGTGTAAAGTCTGTAGGACATAAATGGCTCTTTGTCAAAAAGCGTAATGAGAAAAATGAGGTCCTGAGATATAAAGTTCGTCTTGTAGCACAAGACTTCTCACAATGCCCTAGAATTGACTATGAAGAAACGTACTCTCCCTTAATGGACATCATAACGTTCCGCTATATAGTTAGCTTAGTAGTTTCCGAAGGATTGGAAATGCAGCTGATGGATGTGGTTACTGCATATCTATATAGGGATCTTGATTCAGAGATATATATGAAAGTGTCTGATGACCTTCCATTGCCCAAGTCAAGTGATTCTAAACCACGGAGTGTATTTGCAATCAAATTAAAACGCTCACTTTATGGATTGAAACAATCCGGACGGATGTGGTATACCCGTCTAAGTGACTACTTGATTGGGAAAGGTTACAAGAACGATGAACAGTGCCCCTGCGTATTTATAAAGAAAACTAGTTTCGAATTTGCGATTGAAGCAGTTTATGTTGATGACATGAACATAATAGGTACTCTTAATGAAATAAGAGAAACCACGAGCTATTTGAAATTCGAATTTGAGATGAAGGATCTTGGGAAAACTCGATTTTGTCTAGGCATTGAACTAGAGCACCGAGCTTGTGGAATACTTATCCACCAGTCTGCATATGTCCAGAAGATGCTCAAACGATTTAACCTGGACAAAGTGCATCCTGTTAGCACTCCCATGATCAGTCGAAGTTTGAATTTAAAGAAAGATCCATTTCATCCAAAGGAAGACGACGAAGAGTTATTGGGAGCTGAAATTCCCTATTTAAGTGTGATAGGGATAACCCGATCAGCTCGGGTCGGGCTAATACTAAAGACCGCTGATTGGCCCAGCAAGCACGTGAACGCGTAGGCCCAGCAGGCCCAGGAACGCGCGTTGGCCCAGCGGGTAGTTTGTTCCGCGAATCAAGGCTAAAGATCCGTTCATAACCGCCATGCAGGGGAAGTGGGCGAAAAGAGAGGAAGTTTGTTAGGGTTCAGTTAGGGTTTAGGAAAAGCTGAGTATAAATATGAGAAAAGAACTCTAAATTAGGGTTCGAACTCTGTAATCAAAATTACTCCGTGTAAACTCAAAGTTCTAGCGAACGAAACACCTCGGCAAGAGGGATTTTCTGCCCGTGGACGTAGATCTCCGGATCGAACCACGTAAATCCTGTGTTTTTCCATATTATTTACGTCGATTATCGTTATAGTTCTTGGTTTCCGGATTGCGCATTATCAATTGGCGCCGTCTGTGGGAACGCTTTAACCAACAACTTTTGACGTTTGCATCGCATTCAAGAGTCATGGTGACAACACGCTTGAATCAATCTCGTCACGGTGATCAATCTAACCAGGATCCACCTGTGGATCAAGTTTTGCCGCCGAGGCAATTGCCGGCAGGGAGTACATCTAATCATCAGGGTAATCAAAACCCTCCACCCCCTCAAGACCAGCAAAACCCTAATCTTGTTGCTGCTCAACCCCCGGTTAACATTCAAATTACCCCAGAACTGCTCCAGGCTTTCTTACAAGAACATGCACATGTTGTTCAAGATTGGGCAGTTAATCGCCTACATCCCGCGGAGCCTGCAGCGGAGCCTGCGGGCCATAATGCTAATCCCGTGGTGCCTCCACCCCGTTTGCATGATCAACAGGACCCGAGGCACCGCGGGCGTCAGGATCGACGACGGGAACGACCTGGTTCTTCTGAGGACCATGGGAGTTCTAATGAATCACGACCTCGCAATGAGGAACCTACTGATGTGGATCGCCGCCGTCCACTTAATGCGGCTAAGAGGGTTCGCTATGCCAATCCTCATGCTCTAGATCTTCAAGAGTATGAGCAAGTTCAACGCAATGTTGAACTGGACAGAATTCTGGGCCTTGATGCTAATGGAGATATCATCACGCCGTTCTCCTCAGAAATCATGACCACCACCCTTCCCGAAGGGTTCAAACGGCCAGCTATACCACCTTACAATGGCACCGGAGATCCGGCCAATTTTCTTGGATCTTTTAGGTACAGCATGCTTAGCCATGATAACATCACATCCCTTCAGTACTGCAAGATTTTCCCTGAGTACTTACAGGATGAAGCTCGGGTCTGGTTTGATTCTCTCCCACGCAACAGCGTATCCTCCTTCAGAGAACTCGCCGAGCACTTTTGGGCACGGTTCGAAGCACGGGCGAAGCCCATGGCCAACCTGGCCGATGTCATGAACATGGAACAGCGGGACGGTGAAACCGTTACGCAATTTCTTGACCGCTTCACAGCGGTAAGTCTCAAGGTGGGAAATTACCCTGACGACGTAGTCATCAACGCATTTATGAATGGACTCCGCCCCGGAGCACTTTACACCGAGTTAGTTCGGAATACACCGGTCACAACTCGAGCACTGTTCAAAACAGTGTGCAGATTTGCTAAGGCCAAGGAGCAGACTCGCCAGAAGCGGGAGAAACACGCTAGCAAGCGGCAATCCGACAAAGCGCAAACCGGGCCTAGTACTCGACCTAGTGCATTTTCCCGCCTGACCCCGGGGCGTTCAGAATCCCGAAGTGAAATTCCACAATTGACTCCGTTGACGAAGTCACGAGCTGAAATCCTATCTATCCACAAGAATGATCTGCGACCTTGTCCGCGGATGACTGCTCCACCTGAAAAGAGGAACCGTGGAAAGTGGTGCGCGTACCACCGAGATCATGGGCACGAGACAGAGGAGTGCCGGGAACTCGGCAAGGAGATTGAGGAATGCCTTAAGAAGGGTCTCTTGCGGCAATACGTTGCACGAATCAATGACCAACCTCGGACAAACCACAATGGGGGTTCGTCCCACAACCGCGGAGGTTATCATGACCGGGGCACTCAACAAAATCGGCCACCGTGGCAGAATAATCGGCCAGGACCTAACAACTACGCACGGCAAGATTCTGGCAATCGCCAGCAACCACGTCTCCCACCACCACCTCCTCCTCCGGGAGGGCCCGAAGACAACGCACCTCCTCACGTGATAAACGTGATATATGGAGCCCTACCCACCGGGGCTTCACGACATGCCTTAAAGGTAGAAGCTCGACGTCCTCCTCCCGAGGAGCCACGTCATAAACGCCTCCATCAGTCCGAGACTGTAAGCTTCACGGATAGGGACCCGGTTCCGGAGATAACACCTCACACAGACGCTATTGTCATCGACATGATTGTAGCCAACCTAACGATAAGGCGTGTCTTCGTGGATAATGGGGCAGCGGTGAGTGTTATATTTGCCGACTGTTTCCAAAGGATGGGGATTTCTCGGGACCAACTTCGGCCGGCCCCCGGGCCACTGCAGACTTTCACTCAAGGCGAAGTCCAGCCAGAAGGTGTCATCACCCTCCCGGCGTCTCTGGGTACCTATCCGAAAATAGAAACTATTTTCGTGGACTTTTATGTGGTGAATTCTCCATCACCGTACAACATGATCCTGGGCCGGGACTGGCTTACCCCCGCTAAAGCCATTTGCTCCACGTATCACCTCGCACTAAAGTTTCCCACCTCGCATGGCGAAGTGGCTATCCGCGGAAGTCAGCGGGTTTCAAAGGAGTGTATGTACGTGGCACTCAAAAAGACTGCAAAAGCCCCTCCCAAACAGCAGCTTCAGGTAGCATCATCAACTTTGGAACCTCAAGAATGTACCTTGTTGGGGGATGCCACTGCCCAAGTCCCGCTAGATCCGTCTAAGCCGGAACAGACAGTAACTGTAGGCGCTGTAGATGTGCCATGGCTACATCAGACCATTATTCAGACCCTGCGAGAATATTCCGATGTTTTTGCATGGTCTCCTCTAGATATGCCCGGGGTTTCTCCCGAAGTGATTACTCACAAACTGAACATCGATCTCAGCGTAAAGCCAATTCAACAGAAGCAGAGGAAATTCGCTCCGGAGCGAAATGAAGCCATTCGAATCGAGGTACAACAACTCCTGGATGCGGACATCTTGTTTGAGGTATTCTACCCCTCTTGGTTATCCAATCCGGTAATGGTGACAAAAACCAGTGGAGCATGGCGGATGTGTGTCGATTTCTCCGATCTCAATAAACACTGTCCGAAAGACTGCTATCCTCTGCCCTCCATCGACCAGAAGGCCGAAGCCATTACGGGGTACGTGGCACTTTGCTTCCTAGATCTGTACAAGGGATACCATCAGATTTTTATGGATCCGCAGGATGCCTTCAAAACGGCATCTATCACTGCCTTTGGGTGCTACGCTTTTAAGAAATTGCCCTTCGGGCTCAAGAACGCTGGAGCCACCTATCAACGTCTCATGGACTGTGTTTTTCACGACCAGATTGGTCGTAACGTTGAGGTTTACGTCGATGACCTGGTCATCAAAAGCTCCTCTCATCCTTCATGTGTGCAAGACATTGCCGAAACATTGCACACTCTGCGGCGCTATAACTTGCGACTCAATCCAGCGAAATGCACTTTCGGTGTTGGCTCCGGGAAGTTTCTCGGTTATATGGTTTCGCAAAACGGCCTGCAGGCCAATCCGGCCAAACTTCGTGATGTGTTAGATCTGCAGCCACCAAAAACATTCAGGGACGTTCAACGCCTCACAGGTGGTTTGGCGGCTTTGAATCGATTTTTGACTAAAGCGGCGGAGCGCCAGCTCCCATTTTTTAAAGTCTTGAGACAAGCAAAGTCCTTTGAGTGGACACCGGAGTGCACCGAGGCCTTTGAGGCTTTGAAACGTCACATACAGCAGCTACCTACTTTGGCAGTTCCTCTCCCCGGAGAGCCGCTTTACCTATATTTGGCTTCCTCCGAGGAAGCTATTAGCGCTGCACTTGTACGTGAAGTCGATGGGGTTCAGCATCCCGTGTATTTCGCAAGTCGTGTTCTCCACGGGGCAGAGACACGGTACTCTGTGTTAGAAAAAACTGCTTTGGCAATTGTTATGGCAGCTCGGCGTTTACGGCCTTATTTCCAAGGACGAGAAATACGGGTCCTGACCAATCATCCTATCCGCCAAATTCTTGTCAAGCCCGAGGTGTCGGGGCGCCTCGCAAAATGGGCCGTTGAGCTAGGTGAATACGATATTCAGTACCTTCCCCGCCAAGCAATCAAGGGCCAAGCACTCGCTGACTTTTTGGCCGAAACCTCGGGAGACAATCATGAGTCTCCGACAAATAATGATACACATCACCCCGGTACCCTCGTGCCCTCACCTCAGAAATGGCAAGTATATGTGGATGGAGCATCCACGACTCGAGGAAGTGGTGCTGGGGTGCTTCTCATCGACCCCGAGGAGGTTGAGATTAAATACGTCATCCGGTTCAAGTTCAAGGTGACTAATAATGAAGCAGAATACGAGGCAGTTCTCGCCGGGCTCAGGCTCGCTCAATCCTTAGACGTTCGTCATCTTGAGCTCTTCACGGACTCCGAGGTCGTGTCCAAACAGATCCAGGGAACTTATGTCGCCAAGGATGAAACAATGGTCAGGTATCGTGCTTTAACACTAAAGCTTATCTCCGCTTTTGATGCAGTTGTTGTACAGAAAATACCACGAGCTCAGAATGCAAGAGCAGATGCGCTCAGCAAATTGGCCTCCGCGGTCCGAAATAATATATCTCCGGATATTATGGTTGAAGACTTGCTTCATCCAGCAATTCATGAGGCCACAATTTCGGTGCTGACCGACAACGGTCCGAACTGGATGACACCTATCATCCAATATCTCCGAGATGGAGTTTTGCCTAATGATAAGCTACAAGCTCGGCAGGTTGTTCTCAAAGCTCCCAAATACTCTTTTCATGGTGGAGTTTTATATCGACGATCATACCTACAACCGAATCTTCGGTGTCTTGCTCCTGCCGAAGCTACCCAAGTTCTGCGGGAGGTTCATGAAGGGGCCTGTGCCAGCCATATCGGCTCCCGGACATTAGCCAAGAAAGTTCTCCGCTGGGGATACTATTGGCCTACCCTGTTCAACGATGCTCATGACTTAGTGTCCAAATGCAGCAAGTGCCAACTGCACTCCCGTGTAAAACATCTGTCACAGACCGAACTCACGGGAATCCAGAGTGCGTGGCCATTTATTCAGTGGGGTATTGATATTGTTGGACCATTCCCTGTTGCTCCGGGAGGGTTAAAGTTCCTGGTCGTTGCCGTGCACTACTTCACCAAGTGGGTCGAAGCCGAACCACTTACAGCCATTACTGGTCAGAATATCTTGTAATTTTTGTGGCGCAATATTGTTTGTCGCTTCGGCATCCCGAGCACTATCATCTCGGACAATGGTAAATAGTTTGCCAATGATCCATTCCGGTCATGGTGCGAAGAACTCCACATCAAACAAATTTTCACTTCGGTAGCTCACCCTCAAGCCAACGGGCAGGTTGAGGTCACCAATCGGACACTGCTCACAGGAATAAAGAAGCGCTTGGATAATGCCAAAGGTCTCTGGGCTGAAAACCTTCCACAAGTCCTATGGGCTTATCGCACTACACCGCATACATCTACCGGGGAGACTCCCTACAGCCTTACTTACGGTTCTGAAGCCGTTATCCCTGCTGAAATCAGTGTTCCAAGCCCCCGTCTCCTTACATTGGTTCCGGAGGATAATGACGAAGCTCTCCGGACAAATTTGGATGAACTCGAAGATCGCCGAGATCAGTCATTCATTCAACAGGCCAGATGTAAACAACGAGCAGCCCGGTATCATAACCTCCGGGTCCGAGGTACTCAGTTCAATGTCGGGGACTTAGTTCTTCGGCTTAACTCAGCCAGCAAAGCTGCCCCTGAAGGGAAATTGAACGCTTCTTGGGAAGGTCCCTACCGAGTCGTTGCTGTACACGACTCTGGATCCTATCAGCTTGAACATCTCAACAGGACCCCGATTCCCCGAAGCTGGCACGTCACTAACTTAAGGCGTTTCTATCTGTGAAGGCCACATCTCAAGTACCATCTTACCTTTAATTTCTTTTATAGTTGTTATCTCTCCTTGTACTTTTAAGTTTGCTCCGGCACTTATCATTGAATAAAAATTCTTTCTTTGCGTATCTTGCTGTGTTATCCTTTACGTTACGGGGACGCCCTAACGCACTCATATTATCATTACTAGTCTCCGTACAGTAAAAAATCTTTCTTTCGGTCCGTCCGAGGAGATTAGCATTTTTAGTCCCCGGACTCATACCACTTTCTCGTCTGTTTAACCGGAGAAGTGTTTACTCCCGCCTGATCCGTCCGGGGAGATTGGACTAATCCATACTGTGTTCCCGAACACCCAATTAAACAGTAAATAATTTTTCCCGTCGTGTTCCCGAACACCCGATTAAATTGATTCGTAACCTGGTACCTTCATTGAACCAGTTCGTACACACTACAACAGTTTTATTATTATCTGAATATTACAACATTAAGAAAATTTTTACATAAGACTTCGCAAAAAAACAAAAAAAAAAAAATAATAAAACAACTATCTACGGCCCCCGAGCCAATATTCAGCGCTCCGGCGTTGGGACCCGCTTCTCGGTCTGCGTTGGGTCCTCCGGGATCTGGTAGATCCTCGACCTTGGGCTCCGGCTCTGTTATTCCCTCGGGATCTGGCTCGGTCATCCCTTCGAGCTTCCCTACGTCGAGGACTTGTTCTAGGCGCTTGCCTGGGGGCTTCATCTCTGGTCCGCGCCTGGCTACTTTGTTGTGGCACGGACCTTGGAGTTTGGGCCCATTGCGCAGGGTCCCACTCCTCCGGAACCATCACCTCGATCTCCCTGGCCAGCTCCTCGACTACCTCTTCGGCAATCGCCGCGGGTTCTTCTTCGACTGTGACCACTGGAGCTGGCTCTTGGATAACTATGCCTTTGGTCTTTCCGGATGGTTTTTTCTTATCCTTCCGAGGAGCTCTCTGCGTACTTCGGTCCCGACTGGAGCTCGCAATGAATTCTTCCGCAGTAGGCCTCCACCTGCCTCGGCTCTTCAGCCCCTCATACTTACTGAGTAGCAGCTCCAGGACTTCTCGTTTCCTCACGAGCTCCGCGGACTCGACAGAGCTCCTCGACATCAATGCCGCGATGTCACCCTGGATTTCAACGACCCGCTCCTCTACTTCTTCAAAAGTCAGAAGGCCGAACTCTGAAAGAATTCGTTCATACTCCTTTTGATGAACACGGACGCGGCTCATCTCGGCAGCTGTAGTTCGATACTTCATCTCGAAGTCCTTGGCTCTTTCATTGGCCTCAACCACCTTCTTCTCTGCGGAGGCAACCTGCTTTTCCAGTTTTGGCACTACGTGCGTTTGCAGATGATTCTTCTCTCTGCGGAACCACTCAAGTGATCGCATGAGCTTCTTTATTGTTTCGTGTAGCTCCGCGGTGTTCTAAACAGACAACGAAGACAACCAGATCGATTACTCTCAAGTATGTACAGAGTTACATTCAGTTCGACAACAGACATAAAACTGCTCATGCAAGTAAAGCAAGAAGTTCAAGAGTTTGAAAAATAGAAGATTGTATTTCACAAGACAAATGTACAATTGTTCCAAATTCGGTACATCGTTCCGCATACATTCCTAAACTATACAAGTTTAAATTTGCGGGGATCGACTGACCTCCCGCTCAATTGCCTCAGTCTCTTCGGGCAACTCCTCTCGCCGGCCCTCGGACACTTCGGCTTCTTCTCCTTCAGCTTCTGCGACGGCCTCGATCGCAGCTGGGACTTCGACCTCCATCTGTGGGGGGGGGTCGGTGCTCCGGGGTGCGGTAGCCAGTTCACCACGGCAGAATGCCAGGAATTCTTCGTCCTGGTCTACCTCGCAGTTTACAACTTCTGCGGCCGTCAGAAGCTGCTTCTTCTCCCCGAGCGCCTTCACCAGAGGCCACTCCGGCAGCTTCGCTAGAGCGGCGTAATAGGCCTTTTCCACCTCGGCCACCGCCTCAGAGTCATACCCGAATTCCGGACGATTGATGTCCACATTCGGGTACGCCTCCTTCACCTCCTCCAGCACCAAGGCTCGTGTGGCTTTGTCCCCTATTGCCACAAACTCCGTCTGGAAGTCAAGGAACGTGCTGGTGTGTAATAGTTTTTCGGCGAACGCCTTCAGCATCGTTCCTTGCCCTTCGATCACAGCGGCTTCCCGCGCCTCCATCTCCATCCGAAGCTGCAGATTTTCTCCCCGCAGAGCAGCGTTCTCGGCCCCCACACTGCGCAAGCGCACCACCTCGTTTTCGACCAAAGACGCCCTTTTACGCGCCTCGGCTAGGTCATGAGCTAGCTTGTCATTTCGCGCGCGAAGATCCCGCGCTGCCGCGGCCAGCTCTTCTCTGGCCTCCACCTCGCTCTTCAAGCCAACCTCTATGATTCCTCTGGCCAGCCGCAGAATCTTCTCGGCGTCCGCGCCGTCAAACCCCAGCCTACTGAGGGTCGCCTGTTCTACCTGGATAATACAACACGACACCGAACTCAGACCTCATACTATACACCTCGTGTACGTAAACGTTATGATCAGAGTTTTGAGTATTACCTCCGTACTCTCCCCTACTCGGGGTCTTTTGGACGGTGCCTGCGGAGTGCCGGTAGGCTCTGGCCTCCTTTTCATCACGGGAGATGGCTCCGCCGACATCACCCGCTTGTCAGACCCCGCCGCTGGTCGCGCACTGGGTGACGTCTCCCCCCGGGGAGACACCTCAGCGGCTTTCCCTTTCTTCTTGGCCGCTGCAGTCTTAGCGGGGCTTCCTGCTGCTGGTTGCTTTCCGAAGCGTCCCACTGCATATAAGGTCTATGGTTAGTTCTGCGCAAAATGACAAGTTTAAAATAGTAAGGAAAGAAAAAACTCCTACCCTCTTCGGCGCCCCCATTGCCCGAATAGTACAGGCTCAATCCTGCTTTCTCCAACTCCTCCTCGGAGCAGAGGGTTTTGAAAGTCCCCACTGTCCGAAACGTATGCTCCACTTCGGCCCCCGGGCTCTCCACGGGGGCGGTATCAAGCACCTCGTCAGTCCTCCACTTCGGGAGAGCCATTTTATTCCTAATGAATATGAACTTCTCCTTCCACCCCTCTACTTTGCTTGGGTTCTGAACTTTGAACCCTCCTCGGGCTCGGGGACTAAAGGAATACCACCCCTTGGACTTCCCGAAGTTTTTTAGCTGGTAGAAGAACCTAAAAAGCTCTACAGTTGGTTCTACTCCGGCCTGTTTACAGACCACGGTGAATCCCACCACCTGCCTCACCGCGTTCGGCGCTAATTGACAGAGGGCAATACCGTAGTATTTTAACAATTCGATGACTACGTCCCACAGCGGCAATCTCAATCCTACTCTAAGGGGATCTATATACACGGTAATAAACCCCTGCGGTGGGCAACAGGCCCTATCCTCGGGGGTAGGGATTATGTACTCAAGGTCGAAGGGAAGGTAAAAAGACGGGAGCTCCCTCAAAATTTGTTCTCGCGACATCCTTAGCGCTATAGAGGACACCTCAAGATCCTCCACCGTGCATTCATAAAACGAAACCATCATGACATTGCACTCTAAGCCATCAACTCTGTCTACTGTTCTAACCTCATTCCTCTCCGGAATAAGATATGATAGGGGGGGAACGTCTAACGGGGTACTCGAAGTCCCTAATTCTTCAATCGAGCCCGAAGATGAGGCAGAAGATGAAGAAGATGAAGAGGAAGACATACTTACTTGGTTTGAATTTGAAAGGGTTGATTCGAGAAGTTTTTTTATCTGAGATGAATCACGAATGCAGATTTCCTCTTTTTCCCGCTTTCTAAACTGATGAATCGTAATGAAGAAGATGAAAGGTTACTGTGCAATTACTCCAATTATATACACAAAAATCAACGGCGTTGATGCAAACAATTCAAATTCAATAATGGGGATTTAAACGTGCGCCACACGCGCTTTACAGTTCCCAAGGCGCGTGGGGAACAGGTTTCTTGGAAGTTGCAGAGCGTGTCACTTCACATCCCTCTCTCTCATGATGGCGCCGCCAATCACATCAGCCTCACCCTTCTTCAGGAAGATTCAAACTACACTCCGGTGTATCTTCCACCTCGGTCATGCTACCACACTCCGGTGTTCCCTTCATGTTGGCCAGGCAACTCACTCCGGTGAACCTCCCACCTCGGCCAGGTTGTTACGTACTTACACCGCGTTTCTTGCTTCTGGGAAGTTTGGCATCCCGATAAAGGTCTTAGACACTCCGGCTTAGCTCGACTTCATGTTCATAAACTGCTCCACCAAGTCCTCCGAGGACTCGGATCGACTTATTCGACAGTAAACACTTCGGCCGGCCAGTGACCACGGCCCTTCCTGCTTACCGTACCACTCCGGTGACAACCGAAGCTCCCTCCTCGCTTCGGCTGGGGGGGGGCATCTGATAGGGATAACCCGATCAGGTCGGGTCGGGCTAATACTAAAGGCCGTTGATTAGCCCAGCAAGCACGTGAACGCGTAGGCCCAGCAGGCCCAGGAACGCGCGTTGGCCCAGCGGGTAGTTTGTTCCGCGAATCAAGGCTAAAGATCCGTTCATAACCGCCATGCAGGGGAAGTGGGCGAAAAGAGAGGAAGTTTGTTAGGGTTCAGTTAGGGTTTAGGAAAAGCTGAGTATAAATATGAGAAAAGAACTCTGAATTAGGGTTCGAACTCTGTAATCAAAATTACTCCGTGTAAATTCAAAGTTCTAGTGAACGAAACACCTCGGCAAGAGGGATTTTCTGCCCGTGGACGTAGATCTCCGGATCGAACCACGTAAATCCTGTGTTTTTCCATATTATTTACGTCGATTATCGTTATAGTTCTTGGTTTCCTGATTGCGCATTATCAAAGTGCAATAGGCGCATTATTGTACTTAGCTCAATGTACTCGACCAGACATTGCTTTCTTAGAGAACATATTAGCTAGATTTAGTTCAGGATCAACGCAACGTCATTGGAATGGTGTCAAGAATATATTCCAATACCTAAAAGGAACCATTGACATAGGCTTGTTCTTTCCTTACAAAGAGAAAAAGGGGAATACAAATGATATTGTAAAGCAAATGTTGAAGCTACCCCTTACACCGATATACCAAATAACGTATTAATTGGTTTTGCTGATGCTGATTATCTTTCCGATCCACATAAAGGGCTTTCCCAAACTGGTTACGTATTTACCATTAGAAATACGGTGATATCTTGGAGATCAACTAAGCAAACCCTTGTAGCTACCTCATCAAACCATTCGGAGATCATTGCCTTACATGAAGCAGTCCGTGAGTCTATTTGCTTAAGGTTGATCATCATACATATTCGGAGAAGTAGTGGCTTAAGTTCTACCACTGAAGAGCCTACATGTATATATGAAGACAATGTTGCTTGCATCGAACAGATGAAATTATGATACATCAAAGGCGACAATACAAAGCATATATCACTGAAGTTCTTCTACAACCAGCAACAAAAAACTTTGCTCAAGATTCAAGTAACTCAAGTCAGCTCTGAAGAAAATGCAGCTGATCTGTTTACAAAATCACTACCCAAGACAATCTTTGAAAAACATGTGAAAAGGATTGAGATGCGTAGACTTTCTGAGCTCACTTGATAGATGTACGTATCAGGTGAGAGATGTAAACTTTAAGGAAAGTCTCAACATAGGTGCGTTGCACTCTTTTTCCCTTCGACCAAGGTTTATTTTTCTCACTGAGTTTTGTTACTTGGCAAGGTTTTTAACGAGGCAACATTCATGCACCATTCACCCTTTTAATTTGGCACAAAAGGAGGCCACTTTTTTGTCTATTTCTGCTTTCTTATTTCTCTTTATTCTTTCCAATTTACTTTTACAAAATGGGATTATGAGAAAATAAAGATTAAAACTTGGAAAGGGCTAAGTAGGCAACAGAGAGAATATGAAAGGAAAGGTGGAAAAGGTTCATTTCCGTCCTAAACTGAACATTAGCCAAAACTTCAAACCTAGAAAAATAAAATGAAATATACTTAAAAAGGAGCAGATAAAGAAAAATATTCCAATTCACGTAGATAAACCATACATACACTGAAGAAAAATATCCAAAATATTCCAAATTCACGACTTTTGGACACCTATATTACTAATTTTCAAATTGGAAAAACGCAAAGCAGAAGCAATAGAAAATTCATGTAAAATAAAACTGCGATTGGGTTGTAGTTTTAACCTTATTACAAACATGTGTTTAAATCATTTTATCCATCCAGTTATCTACACCGTAATCACTCACAATAATTGACTATATGAAATATCAAAATCGGTTTTTTACATTATCAATAATCATATACAACAGAAGCACCAATTTTTGTTACAAACAAGCATCAATTCAATTACATAAGCACACTCAATCATGTTGCAGTCAAGCAGTTCTCCCATGTTCCGTATTTTGAGCTGAAAGTTCCACCGCCGCTCTGCTGTGCATACTCAGAAATAACTGCACGGGCACAATTATCCCAAGTTCTAGCTATTTCCCCAAGTGACATTGGTTGTGCAAGAGTTCGAAGGGAAATGCTAAACCTGGATTTGGCCTTTATGGAGAGATCTTCATATTCCTTGCTGCACATACAAATTATAGGTCGATCACTAAATATAACTTCAACTTTAGGGGTAATGCCATTAATATACCCCTAGGATTAGAATACTGTGTGCTTGTTTCTTTAATTTTAGATTGGTTAGTAGTGTTCCTTCAATTCATTAATGAATATAAGTAGTTGACTGTGTGATCTTTTTGTATTACCCGATCGACCATTTTACACTATTATGCAGTGTCAACAACTACAAGCATTTGAATTATGATATAATTGTCTTGTAAACATATAGGATAAAAGATAAAGCATGATTAACCATACAAGTTTTTCTTTTTTTGATAAGAAACACGATTAACCATGGACCTAAATACACCTAGTTAACAAATATTTATACACATTCTTCCAAACTCTGACACCTTCATTCTCCTATTTATTGTTTGTTTTCCCCCCTTCAATTTTCATTGATCAGGTCAATGAAAAATGCAAAGTATGCTATATAAGTAAACTATCACATGTACGAGGTGATTTGGAATCACCAATAATGATGAACAACATATTACACGAAATATACAGAGTCCAAATTCACTATAGGGACGAGGCTTTGGATACAACTCCCATTTCAACTTTCCAATGCAACAAATATGATCTATTATGCCACAAAGGCTTTCTTTCTAAACACTCCAAAAAGACAAGGATGCCCTCCACAGATGCATTCCCATAACGATTTTGAAAATATGCTTATGATGTATTACTAGATATTTCATCAGACTATTTATAACTTGCAATACTGAAGTGTCATGTACATTTCCTTGAGGAATTAGATAATTTTAGCTGTAAATAGAATATAAATAAAAAAATAAGGATCACAAAGAATGACTAGAAAAATATGTCAATTCCTTGTATACTCACCTGACTTCTACAGGAAACTTGTCCAGAAGTATTGGAGAGCAATTTGGATAATTATTTGGGATGAGCAATCGTAGAGGTTGAATTGGAGACTGCACTTTCATGAAAGACGAATTTGTAATTATGCAAAAAAGATAAAAGGTCAATAAAAGCATCAAGGTTCAAAAACTTACCATTTGTGCAGAAGCATACTGTGACTTTAGATTTGGACTAAGAGCCACAGCGCTGAAAGAGCACTTCACAATAGTTCCTTCTCCACCTTCAGCAGCAGCAGCAACCGCAGTTGGATCAACATCATCTTCACTGATATACACAACGGTGTCTATAAGCCTTTGATTTATTTCTCGCAACTCTTCTTCAAGTGCGTGGTTGGCCTGTAACAAGTGAACTAGTCATTGCATGGAGAATGTCAATAAAATCAATAATCTGAAGTACACCCCCTTATGATCATAAATTGGACCCTTTTCATGGGACTGATGAAAGCCTATAAGTGCACTGCACCCAATTGTTAGCCATTATCTATAGGGGTTTATAAACTAACAGATTAAAAAATAACAACTTATAACATCCATAGCTATAAGTCTGAGATATTCAGAGTGTAATGAAATTGCAAACCCAAGAAAGATAAAAAGTAAAATAGTATATGAGATAGTAGTTGGGCCTATGGTAATAATTAGAGCTGAATTACGAAAGATATGAATAAACTATCAGCATATCCACCAGCAATCAAGAAAAAATGGAAGAACAAAATTTTATGATGAAAAATGGGATAATAAGATGCAAAAGTATATTTGAAACAAGTGAACTGAGAACAATAAAACCAAGTTGGTTACTGTGGAGGTTGTAGTGTTGTACAACTGGAACAAATGAGGAAAATAGATAGTCCACCCATATAACTATAAGATAAGACACTGCTGATCGTAGTAGACTAGAGGCATATTTATATGCTAGCCAACCAATAATAAGCATAAAGTTTTACATGTTTTCTCCATCCTCTACCCAACATTATCACATCAACTAAGTGGCGAATGGGATTGTGAATGGCCCATGATAGAGATCACTAGAACATACAGGCAGTGTACGACTCAGAGTAAAACAAAGCAAGACAAACACCTAACAGGAAGGAGCTTCTTGTTAAAAATGGCTGGGACGCGAGCATACTCACCTAAAGTACCATTGAGGTATCAAGTACTACCATATTTATAAAAGTAAGTGAATGCAAGGCAAACACAATTTAGTAAAGTTCTATACTTTTTCTGCAAATCTACCAAGGCTGGACCCCTAAAATCTGTTTCATTCAGACCAATCAATGGGCTTGATTTCTTTGAAGGCAACAAGCATCAGCCATCACAGCTACTACACAACCAGCACACAATTAGTGGATTCCAGGTAACAAAATAGCTCCCCTATGTTATCGATGCAAAAACCAAAGAAATCAGGAACAATAAAGTTGTTTGAGAAGAAAAAGTCGAGGATATATGCCCGATCCACCAGGTTCAACCACATAAGTGCTAATCATGGTGAAAAAGACTTGGATCCTCGCTTCAAGAAATGCCGACTAAGCTATAGTGCAAATTATGGTGAGTGGGGGCAGAAGGTAAATGAGAGACGAAATATTCCAAATGCCTGTGTCTTATAAATTTGCTTCCTCGATTAGATCTTTGCTTCCTATTTTCTAGATACAATTATACTAATCCCATATTATGATACCTATATGAGGAACTGAGTATCTGAATACTTCTTGACTACTTCATCAGGTCATTTGGTGCCATTTAGTTATGTGATTATGTAGATTCATCCTTTAGATATTTATTTTAGATGCACTCCTGGAGCTCATTCATAAATAGTGAGGAACGACAAGTACAATGGGTATGCACGTGCGAGAAAATATTCATACGAAATCCTATTCCAGTTTCTTCATCACTAAAAGAAGCAACTGCTCCATTAGGGAAGAAGTGTATGACAAACCTCAATTCTAGGTCTTTTAGAAATTGATGCTCCAGTGGACTCTCCATCAGATTCATTACCACTTAAATGCCTGAGGCTATCATTCACGCTGCCAGTCGATGAAACAACATTAGATGGCATAGCACTAGTATAACGTCTCATTCTCTTGGTACCACTAGGCCCATCTTGCGTGAAGAAGTTTCTAGCCTGCAAACGACATTTAGTCAAAGCAACCAAATCTTCACCCACTGCAGCCCGTGATCCATTTCCTGGAGCAGATCCTGCAATTCTGTCTACCATACTGACAACTGAGCTAATATCACTCACTGAAGCACTCAAAGCTTTAGGAGACATAGATTTCACCTGTAAAAGAAAAATGCAAATAGTCAAGGGTCGTAACAACGTTTTAAAATAATTCAGGTCCCACAAATTGTGTGAGAAAATCTTATGTACCACTTTGATTAAGCGTTCAAGAGGCCGCTCCACAACGTTAGAGTTTCCGGAAACGATGGTTGACACGACACCATGAGCTCCATCAGGACTAGTAAATTCGGCTAGTAAAGGCGAGGCTGATATTCCAGGAGTGCCAATAGCAAGTGACTGATTTGGTGCTGATGCTGCTGTGGTTGCTGGATGATGAATGCTATTTCCAGCATTTGTGAGTGATGAAACGCCAGAATTGATTTTCTCAGAATCGCCAGGCATAGGGGACGGGGCCATGGAATTTGAAGGAGATGGTGCAATGAATGGTGAGCTTGCAGATTGCAAAGGAGTTCCAACCTTCGTATGGGGCATCAGAAGATTCTGCTGGTCAATTTGTGGAGAAGGATGATGACCAAGCCCAGGGGATGCCGCCTGAAGAACCTGCTGAGATGAAATGGAGAATTGTGTCCCAGGCTTCATCTGTTGATGATGATATGAAGCTCGTTGGCCAGATGAGTTATGCTGTGGGAGAACTCCTGCTTTTCCACTCATCTGGTGCCTCATCTTCACATCATTTACGTCATTCATTTGATTGAGCTGCATCATTTGCTGTGCGGGCAACTGTCCTGATTGCTGTGGAGCAGTTTGTTGCTGCTGCTGCTGCTGCTGCTGCTGCTGAATAAACTGCTGACGATGCATATACTGCTGCTGCATCTGGTGCCGCTGGTACTGCTGTTTTATATGCTGGGTCGAGAACACTTGCTGCTCCTGTTTAATTTGCTGCGGTTGAAGTATATTCGAATTTGATTGTAAGGGATTAACATTTGACTGAAGTGTTGACAGTCCATTTTGTGATGACATAGAGTTAATATTCATCTGTTGTGAACCACTCACAGGATTTTGTTGTATAGAATTCATAGCTACTTGCTGCATTTGGTTAAGTGCATTGCCTTGACCAGAATCAACATTTGAACCAGATTGTAGTGCATCCATCATATTCTGACGGGGATTTGAAACACTGGATACAGAAGATAAGGAATTATGCTGCATATTGGTCAAACTATTCTGCTGTGTAGTCACTGTGGAACCCTGTGCATTGATTGGTTGCATCTGAGAATTCATTTGACCTTCACTCGTGTGCATCTGGGAAATTTGAGGCTGTTGCTGCTGAGACTGTTGCATGGCATGCATGTGAGGCTGGGTGAGCTGGCCTTGCTGCATTGAAGATAAAGGCTTCCGGGGCCTATTTGAGTTGAGCATATTTACAATCTGCTTCTCAACGCCAACAATCTTCTCCTTGTGATGTGGCTGAATATCATTCTTGTTCATCCGCAGAAACAGTATAAGGCGTTCCAACATAACCTTGAGAAATCTTAGTTTTTCAAGTTGCTCATTTTTAGGTTGTTGGGGAAGAGCATCATGCTGAAATGCACCAAGACATTATCAGTGGGAATCAATATTGAAAATTATAACACACACACACACGCACATGAAGAAAAACCAACGTAGACAAGATAGTGAAACAGTGGAGTAAAGCTAAAAGTGGTTTTTTTATTTTACACAGCTTTAGAAGTACTCGCTGAAAATAGGCCTTGCAGTTCTGAGTTAATTTTTTACATCTATTGTACATATTTTTTTATTGACAGGAGAGACTATAGAATACCTTGCAACAAAATGAGGTAACCAAGGCTCATAACCTTAACAAGTAACTTACCTGCTGTAACTTGGTAGCCATTCGCTGGTACATTTCATTCAAATCAGGGTAATACATCTCATGCATGGATTTTATCTGCAATGAAGTAAATGCATTATTATGCTAGCTAGATTTTAAACACATACAATGAAGTAAATTAATAATAAGTGTCGAGGATTAAATAAGGCAACCACTACAAAGAACATAAAAATATAGAGGACCTGCAATTTACTACCTAAGAAATTCTTTTAGAAAGGAAAGGGAAAGATGCATTGATGTTATACCTTCTGATAAAGCTCCTCCTGCCAGTCCCCACTAGTTGCATTCCCTGTCTGTGATGCAGAATCTGAAGATGCTAAAAGCACTTCGTGTTAGCAAGCTTAACAGAATAGAGTAAAGCAATCTTACATATTAAGTGGTAGAAAAACATAGGAAGAAAACCATTTGTCTAAACCAGAATCTATAGCTTTGAGTTCAGTCTCTGCCATATAGCATAAGATGGAATGCCGTGCTTCAAGCCTTAAGTAGTTTTAAGTGACTCCCTGTTACAGACTTCCTCAACAATTATCCTAGTTCTTATTTGGATACTTCAATAGTAAAAAATAATTAAACAGAGAATTGCACATGAACAATGCCAAAATTGGTTATGTACGTACAGATACCAATTGCAGAGGCAACAAAGACAAGCCACAAACAAAGTTAATAAAACTGTTGCCTGAGAATACTCATTGATAAGCATCAATATTCACAGTTATGAGCATGTCACAAAGTAGTACTTTTCAAATTCACCTAGGTTCTGACTATATTAGTTGCAAAATTAAAATTCAGGTATCAATTTTCATCTGTTTCCAATCCCCCAGCCCAACCAAACCCACAAATGGGAAGCACTATTCAGAGAAAAACAAGCATTGTGACACTTGAAACAACACAAAAATAAATGCAACAATTTTTCGTAATCAAGATCCACCAATAGCCAAATCTAAAAGCTCAAAATGCCTAATGAATTAACAAATTAAACTAAAACTAAAATTTTGCGGGTTTGGGCAAGTCAAGAAAATTACTTATACTCTAGCCCATACTATATAATTCTTGAAATGAAAATACAGTGTTCTCGAAGGTTAATGTTTGCAAAGCGCATAGGATCTGATGGAAAAACAAGATTATCCAAAATTTTCCAAGCAGTAGTGAGGCAATAATCTGCAAAGTAGGTCCATGAAGCTCAAGAAGTGTAAAGTTTAACAAGGTGAGAAGACAATGTACATATGCAATTGAAGGATAACTGAAATGTAATGTTTTTACTACTGCTAGTACAAAACTACTAATAGAGCATTTTAATCGATAAGGCACATAATGCAAGGGTCCCATTGAAAGAGGAATCAAGTAATTTTTCAATTGCCTGCTATATTCTGAACAAGCCATCATAGTAATTTTCAGTCAGTCCCAGGACAAAACAACCCGGCCTCAGTATGTGTGGTGTCCAATAGTTTCTGCCTATAAAGCTCTTATACATAATAAACAAGAATCTATTAAAAGATTGATAATTCATTAATGAAGCAATTGAAATGCAGAAAAAAATGCTCAGTAGCATGCTTCTGCCTATTTTATAGACAGAAACCACCTCAGAGCTGATTGCAAGAGGATATCAACAAAATGACATGGTATGAATACGAAAGTATATGCCGGCATGGTGCTGTTACAAGATTATAGTATCTGAGCCAGGGAGAGAAGGAAAATCAAACAAAAAAATGTCAAGCACCAACAAGGCAACAACCAGGTATTTGACAGCCTTCAAAAACAAACTTACTCAGTGGCACCTCAGGCATTACTCTTTGAGGTTGCAATAACTGCTTCTGATCAATCGCGGTCTGCTGTTGAAGCATGGGACCAGATGTTTGAATTCTTTGTTGCATGTCCCTTGACAATGAATTGGGCTGTTGTTGCAAACCCATTTGTTGTTGCAGCTGCCCTTGCTGCGGTTGCATCTGTGACATTAATTGCTGCTGCATTGGCTGTGACTGTGACTGTTGACCTTGGTTAGGCATCATGTTTGCCATGTTCTGCTGCATTTGCTGTTGCACTGCAACCTTAGATTGCTGTAACATATGGACAGGTTGCTGATTAGCTTGTAAGCCAGAGTTACCATGTTGAATCCCAACCATTTGCTGCTGCTGGAAACCAGAAAGATTAGTTTGAGTGCCTAATTGCTGTTGGTGCATATTTGGGAGGTTGTTCTGCTGACCCGCCGACTGCTGCTGATGCATGTTTGGAAGGTTGCTTTGTTGACCAATCGTCGGCTGCTGTTGCATGTTGGAGATAGTATTCTGCTGACCCATCATCCTTTGCTGAGCATCGAGCATGTTATTTTGTTGGCCAATCAGCTGATTCTGTTGCATGTTTGCTGTATTTGGCTGCTGCCCACCAAGCTGTTGATGCATGATAGAAGACTGCTGTGGCTGTTGCTGTTGCTGTTGCTGCTGCTGTTGCTGTTGCCTGAGAACTGATTGTGGTTGCTGCTGAAGCATAGACGATTGAGTTGATTGCTGAAGAGACGTTGGCTGATTTTGAAGGGTAGATGAAGCCGACGCTTGCCTCAGAGAAGGTTGCATTACAGCCTGCTGAGAGGACTGCAGCTGATTTGGCTGCAACAGGTTCTGCTGCTGTTGTTGCTGCTGCTGCTGCTGTTGCTGTTGCTGCTGGAACTTTTGCTTCATAAGGTGTTGCTGTAGCTGCTGATTGTAAAGATACTGCTGTGTCTGAGTCTGCTGCTGTTGGTCTTGGGGTACAACCTGTTGTTGCCTACCCTGAATCTGTCTTTGAGAGTTCGCATACATATTAGAAGGAACAGCTTGCCCCATGGAATTCCCCACAGCAGTTTGAGCGACATTAGACATGTTCTGCATGTTGGAATTCTGGACGGGGACATTACCCTGAGACATTCCACCAACAGGGGGCATGGCTGACGTCAAACCAGCAGAATTCGGCACGACAGTTGATGGAACATTGTTCTGTATATTCTGCGATAAAAGCTGTTGCCGCGCTTGAGATTGATTGGACACCATTGGAATTGGTAGTTGCTGAACCTGATTTTGCATTTGGGGCTGCATGCTCTGGGAAGCTGCCAAAGATCGACACAGAGACATGCCAGATCCAGTCAGCAAATAAACACAAAGGGCAAATAACAACATATAAAGAAACAAATGAATAATAAATATATAAAAAAAAAAAAAAAAAGAAAAAAAAAAAGAAATCAACTACAAGGAAAGCAACAAAAAAAAAAACCTAGACTCTACAAGGAGAGAAGAAAAAGAAACAAAAAACCTGACTTCATACAGTAGTTTAACCCACAAACTTATCCAACCCAGAAAGAACCGGTATGTCATTACATGGCAGAGTCATGCTCGACGGACTGTACTTGGACGTATAACTAAAAAGAAACCGTGTAGCAGGAATTTGCAACCCTCTAAAGAATGAATGCAGTGGAAAAAACAGCATTTAAAACAGTTAGGCAGTTTCGGCACAGGAATACATCAAAATTGATAACCATTAAGCTATTTAGAGGATCAAACAGAAATATTCCGGGACTTGAACCACTGGGAAACTCAAGATTAAAGATCTAATGAATTTAAGATAAATAATAGATTTTCAGTTTCAAGCGAAGTACTAATAAAAATGGAATGATTTAGTTTTATTTTAACACATTGAACTTCATTTTGACTCAACCGTGGAAATCGTGTGGTGTTTGATCTGTTTAAGAATAGGAAGAATGAGGTAGGTGGTCTGATAAATCACCCAATTGATAAGCCATGAAAATAGAATGAATATCAAAGAGGAATTCAAGGACTCAAAAGAAAAGTGTGTCCTACTACAACAAGTAGGTGCAGTCAGTGTACCCAATAGACTATGTTGTTAAAGAGAAGCATCCGAAACATAAAATTCAAAATTGTCAAATTACGTTACTCTGCTGATATCAGTTTAAGTAATCAGTACTCACGCAAATTTAAAACTTGTAGGACCTATAAACCATGGTAAACACGTCAGTATTCAGCAATAAAAAAACTTCTTCACTTTCATATTTGTCATATGCTTTAGTTCATTCAGAGATTGGATCATTGACCTCAGGAGGTGGAGTGGAACTAATTAAGAGGTGCTGCATGGTAATTTATTCAGTATTCCTAACATAAATTCCACTTACAGGCATAGAAAGGTCCAAGGATTTGAAGACTAAATGGAATTCCTTGGACCAAGCAGACTCGAAAGCGGGACAGCAAAAAAGGGTCAAAGTGGTTGGATGAACAACCAGCAAGTCTAATTATTGAAAAACACTGCGAGAAGGTACTGATAACTCTCCAACTTATACCCCAGTGTCAAATCAGTACCTGAATTTTCTTAATTTGTTTTTGTCCAATAAGGCACTTGAATTTGAACTATTGATTTGGGATAAATAAAGCACTTAATTTCTAAATACCAAGATATTAACACCTCCGTCCAAATTTCAACTGAATGCCGTCTTGTTTCATCTGATGTGGTGCCGAAGGGGCGGAACTTATGCTTCAAGTTCTGTCCAGACATGCTTCCACACACAACTTAAGCCTTTCTCCTTCTGTACAACTGTTTTCATCCCTTTTTAAAAAAAAAAAGAAATTCCTGAAGGATAACATGGAGATACTAGAGGGTCTTCCTTGCAGTATTGCCTACCCATACATCGGACCAAAAGAGGAAGCTGATAATATGCATATCCCAGCTCTGGCCTTTCTTTGAGTGATTACTTAACTTCGCCTTTTCTCAGAGAGGCCGTTGATCATCACAAAGGAACCTATGAGCTGGGTGACTCTCCTTATTTCGTACATCTGCACCTGCAGTTCATTAGTCCACTCTTGAGTACCCTGAGTACCCGGCAGCTCCCCTTGCACATCCCGAGTTGGGGCTTCCCCCTGTCTTCAAGAGAGGAAGAACCACCAGCAGAATTTGTGCCTTGCTGGAGCTTGGGATACTATTGAGAGGGACATGTAGAAGAAACAACGAAGGCTATAATAGCCAAATTCAATATATACACCCACCCATGAATGGCCTTGACTACTACCACAATGATGCTCGATGAGCATGACTACTAATCTACTACCATAATTCTCGTCAGTCCACGAAGTCTTCAGGACCTCCTTCACACCTCGGCGATGACCTCCTTCACACCACAGTGACAGTCGTGTTTCCGTCTCCACTGACCACTTTAATTTTTGACTATATTCCATTTGTGGGAATAGACTTTAGGGTTTGAAAATGGGGCTGTGAATTGGGATATGTGCTCTCTATTTCAATAGGAAGAAAATAAGGGGTAAATAGAGCAATCATGTCGACGGTGCGATAAGTTGGGCCCTTAGCACCGCATCAGATGAAAAAATAGAAGTTAACGTTAAGTTTCAATTTGGATAGAACTGTTGTTTTTTCCAGATTTAGAAGTTAATGTGTTTATTTGTCCTTCGTGTTTTATTGGACAATAATATTGTTCAATTGTTGTCCTAGTGCTGGAGGGTCTACTGTACCTTTTCACAAAACCATTTGACATAATCACAAACACTCATTCTTTTCTATTTTTTACTTGCTCAGCTTTCAGAAGTACTAATATTGGATGACAAAGGGAAAAGTAATTCAAGAAGCAACAATCGAAGAAGGAGACATCAAATTCCAAGGAGCTAATGCAATGACTAACTGAAAAGTTTAGCAATTAGAATTTCTAAAGCAGACAAGTGCCCAATCCCTATAGTTACTGAAGGATGTTGTTAAGTCTTAAATGATCAATAGAAGAGCAACATGAAGCATTCAATATGATCTAAAACAATGCTCCATGTAATTAGCTTGGCCAGAAAAATATAATAATAATAGTATCAGTGGTGGTAATAATAATAATAATAATATTAATAATAATAATACTAATAATAATAGTAATAATAATAATAATTCTATCAAAGTAGCAACGTAGGTTTCTTTACCTGGATCTTGGGGGTTTTTGTTATTATTTGCAGCATTTGCCATGGGATTCTGGGATTTTGTCTCCATAGTCAGCATTTTCAAAGATATCTTCCGTAAGTAATCAGACTGTGAAGAACAGAGGAAAAAAATGTTAAAAGCCACCAGAAACCTTAGTTTCAGGCACCAAGTGTTCTGCATATAGTGAATTCAAGGGATAATAATGCAACATATACCTGGCTTGTTGCCGCAGTATAAATTTTTTCCTCAAACCTGACAGCTATCTTTTTGAGTTCCTGCAGACCCTCTTGTCCAGAGAAAGGAAGATGCCTCTTCAATGTCTCCATACTGTTCATTAAGCATTATAAGTTTAGTTCGATATGCACTTCACAGCATAGATTTAATATTTAAGTTTTCTTAAACCACTTAACCAATACTTTTGGATTCCCTACAGCATCTTGCTTAAAGATCATGGTAAGATTTAAACCACATTGTACATACTCACTGCCGAAAGTATACACAGAAGATCCAGAAGTTTCTACTGCTTCATTTCACTAAGCTTGAATATTTCATACCTCAGTAAAATAGCTCCCTACAGCAAATTGCATATATATGTGCGTGTGTGCGTGTGTGCATGTGTGCGTGTGTGATCACCATCTCAAATTACAGATAAATTGACAATGATTTGGTAGCAGATTCAATACTCGTCAGCACACTGTCAAATCTCTAACCTGAATCCTCCCCCAATGTTTGGGCTGGTCAGCCAGAAAAACACCATCAAAGATCACACATTTCAGGATCTAGATTTTCTACGTTCATAAAATATACAAACTTATCGGTCCTATCTACTTGTGTTCGATCCTCAAAATTACCAACAAAGAGATGCCATGCCATACTCCCGAGGAAGTTCTTAAAAATCAATGCTCAATAGTAATATCTAGATATGAGAAATCAACAACAGAAAGCGGCTTTAACCAATGAATCTCTTCTCTTAGTTTGAATTCATTAAGCGAAACATCGTTTCCAAAGTTTAAAACAGCAAAGTCACTACTTGAAGCACCTCAAAAACGTTCTAAAAAACGAAAAACATTCAGGAGTCGCCATACAGTAGTGAGGCAAGTTCTGAGAAGGTTACAGAGCATAAAAATCTATTATTTCTATAATTCACTAATCCATAACTTCTTCTCATTGACTTAGCAGCAATTCTTATTATTGGTGAACAAGTGGACAGTCAAGGTTGCAACTGGATCACATGAGGAATAATTTAGGTATTTGGACCTTCAATATATATTCATGTACAATTGCCAATTTTCCAATTTAAGTGAAAACAAAACAAAACAAGAAACAGTGTCCATTGTCGAAACATGTTAACTCTGTGTGATACCATCCAAAACGGCAAGACTTAGCCTCACGTTTTTCTTTTATCTTTTTTTAGATAGAAAACGAGGAAGCCTCGCTTTTCTTCTTTTCAGCTTCTCCATTAGATTGAGTTTAAAGCTAAAAGGTTCCCACACATATTTTACTTGTTTCCACCCATACCATATTACCACAGCGATGCAGTTTCGTTCAGTGCATATATAAAATTCTGAACCTCTACGTATTTCATGAATCTTCATGCACACAGCACATTAAAGCAATTGTCACAAATTTCCAAAGATTTTAGGCACATATTGGCGTACGTGCAAACAAATTTAGTAATATTTTCCAAATAATAAGGTATAAGAAAGAGAACCAAGTCTTGTCCCATGAAAATACATTAAAATCTATGTAATTCAACAAAGCTTATGAAAAAAAATATCTCATACATACTAAACATATTTGATCCAATCAGATGTTTGTTTCTACAACACAAACTGTAAAAAGACCAGCACTGACAAGAAATAAAAGACAAACAGATCTAGATAGTTTGTGTCCAAGAGTGGAGACCATATTATTGATATTAGTTCAAAACATAACAACGTTTCATGTGCAATCACATTGTCCATCATGCTACAATATCTCATTTACTTATTTCACCTTCATATGTCAAAAACACATGTGAGATGTGAGGAAAAAGGTTATTGTTTTAAGTGTCTGTTGAACTTCTTGTCATCATTCTCAGCAGCATAGGACAGATCACAGGTGGTTATAAGTGAAACCAAATCTACCATAATCTAAAAGCAGAGAACACTGCAGTATATACGTCCTAGAATAAGACACTCTACCTAGAGAACACTACAACTTACACGTCCTAGCATAAGCCACACATCTACAAGGCTAGTTGTTTAGAATCCCATTCACATTTCTTACACTATAAGAAATGGACAACGATTTAATTTTTTCCTCTCATCATATCACGCTGAAGAGGTCAAATCTCAAACTAATATAATTGAATACCAGTTGTTCCCTCAGGTCAACCAAAACAATTCCCTCAAACTAATATGATGTAATATCAGTTGTTCCTTCAGGCATGCACCATGGATTGCCTTACACATCCCATAGCTTTTATAGATGGTCAATGCTGGTTATTCAACTAAAAGACCACTTTGAAAATATTAAAATTGAGGTGCATTAATAAGAGAAATTTCAAAGCAACGCAAGATGAGTGATGAATTATTTTACATCTTGTTAACAATCCTCTGTCTGGACTCCTGATGCAGCTGAGTTCTCCAATCACCGCCTTCCATACCACCCGCTGCCACTGCCTCACCGCCCATAACCTGACCAGCGATTGGAACCTGCCCTTGGGCTGCCCGCCAATTATTGCTATCCATTTTCAGCTGAGAACCTGAAATTATTAGATTAAGCCATAAATTTCGAAGAAAATTAACAAGTAAAGCGAAAAAGAAACAAGCACCTGAAGAAAACTAAGACGTTTGAAATTAAAACTAGTTAAAATTCAGTTTATAATCTGCTGATTTGGAGAGAGTTTGACTTTGATTTTGACTCGGGGATTGAGAGAAATGCGAGAGAGGGGAAATTGGCGATGAATTGGGGGAGACGTGTTTCTTAAGAGTGAATGTTTGGAAGGATTCTTAAAAAAGCTGAGAATAAATTATGACATTCACAAATCACAATCACAATGATAAATAATTGATGGGGTTTAGGGCAATCTATCCGCCAACGGCGACAAATCAAAAAGGGTACTGGTAAACAAAAAAATCAAAAAAGGAAAAAGAAAATGAGTTAACGGGTTAAAATACTACTATTTATTATTATTATACTAATAATATCTAATAAACCTATTTCATTATAAATATATTATATTTGCATATTAAGATTAGTAGATGTCTAGTTTTTTATGTATGCAATATGGATCCTAAATTAAGTTTCATCAAAATATACTTTGTATCTTTTATCAAAATTTTCTTTTTTCTTTATTTTAAGATATTTTTTTTTTAACTAATTTACCTTTATTTTATAATCAATCGAACATTAATGTAAATAAAGTAAATTTGTATCATTTAACTTCTCCTCACAACAAATTAATCCAAACTAACATGAATGTAAAAGTAAAGTGAATAATTCAATTATTTTAAATAACATTTTTTTTTTGAATAATTTCACTTTTTTGTTATATATAAAAATATATCATAATTGACCTAATTAAAATTTTCTCGTGTTTAAAAATAACTATTTCATTTATATTTATGAAAATTTTATTTATATATGTGCAATGTGGATTTTAGGTTGAAGGTTGTGGAAGTATCTTAAAACATTAAAACGGAAAAATAATATAAAGAGATAAAATGCATGAAAAGATAAAGGTTAGACCATCTCCAACCCATCACAATAACTCTATTTTTGGGGGGAATTTTAGAGTTTATCCCCCCAACCACACTCTAAAACATCCCTCTATAATTGGGGGATGAACAGTGTCCCCCAATAAATAGGGGGACACTGTTCATCCACACAAAAACTGTATTTATACATTATATGCTCAAAATACCCCTAAATTCAGTTTTAACTACATAAATGTTATATTTGTATTTAATAATTTATCTAATTCAATTAAATTTAATTACCAAAAAAATTAGTTTAATTTTTTTTATTAATCTTGCATATTTAAAAATAATGAAACAATAATAAGATAAATTACTAGTTACATCAAATCGCAAGATAATTAACACAAGGGAGACTTCATTACAACAATATAAAAGAAAACAATGTTGGAAATACTAATTGCATAAATTGAAAAAAATTAAAAGCTTAAATTAAAACAAAATACAGAAAGCTTAAATTAAACGCATATGACAAACATGAAGAAAAAAATTTAGAATTATTTTTTTGTTATGGCAATGCTAGCATCTAAATTTGTTTGTTATGTAGAATTATTAATATTAATGTTTTATGTAATTTTTTATTTTCATGGTGTTGAATGCAATGTTTTATCTTTAAGTGTGAAATTATTAATTTTTTTTAACTAAAATAAATAGTGTGGATTTTTTTAATATGTAAAACATAAATAATTACTTCTAAATAAAATTAGAAGTAAGTAATCTTATTGTGTAAATTTTAGTGGAATAGAGTTGGGTTGGAGATGGTTTACACAAAACTGTAAATTTAGTAGGATAGAGTTGGGTTGGAGATGGTTACATAAAACTGTAAATTTAGTGGGATAGAGTTGGGTTGGAGATAGTGTACACAAAAACTATATTTTTAGTGCAAAATCCACACTATAATAGAGGGTGGGTTGGAGATGCTCTTAGTGAGTTGCCTCACGCTCAGCGCTATGTTTTACGTTCATAGCTAGACGTGTTATGGGAATTTCACTATAGTCGACGTCGAACGAACGATGCCCCACCACAAGCTCCACTATCAATTCTTTTCGGAGGTGTCTTCTCGTCCTGTTTTTCTTCTTTTTCTTTCCTCTTTCATTCATTCACCACATAGTCATCGGACCCTATAAACGGCTTCTTTGGCAATTCACATTCCGCGACGTACATGTGTGGTCATTCATTTATGAGCCAGTTTGTTGTATTATTGAACGTGTTAGTCAAGATTTTATTCGCAAGTAGGAAGTATGACTCGTTCAATCTTTAAGTCAAGAACAACTTTATGGTCATGTCGACCCTTAGGAAGTTCTTACCCATTATTTGGATGATGTTAAGATACTGAGGCTTCCACTCATCCAGTTTGAGAGATCTACCCTAGCCAAAGTGCTATTGGGGTTAACATGCCACCGATCCTTATTCTACCTCTCTCTTTCTTTGAGGCTACCTCTAACTGGTCAATGAGGTATGCACCAAGGGTTGCAAGGCTGGGCCCTCGCTATACACCACATGATGAATAGCTCGTTGACGTTCACCTTGATATCAGAATCTCGGGCGCATGCAATGTGGGACCGGGCTCGCTATATATATCAAAACATCGGGTTCTGAATCTCAAAGCAGATGTTCTCTCTCTCGTCGTGGTCTATCACTTCATCTAATATGTTCACTAATCTATCCCAGAACTTTTGTTTATCATTCTAGGGATGCTCGATGTAAGCCCCCGAACACTTCACTCCGTAAATGTCATCTAGATCAATATTAGTTAGTTCGTAGTTCTTGTTCTTGAGTCGGAACCTTATTTTGATAGGCTTGTTGGTGACATGTTCCCTTAGCACTTCAAAAGTGTTCAATATTTCCATTGCCACTCTTGGATAGGTCGGCCACCTTTCTTGCATCGCCGTGCCCTATCCACATCGATAGAACATAGCCATACATCATTGTAGGTTCCCATCTTTCTCACAGCTTCATCATCCGCGTATTGTGTCGGATGGTGCTCTATTTCCATCAATATATCCAAATTTTATCTCTGCTCAAGGTTTTAGAGAACCACTCCCCATTGGAGAACTTCTTTCACTGTTAGTTCCTTCTCTTTGGCAAGCACTTGGTTGGCTTCCTCTTCGTCGCACTTGTAAAAAAAACTCATTATTAGTTGAAGGTACATACTAATCATTCATCGCACTAAATCAATATGATTAGGAAAGTTTTCTCAAACCACAAGTGTACGGCTTGTGACAGAGGTAGTATAAGATATTGTCGAACCACAGAGAGGATGTTCTCGTCTAACACACTCTAGGTCAATTGATCAACTAAGTTAGGCTAAATAAAAAATTGTAGGGAATTAATCAATCACTAATCAAGCATCGATTAAACAACTAAATAATTAAAAGCATTCAAGAACTAAGTAAGGGGTTCCCAATGTCGGAACACAATTAAGTAGGTCGAGGCACGAGTTTGACTCACTATCTGTAAGACAATATTGCCCCGAATTCAGTTGCCCTCGATCTTTGGCAATCGTCCCCAATATATAATGATTTTAGCTTTGGGACTACAACACAACAAAACAATGCTTTCGGCGAACTACTCGACACTCGGGACTTTCTTTAGACTCGAATTTGGAAGGGCTAGAGGTGCTAGAATGTAAATGTAGATTTGTTGTTGGAGTGACATGAGCAGAATAGGGGGACTATTTTATAGTTTATGAAGAGTTGTTAACCCTTGGTGGCACCGGTTCGGCCTTGGTTATACTCGTTCGCTGGGTTGCACCCTTCCGCCGAACAGACTCACACCCGGTCATTGACCAATGCCCCATCTGATGATCGAGCCACGAATTCATGCCCACGCGTGAATCGACATGCTGGTTCGGTGACCCGGTCCGCTTCGGACACTGGTGGGTCAATCCAACCCGACTCGAATACGCGGTCCCGATGCTCCTCGTTCCACCTCGCCATGTATGCCACATCATCACACCTGACCCGGACCGGCTTGAGCAACCCGTTCGGACCAACTTGCTAAAACTTTGTCAATCCATCTTTTTCGCGACGACGTGTACTGAGAAGTGGAGAGTGTGCGACATGTGCGAAGTGCACGCCTGCTCGGGCTCGGTGTCCATTTAGTCAAAGGATAAAATCCCACTAGGGTTCATCATAAGAGAGCACCCTTGATAACTCCTAATCAAAGTGCTCCTCTAAATAAGGAGTTCCAAATCTCCCCATTTTTCTGTGTGGGAAAAATTACCACATTCTTCCTTAACTCTTCCAATTTTCCATGTTTAAGTTCATACTTGAGACATTAATATCTCATTCACCCAAAATTGATTTTGAGAATATAAATACACCAAATTCATCTACTCGAAATGTAAATTATGATTTTGCAACTTAATTCCATTTTCAGCCAATGAAATCTAAAGTTAGAATTGCTCAAAGATTGGTCAACACCAACCTTCCAAAGCCAATTTCCAACAATCCTCCACATGAATGACAATTATGCATGCACACTAAGACTGAAACACATGAAATTCTCGGGGAACCGCCATTGCATCGAGATAGGTAGCTTTTCGACTTTGAACCTTTCCTAGTGAGATGCTATCGGATGTACACGCTGCTCAATGAACACGATGTCTTAAACTGGCAGCTTTTTGTGTACACCAAGATAATAACATACACACAATGACAGTTATGATATCTTTCGATTCTCACGTTGTGTCCGTTTTGGCCGTTGACTATGGATTCATAAATGTTTAACTTGAAGTGGCGTCACTTCTCACTTATATAGGTTACCTTCTTTTAGGACTTAATCCAGGGGTAGTCTAAAACACTCTAGCGCATTTGGTACATGAGTAATTAAAAGCGTAATCACCTAACCTTACCACATATCATTAGGAAAGCACTTGGGCATCTGCGAGAATTTACTTAAAATTGTTCCAAGTGCACGAATGAACAGTTCATAACTTAGTTGTCTCATTGAACCAGAGTTGTGGAGAGATCTGCTTTAATCAATAGAATAAGACCCTCGAAATACTAAAGGATGTTCAAAAGAGATTGACCAGCTTGGAGAACAGACCAAACACATCAAAGAGAAGAGAAAGAGGATAGCTACCACCGTCTTTTGGTACAGAATCTCTTCTACATCAAAAGAAAAAAGCCACCAAAGTAAGAAGGGTGCCAACCGATAGTGAAAAGATGATACAATTTCTAAACAAGAATAATCTACCCAATAGATATGGATAAAGTACGTTTCAAGAATTTAGACGACCTTGCAGAATCCTTCGTTGAATTGGGTCTTGTAGATTTTAAAAGATAGGCCACAGAGAATAATATATTGGCAGGACAACAATTGATTCTAAGTAATACGCCTCAAAATCCAACTAATGCAGCAGAAAATATGGAATCTCATTATCCACCACCATATATCGATATTCCACACGTGGGAGATTTCATGATGTGACGACACATGTCATCCTACAGGAATAAAAAGAAGGAACCAAGGCCTAACTTCACTCAGACACCTTACGGGAAATCTCAATTGGATCCAATTAGTCCATAGAGATTGGTACTAAACCTGGATATATTGGATTTCAAGAATATAGAATTTCTCATCAATGAACGACTATCGACAATGTAAATTGCAGCGGGAACACTTCATCTGAATAAAGAAGGCTTTGTCTCACTTCTAAAAATAAACCTTGAAGGATCACTCAAAATTGCATGGGATTTCACTGACCCAACAATTAGAGGACAAGTTTGGGTAGGCGAATCATTATATGATATCATCTAGAAAATGGCTCAAATATTCAAAATCTGGTTTATTGGACTCCACTACTGCGAAGGGACTGAAGAAGAAAAGGCCAAGCGGTATAAGCAAGCACACTCTACAGCCTAGAATTGCATGATATTTGTTACGTAGATGAATTCACAAACTCTTCACAGAGTATATATGGAAGTCGAAGACTGATGAAAATGATGTTCTTCCATTATTCTTTGCCAAGATCCTAACTCCGTAGAGGAAAATGCTACTCAGGGTGTACCAGCCACCTACAGAGATGCATGGACAAGATTCAATGGCTAGGAGAATGTCATTTCTCAAAGTGAAACTTGCGAAGTGGTGTCATCAACGTCTCCAAAAGAATTACAAGATACTAAGAGGAATAAACAAAAGTGTTCATCTATGCTGTTTTGAAAATGACATTCCTACAATCTTAAAGGCCAACCATACAAGCAAAAATGGATAACAATGAGAAATCATCCTTATGCTAAAATAAATGGTAGCAAGATATTTGGATCTTCATGGAGACCCAGGAGGTTCTGGTCCAAACAGAAACCCCAAAGTGCAGTGGAGTGGATCATTCTTTTTGGCCAAATATGTGTTTCAGCTCTTTTGGGCTCGTTTTCATTTCTTCCCTCATTAGATGTCGTAAGCTTTTCACTATTTTTGCCTTAGTCACATTAACCTCTTAATTGTTAGGTTTAGTGATTTTATGCTCGTGTTCTGTTTGGGGAAGATTTTAAGTTTGAGGGACTATACTTTGCGATTTTATGATATGGTTCCTTCAACGTATTGGTGCTGGCAAAATAATTTAGTAATGTGTCTTTATTATTCCATATTTTACATGCATATTCCTAATTATTAGTCTACTTTTATATTTTAATTGGACTGATTAACTCTTTTTGTGTGGGAGATATTAATTTGGAGTTGGTGTAAAACTGGACGTAAATTGATATGTAGAATCTTTTGGGATAGTGATAGAGTAACCTTCAATAAAAAAATGAAAATATTGCCAAAATACAATTTTTTTTATGCAATTCACGAACTCCAAAATAAAAAGAAAAATGGAGGTAATATTTTATTTGGTAATAGCATTTATAAATTCTTACTTTGATGGTACTCTATTTAAGATATTATTAGGGTATTTAGCCCAATGTTATATTTTGCCATATATATCTAGTATTATAATTTGAATATTAATTTCATGTTGACTCAATCGGAAAAGAATTAGGCCGCAATACTTATTGGTTGGCTCGATCTGCATGATATGGAAACAATTTTAACATGCCAAAATTACTTATTAAATTTATAGGGCATTCCTATTTATACCACATTTTCCTCTTTATATACCACATTTTAATTATTTTTTATTTACATTTTACTTAATACACCACATAATATTACTCTTATAACCTTACCTAAAATTGGTGCAGCAACAAATTTCGTGTATAAATAATTAAACAAAAAAAATTCGTATAAATTGAAAATATCGAATCAAAATAACTTTGCAGCACAGTCTTTAAAATTCCTCTGATTCTCTCTTCAATTGTTTTATGCTTTCAAATTTGGAGTTGACTTTGACCTTCTCTAGTTTTGAGCTTTGACTTGAATAACGTTAATCCAAAGGCTTGAAAGTTTGATTTCGAATCAAACGGTCTTCTTGAATTAATATTCGAATAACAACTTCAGAGATCTTGATGAACACCAACGAACACCTTCGAATATCTATCTTGGAAATATTGATTGGAAGGGCTCAACACCTTAATCTCGGATTGAAAGTCATTTCTTGATGGACTTCTTGAAGAACGCCGAAGAACACTTGAAGTTGCCGAAGAACCTTGCTCTAAAATTCTTCACTTGCTTCTTCACTTGTGTTGTTGATGATTTTGGTGGAGAATGAGGCTCTATTTATAATTGTAGGATGGATAACCATAATGGGCTTGAGTCCGAGTGGAGCGATATGATCGGTCCCTACAAAACCTTTATCTTTAAGATAATTATTATATTCATTGTATTAATTTAATAATTACTGCAATAACTTAACACATGGAGCATTCTGATTGGTCCACCATGACTTGTTGTTTATCCTCATCTTCTTCGATAATTACTACATTAATTTGATTTAATTTAATGATACCTGCATCATCTAAACATGTCGCGACTTCCGATTGGTCAATAAAATATATGGCAAAAATTAATTAAATTGATTATTTAACTTAATAATTTTATTTAGTTAATTCCTAATATTAAAATTATCAATATAAATTGATTTTCAGCTTATATTTTATTACGTGACCCATTTTAATTGGATACAAATTTTGCGTATCAACAATTGGATTATCATCTTCTAAAACCTGTACAAGCTTTTGCTCCAGGTTGGGTAATCTAGCTCTTCCAAATCCGTTGCAGCCTTCCACAAATCGTCCATCTCTCAAAACAATAGCAGTGGCTAATCTTTCCAACAAGGATAGATTTATTTCCAAAAAAAGGAAAAGCGAATTCACAGATTTTATACATGTCAAACCACACAAATAGAAAGGCGAAAGCAAGTTCACTCACAGACACACACACATAATCGACATTGGAAAAGCATCAGTGTTGTTTAAGTGTACATTTAGTGTAGCTCGTTCACGAAGACTCCCAACGTGGCATCAGCTTCACAATTGTTCCCAATAAAAGCAGTAAAAAATTGTTTGTAAGTGAATGGTCTGTAGAGAGGATGAGTAGCAACTGCTGGCTGGATAAGAACCTCGTTTGACGGGATGAGGAATGTTCCGATGGTCGTCCGCGCCTCTTGCTTGTGTGTCATTACTCGATGAAATGGGCTCAAAAATCTTCCATTGCTGATCACCTGAGGAAAATATTTTGCATCAAGTTTGTGTTGCAAATTAATGTATGTATGTGTTTAGGTAGCTAGGGTGCAGGGGTGTACAGACCTTAAGTTGGAGTCCTGAAATGACAACAAGTGCATTAGGCATTGGTTCAACATTCATCCAGTGACCATTGTGGAAGACCTGAAGCCCTGGAACACTACACTGGTGAAGCATGCTTATGAGATTAGGATCAGTGTGTTGGGGCATCCCTAATGTCAATCTTGGATCTGGGCATGGAATATGATGATTCACTGATACCAGTTGTATTTTACTTACTTCACTCTCTAAATATCCACTACTAATCCCTAACCCTTCACTGATCATCTCCAGAATCCTTAACAGGAACTTCCTCGTTTCCACTGCATATGACCCCACAACTTCTCTGCAAATTCATAATCATTAAACTATTTTGGAACAAATTATTTCAACCGTACCCCTCATGGATGATTTTCACTATATCACCGTACATGAATATTATCGTGAAACTAGTATTGTGGTGATTATATTTCAGTATATGTCTTTAATAAAATCTAATAATTTATTTGCAAATATACTTTCTAATATTTTTAGAACATGAAAAATATGAAAAATAATAAAATAAGTATTTTATTAAAATCTTATAAACTTATAATTAATAGAAAGTAAAAAGAAATGTATAAGTAAAGTAAGGAAAAAATACAAGAAAATACAAAAAGTTGCGAATAAACAGCTTGCAAGTTCGCCGACTTTCCCCATTTTTCGTGGTTGAATCGTGGAAAAGGTTTAATGTGATGGGTAGGTACACAAATTTTGTATCTAATTAAAATGTGTTACATAATAAAAAAAATATTAAATATCAATGTTACATTGATTATTTTAATATTAGAAATTAAGCATATGAAATTATACATCAAATAGTCAATTTAATTAGTAATTTACTATATAATTTTTATGAACATATTGGAAGCTGCCGCGTGTCATGATGTTACTGAATTAAATTATATTAATTTAGTAATTATTCAAAAGATGATGGTAGATATCAAATTATCGTAAATTGATGAGAATGCTTCATATATCAAGATGTTATAGAGATCATTAAATTCATCAAATACCCGAAACTCGTAAATAGACATAATATAGAATGAATTTGCTAAGGAAGTTATGGGCGTCCACATGAATTGACTACTCAAATTGGACGAATTAGTATCAAAAGTAATGATGCCATGAAGTTCAAAGATTTGATTTGTTAAAAATCTTGATATAATGAGTAGTTACTAAATTAATAATATTCATTTAATAATTATCTCAAAGATATTTTTATTTTCACCAATTTCACAATACAAGAAATGCCAGCTTCATTCAAGATATTTTGTCCTTGAAAATCAAATTTTAGTCACTTTTGTTGTTAAATTTAACGTTATAAATTGAAAAAAAATTAAATTTGGTGCATATCAAAAGATCACGGTTCACCCAAATATCTCAAGACTTAGAGTTCTTTCTCTTCCAATTATTCCTTCTAAGACTCAGAGTCCTTGTTCTTTAAGTTCTTGAGATATATAAAGGTTTGATATGAAATTAAAGCTTTGAAGTTGTCCTTGTATTCTATGTCTGATATGAGATTAATGACTTGAAGCTGGCTCAACATTATTGAAGAATAAAGATTGTTTTGTAGAAGATCTAAGATGATTAATCTATTCTAAAAATTGAAGATATTATTTTTAAAGAGAAGAATCACAGAAGAACTAGAGATAGAAACTACAAAGTTGTAAAATTTGTAATTGAACAGTGAGGGGGGAAAGGGGTTAATAGTACCTGTATCTGGTGGGGTTTTGAGGCCAAAGGTGAATGTGTTCTTCCAATGGATGGCAATGGTGAGTGAGGTTATCTCTCCAGTAGTGAAAATCTTCATTGTCATAATTCAAAGTGCTGGAAAATATTCTGCACTTTTTAGTAATATCATTTGAATAAAAGGTGGATTTATATTGAGGTGGCAAGGCAAAAAAGTCTTTGAACACAGTCATGGTATCATCTAGAGGAATTCCATGGTTGATGACCTGAAAGAATCCGAATTGTTGGGTTGCATCAAGAATCTGTTGAACAATCTGTGGCCGATCCTGGGCAAGATCGATAAGTGGAACGTTGGCCATCACTGGAAATTGAAGCTTGGCAGGCCTTTTATCAACTGGGAATATGTACTTTTCAGGCACAGATTCCACAACCTCCGACCAGTTTGACATAAGAATCTCCATCGTTTTTCCTTCCATGTCAATGCCAGGCCACCATTAATACAATACAATTCTAGCTAGCCTCTCACCAAATGTCTTATATAATTAAGTAATTGCATATCTATAATACTATATGGAATACAATCTAGAATATAAAATCTCATACCCGTTTGAAATAGTGTAACTTGTCCTGTCCTAAAATAATGGTCTTTTTAGAAACTTTCACACAAATTAAGATAACGGAGAAAAAGTTAAAATAATTCCATAACTTTTTACTTTTTCGGATTTGGTCCCACAATTTATTATTTTTTCGATTTGGTCCCACATCTCACTCAATTATTCAATTTTGATCCAATTTTAACTGACTGATCAGAAACGGTCACGTGTTGACACAAATTTGGGAATTCCGACGACTTATGACACGTATCGCCGAAATTATGAGGTGAATTTTTTTTCCTTTTTTAATTAATGACACCTCACATATTTCAATTACCATGTCAACAATTTATTCTAAAAAAACCTGCATCAAATTAAAAAAAAATAATAATAATAAAAAATGAATACTCTCTCTTATACATCATAGCAATGCAAAAAAAAAAAAAAAAAAAAAAAAAAAAAAAGGCAAAACACATCGAAGAGTTTCATAATATATTACTCACACAAATTCATCACAGAAACGCGACGAACCCAAGGTATACCAACTGCAAAGTCAAGCCCTCGAATCTTTCTAACCCCTGTTCAATTGAACCCTTATTCGCGAGTTTTGAAAGGTGCTGCTGCGAGAATCTTTTTCGCTGCACGTTCGGTTGGAGTGGAGGATTGTGTTTGTCTGAAGGAAAAGAGCCATGGAGTGGCACCCCCCAACCATGGTAAAATCTTCTTTTTTTTATATGCCCAATTTTGTGTATGTGGCAATAGATTTAGCTTCTGTGGTAGCTTTTGTTTGTTTGGCAAATCTGAGTTGTAAGCCGCAAATTTGGTAATGATGGATTTGAGAGAGAAAAATTAGGGTTCTTTCTTGAAGAAGAACGAAAATGTGTCATATGAAGGAGAAGGTTTTCCTTTTCGTTTTTTACAGGGTTAGAGATAAGAATTTTCTATTTTTCTTTTGCATTTTTTTTAGAGTATAAGTTAGTTTTCCTAGAAAATCATTATCTACTTGTTATTTTCTAAATCTGATGTCTTCTAATAAAAGTATTAAAAGATCCACCTCATAAATCTAGTGACACGTGACATATATAAGTCGCCGGAATCCCCAAATTTGGGCCGGTGCATGAGACACATGTGGCCTTTTCCAGTCAACTTGTCAAAATAGGGTCAAAATTGAGCAATTAGTCGAGATGTGTGACTAAATTGAAAAGGTAATAGATTGTGGGACCAAATCCAAAAAAAGTAAAAAGTTATGGGGTCATTTGAGTTTTTTTCCCTTAAGAAAATTCATAGATTTATAGTATGCTCTTACTTAGTTCAATTATTATATTATCTTTTTAAAAATCGTATCTTTCTCTATCTTTTTAACACACTACAATAAAAATATTTTTGTCTACTATATTTTAGATGACAAATATTATCTCTAATAATAATTATATGTGACGACTTATCGTCACAAAATATTGTACAAATAATTTTTTTTAAAAAAAAAATTCTCCTAATCTAAGAAACAAGGAAAAAACCCTCCCCTCCCCCCCACGGGTGACTCGAACCCAGGACCAAAGGCAAAGGCTAGGTAGTAGATGCTCTGCCACTTGAGCTATCCAACTTCGTTTGTACAAATAATTTAAGGCCACTTTTAAACTTTTTCTAGTTACAAAAAATGCTTATATGCATTTGAAACAACTTTTTATCATCCAAAATAATATTTTTTGCTATTGAGTTATTGAGACAACTAGTTAGTGACACAAAATTGTTTTTAAAATTAATGTCGTGACGAATCATTATTTAAGATCACTTTTTTGCTGTCTCGAAAGACCATTTTTCTCATAGTGACAATATTTCTCCATTTCTAACTCACTTATAAAATTGGTAATATTGGAAGATTGGTGAAAATTTTGTCTCAAATTCCTATAAACAGTGATTATTTTAGGACAATTTATATGTTAGAATAAGAATTATTTTGGAGGAAGGGATTATATTTTATTTCCATTAATATAGAGGTGAGATGTTACTTTAATTGATAGCAGAAAGTGTGGAATGAATAAATTTGGGAATATATGCAACTGTAGTCATTCAGATAGTAGATAAATGATTTTTGCCTCTTTGACTTTTAAATTGTAAAAATACCCACTTTTGGGATGTTTACCCCATAATATATATATATATATATATATATATATATATATATATATATATATATAACTTTATTTTCTTATATTAATTCTGGATATATAATTTAGATTTTCGATCAAGTCCTACAATTTTAAAAAAATATCAAATTTCGATCTTATTATTTTTCACTATTCACGAAATTGATCCTCTAAATGAACACTCATGCAAGATACGATCTCGTGCACAAAAATGGTATCAGAGCCCTAGGTTTATTTAAGAAATCATGAATGGCTAAAGTCTTAGCAAATATCATCAACAAAATGGCTAAATTACTTAAAGTGGCTTTTGTTACAGTTGGCTACTTTGAAGGAGCCGAAGACGATAAGGACAGATGATACAAGCAGGCACTTCATATCTTCGAGTTATGTGATATTTGTCACGTAGATAAGTTCATCAAACTCTTCACAGAGTACAGATGGAAGTAAAAATGCATGAACATGACGTCATTCCATTATTCTTTGCCAAGATCCCAAGTCCATGGAGAGAAATGCTAATCAAAGAATATCAGCCACCTCTAGAGGATAGAATGGATACCGTGGTAAGAAGAATTTTTTTCCTCAAAATTAAGCTTGCAGAGTGGTGCTATTAAGCGGCGCTCCATAAGAATTACAAAAGGCTAAGAGGAATAAACAAAAGTGTTCCTCTATTCTGTGTTGAAAACGATATCCCTACTATTGTGGGAGGCCAACCATTTAGGCAAAAGAGGATAAAAAAGAGAAGTCATCCTTATGTTAGAAGAGATGGTAGCAAGAAATTTGGATCTTCATGGAGACCTAGAAAGTTTTGCTTCAAACAGAAGGCCCGAAGTTATAAAATGGCGCAGAGGTCAGGACCAAGCCGGAGAAGAGTTTCTTCCTCAGACTCAAATCAAATCAGCATGGGAAGATCATCAACAACAAGGAAAACTTTTTGAAGAGCTCATACAAAAGAAGTAGAGATAATATTTTATATCAGTCAAAATGATAACATATTTCCTTGTGATGTCCTGTATTATTTACAACAACCTTCATTGGGGAGATTTGAAGGACTTCTCCAGCTAGGAGAAATCGAGTTGATGATCCAAGGAATAACAAGGCGAGAAAATGAGCGTTTTATTCTTAGACTAGAATTTCTCGAAGAGCACAAACCTTGGGAAAGACAGCCACATAGAGTGGTGTTTACGGTGCCTCATAGAAAAATATCAGGATCTATGATATTCTCGAGGAACTTGGCCAGCTGTAATGGCTGCTAGTTCATTCTCGATATACATCTCCATAGGGATGTTATATGAAAAATATTGAGCGAAATATTTCGCGGCTTACATTGACTCAGGCACAGGAATATGCACAACCAAGCCAGAAATCTTTCCTACATGAATGGGAGAAGATCTACTGGCTATTGCAGGAAGAGATTTCTCAAAGAGGATTCTTATCCTCAAAAGAGGAATTAAACAAACGAAAATAATGATCGGAGGAGCAGGGGATACCCCATGGTACAAAGTCAAGACCCCAGCAATTTATTTCCATGATACAGGTGCAGATATTCTGTTAGGAAACAATTTCCTACAGACATTTAAGCGGTTTACTCAAGAGAATGAAACAAGAAGACTTATTTTTACAACCATATGTGATCATAAGATCATTGTTCAGAGATTAAGGGAGGCATTTGATCGGAAAATGCCCATTAATTTTCACAACAATCGTGGTGATGAAGAAAAATATAAGTCACCTAAAGGTGAAGGATCATTGAAGATACAGAGATGCCCTCCTTCAATGTCGAGCCGAAACACTAGGAGGAGACAGGGATGAGCGAATGTTACATGAGACAATCCAATTCCTCAAGGTGTCTATGGAAGCATGTCCACAACTTGATGTCACTATAAAAGAACAAATATCTCTTGAAGATGTCAAGAAGAGGATAAAAGAGGAATTTCAATGAAGATTCTCAAGCATGGTGGAACAAAAATGAACTCAAGGCAACTTTGAAGGTGAAAGCTAGAAAAGAAAATGAGTTTGTTCGATACAAACTCATCCTTATGAATCAAGTAGCTGAGGATATGAAGAAGATACTTAAGGAACATCTAGACCTTAAGTTGATATCAGAAGGAATCTCTCCATACAGCAGCCCAGGATTTCTAGTAAGAAACCATGGAGAAATGAAGAGAGGGAAGCTAAGATTGATGATCAATTACAAAAGGATGAACAACATCTTGGAATTCAATGGATATTATATTCCAAGCAGAGAACACCTGGCAAACTGCATCAAGGATGCGAAGGTATTCTCTAAATTTGATTGTAAATCTGGTTTATATCAGATTGAGATAGAAGATGCCAACAAGAAGTATACAACTTTTTCTACACCACAAGGACATTATATCGGGGACGTGATGCCAATGGGATTAGCAAATGCCCCCAGATATACCAATGAAAAATGGATAATGTTTTTAAAGGTTATTTTAAATTCATATTCGTGTATGCCAATGATAAACTCATTACCCCAAAGAATATGAAGAAACATATCAAACATCTGGAAGTCTTTTCAAAACTTTGTCATAAGCAAGAATTGATGCTATCAGAAAAGAAAGCAGTAATCGCCACTAGGCAGAGCGAGTTCCTTGGAATCGAGATCGATGAGTCTCGAATTATCCTTAAAAACATACAGTGGAGAAGGTGCAGGGATTTCTGAAGGACCTCAAAGACAAGAAGCAACTCCAGAGTTTTCTTGGAGTTGTCAATTTTGCCGGGACGTTTATAAAAAACCTTGCAAAATAGAGGAAGGTGTTCAGCCCATTGTTAAAGAAAGATGCTGATTTTAAATGGTAAAAGGAACACAAAAAATCAGTGTTACAACTAATAGTGATCTGTAAAGACCTTCCAAAGCTTGCAACCGAATGACGAAGATGAATTTGTACTCTACACAAATTCCACTGCTCATTGATGGGCGGCAGTGCTAACCAAAGCAACCCCTAATGGAGAAGTGTCAGGTAGATACTGCAACAGTCCCTTTGCAGAAAACGAAGCAGCAAGATGACATATCAATGAGAAAGAAGTCTTTGCAGTGCCAAAGGCTTTCAGAAAATGGTCTTTATTCCTACTGCCTAAGAAATTCATTCTGAAAATTGATAACACGAGTGTTAAAGCTTTCTTAACAAAGATGATTGAATATAAACCTGAGAAAGCTAGATTACAATAATGACAAGCTAATTGTCAATATTTTGATTATGAAGTTGTCATTGTAAACTCTCACGAAAATGTTATTGCAGACTTTCCAACGAGACATGGAGTCCAGTGAAGCCAACTCCATCCTAACAGGATACAGGCATTTCCAGAACACCCATGAATGGCCTTGACTACTACCACAATGATGCTCGATGGGCATGACTACTAATCTACTACCATGATTCTCGTCAGTCCATGAAGTCTTCAAGACCTCCTTCACAGCTCGGCGATGACCTCCTTCACACCACAATAACAGTCATGTTACCGTCTCCACCGACCACTTTAATTTTCGACTATATTCCATTTGTGGGAATAGACTTTAGGGTTTGAAAATGGGGCTGCGAATTGGGATATGTGCTCTCTATTTCAATACGAAGAAAATAAGGGGTAAATAGAGCAATCATGTCGACAGTGCGATAAGTTGGGCCCTTAGCTCCGCATCAGATGATAAAATAGAAGTTAATGTTAAGTTTCAATTTGGATAGAACTGTTGATTTTTTCAGATTTAGAAGTTAATGTGTTTATTTGTCCTTCGTGTTTTATTGGACAAAAATATTGTTCAATTGTTGTCCGAGTATATAAGCTGGAGGGTCAACTGTACCTTTTCCCAAAACCATTTGACATAATCACAAACATCCATTCTTTTCTATTTTTTACTTCCTCAGCTTTCAAAAGTACTACTATTAGATGATAAAGGCAAAAGTAATTCAAGAAGCAACAATGAAAGAAGAAGACATCAAATTCCAAGTGAGCTAATGGAATGACTAACTGAAAAGTTTAACAATTAGAATTTCTAAAGCGGACAAGCGCACAATCCCTATAGTTACTGAAGGATGTTGTTATGTCTTAAATGATCAATAGAAGAACAACACGAAGCATTCAATATGATCTAAAACAAGGCCCCATGTAATTATCTTGGCCAAAAAAATATAATAATAACAATATCAGTGGTGGTATAATAATAATAATAATATTAACTCTATCAAAGTAGCAACATAGGTTTCTTTACCTGGATCTTGGGGGTTTTTGTTATTATTTGCAGCATTTGCCATGGGATTCTGGGATTCTGTCTCCATAGTCAACATTTTCAAAGATATCCTCTGTAAGTAATCAGACTGTGAAGAACAGAGGAAAAAAATGTTAAAAGCCACGATAAACCTTAGTTTCAGGCACCAAGTGTTCTGCATATAGTGAATTCAAGGGATAATAATGCAACATATACCTGGCTTGTTGCCGCAGTATAAATGTTTTCCTCAAACCTGACAGCTATCTTTTTGAGTTCCTGCGGACCCTCTTGTCCAGAGAAAGGAAGATGCCTCTTCAATGTCTCCATACTATTCATTAAGCATTATAAGTTTAGTTCGATCTGCATTTCACAACATAGATTTAATATTTAAGTTTTCTTAAACCACTTAACCAATACTTTTGGATTTCCTACAACATCTTGCTTAAAGATAATGGTAAGATTGAGTAAACCACGTTGTACATACTCACTGCCGAAAGTATACACAGAAGATCCAAAAATTTCTAATGCTTCATTTTACTAAGCTTGAATATTTCATATCTCAGTAAAATAGCTCCGTACTGCAAATTGCATATATGTGTGCGTGTGTGCGTGTGTGATCACCATCTCGAATTACAGATAAATTGACAATGATTTGGTGCAGATTCAGTACTACTCAGCACACTGTCAAATCTCTAACCTGGACCCTCCCCCATGTTTGGGCTGGTCAGCCAGAAAAACACCATCAAAGATCACACATTTCAGGATCTAGATTTTCTACGTCCATAAAATATACAAACATATCGGTCCTACCTACTTGTGTTCGCTCCCCAAAATTACCAACAAAGAGATGCCATGCCATACAGACGAGGAAGTTCTTAAAAATCAATGCTCAATAGTAATATCTGGATATGAGAAATCAACAATAGATAGCGGCTTTAACCAATGAATCTCTTTTCTTAGTTTGAATTCATTAAGCGAAACATCATTTCCAAAGTTTAAAACAGCAACGTCACTACTTGAATCACCTAAAGAGCCAAAGCAACTAAAAAGCGTTCTAAAAAACTAAAAACATTTAGGAGTCACCATACAGTAGTGAGGCAAGTTCTGAGAAGGTTACAGAGCATAAAAATCTATTATTTCTATAATTCACTAATCCATAACTTCTTCACATTGACGTAACATCAATTCTTATTATTGGTGAACAAGTGGACAATCAAGGTTGCAACTGGATCACATGAGGAATAATTTAGGTATTGGAACCTTCAATACATATTCATGTACAATTGCCAATTTTCCAATTTAAGTGAAAATAAAACAAAACAAGAAACATTGGCCATTGTCGAAACATGTTAACTCTGTGTGATACCATCCATAATGGCAAGACTTAGCCTCACGTTTTTCTTTTATCTTTTTTTAGATAGAAAACGAGGAAGCCTCACTTTTCTTCTTTTCAGCTTCTCCATTAGTTTGAGTTATAAAGCTAAAAGGTTCCCACACATATTTTACTTGTTTCAACCCATACCATATTACCACAACGATGCAGTTTCGTTCAATGCATATATAAAATTCTGAACCTCTACGTATTCCATGAATCTTCATGCACACAACACATTAAAGCAATTGTTTTTGCAAAATGTAACACACAAATTTTCAAAGATTTTAGGCACATATTGGCGTACGTGCAAACAAATTTAGTAATATTTTCTAAATAATATGTTATAAGGAAGAGAACCAAGTCTTGTCCCATGAAAATACATTAAAATCTATGTAATTCAACAAAGCTTATGAAAAAAAATACTCCCTCCGTCCCGCTCTAATTGACCTACCTTCCGTTTTTGTTTGTCTCAATCTAATTGATCAGCCCTAAAATTGTAAAAAAAGTCAACACTTTAAATCCCTACTTTCATTTTTTTTACAAAAATGCCATTCAGATTTTTACTAAACACTAATTAATTATCACAAAAAATTAATTAAACCTTAATTAACTATACACTTAATTAATCATAACTCTACATTTTTTTATAACACTCAAACCCATTTACACCCAAACCCAAACCCATTTACACCCGAACCCTACATTTCATCAAAAATTCCCCTCCCCCCCACACTCACCCTCTCGTCTTCTCTCTCTCTCTCTCTCTCTCTCTCTCTCTAAGAACCATCTGAAAAACCCTAAACTTTTCTGGGTTTGTGTTCTTCGAACTCGATCGTCTCTCTCACTCTCTTGTCTTCTCACCCATATCATCCTCTCACCCTCTTCGTTATCATCTTTCTCACCCTCTCATCTTCTCACCAATATAATCTTCTCACCCATACAATTTTGAAACCCTAATCTTCAGGTTTTCTGGGTTTTTGTTCTCTGATACTCTTTTTCCCCCGATTTGGCCAGATCCACACGTAATCTGGTTGATTAGCCCGATTTCAGTGCTTTGATTGGTGATTTGGGCTCGAGAAGACGAGAAGTGCCGGATCTGTTCATCTATGGAGATCGAGTTCCCTGACTCGCTCGAGGATTATGTTTACGACTCAGACGAGTCGTTTGTGCCAGATACCCAGTTCGATGAGGACGAGGGAGTGGAAGCTCTCCCTCCTGGGATCGAGGAGCCCCCCTCCCCCCCTGATTCACTTCTGGCAATATTCCCTAGAAATGCAATGGCACATTTACGAGTCCGTTGCAATCTGGTCTCGTTGGTGAAGAGGTTATTTTTTTGACTTTTTTGCTGATGAAGTTTGGGGGTCTTCTGAAAACCCTATTTTGTTGATGAAGTTTGGGGGTCTTCTGAAAATCCTAATTTGTTGATGAAGTTTGGGGGTTTTCTGAAAACCCTAGTTTGTTGATCAAGTTGTTCTGCTGCCTGCCTGTTATGCTGAAAATGATGAAATTTGATCGCTATTATATGCATGTGTGTTCTGTCTTTGTTGTTTGGTAGCTTAATCAAAATTATGATTATTTTTGCTTGATGATTGATGTTATAGTTGCCCAATAAAAGGCAGTTTCATCGCATTTATGCTGAAATTGACCTTGATTTAAAAGCATTTGTGTAGCTTAATTTGGTCAGTCCATTTGTCCAAACTAATGTTGCCTTTTGGCTTGATTGGTGGGTAATTAGGTCAACCCCAGTGATGAAACTGTTCTGAGGGGGAAAAAAAATGAATCACTTATTTTCATTTGATTCATGTGTTTACAGTTTAAGTAAAATGAACACTTTCATCAGTGTTTACACTCTAAACAAATGCAAAAAAACTGCATGATCGATTAAAAACTAATCTACCAAGTACCCCAATTCTCCCATAATCCCTCCATCAAGCTCTTCTCCCATTTAACCCTGCTCTATCAAGTGCTCGATGGTCTGCCTAACAAGCTCTTCCTCAACATCTAAGGCTTGAGGTAGTGCATCAACTCTTGCTAGTGCAACATTTCCCATATGTGGCAGCTTATAACTAGTCCCTCCTTTGTCTTTCATTATCTCCACCATACAGCCCTGCAAACTTAGAAATATGTTGTCCAATTTAGCTGAATTAAGGTCCTCAAATGATTTGAGGACATTAGACACCAAGTCATCCACATTATAGCTGCGTGTCTCAATTTGTAGTTATTGAATGACTCTAAAAGAGCCTAAATCCAGCACATTGGTGTCCGGTGAGTTAGGTGGTTGAAACATCAGCTTGATGTCAAAAGCATCAGTTGTTGCAGCCTCTCTAAACTCAAGATTTGTGTCCATTAGATGCAGTATTTCGTTATCTTGCTGAATTATGATTGTTTTGCTTGCATTGCTTGGCCATTTTGCTTTGATTGCTGGAATAACCTAGTTCGAGTAGCCAAATAATGAAACAAAATACAATTTATCACAACTTTAATGTTTTGTAAAGTCATCAATTTCAGCACATTTTTTCTAAACCTTAAATGTGTTAAATTTTGAAGACTTACTGACATTAAGTCACTAAATGATGTATTTTTTTTTATAGTGAGTGAAAGAGTCACCTTTTCCAATAGGTAGCTCTTTATCACAACACTATTTACCGAGTCGATTGGTTTTGTAACCATTGTCCCTCGTATTCTGTTTGCATTGTTTCTGATGACAGACTCTTGTTTTGTGAATGGGAACTTACCAATCTTCCCATAAAAAACAAGTTCACCATCCTCTAAATACTGTGGCCGAGCTACTGCACACATGAACATGACCTTCGGGATGAACCGTTTGCTTTTACAGGTCCGATATGGTTCTTCTTCGCCTTCTAGTTTATATGCTCGCTCGGTTGCCCTTTGCATATAGAATCATTTTTTGTCTATGTGTATGACATTATGCATCCTTTCATATTTGCATTTCATGCTAATTGTGACCTGATGCAAATAACAAAGGTTGTACTTCAGCCTTTGTATTTTATTTGTCTCAGTCAATGTTGGTTTTATTGAGTTGGTATGAGCTTTAACCTTACCTACCTTGATCCATCTCCCTATTTGTGACTTACTGACCTCTAACTCCTTTGCTAAACGCCTGATTGTACCCCTCTTTTCGAACGGTATCGTCTTCATGGCAACTTCGTCTAGTTTTTTAATACTATACGAAGGTTGTCGGGGCCTTACCGTCGGAAACGAGATGAGAACATCTTTTGAAACTTGTTTTTTCGCAGCTTGCCAAATGCGCCGAACCGTTCGAACTGAAACTCCATATGATGCAGCCACTTCCTTAGTGATTCCGTAATTCAAAATGTTGTCTTTGTTGTTCAAAAGAAGACGTTGAGCTATGTGAAGTCGATCTGATGGAGCAACATCTTTGCCTTTCTCGTGATTAGGCATTCCGTAATTTCTGTAATTTTTTTTTTCTTGTTGTAACAGTTAGCCAAAAATGCATTCAATGCATTTGTTACCCTATTTATAGACTTATCTAAGTGTCAGGTGAAATTTAGGGGGAAATTTTCAAATGTAATCCCAAAGAGTTTGGGAAATTGACTGTGCTGTAAATTTCAATTTTTTGGAGGAATTTCTCCCCCAAAAAATTTCAATGAAAAGTTTCGATCTTTTTTATATATATTGAATGCATCAGTTTTTTTTTTTTTTTAGATTTTCTGTTTTTGTAAGCTTTTTTGTTTTTTAAATTAAGGTTAAAACATGAAAACATGGTAAACACGGAAATTTGTTTTGTAATATCATAAAACGTACTGTTCATTCACGTTTAAAAATATTAGGCCCCATTTGGATGGAGGGATTTGATTTGTCAAGAGATTTAAAATGAATAGATTTCAAAATCTTTAGATTTGAAATCCATGGACTTGAAATCCCTTGTTTGGATTTATGGTGGATTTGTGAAAGGATTTTTAAATCCAAAATTTTCAAATCCATTATTTGGCAAAAAAAACTGATACAATATTTGTAAAATTCAATTTTTTTCTTTAAAGTTTAAACTAACAATTTATATTTTTTATTAAATAAAATAATATTTATCTACATCTAAATTAACCGAACATTTTTTTTTTCAATTATATATATACACACATATATACATATTATGTATTTTATATCCCAAAAAATTATTGGGAGCATTTCATTTGAGATAGAAAAAAAATTAAAAAAATATTAGGAGTATTTTATTGGAGAACGAGAGGAAGAGATAGCGATAAGGAGAAGAGAAGAAGAGAGAGAGAGAGAGGGGGGGGGGGGAAGAGAGAGAGACAGAAGTGAGAGAGAGGAGGGATTTGTAAATGACTACATTTGTCAAAGGATTTGAAATCCACCCAAATATAATGTAAAATGGAGAATCTCAAATCTTAAATTTCTAAATGAGTTGATTTAAAAATCTGAATTTACAAATTCACTCATTTAGTATTTTATCCAAACAAATGGAGTGGATTTGATAGTGAATTTATAAATCCATAGCACAAATCCTTTCATCCAAATGGGGCCTTAGGGAATTGGAGGGAATGGTTAAAACGCTAATCCTTCCCCAAAAAAGTTAGTGAAATTTAAAAAAGTTAACAAAACATCACACTCAACTGATAGAATAATGTAAGCCCGGTAGCACAGAGGGGAAGACTTATTTTACTAATGGAAAAAGCCTGTTTCCGGCCGATATGCTCTAAGAAGTAGAACCATCGTTTAAAACGAGGAATTTCGGTCATAGCTTTTGTTTTGACTTTATTAGCATTAGCAATGGTTGAGGTTCTCTCAGATAACTGATAGAAGAAGCATAAAAGAGCCCTAAATTTTCAGACTATGTCCGTGCGCTACTTATTGACCAAACTTAAGCCCCTTCCTTAAGTAAAAGGTATGGACCTTTTTTATAGTTTTGGGGTCTTAGTCGAAAGTTTGGCTCTTGTTTTTCGTGTAGTCACAGCTTTTCTCGATACTGACTTTCTTGAATATAAAAAAAGAGGATATCCTAAGAATTCCCCACCTACAACTTTCAAAGGTATCGGGCTAACATGCCAGAGACAAGCGGTCTACGATCAACTGAAAGTACCCCGCCGGTCTCCCAACTGGGTATATCACCCCAAGTAGCGTAGCAAAGCGCAAGAGGCACCTGTGTTCGCAGAAGATGCTAACGAAGCCACAAAAAAGACAGATCTCCCAGCCCAACAAAAAAAACAATGCTGACAAAGATGTCCCGGCTCAGCAAGATCGGGTTAAGCGAATACATATGAGAGCGGATCAAGCAGCTCTGCGAAGAGCTCAAGTTGATGTATGGTCGGGTGATAGCACAGTTCTACGCGGCAGCAAGCTTTTAAAGATTTATCCAATAGGGGGGGTGCTTACCCTTAGATCATCGTAACTTTTAACAACTGGGAGCGGTTGATCTACATTGCTTGTCGTGTTGTAACAATGAGTCCGCATCTTCTTAGGACATTGTTGTCGTTAGTTTTTTAGTATGCCGGGGCGGGCCCGACCAATTGGGGTTTTATATTTTTTACATTGATGGGCGGATATTTCAGAGCAGGTAGGGCCAGATAGCTCCGCTGGGATGAGAAATTCCATGGCGGAACAGATGCATAAGAAAGGGTAAACCCCATTCTGATAAAACAGATGACCAAACATACAGAAGCTCAACGTGAAGACAGAGCGGACAAGTTACCATATGATGAAAGAGAATGGGTTGTCAATCTGGAACAAGTGTATGCTAAAAGACGGCTGGTTAAGTGCTAAATCATAGGCACAATCCCTAGCCCGATCGCCTAGTTTGTAGGTTGGGGAATCGATTGGATTACGACGCTGTCACCGAAGTGCCCGCTCTACGAATAAGGGATAACTTGACACATTGGATAGTTTCTTAAAACATTATAAGCTCTCTTTCTAGAAAGAAAGAAAAGAAATGGCATCTACTCCACCTTACACTAAACAGGCGGCATAGCAAGATCTTGGTTGAATTAAATTGGTAATCTTGGATTACTTTGTCTAGATTGGCTTCTCTCCTCGATTGAATAACCACTGTCTTCTATATCCATATTTAATGGGGAAAGGGACCTCTTCCTTTTTCGCCCTATGCCTTGGCCCGGGGGCTTCCCTCTAAGGCTGGTCTCGTCCCAGCGTACCACGACGCTTGGTCGAATGCTAAGCCAATGCCAGGGTTGGAGCTTCCTTCCCGACAGAGGCTCAACACGAACACAGGTTCGGATGTACACCGAAAGAAGGCGCACAAAGAGTTCCCTTTCTGTTTATGAATGCGAGGTCGAATTCGGAACCCCATGAATGAACAAAGAATGAACAGCACACTTTTCCAATTTGACTAGATGCGACTGCTCAAGTGATGCACTCACTAGACGTAATCCTGCTCCCGTTCGGGCAGGGCCAAGGTTTAGAATCCATCAACAGATGCCTCCACATAAGTGGGAGTTGAATTATGATTACCATGTAAATCCATGTCTCCTGACAGATAATCCATGGTCAATATGGAAGAAACCTTTGAAAGAGAAGACAGAGGTACAGGAATTCCAGTCCAAAGATGAAGTCACAAACCAAGCTCAACGGGAGACTACTCCAGATAAATTGGTCAATCAAGAGCAGATGAAGGTTTATTCTGCGCCAACATGTAGAACTATGCCGGGCAGGCGGGAAGGCCGTTGCGTATGAATGCCCCCTACTAAATAGCCGGTTGGGCTAGGGAGGTTGTTCTGCTGCTTCGGCCATAAAGCCAGAGAACCTACATTATTCTATCAGTTATCTAAGAGAACCTCAACCATTGCTAATGCTAATAAAGTCAAAACAAAAGCTATGACCAAAATTCCTCGTTTTAAACAATGGTTCTACTTCTTAGGGCATATCGGCCGGAAACGGGCGTTTTCCATTAGTAAACTAAGCCTTCCTCTGTGCTACCGGGCTTACACAAAAAGAACAGTTTGTTTCTACAACACAAACTGTAAAAAGACCAGCACTGACAAGAAATAAAAGACAAACAGATCTAGATAGTTTGTGTCCAAGAGTGGAGACCATATTATTGATATTAGTTCAAAACATAACAACGTTTCATGTGCAATCACATTGTCCATCATGCTACAATATCTCATTTACTTATTTCACCTTCATATGTCAAAAACACATGTGAGATGTGAGGAAAAAGGTTATTGTTTTAAGTGTCTGTTGAACTTCTTGTCATCATTCTCAGCAGCATAGGACAGATCACAGGTGGTTATAAGTGAAACCAAATCTACCATAATCTAAAAGCAGAGAACACTGCAGTATATACGTCCTAGAATAAGACACTCTACCTAGAGAACACTACAACTTACACGTCCTAGCATAAGCCACACATCTACAAGGCTAGTTGTTTAGAATCCCATTCACATTTCTTACACTATAAGAAATGGACAACGATTTAATTTTTTCCTCTCATCATATCACGCTGAAGAGGTCAAATCTCAAACTAATATAATTGAATACCAGTTGTTCCCTCAGGTCAACCAAAACAATTCCCTCAAACTAATATGATGTAATATCAGTTGTTCCTTCAGGCATGCACCATGGATTGCCTTACACATCCCATAGCTTTTATAGATGGTCAATGCTGGTTATTCAACTAAAAGACCACTTTGAAAATATTAAAATTGAGGTGCATTAATAAGAGAAATTTCAAAGCAACGCAAGATGAGTGATGAATTATTTTACATCTTGTTAACAATCCTCTGTCTGGACTCCTGATGCAGCTGAGTTCTCCAATCACCGCCTTCCATACCACCCGCTGCCACTGCCTCACCGCCCATAACCTGACCAGCGATTGGAACCTGCCCTTGGGCTGCCCGCCAATTATTGCTATCCATTTTCAGCTGAGAACCTGAAATTATTAGATTAAGCCATAAATTTCGAAGAAAATTAACAAGTAAAGCGAAAAAGAAACAAGCACCTGAAGAAAACTAAGACGTTTGAAATTAAAACTAGTTAAAATTCAGTTTATAATCTGCTGATTTGGAGAGAGTTTGACTTTGATTTTGACTCGGGGATTGAGAGAAATGCGAGAGAGGGGAAATTGGCGATGAATTGGGGGAGACGTGTTTCTTAAGAGTGAATGTTTGGAAGGATTCTTAAAAAAGCTGAGAATAAATTATGACATTCACAAATCACAATCACAATGATAAATAATTGATGGGGTTTAAGGACGAAAATATCGGTAATTACGAAGATATCGATATTTCAATTTAGAAATGCCGGAAAATGTATTAAAACAGATGAAATATCGGCGCAATTTTTTTAAAAATGCCGGAAAATGTATTAAAACAGATAATTTATCACGATATTTTATAGATTGTTATAAACCTACTTAAATTCAAATATTTAATCTAAATATTGAGTGAAATTCACATATTTACAACTAGTTGAGAAATAATAAACAATAGAAACATTATCAAGCCACACAAAATACATTATGAACTCTTATTATCATTAAGGATGTTCAAGTATTTTACCATAATATTCTAATTTATTAAATCTTTGGGCTGCATTAAGAAAACTTAGTGGATTGCGAATAATTTAGAAATTTTACAACTAAGGCTGGATTAAGAAAATTTTACCAAAATTCACCGAAATTTCACCGATATTAATCGAAATTTCACCGAAATTAATCGAATTTTACCGAAATTCACCGAAATTTCACCGATATTAATCGAAATCTCACCGAAATTAATCAAATTTTATCAAAATTCACCGAAATTTTGGTAAAATTTCCACGAATTACAACAAATTATACCTGAAGATAGCCCAAATCGAAATTTTCGGAGATTTCGGAGATATTTCGGAGAAATTCGGAGATTTCGGAGATATATCGGAGATATTCTGACATAAATTTATTACATCCGAATATCGTTTCGGTATCACCAAAAAAGAGAGATATCGGAGAGATATCGGTGAATATCGGAGATATTTTAATCCTTGGGTTTAGGGTAGTCATCCACCTAGAGTTGCCCAAACGAATCCCAATTCCGGTTCTCAGTTTAGAACCGCCGATTCCGGAACCGCGGAATAGGGGAATCGAAATCGAACCGTGAGCTACACGATTTCGGTTCCACGGTTCCTCCGATTCCGGTTCGGTTTCGGTTCCGGTTAGGACCCCTTTTTTTTAAGTTTATTATTTTTTTAATATATTATACATAAATTTATCTCTCCAAATTTTAAAAAATAAAACGGAAATTTAAAAATATTGAACAATAGACAAGAAATTTGTATTAATAATAAATTTAATAAATACAAATTCGGATTCGATAATAAAATACAATCACATTCAATTCAATGATTCAAATTACAATTTTTTTATTACAAGCTAAAATCTAAATCTTACAAGACTACAAGTTACAAGGAATGTTGGAAAAGGAAAAGGGAAAAAAAAATTGGGCTTGAGTTTTAATTTAAGTAAAAAATTAGTAATTAATTTTTAACTTAAAATAAAATTGCCTACGTATCATTCACCGACCGGCCTTTAGTGAATGAATTAAAGCTCATGTAGTTCTTCTTACCTTGCTTACCTTTCGAAGGTGATCTTGGTTGTGGTTGGTTGAAGAGCATTGCCTCCTTCCTCGGATGAACCGGTTGAAGTTTTCCACGGGACGTAATCTCCCTCTTCGTCAAAGTCGAAGTCTTCTTCTTGTTGTCTTTTTTTGGCCTTTGTCCAATCTTCTAGCAAACATTGATTTTCAACATTTTCAACCGTCAATCTTGTTATGCGATCATCCAAAATGTTGCATCCGGTACTAAAAGCCGACTCCACGGAGACGGTTGATGCCGGTGTGACAAGAATCTCCTTTGCAATGAGGGAAAGGACCGGAAACGACTTGGATTTTCTATGCCACCACTTCAAAAGAAAGTTGGTGTTACTGAAATCCATTTCTTCGAAGGTTGTGTGGAAATATCGATCAATCTCGCCAAATGGGTTGCTTGATGAAAAGTTACTTGCCTTTTTTAAAGACCGCTCTGCATACAATCGTCGTAATTTTTCCTGGCTAGGTTTAACACTAACACTTTGGGAAGAAGCAGTTGAGTTAGAGGGAACAAAATCACTAGACTCGCTAGAGTCATCGCCACCATATTGAATTCTATATTCTCGAAATGTTGTATAAAAAACCTCTTTAACCTTAGTGACAATAAGTGTGGCATTTGGAGGATCTTCATGATCCGAGAACAATGATTCATAATACATTTTTAAAAGTTCAATTAAACCATCCTCTTTAATTCTAGGATCTAACATTTTAGCAATTAAAAATACGTCCGGGATTTCCATAAAATATTTGACCCATTTCGTTCTCATTTTAGAAATAGGTTAACTTAAAATTGGGTCATTTTTGTAATAAAAAAATGCTAGTGCAATCGTAACACAATGATCAACTACAAGGGGCGAAGTGGGGTAATAGCAACCGGAAAGTTGTTTTGTTGCGTCTTTAATTTTTTTTAAAAGAGTAATCAAGTTCACGCAAGAATCACAAGCTTGTGGAAACAATTGAATATCATTCATTGGGTTTTGCACAAAAAAATCACATAATGCCTCTTTGTATTGATAAGAATCACTCAACATTTTGTAAGTAGAGTTCCAATGGTGGGGGACATCCCAAACAAATTTTTTCAGATGCAATCCGCGATTTTTGCAAAATTTGGACCATTTTTTTTTTATCAAAGTTTGGTGCTTCATAATCATTTTTATTCTCATCCGAATAGGATTGATGTGATCACTAAACCATGCTAAACCATCTTGAACACAAAGATTTAGACAATGACATAGGCACCGAACATGAAAAAATCTTCCTCCAGAAGTTGGTTGACAATAGTTGATCAAAGTGGGCACTAGCATTATCAAAAGAAATTGCAAAAAAAAAAAATTGCAAATTATAGTCTTGAAGAATCATCATAATTTTAAGGGCAATGCCTTGTGCGGAATGTGGTGGTGGGAAATCCTTATATGCAATCAAACGTTTTTGCATTGTCCACGAATCATCGATCCAATGCGAAGTAACACCCATATAAGAATTGGTTTGGTAGTTATCGGTCCAAATGTCCACACATATTGAAACTTTTTGTTGTAGTGAAGCAAACGTGTTTATTAAAACAAATTTATACTCTTTAACAACTTTTGCAATATCGCGTGTAAGTGTGGTTCATGCAACTTTTCTAGCCGCCGGGTTAAAAGCTAATTTTTTAAAATCCTCATAAAATTCATTGTCGGCAAAGTTGAAGGGTTGATGTGTTGCACAAACATATTTGCCAAGTGGCGCCAGGCGTTTGCTTCACTATAACGAAAGAGGTTGGAAGAATCCATACCTTGCGAGCTACCGGTTGTAGCTCGAATTTGGGTTTGTGATGGATCAATGCCGAGCTTGTCGGGGTGGAAATGTTTAATGTGCTTGTCGTATCAACCGTATCCTCCACCTTTCTTCATTACGTAATCTTTTGAACAATAGTTGCATTGCACATGGTACGTTTGGATTTGTCCCTCTACTAGGGGAAGTTCGGTCTTAGTCATATGAAATTGGAAAAGTGGGTTCTTTGACTCCTTAGTGTCCTTTATTTTTTTCGGAGCTCGACTACCACTTGGATTTGCGTCCGGTCCTCCACTTTCTTGAGTAGAAATGTTCGGAATGACGTCTTCAAAAGCGGCAAAGTGGGCGACGGCATTATCTCCTTCAAATTCAAAATAGTAAATTGTAAGTAATCTTTTTCAAAGGAATAATAATTAATTCTTATTAATGGAAAAAATAAATAAAAAATGTGGAAAGCTATTAAAAAAAAAAACAAAGGAAAAAAATGGATATAAACATTTACCTAGAGCATTGGCAATGTCGAGATCAATTTCGATGTCGTCCAAATCAATATGATCCTCCACATCAAGGTTGTGGAGATGTTGAGGTGGTGGTGGTGGTGGGCATGAAGAAGATCGTGGCCCTCGTTTGTTGGAGAATCGGCCGGATGATGTTGATGATCCTCGACCACTAGACATATTGATTTTTTTGTGGAGTGGAAGTAGAAGTTGAAATTAAAATATTGGTAGAGAAATAGAAATATAGAATGAACTAGAAAGTAGAAATGTAATTTGGAGAATACTCTTTTTTTTTTAACTTGAAAAGAAATACAAATATGATTGAATTGAACAATCAAACTAAAATTGCAATTTTGCACAATAGTATGAGAAGATTAGAGATTATAGAAAGATAGAAGAGATTGAGAGGTGTAGAAAAAATGTGGAAGGAGAGGGGTATTTATAGGTGATTTTGGGGGTAAAAACAAAAAAATAAAAAACAAAAAACAAAAAACTTCAAAAAAGAAGGCAATTTTGGCCACCATTTTTAGAGTTCCAACGGTCTTGAGATCGTGGCCGTTGATTTCAAACGGCCACTTGATCTCAACCGTCGAATGAAAAAAAAAAAGAAAAAAAAAAAGAATTTGGAACCGCGGGTTCCGGATCGGAGCGTCTCCCCAACGGACAGTTAATTTAGGGCCGTTGGATGATCCAACGGCCATTTAATCTGAAATGTTGATTTCAAATATTTTAAAAAAATTAAATAAAAAAATAAAAACCGAGAACTGGCGGTTCCGAACCGTCGGTGGAACCGCCGGTTCTAACCGTCGGTTCTCGGTTCCGTAATAACCAGAATCGGATTTGGTTCGCTAATTTCGGTTCCGGTTCTGGTTCCGAACCGAAACCGTGGTCAACGGTTTCGGAACCGTTGACCGCCGATTCGGTTCCAGTTCGGTTCCCGGTTCCCGGAACCGGATGGGCATGACTATATCCACACACGGCGACAAATCAAAAAGGGTACTGGTAAACAAAAAAACCAAAAAAGGAAAAACAAAATGAGTTAACGGGTTAAAATACTATTTATTATACTAATAATATCTAATAAACCTATTTCATTATAAATATATTATATTTGCATATCAAGATTAGTAGATGTCTAGTTTTTTATGTATGCAATATGGATCCTAAATTAAGTTTCAACAAAATATACTTTGTATCATTTATCAAAATTTTCTTTTTTCTTTATTTTAAGTTTTTTTTTTTTTTTTAACTAATTTACCTTTATTTTATACTCAATCGAACATTAATGTAAATAAAGTAAATTTGTATCATTTTAACTTCTCCTCACAACAAACTAATCTAAACTAACATGAATGTAAAAGTAAAGTGAATAATTCAATTATTTTAAATAACATTTTTTTTTTGAATAATTTCACTTTTTTGTTATATATAAAAATATATCATAATTGACCTAATTAAAATTTTCTCGTGTTTAAAAATAACTATTTCATTTATATTTATGAAAATTTTATTTATATATGTGCAATGTGGATTTTAGGTTGAAGGTTGTGGAAGTATCTTAAAACATTAAAACGGAAAAATAATATAAAGAGATAAAATGCACGAAAAGATAAAAGTTAGTGAGTTGCCCCACGCTCAGCGTTATGTTTTACGTCCATAGCTAGACGTGTTATGGGAATTTCACTATAGTCGACGTCGAACGAACGATGCCCCACCACAAGCTCCACTATCAATTCTTTTCGGAGGTGTCTTCTCGTCCGATTTTTCTCTTTTTCTTTCCTCTTTCGTTCATTCACCACATAGTCATCGGACCCTATAAACGGCTTCTTTGGCAATTCACATTCCGCGACGTACATGTGTGGTCATTCATTTATGAGCCAGTTTGTTGTATTATTGAACGTGTTAGTCAAGATTTTATTCGCAAGTGGGAAGTATGACTTATTCAATCTTTAAGTCAAGAACAACCTTCTGGTCCTGTCGACCCTTTGGAAGTTCTTACTCATTATTTGGATGATGTTAAGATACTGAGGCTTCCACTCATCTACTCTGAGAGATCGGTACAGTTGTGGTTATACTTGTTCGCTGGGTTGCACCCTTCCGCCGAAAAAACTCACACCCGGTCATTGACCCATGGCCCATTCGATGATCGAGCCATGGATTCATGCCCACGCGTGAATCGACTTGCTGGTTCAGTGACCCGATCTGCTTCGAACACTGGTGGGTCAATCCGACCCGACCCGATTACGCGGTCCCGGTGCTCCCTATTCCAGCTCGCCAGGTGTGCCACATCAGCGCACCTGACCCGAATCGCCTCGAGCCACCTGTTCGGACCAACTTGCTAAAACTTCAAGGTCCATCCATCTTTTCGCGACGACGTGTACTGCGAAGTGCAGAGTGCGCCTCTAAAGCGACTCTATGCGACATATGCGAAGTGCGCACCCGGGCTCGGGCTCGGGCTCGGTGTCCATTTAGAAAAAGGATAAAATCTCACTAGGGTCCATCATAAGAGACCACACTTGATAACTCCTTATCAAAGTGCTCTTCTTAATAAGGAGTTCCAAATCTCCCCATTTTTTCTATGTGGAACAAATTACCACATTTTTCCTTAACTCTTCCAATTTTCCATGTTTAAGTTGCATACTTGAGACATTAATTTCTCATTCACTCAAAATTGGTTTTGAGAATATAAATACACCAAATTCATCTACTCTAAATGTATATTATAAATTTTGCAACTTAATTCCATTTTCAGCCAATGAAATCTAAAGATAGAATTGTTCAAAGATTGGTCAACACCAACCTTCCAAAGCCAATTTCCAACAATCCCCCACATGAATGACAATTATGCATGCACACTAAGACTGATACACATGAAAGTCTCGACGAATCGCCATTGCATAAAGATAGGTAGCTTTCGGCTTTAAACCTTCCCTAGTGAGATGCTATCGGAAGTACACGCTGCTCAGTGAACACAGTTTCTTAAATTAGCAGCTTTTTGTGTACACTAAGACAATAACATTCACACAATGACAGTTCTGATATCTTTCGATTCTCACATTGTGTCCTTTTCGACCGTTGACTATATCTTGGATTCATAAGTGTTTAACTTGAAAAGTCGTCACTTCTCACTTATATAGGTTACCACCTTTTAGGACTTAATCCAGGGGTAGTCTAAAACACCCCAGCACATTTGGTGCATGAGTAATTAAAAGCGTAATCACCTAACCTTACCACACATCATTAGGAAAACACCTGGGCATCTACAAGAACTTACTTAGAATTGTTCCAAATGCACTAATTAACCGTTCATAACTTAGTTGTCTCATTGAACCAGAGTTACGGGGAGATCCTCTTTAATCAATAGAAGGAGACACTCAAAATACAAAAGGATGTTCAGAAGAGATTGACCATCTTGGAGGATAGACCAAACACATCAAAGAGAAGAGAAGGAGGATAGCTGCCACCGTCTTTTGGTATAAAACCTCTTCTACATCAAAAGGGAAAAACCACCAATGTAAGAAGGGTGCCAACCGATAGTGAAAAGATGATACATTTTCTAAACAAGAAGAATCTACTTAATAAATATAGATAAAGTAAGTTTCGAGAACTTAGACGACCTTGCAGAATCCTTCGCTGAATTGGGTCTTGTTGATTTTAAAATATAGGCCATAGAGAATAATATATTGACAGGACAACAATTGATTCTAAGTAATACGCCTCAAAATCCAACTAATGCAGCAAAATATATGGATTCTCATTATCCACCACCATTTATCGATATGCCACACGTGGGAGATTTCAGGATGTGACGACGCATGTCATCCTACAGGAACAAAAAGAAGGAATTAACCTGAACTTCACTCAGACACCTTATGGGAAATCTCAATTGGATCCATTTAGTCCATACAGATTGGTACTAAACCAGGATATATTGGATTTCAAGAATATAGAATTTCTCATCAATGAACGGCTATCGACAATGCAAATTGTAGCGGGAACACTTCATCTCAATAAAGAAGGCTTTGTCTCACTTCTAAAAATAAGCCTAGAAGGATCACTCAAAATTGCATGGGATTTCACTGACCCAACAATAAGAGGACAAGTTTGGGCAGGCGAATCATTATATGATATCATCTAGAAAATGGCTTAAATATTCAAAATTTGGTTTGTTGGACTCCACTACTGCGAAGGGACTGAAGAAGAAAAGGCCAAGCGGTATAAGCAAGCACACTCTACAGCTTAGAATTACATGATATTTGTTGCGTAGATGAATTCACAAACTCTTCACAGAGTATATATGAAAGTTGAAGACTGATGAAAATGATGTTCTTCCATTATTCTTTGCCAAGATCCTAAGTGCGTAGAGAAAAATGCTACTCAGGGTGTACCAGCCACCTACAGAGATGCATGAACAAGATTCAATGGCTAGGAGAATGTCATTTCTCAAAGCGAAGCTTGCGGAGTGGTGTCATCAACGTCTCCAAAAGAATTACAAGATGCTAAGAGGAATAAACAAAAGTGTTAATCTGTGCTGTTTTGAAAATGACATTCCTACAATCATAAAGGCCAACCATACAAGCGAAAAAGGATAACAAGGAGAAAGTATCCTTATACTAAAATAAATGGTAGCAAGATATTTGGATCTTCATGGAGACCCAGGAGGTTCTGGTCCAAACAGAAAGCCCAAAGTACAGTTGGAGTGGATCATCCTTTTTGGCCAAATATGTGTTTCAGCCCTTTTGGGCTCGTTTTCATTTCTTCCCTCATTAGATGTCATAAGCTTTTCAGTGTTTTTGTCTTAGTCACATTATCCTCTGAATTGTTAGGTATAGTGATTTTTTGCTCGTGTTTTGTTTGGGGAATGGCTTAAGTTTGAGGAATTATACTTTGTGATTTTATGATATGGTTTCTTCAACGTATTGGTGCTGGAAAAATAGTTCAGTGATGTGTCGTTATTATTCCATATTTTATATGCATATTCCTAAATTATTAGTCTACTTTTATATTTTAATTTGACTAAATAACTCTTTTTGGATGTAGGAGATACTAATTTGGAGTTGGTGCAAAACTGGACGTAAATTGATATGTAGAATTTTTTGGGATAGTGATAGAGTCACCTTCAATGAAAAATGAAAATACTGCCAAAATAATTTTTTTTATGCAATTCACGAACTCCAAATAAAAAGAAAAATGGAGGTAATATTTTATTTGGTAATAGCATTTAATAAATTCTTACTTTGATGGTACTCTATTTAAGATATTATTAGGGTATTTAGCTTAATGTTATAATTTGCCATATATATATATATATATATATATATATATATATATATATATATATCTAGTTTTATAATTTGAATATTAATTTCATGTTGACTCAGTCGCAAAAGAATCATGCGGCAATACTTATTGGTTGGCTCTATCCGCATGATATGGCAACAATTTTAACTTGCCAAATTTACCTATTAAATTTATAGAGCATTTCTATTTACACTACATTTTTCTCTTTATACACCACGTTTTAATTATTTTTTATTTTCATTTTACTTAATACACCACATAATACTACTCTTATAACCTTACCTAAAATTGGTGCAGCAATAAATTTCGTGTATAAATAATTAAACACAAAAAAATTCGTACAACTTGAAAATATCAAGTCAAAATAACTTTGCAGCACAGTCTCTAAAATCCTCTGATTCTTTCTTTAATTGTTTTATGCTTTCAAATTTTGAATTGACTTTGATCGTCTCTAGTTTTGAGCTTTGACTTGAATAACATCAATCCAAAGGCTTGAAAGCTTGATTTCGAATCAAATATTCTTCTTGAATTAATATTTGAAGAACAACTTCAGAGTTCTTGATGAACACCGATGAACACCATTGAATATCTATCTTGGAAACATCGATTGGAGGGGCTCATCACCTTAATCTCGAATTAAAGGTCATTTCTTGATGGTCTTCTTGAAGAACGCCGAAGAACACTTGAAGTTGCCGAAGAACGCCAAAGAACCTTGCTCTAAAATTCTTCACTTCTTTCTTGACATGTGTTGTTGATGATTTTGGTGGAGAATGAGGCTCTATTTATACTTGTAGGATGGATAACCATAATGGGCTTGAGTCACAATGGAGCGATATGATTGGTCCCCTACAAAACCTTTATCTTTAAGATAATTATTAAATTAATTAAATTTAATTTAATAATTACTGCAATAACTTTACACATGGAGCATTCTGATTGGTCCATCATGGCTTGATGTTTATCCTCATCTTCTTGGATAATTACTACATTAATTTGATTTAATTTAATAATATCTGCATCATCTTAATATGTCGCGACTTCCGATTGGTCAATAACATATATGGCAAAAATCAATTAAATTGATTATTTAACTTAATAATTTTATTTTATTAATTCCTAATATTAAAATTATCAATATAAATTGATTTTCATCTTATATTTTATTACGTGACACATTTTAATTGAATACAAATTTTGTGTATCAACAATTGGATTATCATCTCTAGAACCTGTAGAATCCTTTGCTCTAGGTTGGGTAATCTAGCTCTTCCAAATCCGTTGCAGTCTTCCACAAATCGTCCATCTCTCCAAACAATAGCAGTGGTTAATCTTTCTAATAAGGATAGGTAATTTGTGCATAAAATAAAACAAAATCAAGCATCTTGGAAAGTGGGAGGTTCAACTATAGAATGGAAGAGTTTGAATAGTTTGATGTACAGGTTTTCGAATGGATTTTCGATTCCATACTAATAGCAGATAGTTTTGTTTATCGGATTGTGTTTTTTTATTCCAGACTAATAGCAATTAGGTAACATGAAAATTATCAATCGAAATTTCTCCCTTCATACAACTATTGTTGAAAACCCGTCAAATTGCTGTCATTTAATTATATTGTTAATTCAAGTTTTATAATATGATTTCCTTGCGCATCAGGGAGAACGGAGAAGTAGGAGAGAGATGAAAAAGATTGGGAGTAGGCGAGACAAAAGGTTCGCGCAACATTTTTTCTTCTTAAGGGAACACATGATATCTTTGTTCTCTGGAAGGATAACTTTGTCATTTCTATAAGGATATTTTTGTCAAAAAAGATAACGTTGTGTCAAAAGAGGATATAGTGGTGCAAATAGAAACACGCAAATTTGTATTATCAAACTATCAATTAAAATAAAATAACATAAAGATTTATTTCCATAAAAAGGAAAAGCGAATTCACAGATTGTATACATGTCAAACCACACAAATAGAAAGGCAAAAGCAAGTTCACACACAGACACACACACAGAAGCGACAATGGAAGTTGTTTAAGTGTACATTTAGTGTAGCTCGTTCACGAAGACTACCAACGTGGCATCAGCTTCACAATTGTTCCCAATAAAAGCAGTAAAAAATTGTTTATAAGTGAATGGTCTGTAGAGAGGATGAGCAGCAACTGCTTGCTGGATAAGAACCTCGTTTGACGGGATGAGGAATGTTCCGATGGTCGTCCACGCCTCTTCCTTGTGTGTCATTACTCGATGAAATGGGCTCGAAAATCTTCCATTGTGATCACCTAAGGAAAATATTTTGCATCAAGTTTGTGTTGCAAATTAATGTAGGTATGTGTTTAGGTAGCTAGGGTGCAGAGGGTGTACGCACCATAAGTTGGAGTCCTGAAATGACAATAAGTGCATTAGGCATTGGTTCAACATTCATCCAGTGGCCATTGTGGAAGACCTGAAGCCCTGGAACACTACACTAGTGAAGCATGCTTATGAGATTAGGATCAGTGTGTTGGGGCATCCCTAATGTCAGTCTTGGGTATGGGCATGGAATATGACGATTCAGTGATACCAGTTGTATTTTACTTACTTCACTCTCTAAATATCCACAACTAATCCCTAACCCTTTACTGATCATCACCAGAATCCTCCACAGGAACTTCCTCATTTCCACTGCATATGACCCCACAACTTCTCTGCAAATTCATAATCATTAAACTTGGAACAAATTATTTCAACCATACCGCTCATGGATTCACTATATCGCCGTACATGAATATTATCGTGAAACCAGTATTGTGGTGATTATAATTCAGTATATGTCTTTAATAAAATCTAATAATTTATTTGCAAATATACTTTCTAATATTTTTAGAACATGAAAAATATGAAAAATAATAAAATAAGTATTTTATTAAAATTTTATAAACTTATAATCAAATAGAAAGTAAAAGAAATTTATAAGTAAAGTAAGGAAAAAATACAAGAAAATACAAAAAGTTGCAAATAAACAGCTTGCAAGTTCGCCGACTTTCCCCATTTTTCGTGGTTGAATCGTGGAAAAGGTTTAATGTGATGGGTAGATACACAAATTTCGTATCTAATTAAAATGTGTTACTTAATAAGATAAATATTAAAAATCAATGTTACATTGATTATTTTAATATTAGAAATTAAGCATATGAAATTATAAATTAAATAGCCAATTTAATTAGTAATTTACTATATATTTTTTATGAATTTATTGGAAGCCGTCGTGTGTCATGATGTTACTGAATTAAATTATATTAATTTAGTAATTATTCAAAAGATATCAATGTATCGTAAATTAATGAGAATGCTTCATATGTCAAGATGTTATTTAGATCATTAAATTCATCAAATCCCCGAAACTCGTAAATAGACATAATATAGGATGAATTTGCTAATGAAGTTATGGGCGTCCACATGAATTGACTACTCAAATTGGACGAATTAGTATCAAAAGTAATGATGCCGTGAAGTTCAAAGATTTGATTTGTTAAGACTCTTAATATGATGAATAGTTATTAAATTAAAGATATTAATTTAATTATTATCTCAAAGATATTTTGATTTTCACCAATTTCACAATACAAGAAATGTTAATTTGATTCAAGATATTTTTGGCTTGAAAATCAAAATTTAGTCACTTTTTTTTGTTAAATTTAACGTTATAAATTGAAAAAAAATTAGATTTGGTGCATATCAAAAGATCACAGTTCACCCAAATATTTCAAGACTTAGAGTTCTTTCTCTTCCAATTATTCCTTCCAAGACTCAGAGTCCTTGTTCTTTAAGTTATTGAGATATATATAGGTTTGATATGAAATTAAAGCTTTGAAGTTGTCCTTGTATTCTATGTCTGATATGAGATTAAGGACTTGAAGCTGGCTCAACATTATTGAAGAATAAAGATTGTTGCCAAGAAGATCTAAGATGATTAATCTATTCTAAAAATTGAAGATATTATTTTTAAAGAGAAGAATCACAGAAGAACTAGAGATAGAAACTACAAAGTTGTAAAATTCGTAATTCAACAGTGAGGGGGGAAAGGGATTAATATTACCTGTATCTGGTGGGGTTTTGAGGCCAAAGGTGAATGTGTTCTTCCAACGGATGGCAATGGTGAGTGAGATTATTTCTCTAGTAGTGAAAATCTTCATCGTCATAATTTAAAGTGCTGGAAAATATTCTGCACTTTTTAGTACTATCATTTGAATAAAAGGTGGATATATATATTGAGGTGGTAAGGCGAAAAAGTCTTTGGACACAGTCATGGTATCATCTAGAGGAATTCCATGGTTGATGACCTGAAAGAATCGGAATTATTGGGTTGCATCAAGATTGAACAGTCTGTGGTCGATCGTCGGCGAAATCGATGAGTGGAACGTTGGTCATCACTGGAAATTGAAGCTTGGCAGGCCTCTTACCAACTTGGAATATGTACTTTTTAGGCATAGATTCCACAACCTCCGACCAGTTTCACATAAGAATCTCCATCGCTTTTCCTTCCATGTCAATGCCACGCCACCATTAATACAATACAATTCTATCTAACGTCTCACCAAATGTCTTATATAATTAACTAATTGTTTATCAATAATACTATATGGAATATAATTTAGAATACAAAATCTCATACCCGTTCGAAATAGTGTTACTTTTTCTGTCCTAAAATAATGGTCTTTTTAGAAACTTTCACACGGATTAAGAAAACGGAGAAAAAGTTAAAATAATTCCATAACTTTTTACTTTTTCGTTTGGTCCCACAATTTATTATTTTTTTTATTTGGTCCCACATCTCACTTAATTGCTCAATTTTCACCGAAATTTAACTGACTGATCAGAAAAAGCCTCGTGTATCTCACGTGTTGACGCGAATTTGGGAATTCCGACAACTTATGACACGTGTCATCGAAATTATGAGGTGGAATGTTTTTTTTTTCCTTTTTTAATTAATTACACCTCTCATTTGTCAATTACCATGTCAGCAATTGATTCTAAAAAAACCTGAATTAAATTTAAAAAAAAAACGTAAAACATAGAAATGAGTACTCTCTCTCTCTCTCTAGGTATACACCACAGCAACGCAAAAGAAAAAAAAACCCGCAAAACACATTGAAGAGTTTCATAATAGAACACTCACACAAATTCATCACAGAAACGCGACGAACCCTAGGTATAGCGAACCCAAACCCCCTGAATCTTACTAACCCCCGTTCACTTAAACCCTCATTCGCGAGATTTCGAAAGGTGCTGCTGCGAGAATCTTTGTCGCCGCACGTTCGGCTGGAGTGGAGGATTGTGTTCGTCCGAAGGAAAAGAGCCATGGAGTGGCACCCCCCAACTATGGTAAAATCTTCTCTTTTTTGTATGCCTAATTTTGTGTATGTGGTAGTAGATTTAGCTTCTGTATCAACTTTTGTTTGTTTAGCAAATCTGAGTTGTAAGCCGCAAATTTGGGAGTGATGGATTTGGGAGAGAAAAATTAGGGTTATTTCTTGAAGAAGAACGACAACGTGTCATATGAAGGAGAAGGTTTTCCTTTTCGTTTTTTACAGGGTTAGAGATAATAATTTTCTATTTCTCTTTTGCGTTTTTTTATAGTTTTCCTTGAAAATCATTATCTACCTGTTATTTTCTAAACTGATGTGTCTTCAAATATAAAAATTAAAAAATCCAACTCATAAATCTGGCGATACGTGACATATATAAGTCGCCGGAATCCCCAAATTCGGGCCGGTGCATGAGAAACAAGTCGCCTTTTCCGGCCAGCTGGTCAAAATAGGGTCAAAATAGAGAAATTAGTAGAGATATGTGACTAAATTGAAAAAGTAATAGATTGTGGGACCAAATCCAAAAAAGTAAAAAGTTATGGGATCATTTGAGTTTTTTTCCCTTAAGAAAATTCAAAGATCTATCGTATGCTCTTACTTAGTTCAATTGTTATATTATCTTTTTTATAATCGTATATTTCTCTATCTTTTTAACGCAATACAATAAAAAATATTTTTGTTTATTATTATATGTGACGACTTATCGTCACAAAATGTTGTACAAATAATTTTAGGTCACTTTTAAGCTTTTTCTAGTTACAAAAAATCCTTATATGCATTTGAAACAACTTTTTATCATCCCAAATAATATTATTTGCTACTAAGTTATTCAGACAACTAGTTAGTGGCGCCAAATTATTTTTAAAAATAAAGTCGTAACGAATCATTATTTAAGATCACTTTTTTGCTGTCTCAAAAGACCATTTTTCTCATAGTGACAATCTTTCTCCATTTCTAACTCACTTATAACATTGGTAATATTGGAAGATTAGTGAAAATTTTGTCTCAAATTCCTATAAACAGTTATTATTTTAGGATAATTTATATGTTAGAATGAGAATTATTTTGGAGGGTGGGATTATATTTTATTTCCACTAATATAGAGGTGAGATGTGTACGTACTTTAATTAAAGAGCAGAAAGTAGGATGAATAAATTTGGGAATATATGCAACTGTAGTCATGCAGATAGTAGAAAAATGATTTAGGCCTCTTTGACTTTAAAATTGTAAAAATACCCACTTTTGGGGTGTTTGCCCCATAATGCCCCTATATATAACTTTATTTTCTTATATTAATTCAGGATATATAATTTAGATTTTCGGTCGAGTCCTACAATTTTCAAAAATATCAAATTTCGATCTTATTATTTTTCACTATTCACGAAATTGGTTTTCTAAATGAACACTCATGCAAGATATGATCCCACGCACACAAATGGTATCAGAGCCTTAGGTTTATTTAAGAAATCATGAATTCTATTTATTATGTTATGTAATATCCTAATGGAGGAGAAATATGAGTAAAATATGAATCCGAATGAAAGTTTAAGAGAAAACACTCTACAGGAATACTTGGTGAGAACTCAAGTAACCAGGAATATTTCCATATTCTGGAAAGACAAAAACAGGATTTCTTCAAAGAATTTCTTCGAAGATGTGACAATACTCTTGAAAGCCATAGAAAGCACATGAACGAGCTAAAACAACCTTTCAAGATGCCAAGCTTAAAGGAAGGAAGAGAAAGGATCAGACAAAAGGCCCTTGAACAAGAGATACCTGTAGAAGTGAATGCAGCTGATCTCATCCACTTCACAAACATCCAGCGAAGATTTCCTACCAAGGAAATCTGGAGAAAAGCGTCTCAATCAGTCCCCATCTGATACCCAGAAACCTCATTTACATTTGGAAGAAATCATGAGGGGACCTAATTGGGAAGAAGTGAGTGGAGAAAAATCTAAGGTTACAGATCTTAGAGAAATCCAGAAGACGGTGCAGAATTATGGAAAGACCATCTTTGACCAAGAGAAGAAGATCCTTGAAACACTCAAGGATGTTCAAAGGAGATTGACCATCTTGGAAACCAAGCCAAGTATGCCAAGGAGAAGAGAAGGATCACCATCTTTCGGCACAGAACCCCTGTTACATCAAAAGGGGAAAACTATTGAAGTGAAGAGAGAGCTGACGAATACTGAAAAGATGATTGTTTTTCTAAACCGGAAAACTCTATCCTATTGGATAGAATAAATTTGGAGGATTTGCACGATCTTGCACAATCCTTTGCAGGATTGGGTCTTGTAGATCTAAAAATGCAAGAAAATGTAGCTATAGGGCAACAACAGACTCCCTAAAATACACCACAGAATCCAACAAATGTGGCGAAAAACGAAGGATCCCATGACCCTCCAACAGGCGTAAATATACCACCAACGGGAGATTTCATCACTAGTGCTTATATTTATCCCGCATGAACAAGAAAGAGAAAAGGTCAAACTATATGCAATCGCCTTATAGGAAATCTCAGCTGGAGCCAATACATCCATACGAATTAGTGATGAACCTGGATACATTGGACTTTAAAAACAGAGAGCTACTCATAGATGAGTGGGCAGCCGGAATGCAGATTGCAGGTGGAACGTTATATCTGGACAAAGAAAACTTTATCTCACTTCTAAAGATAAGTTTGGATGGATCGGTGAAAATTGCTTGGGAAGCTACTAATCCTGAGATAGAAGAAATTGTTTGGGCTAGCGAAGTCTTACCAAATATCATTAACAAAATGGCTCAAGTAATTAAAGTGAGTTTTGTTAAAGTTGGCTACTTTGAAGGAGCCAAAGACAATAAAGCCAGACGATAAATATCACGTAATGGAAAGGCATGAGTGGTGCTATCAAGCAGCGCTCAATAAGAATTACAAAAGGCTAAGAGGAATAAACAAAAGTGTTCCTCTGTGTTATGTTTAAAACGATATCCCTACTATTGTGGGAGGTCAACCATTTAGGTAAAAGAGGATAAAAAAAAAAGAAGTCATCCTTATGCTAGAAGAGATGGTAGCAAGAAATCTGGATCTTCATGGAGACATAGAAAGTTTTGGTTCAGACAGAAGGCCCAAAGTTACAAAACGGGGCAGAGGTCAGGACTAAGCCGGAGCAGAGTTTCTTCCTCAGGCTCAAATTAAATGAGCATGGGAAGATCATCAACAACAAGGAAAACTTTTTGAAGAGCTCATACAAGAGCTAATTAGAGTTTCAAAGACTGCAATTGCTGTACATGTGGTGTAAAAGGCCATATATCAACTGATTGTCCAGACAATCAAAGACGAGGAATCAGAAAGTTTGAGGCAACTCTAGAAATGGAAGAAGTTGTTTACTTTCAGGATCTAATTCAAGTATATCAGTTCGACGGTATTCCATCAAATGAAATCATATACGAAGAAGAAGATTACAGTAAGGATGAGTCTTCAGAATTAGAATAAGACTGAAGAAACAGACGTCTTTCGACAAAAGACGCAAGAAGATCTCTCTAGATTCTTCTCACAGATGTCAATTTCTCATAAGACTCTTATGAAGATTAAGAGAGAAGACCCAAAACTCTAAATCTATGATGGATTTTCCGTTGGGAGATTGGACAAGACTTTGGGACATTTCCTAGAGAAGAGAAGGCAGCATATCATCTACAAAGCCACAGCAGGGGAAATCACAATTCCCATGGAGCTAACAAGTAATGTGATGGGGATGAAGCTAGTTTCGATGAGAGAAATTAGAGAGGAACTCAGCAGAATGATTACAGAGATTGCACAGAAAATGCAGTGGATCCATATCGGAGCCATTGGAATTCTGATCAAATCAACATTCAAGGAAGGAATTGATTCTCCGATTGATATTGCTATCTTCGACAAGAGAATCAAGAATTCGAGAGATGCAAGTCTGGGAGGAATCTCAGGCAATCTATATGCCGAGAAATTGGTATCCTACATTTATCCAAGGATTGACTATAACTTGGCAGATCGCGATTTTAATAGAGTTCTAACCCTTCACCAAGATTTCAAGAACAATGAGTTTATGAAAGAAGGGAATAGACCATACTCTATTACCTACAGTATTTCATATGCACATTCCAATACCCACCATTCAGAACTGTTCGTGAGAAAGAAGTTCATCAAAATACCAGGTATCTTCGAACAGGTGGCACATGTAGTCCATTCAAAGATTATGGAATTTCCACCAATCCATGAGATGGATATGCGCATCGCGGATCAATCTATTATGACTAGAGCTATAAGTCAGAGGTTCGAGCCAAGAACAGTCTCTTTTATTGATAGTAGAATCATGAGTCGTTGCTGGGAAAAGAGACCTGTCTCACAAGAGAATCTGGAACCAGAAAAATTCATAACCAAAGGTGAATTAAAGTGTCCAGAAGGATGGAAAAAAGTAGAGATAATATTCGATATCAATCATAAGGATAACATATTTACTTGTGATGTCCTGTATTATTTACAACAACCTTCATTGGGGAGATTTGAAGGACTTGTCCAGCTAGGAGAAAATGAGTTGATGATCCAAGGAATAGCAAGGCAAGAAAATGGGCGTCTTATTCTTAGAATAGAATTTCTCGAAGAGCACAAACCTTGAGACTGACAGCTAGAGAGAGTGTTACAATGCCTCATACAAAATATCAGGATCTATGATATTCTCGATATACATCTCTATAGGGATGTTATATGAACAATATCGAGCGGAATATTTCGCGGCTTACATTGATTCAGGCGCAGGAATATGCACAACCAAGCCAGAAATATTTCCTATAGGAATGGGACAAGATCTACCGGCTATTGCAGGAAGAGATTTCTCAAAGAGAATCCTTATCTTCAAAAGAGAAATTAAACAAGCGAAAATAATGATCGGAGGAGTAGGGGATACCCCATGGAACAAAGTCAAGACTCTACCAATTTATTTCCATGATACAGGTGCAGATATTCTGTTAGGAAACAATTTCCTATAGACATCCAAGCAGTTTACTCAAGAGAATGAAACAAGAAGGCTTATTTTCACAACCCTATGGGATCATAAGATCGTTTTTCAAAGATTAAGGGAGGCATTTCATCGGAAAATGCCCAAATTTTTTCGCAACAAGCGTGGTGATGAAGGAAAATTAAGTCACCCAAAGATGAAGGACCATCGAAGATACGGAGATGCCCTCCTTCAATATCGAGCCGAAACACTAGGAGGAGACAGGGATGGGCGAATGTCAAATGACACAATCCAAATTCTCAAGGTGTCTATGGATGCAAGTCCACAACTTGATGTCACTATTGAAGAACAAATTCTCTTGAAGATGTCAAGAAGAGGATAAAGAGGAATTTCGATGAAGATCCTCTAGCATGGTGGGACATAAATGAACTCAAGGCAACTTTGAAGGTGAAAGCCAGAAAAGAAAATGAGTTTGTTCGATACAAACTCATCCTTATGAATCAGGTAGATCGTGAGGATTTGAAGAAGATACTTAAGGAGCATCTGGGCCTTAAATTGATATCAGAAGGAATCTGTCCATGGAGAAATGAAGAGAGGAAAGCCAAGATTGGTGATCAATTACAAAGGGATCAACAACATCTTGGAATTTGTTGGATATTATATTCCAAGCAGAGAACACCTGGTAAACTGCATCAAGGATGCGAAGGTATTCTACAAATTTGATTGTAAATCTGGTTTCTATCAGATTAAGATGGAAGATGCCAACAAGAAGTATACGACATTTTCTACACCACAAGGACATTATATCTGGGACGTGATGGGATTAGTAAATGCCCCCTAGATATACCAATGAAAAATGGATAATCTTTCTAAAGATTATTTTAAACTCATCTTCTTGTATGTCGATGATATACTCATTGCCTCAAAGAATATGAAGGAACATATCAAACATCTGGAAGTCTTCGCAGAACTTTGTCATAAGAAAGGATTGGTGGTATCAGAAAATAAAGCAGTAATCGCCACTAGGCAGATCAAATTCCTTGGAATGGAGATCGATGAGTCCCGAACCATCCTTAAAAAACATATAGTGGAGAAGGTGCAGGGATTTCCGGAGGGCCTCAAAGACAAGAAGCAACTCCAAAGTTTTCTTGGAGTTGTTAATTTTGCCGGGATGTTTATAAAAAACCTTGCAAACTACAGGAAGGTGTTCAGCCCATTGCTAAAGAAAGATGTTGATTTCAAATGGGAAAAAGAAAACAAAAAAATCGGTGTTACAGCTAAAATAGATCTATAAAGACCTTCCAAAGCTTGCAATCGAATGACGAAGATAAATTGGTACTCTACATAGATGCCAGTGATCATTGGTGGGCGGCAGTGCTAACCAAAGCAGCCCCTAATGGAGAAGTGCCAAGTAGATACAGCAGTGGTCCCTTTTGTAGAAAACGAAGTATCAAGATGACATATCAATGAGAAAGAATTCTTTGTTGTGCGAAAGGCTTTCAGAAAATGATCTTTATTCCTACTGCCTAAGAAATTTATTCTGAAAATTGATAACATGGGTGTTAAAGCTTTCTTAAAAAAATGATTGAATATAAACCTGAGAAAGCTAGATTACTTAGATGGCAAGCTGATTGTCAATATTTTGGTAATGAAGTTGTCATTGTAAAGTCTCACGGAAATGTTCTTGCAGACTTTCTACTAAGACATGGAATCCAGTGAAGCCAACTCCATCCTTACAGGATACAGGACCGTTTGGAGGAGTTTGACAAGAGGATAAACAACCTACATATTCAAGCTAAGGTCACGGGTCGAGTACATCAAAAGTTCGAAGCACGCTGAAGGCTACCAAACTTTTAAGTAATTACCTTTGGGACAACCTGATTATTCCTATCCGACGGGAAGCATTTTCATTAAAGCAAGAGGTCGAGTTTCGAGAACGGGCCTCTAACCTAGTCGCCACAGATTCAAGTACTGTGAGCACAAGTTCTTGGTTAGATATTACACGGATCTAGTTGAAAAAAAAGTTGAACAAACGGAGTATACTCCTCCTACTGGCTCAAGCCAACCCAGCACCTCTGGAGTAAAAGAGGGAGAGATCAATCTTAATTCAATGGCTGACACCTCTAAGATTGATATTAACGAGCTTAAAGTTTCTCCATTTCATGATTATCAACGAACATGGGAGAAAATTCTTACATGAGCTGGTGTTAACCTAGCAAAATACTGGATTGATCGATCCGGTAAATATCCAAGAATGTGGATGCTCGCAGGAGACAATCCACAAGAAGTCAAAGAATGGTATAATTTTGGAGCTCTAGCTTCGGTTCATACTGTGGCACCAAGTTTTTTAAAAATTTCAAGACTTCCGGGATGGATTTATAAGGCCATAATTGAGACATGGGAAAATATTGACCATCTCGAACGAGGAGATGTTCTTGAGCTGAAGTTTATAATCGACAACACCAGAACCATATAAGAATGGGTCTTACCTAGCTTTTCATTTTATAAAGCTACAAAGACCCGACCAAAGACAGGCAAACAAGGATATGTCTGCCCCAAATCACAAGATCCCCTTAGTATCAACCTTTACGAAGGATGATATTACTACAAGGAGAGTTTGGAGTCTATAGGTTTGCCTCATAGAAACAAGAAAGGTCAAGGGAAGCATCAAAGTGTCTTTCACAAGATGGAGAATGGACCGCTCTTGATCAACACCTTGACATTCAAAACCTCTCCATACATAGAGTCTATCTTTGAACAGAAGAGAGAGTTGTTATGGAAGAACGAGCTACCGACAAGGTCAGAAATAGCCAGAAAATATTGCAATATGGCTCAATGGACGGTGGACGAGTCAGATTTGTCCTAGGTGCCCCTAACAAGAAAATGTATTATTCGTGTCATCATTCCCAATCATAAATGACAAGGAAAAGAGAAATGAAAAAGAACCATCCAGAAATATGCAACCACGAATGAAAAGTTGACAACTGGATACAACCATTCAAGGATAGACGGTATCAAACCTCTATAAAACCAGGGTAGAAGGAAGCAGAAGACATCGACCATCCCCCTATATTTTCTAACAAAAATAAATATTGTAATAGTTAGTTTGCTTGCGAGTGTATGTGTGCTGAGAGCATAGCTACCATGGGTAGCTAAATAAGTCGTCTCCTCCCAAAAGGAGATGTATTGATGTAATAAATAAGTTCTTGATTTCTTAATAAAAGTTGGGCTTTTGTTCATCATCTTCTAAAAGAATTATTTATGTTCATCAACCAAGAAAAATATTGTACGCCTCGAGGTAGGAAAAGAAACGAGGTTGTGCTGGTCGTTGTTGAAGGAGTCTACGTCTGGAACCATAGGTTGCGATCGAGTGGTTGGACTGTGAGGAGCAGTTTGTAAAGCCCCCGACGGTATTTCAGTCAAAGGCATAAAACTTGGTTTATGTTCCAAAAATTTAGTTTTATGGAAGCATGATGGACCTGATATGATCGTAATGGACTATTTCCAAATTTATGTTGACAATCCATTTTTGCGTGATGAGTTTAATTAGGGGCCAATTTATAATTAAGAAAATATGAGACGAAATTTTAATCGGACAAAACTTGGAAAGATAAATTTTATGGACTGAATTAATAGAGATAGAAATTTGCTCGTTCAAACTTAAAAATCAAAGTAAACAATGAGCAATTTTAAAAAAAGAGGTATCAGGGACATATTGATATTTTTGGTAGATTTGCAATTAAAAAAATAAAAGTGACATAAAAGTCATTCAAAGTTTCTGAATGTGTAAATAAATTTTATTAGTGATGGGTTTTGATTTGCTGAACCTTAAAATAATGAAAAATGAAAGGGTTGTACGACAATAATTGAAGCAATCATTAAATGGTATGGCATTCATTTTGTAATGTTAAGTTGTTTTCATTAATATATAATTATATCACCAACTGTCCACGTCATTTTTTATACATAGTCTTACATTTCCATGGCTAACAAAATACTTAAAGAATTGGTTTATGTGAAATACTGTTTTTTAGTTTTTTTACAAGTTTCCGTATACAATATATATAGTATCAACGTTGGAAACAACACATTCAATAATTTTATTATTTGTTACATTTTATAAATTACTTTTTTTATTATTAGACTATAGGGACTTGAAAAATATTGAATTTTTGGGATATGCACTCACCAAGATCATATTAGCTATGAATTTATTCACTTATTAACTTACTTTTGTTTTTCATTTATTTATTGGAGCTAATAAGAGATGTTCAGATAAAGAAAAGATATTGAAGCTTGAAAATATTGGTAATATAAGTAGTTTACAATCAAGATGAGCAAATGCTTAGTACAACTTTTAGGATCTTCAAAGGTGGTTGGTTAATCTTTCAAAATAAAATCTTAGAACTTTAGATATATTTACATTATCTAGTCTATCTTTTAAGAGAAATGGTGTGTGTGTGTGTATATATATATATATATATATATATATCATACTACAACAACATTAATTTTTTTATAATTATATTATTAGAGATAATATATTGTCAGTACATAACCGTCTCAATAATCCCGTCGCAAATAATATTATTTGAGATGAAAAAAAGTCATGTCAAATGCTGTCAAGTATTTTTGCAGTAATTGGTTGTCTTTCAATTAAATGTAGTTTAAAATGACCTTAGATCATTTGTAGAGTATTTTGTAACGATAAGTCATCAAGTAAACTTATTACTAGAGACGCAATTTGTGATGTCAAAAAGTATCACAAAAGAACTTTTTTAAATAAAATCTTATTTTGACAACATTATTCGAAATTATCCCTTTAAATGAGAAAGTTGCCATGGTCAACATCTTGCAAGAAACTACATGATTCTAATTCATTTTTTCTAACACTTCAACTTCTTAAGACCTGACATTTATAAGTTTTTAAAGAAAATGTATATAAGGTGCAGGTTCCAACAGGAAAAACAAATAATAATAATAATAATATACTAATACTAATAACAATAATACTAATAACAATAATAATAACAACAAAAACAACAACAACAATATAATACAATTGTCTCAAAATAGAAAGTTGCGCATTTTCCCACCCAAAACATCTTGGTAATTTCAGTAATTAGTTTTTCTATGCAACTTCCCTTTTTATTACAAATCATATAACTAGTCGCAAATTACAATAACTCTAATTAGTCGGTATATAGTAAAATATATGGCAAATCATAGTAAATCACAGCAAATCATACCATATATACAACTAAAATATAACATATTTGTAAATCAAAGTATATTAGGGCAAATCATGTCATATACACATCCCATATATATGTGTCACAAGCCAATTGCAATCCAAACCAAATCTTTGCCAAAATGACGGTAAATAATCCCTTCATTGCCATAAATAAATAATAAAATGTCACTTAATCAGCGTAATCTTTGCCACAATTTAATATTTGCCACATTTGTAAGTGGTTATATGTGGGAAACTGACACAATTTCAAACTCGACCGGGAGCAAGGTGGATCACAACGACCAAATTGTTGTTCACGAAGCACAACTAACAATTCCATTGCAGAGGTCCACCAGAATGTGCGGATCACCTGATAGGTATTCACCTTCTCTTTATTACTTATTGTTAACTAATGGTGTTGAGGCTGAATGTTACGCAGAGGCGGCACATAGTGAACGGGTGAGCAAGTGGAAACTTATGATGGATGATGAGATGAATTACTTGAAGGTAAATGAAACTTGGGAGCTAGTTGAGCTCCCTAAAGGAAAAAAGGCACTGCATAACAAGTGGGTTAACATAAATAAAGAGGAGGCAGATGGAAGCGTGATACAACGCAAGACTAGTCGTCAAAGGGTTTGAGCAGAAATATGATATTGACTATATCGACAATTTTACTCCTGTTGTGAAATTAACCACCATTTGGTTCATTTTGAGATGGTGGCTGCAGAAAACTTGAAGTTAGAGCAGATGGATGTGAAAACAGTCTTTCTTCATGGTGACTTAGTAGAGACTATTTACATGGAGCAACCAGAGGGATATTTATCAAAAGGAGCTGTGAGCTTGTTAGCAAATTGAAGAAGAACTTGCATAGTCTGAAACAAGCTCCATTATAGTGGTACAAGAAGTTTGATGGATTCAACATGAGATTGAGTTCTATAGATGAGATGCTGACCATTGTTGCTATTTCAAGAGGTAAGGCAATGACTATATCATTATGTTGCTATGAAGGACCTTGGAGAGGCCAAGAAAATTCTGTATATGTGTATTGAGCGTGAGGATGGCAAGAAAGTTGTATCTTTCACAGGCTGAGTAGATCAAGAAGGTCTTAAAGAGGTTCAATATGAAAGATACAAATCCATTTAGTTTCCTTTTAGGTAACCAGTTTAAACTATCCAACAAGGATTCACCTAGTAAAGAGGAGTGAGCCCATATGCAGAAAACTCAATATGCTTCAGCAGTTGGTAGTCTAATGTATGTTATGTTATGTACAAGACCTGACATTGCGCTTGCAGTGGGAGTAATTAGTCAGTTTATAGGTAATCCGGGTAAGCAACATTAGGAGACAGTAAAGTGGATCCTTAAGTACTTAAGAGGTACTACAGGGAGAGTCTTGTGTTTTGAAGGCAAAAGTGTTGAATTGACAGGGTATGTTGACGCAGATTTAGCATCAAGTGATCTTGACAAAAGGAGAAGTACAACTGAGTATGTGTTTCTCAGCAATTTATTGGGCTTCTTAGTTGCAGAAGATCATAGCACAGTCCACTGCAGAAGCAGAGTATGTAGCGGTAACCAAGGCTAGTCAAGAGATAGTATCATTGCAAAATATCTTGTGTAAATTGGGGAAGAGCAGAAGGACAATATTCTCTATTGTGAGTATTGGTTCAATTTCATTAAACTACTGCAAAGCTTGAAGTATGTATTATGCTGAGTCAGGAACCGGGTTTATTGGGTTAAGAACCGGACCGGATGTCTAGGTTTGAGAGGTAGACCGAAGGAATTAACCACCTTGAACCGTCAGTTAGGATTGAAACTGCAAGTGGCATTTACAACGGAGTTCTGTCACTTTCACAACGGTTTTCAGTTTGGTTTTCATCAAGAAATTGATTGGGCGGTTTCTAGCTTGATTCGTGCTCAACAAGCTTTGTATTTTAGGGCATATTGATGTATATTAGCTAGTAGTTTAGTTTTATCTACATGATTGTAACAATTAACTGAGAATTAGTTGATTAGGGTTCTACAGGTAGTTCTAGGGTTCTAGAAAGGGGAATTGTAGAATCCTTGTAATTGTTTGCAAAGCTTAGTGAATTGAGGAACACAGATCCTCCGTGGACGTAGATCAAACTTGATCGACACGTAAACGTTTTCTTGTGTATTTTCATTCAAGTTTCTGCATTTGTTCTTGTTCAGTCAATCTGGAGATTAACGGCCGAACTTAGTTTGTGATTGCATGCATTTGGTTTTGATTTCCAACAAGTGGCACCATCTGTGGGAAGAGAATCCATGGCAAGAATGAGGCTTGAGGTTGAAAAGTTCACAGGGAGAAATGAGTTTGGGCTTTCGAAGATCAAGATGAAAGTTGTCTTGATTCAGAATGGATTGGAAATAGCATTGAAGCCTTTTGGAGAAGTGGCCTGCTGAAGATAAGCTAAAATTCGCAGAATTGGATCCAAAGGCCTTGAGTGCTATTATTTTGTGTCTTGGGGATAAGCCTCTGAGGGAGATTTCAAAGGCAAAGACAGCCATTGAAGCCTGGACCAAACTAGAAGAGTTGTATCAATCCAAGACAGTTACGAACAAGTTGTTCTTGAAACATAAACTACTGGCCTTCAAGATGTTTGATGAAAAGCCATTGTCTGATCAATTAAATGAATTCAACCATTTGGTGGATGAACTTGAAGACCTGGAGGTGAAGCTGGAAGAGGATGACTAGTCTCTTATGCTCCTCAACTCATTGCCAAAGTCTCTTAAAATTTCAAGGACACTCTCATGTTTGGGAGACAAAATAAGCTCAACTTTGAGTCTATTATAACATCTCTGAAGACAAAGAGCGTACAGCTTCAAGGAGAAAAGAAAAATGCCCCAGCAGCAGAAGGCTTGAACATCAAGTTCAAGTAACAGTCTCAACAACAGAAAAACCAGAATTCAAATAAACAGAGGGGAAACACTTCTAGAAATGATGGTGCCAAGAAATCTACCAACTGGGTAGAGAAAAGGAGATTTTATGCTTGTAAACAAATTGGACATTATAGGAAGAATTGTCCAGAAAAGAAGAAGAAGAAGGATGCCCAGGAGGCAGATGCAGCAGTTGTAGAGGAGGATTATCAAAGTGCAGAAGTCCTGAATATTTCAAATTAAAAAATATCTGAGGAATGGGATTTGGACTTAGGTTTTTCCTTCCACATGTGCCCCCCATGAATCCTGGTTTCATGAACTCAAGAAATCTGAAGGAGGAACTGTATTGCTGGGGAATGATCACTCCTGTAAATTTCAGGGAATTGGATCTGTGAAGATTCAAACGTTTGATGGGGTTCAAAGAATTGTCTCAAATGTCAGGTATGTTCCTGATTTGAAGAGGAATTTGGTCTCTTTAGGATCTTTGAATGCTTCTGGTTGTGAATTTAATATATTAGATGGACACATTCACATTACAAAACACAATAAATTGGTTATGAAGGGAAAGAAGCATAATGACTTGTTTATTCTGATTGGAAAACATGTATGTGGGTCTGTGAATGTGAGTCTTGATAAACCAACAGCTGAAATATGGCATAAAATATTAGGCCACATTAGAGAAAAAGGATTGAATGAACTGGCAAGAAAGGTGTGCTGGGAAATGTAGAAAAGATAACTCTAGACTTCTGTGATCAATGTGCTCTTGGAAAATCACAGAAGTTAGTATGTGGAAAGGGTGTTCATAACACACAAGAAGCTCTAGATTATGTACATTCAGACATATGGGTCCAGCAAGGGTAGAAACACATGGTGGTGACAAGTATTGTATGACAATCATTGATGATTTCAGTAGAAGGGTGTGGGTTTTCATTCTAAGGCAAAAGAGTGAAGCATTCTCTAAGTTCAGAGATTGGCTGGTGCAGATTGAGAATCAAAGAGGCAAGACGTTGAAGCACCTAAGAACTGATAATAGTCTAGAATATTTGTCAACTGAATTTAATGAATTTTGCAGAGACAGAGGAATCACAAGACATAGAATCGTTCCATTAAATCCACAACAAAATGGATTGGCTGAAAGAATGAATAGAATAATTCTAGAAAGGATAAGATGTATGCTACTGGATGCTACTACCAAAATCTTTTTGGGCAGAGGCTGTAAATACAGCATGTTATCTAATTAACAAGACACCCTCATCTGCCATTGAATTCAAAACACCAGATGAAGTGTGGTATGGAAAACATTCAAATTATGATTGATCGTCAATCTCCATTCTGAATCAAGACAATGTTCATCTTGATCTTCCAAAGCCTAAAATCATTTCTCCATGTGAACTTTTCAACCTCAAGTCATGGATTTTCTTCCCACAGACGGCGCCACTTGTTGGAAATCAAAACCAAATGCATGCAATCATACACTAAGTTCGGCCATTAATCTCCAGATTGACCGAACAAGAACAGATGCAGAAACTTGAATGAAAATACACAAGAAAAAGTTTACGTGGTTCGATCAAGTTCGATCTACGTCCACGGAGGACCTATTTTCCTCAATTCACTAAGCTTTGCAAACAATTACAATGATTTAAGCCAGATTCTACAATTCCCCTTTCTAGAACCCTAGAACAACCTGTAGAACCCTAATCAGCTAATTCTCAGTTAGTTGTTACAATTATGTGGAGAAAAGTAAGCTACTAGCTAATATACATCAATACACCCTAAACTATGAAGCTTGTTGAGCACGAATCAAGCTAGAAACCGCCAATCAATTTCTTGATGAAAACCAAACTGTAAATCGTTATGAAAGTGACAGAAATCCATTGTAAATGCCACTTGCACCTTCAATCTTAATTGACGGTTCAAAGTGGTTAACTCCTTCGGTCTACCTCTCAAACCTGGGCATCCGGTCTGGTTCTTAGCCCATAAACTTGGTTCCTGGTCAATCCTAATTGCCGGTTCAAGGTGGTTAACTCCTTCGGTCTACCTCTCAAACCTAGACATCCGGTCCAGTTCTTAGCCCAATAAACCCGGTTCCTGACTCAGCACAATATATACTTCAAGCTTTGCAGTAGTTTAATGAAATTGAACCAATACTCACAAATAGTGATAGTCATAGTGTTATTCACTTAGCCGAAAATTCAGTTTTTCATTTGAGAACAAAGCACATTAAGTTGAGGTGTCATTACATTCGCTACCTCGTAGAGAATAAGATCTTGCAACTAATGAAGATTCGAAGAAGTGGGAACCCTGTTGATATGTCGACTAAGGTTGTGACCTTAGAGAGGTTGAAGTTGTGCATTACTTCAACTAGGCTTGGAAAATGAGAAAGCTTAACACTACTAACAGGGACATGTATCGATGAGATGGAGGAGACAAGTTACACTTGAAGTCAATCTCTAGGTGGGAGATTGTTGGGTTATGGAGCCCGAGCCACTGCTTTACGGCCTCCTGATCATGGCGATCTAACTTGCCAGTGAGTTGGCGGGGGTTCAGGGGTTGAACCTCTGAGCAATTTTTATTTTTATTTTTTGGCCTTAAAAGAAATACTTGAGATGAATGGGCTTTTAGGGTTCTGACCTAGCTTGTGTTATCAGTGAAACTAATAGTAAATTTATGGTTGAGTAGTGCCCTCAGACGTAGTCATTCTTGATGAACTAGGTTAACAAATATGTGTTCTTTAAATTTCGTTCTTATTAAATTCTCAATAATCGCACTCTAATTCATAGCACATCCTTCACAGTATCTTTGTATATAAATTCAAAAGTAACATACATGCATTTGTAATGGCGTCAAATCAAATGATGCCTTTAATTTTTGGATATGTCTATGTGTACTTTTTAGATATATACAATAACAAAGCCCCTTACTTCTCTGCTTCATTTTAGCCTATTATAATAGGTCAAAACTGATATTTGTCTATGATTGCATATGAGGATGATGGCATTAATTGGGACTTGTTTGATGTGAATTAGTAAAAACTAAGATATTGGTTAAGTGAACATCAATGATGTAATCAGAGACAAAATTTGAATCATAAATGATGTAGTCAAGTGGAGCATTTGTCATATATTATTAGATGATAATGGTACTACTGCATTCAAGTTGACATCCTCTGTGCTATCATGACGAAAATATAAATAAAAAGATTTTGTAGCTCTACACTATATTATGGCCTGGGAGGGCAGAGAAATATATATTTGAATTGCCTTGCCGACCCTAAAATGGATTGGTTACTAGCAGTAGCATCTCAATATAAAAAATTAAAGGGAATATATCCCATGCAGAATGATGAAAAAAATTATTTTATCACTTTTACTTCTAAATGGCTGAAAATATCCATCTTTGGGGTGTTTTCCCATAATGCCTCTATATATATAAATAAATAAAATATAAATAAATAATTCTTTATTTTCTTATATTAATTCAGGATATATAATTTAGAATATCGATCGAGTCCTACCATTTCCAAAAATATCAAATTTCGATCCTATTAATTTTTCACTATTCATGAAATTGGTCCTCTAAATGAATACTGATGTAAGATCCGATCCCATACATAAAATTGGTATGAGAGCCCTAGGTTTATTTAAGAAATCATGAATTATATTTATTATGTTATGTACTATCCTAATGGAGGAGACATACAAGCAAACTATGAGTCTGAACGAAAGTTCGTGAGAAAACACCCTAAATATATACTTGAGTGAGAACTCAAAGAATCGGGAATATTTTCATATTCTTGAAAGACAAAACAGGATTTCTTCAAAGAATTTCTTCGAAGATGTGACAATTGTAACGATCCGATTTTCATAAATTAAATTACTCTAATTAAATCACAATATATCAAATCATGAAACTTTTTTTTTTTTATCTATCTATCTATCTATCTACCTATATATATGTGTGTGTGTGTGTGTGTGTGTTTATATATAAGACAATACGTAGTCGGGTCGTTAAAAGAATCACATAAATGTACAAATACTAAACTTCCTATCACATGCAGCAACGGAATAATTAACATGCTCAAATTATATCTCAAACATTTATTAGCTAATAAATTATTATAAAAAAATAATTAATATCTAAATTAAATAGGCAAAATTATTTGTAGACATGCTTGCAAAATTAATGTAAAACTAACTAACTTCCATATTATAGTTTCATATTGTTGTTAACCTAAAGATTATAAAAGAATAAATCATGTGCAGCAACGGAAACTAAACACATATGACACAGTATCATAAATTATATTTTTTTGTCTCCACAAAGAAATCAATAATCCATGAAATAGTTCAATGACCAACTTATAAATAAATATTTATTATGATAACGCACATCAGCTCGTGGAGGATACAATTCATAACAATTATATACAGAATCAAAACCATAAAGTAAAAACAGATATAACTTGCAACTTGAATATTGTATTAAATAAATTGAATATAAACTTGTAACTTGTAACTTGTAATCCATGTACTCACTGAACTTGAATTTGTATATTCAATAAAATGGAATATACACTTGAAACTTGAAATATAGCAGTTATAATCATACTATTTAATTAAGTACATAATTGACATAAAAAGTAAAACCCCACCTGAATTGTGATGCAGATCAATATGTAGATGCAAATTATCCTATTGTTCGTAGCATTCGCTAGTCTCGTCTCCTTCCTACTTAGGCATGCATGACTCTATCTTGATTTTCAATTAATATATGGGATTTGCCGATTGGGAAATTATGGTTTGGTAGAGAAATTAGGAAATTTTGAAAGAAATAGAAAATTTGTAGGTATTGATTCACTGCGCAGTAGTAAATAAATAATTTTTATTTTAAAAATGATAAGGAATAAAAATTCGAAATTTTAACTGTAGTAAATAGATTCATGAGAAAGTGTCATACTAAAATTAATTTTTTTTAAAGAAACTTAGCTATGGGTTTTGAATTTTTAAAACCGAATATGGTGAAACTGTAAATTCTGCGCAACAGTAGAAAAACCTTAATAAATCGAAAACTATTAGATGGATCACTTTGAAATTTTATAGAATGATAGAAAATATGTATATATAATACATTTCCAAAAATCAGAATGTTTTAACAAGTATAAATATATTTTTCGAATTTTTCAATTCGGAAAATAGAATATTTCAAATCATGCAGATGAGTAATATAAAAATCATATAAAATAAGATATACATTGGATGGATTTAAATATTTTATAGAACATCATAGACATATTCAGAAATATCATATTAGAATTTGGTATTTTTTTCAAAATATCTAAATAGGTAAACATAATTTTTAAAAAGAATACATGTCTACCGGCAGGAGAAGGATTGAAAGATGAAACTGGCACAATAAAAAATTCTAAAATAATATGGACGAATTTTGAGATAAAATCAGAGTATTTGGGCTATGATTTTGATTTATAACATGAATCCCATATTTATAGATTATAATCATAGGGTTTTAGGACTCCTAATTAGACTAGAAACATGTTTTCTTGTTCCCTAAGTAAAATTAATGGATTTGGGCTTGAATAATTCATTGGGCTAATATCTTAATTAAATATTTAAAATTCTAATAACATGAAATATATTTTTGGCAATAATTTAAAATAATTGACATAGTTTATGAAAATAAACAATTTTCATTGGACAAAAATAAATATTTAAATATAATAATAATTAAATAATTTACGGGGCGTTACAACAATACTCTTGAAAGCCATAGGAATCTCATGAACGAGCTAAATTAGCCTTTCAAGATGTCAAGCTCGGAGGAAGGGAGAGAAAGAATCAGACAAAAGACCCTCGAACAAGAGATACATGTAGAAGGGAATGCAACTGATCTCATCCACTTCACAAACATCCAAGGAAGATTTCCTACCAAGGAGATCTGGAGAAGACGTCCTAATCAGTCTCAATCGGATATCCAGAAACCTGATTTACATTTTTTTAAGAAATCATGATGGGGCCCAATTGGGAAGAAGTGAGTGGGGAAAAATCTAAGATTACTAATCTTAGAGAAATCCAAAAGACAGTGCAAAGTTATGGAGAAACCATCCTCAACCATCAGAAGGAGATCCTTGAAACACTCAAGAATATACAAAGGGGATTGACCATCTTGGAAACCAAGCCAAGTATGTCAAGGAGAAGAGAATGATCACCATCTTTTGGTACATAACTCCTTTTACATCAAAAGGGGAAGACTACCGAAGTGAAGAGAGAGCTAACAGATACTGAATGATGAATGCTTTTCTAAACTGGAAGAATCTATCCTAATGGATAGAATAAATATAGTGGATTTACACGATCTTGCACAATCCTTTGCAGGATTGGGTCTTGTAGATCTAAAATTGCAAGAAAATATATCGATGGGGCAACAACAGATTCCCGAAATACACCACAGAATCCAACAAATTAAATGTGGCACAAAGCGAGGGATCCCATGATCTTCCAACATGCATAAATATACCACCACGGGAGATTTCACTACTGGTGCTTATACTTATCCCACAGGAACAAGAAAGAGAACCCAAAGGCCAAACCATATGCAATCGCCTTATGGGAAGTCTCAGCTGGACCAATTCATCCATACGGGTTAGTGCTAAGCCTAGATACATTGAACTTCAAGAATAGAGAATTATTCATAGATGAGTGGGTAGCCGCAATGCAGATTGCAACTGGAACGTTAAATCTGGAAAAAGACAACTTTATCTCACTTCTAAAGATAAGTTTGGAATGATCAGTGAAAATAGAAAGTATCTGGGTTGGCGAAGTCTTAGCATATATCATCAACAAAATGACTCAAGTAATTAAAGTAGATGTTGTTGGAGTTGGCTACTTTGAAGGAGCTGAAGACGATAAAGCCAGCGATACAGGCAGACACTTCATAGCCTGGAGTTATGTGATATTTGTCACGTAGATGAATTCATCAAACTCTTCACAGAATATAGATGGAAGTAAAAATTACAGGAATGTGCCGCAATTCCATTATTCTTTGTCAAGATCCCAAATCCATGGAGAGAAATGTTAGCCAAAGAATATCAGCCACCTCTAGAGGATATAATTGATATAGTGGCGAGAAGAATTTCGTTCCTCAAAATTAAGCTTGAGGAGTGGTGCTATCAAGTAGCGCTCCATAAGAATTACTAGAGGCTAAGAGGAATAAACAAAAGTATTCCTCTATGTAATGTTGAAAATGATATCCCTACTATTGTGGGAGGCCAACCATTTAGGTAAAAGAGGATAAAAAAGAGAAGTCATCCTTATGCTAGAAGAGATGGTGGCAAAAAATCTAGATCTTCATGGAGACCCAGAAAGTTTTGGTCCAAATAGAAGGTACGAAGTTACAAAACGGGTCAGAGGTCAAGACCAAGCCGGAGCAAAGCCTCTTCCTCAGGCTCAAATCAATGAGCATGAGAAGATCTTTGTCAACAAGGAAAACTTTCAGAAGAGCTCATACAAGAGCTAATGAAAGTTTCAAATATTGTAATTGTTGGACGTGTGGCGCCAAAGGTCACATATCAACTGATTGTCCAAACAATCAAAGACGATGAATCAGAAAGTTTGAGGCAACTTTGGAAATGAAGGAAGCAGTTTACTTTCATGATCTAATTCAAGTATATCAATTCGAAGGTATTCATTTGGATGAAAGCATATACGAAGAAGAAGAAGATTACAGTGAGGATGAGTCTTCAGAATCAGAATCAGACTAAAGAAAAAGACTTCTTCTGACGGGTGACACAAGAAGATCTTTCTGGATTCTTCTCACAGATGTCAATTTCTCATAAGACTCTTATGAAAATTAAGAGAGAACACCTAAAGCTCTAAATCTATGATAAGTTTATTGTTGGGAGATTAGACAAGATTTTGGACATTTCCTAAAGTAGAGAAAATATCATATCATCTACAAAGTCACAACAAGGGAAATCATAATTCCCATGGAGATGACAAGTAATGTGATAGAGATGCAACTAGTTCTGATGAGAGAAATTAGAGAGGAACTCAGCAGAATGAATAGAGAAATTGCTCAAAAGATGCAGTGGATCCATATCGGAGCAATCATCATTCTGATCAAATCAACATTCAAGGAAGGAATTGATTCTCCAATTGATATCGCTATCTTCGACAAGCGAATCAAGAATTTGCGAGATGCAAGTCTGGAAGGAATCTCAAGAAATCTATATGTTGGTGCGCTACATTTATCCAAGGATTGCCTAGAAGGATTGCCTAGAACTTGGCAGATTGCAATTCTTATAGAATTTTAACCCTTCATCAAGATTTCAAGAACAAGGAGTTGATGAAATAAGGGAATAGACCATATTCTATTACCTATAGTATTTTGTGTGCACTTTTCAATACCCACCATTCAGAACTATTCATGGGAAAGGAGTTCATCGAAATACCAGATATCTTCGAACAGGTGACACATGCAGTCCGTTCGGAGATTATGGAATTGCCACCAATCCATGAGATAGATATGTGGATCACGGATCAACCTATAATGACTAGAGCTACAAGTCAGAGGTTCGAGCCAAGAATAGTCTCCTTTCATGATAGTAGAATCATGAATCGAAGCTAGGAAAAGAGACCTATCCCACAAGAGAATCTGGAACCAAAATAATTCACAACCAAAGGTGAATTAAAGTGTCCAGAAGGTTGGAGAGAAGTGGAAATAATATTCGATATCACTCAAAAGGATAACATATTTCCTTGTGATGTCTTGTATTATTTACAAAAACCTTCATTGGGGAGATTGGAAGGACTTTTCCAGCTAGGAGAAAACGAGTTTATAATCCAAGGAATAGGAGGGCGAGAAAATAGGCGGCTTATTCTTGGATTAAAATTTCTCGAAGAGCACAAACTTTGGGAAAGACAGTCAGAGAGAGTGGTGTTTACTGTGCCTCATAGAAAAATATCAGGATCTATGATATTCTCGAGGAACTTGGCCTGCTCTAATGGCTACTAGTCCATTCTCGATATACATCTCTATAGGGATGCTATGTGAAAAATATCGAGCGAAATATTTCGCGGCTTACATTGACTCAGGTGCAGGAATATGCACAACCAAGCCAGAAATCTTTCCTACAGGAATGGGAGAAGATCTACCGGCTATTGCAGGAAGATATTTCTGGAAGAGGATTCTTATCCTCAAAAGAGAAATTAAACAAGCGGAAATAATGATCGGAGGAGCAGAAGATACCCCATGGTACAAGCTAAGACTCCATCAATTTATGTCCATGATACAAGTGCAGATATTCTGTTAGGAAACAATTTTCTACAGGCATTCAAGAGGTTCACCTAAGAGAATGAAACACAAAGGCTTATTTTCACAATCCCTTGTGATCATATGATAATTGTTCAGGGATTAAGGAAGGCATTTCATCGAAAAATGCCCATTAATTTTCGCAGCAAGCATGGTGATGAAGGAAAACTGAGTCACCCAAAGATGAAGGATCATCGAAGATATAGAGATGCACTCCTTCAATATCGAGCCAAAACACTAGGACGAGACAGGGATGAACAAATGTCAAATGAGACAATCCAATTCCTCAAAGTGTCTACGGAAGCAAGTCCACAACTTGATATCACCATTAAAGTACAAATATCTTTAGAAGATGTCAAGAAAAGGATAAAGAGGAATTTCAATGAAGATCCTCTAGCCTGGTGGAACAAAAATGAACTCAAGGCAACTTTCAAGGTGAAAGCCGGAAAACAAAATGAGTTTGTACGATACAAACCCATCTTTATGAATCAAGCAGATTGTGAGGATATGAATAAGATGCTTAAGGAACATCTGGACCTTAAGTTGATATCAGAAGGAATCTCTCCATACAGTAGCCCAAGGTTTCAAGTAAGAAACCATGGAGAAATGAAAAGACGAAAGCCAAGATTGGTGATCAATTACAAAGGGATCAACAACATCTTGGAATTCGACGGATATTATATTCCAAGCAGAGAACACCTGGTGAACTACATCAAGGATGCTAAGGTATTCTCTAAATTAAATTGTAAATCTGGTTTCTATTAGATTAAGATGGAAGATTTCTGCAAGAACTATACGACGTTTCTACACCACAAGGACACTATATCTGGAATGTCATGCCAATGGGATTAGCAAATACACCTCAGATATACCAAAGGAAGATGATAGTCTTTTTAAAGATTATTTTAAATTCATGTTCGTGTATGTCGATGATATACTCATTGCCTCAAGGAATATGAAGGAACATATCAAACATCTGGAAGTCTTTTCAGAAGTTTGTCATAAGGAAGGATTGGTGCTATCAGAGCAGAAAGCAGTAATCGCCACCAGACAGATCGAGTTCCTTCGGATCGATATCGATGAGTCCGGAATCATCCTTAAAAAACATATAGTGAAGAAGGTGCAGGGATTTCAGGAGGACCTCAAAAATAAGAAGCAACTTCAGATTTTTCTTGGAGTTGTCAATTTTGTCGATATGTTTATAAAAAATCTAGCAAAATACAGGAAGGTGTTCAGCCCATTGTTAAAGAAAGTTGTTGATTTTAAATGGGAAAAAGAACACAAAGAAGCAGTGTCACAGTTTAAAGAGATCTGTAAAGACCTACCAAAGCTTGCAATACCGAATGACGAAGATGAATTGGTACTCTACACAGATGTCAGTGATCATTGGTGGGCGGCAGTGCTAAGCAAAGCAACCCCTAATGGAGAAGTACCATGTCGATATGTACTGTAGCGGTCTCTTTGCAGAAAATGAAGCAGCAAGATAGCATATCAATGAGAAAGAATTCTTTGCAGTGCGAAAGGCTTTCAGAAAATGGTCTTTATTCCTACTGCCTAAGAAATTCATTCTTAAAATTGATAACACGAGTGTCAAAGCTTTCTTAACAAAAAAGATTGAATCTAAACCTGAGAAAGTTAGATTACTTAAATGGCAAGCTGATTGTCAATATTTTGATTATGAAGTTGTCATTGTAAAGTCTCACAAAAATGTTCTTGCAGGCTTTCTAATGAGAGTCTAGTGAAGTTGACTCTATCCTAGCAGGATACAGGCATCTCCAAGACCATTCGGAGGAGCTTGACAAGAGGATCAATGACCTAGATATTCAAGCTAAGGTCGTGGATCGAGTACAACAGGAGGACTTGTCAAAAGTTCGGAGCACGTTAAAGCCTACCAAATTTGCAAGTAATTGGCTTTGGGACAACCTAATTATTCCTACCTGACGGGAAGCTCTTTCATTAAAGTAAAAGGTCGAGTTTCGAGAATGGGCCTCTAACCCGGTCGCCACAGATTCAAGTACTGTGAGCACGAGTTCTAGGTTGGATCCTTACACGAATCTAGCAGAAGAAAAAGTTGAGCAAACGGAGGATACTCCTCCTATTGTCTCAAGTCAACCCAGCACCTCTATGGTAAAAGAGGGAGAGATCAATCTTAGGCCAATGACTGCCACCTCTAAGATTGATACTAACGAGCTTAAAGTTTCTCCATTTCAAGTTTATCAACAAACATGGGAGAAAATTCTTACAGGAGCTAGGTTTAACCCATTAAAATGTTAGATTGATCGATCTAGTAAATATCCAAAAATGTGGACGATCCCAGGAGCCAATGCATAAGAAATGAAAGAATGGTATGATTTTAGAGCTCTAGCTTTGGTTCATACGGTGACACCAAGTTTCCCAGAAATCTTAAAACTTCCGGGATGGATATACAACGTCGTGTTTGAGACATGGAAAATTAACAAACACCTCAACGTGGAGATATTATGGAGCTGAAGATTATATCAGCGACCCCGGAACCTTACAAGAATGGATCTTACCCATCTTTTCATTTTATAAAGCTACAAAGACTCGATACCAGACAGGTAAACAAGAATATGTCTGCCCCAAATCACAAGATCACCTTAGTATCAACCTTTACAAAAGATGACATTATTACAAGGAGAGCTTGGGGCTTATGGATTTGCATCATGAAAATGAGAAATGTCAAAGGGAGCTTCAAAGTTTTTTACAAGATGGCGAATGGATCACTCTTGATCAACACCATGACATCCAAAGCATCTCCACATGCAAAGACTACCTTTGAACAGAAGAGAGAAGGTTATGGAAGAACGAGCTACCAGCAAGTTCAGAAACCGCCAGAAAGTGCTGCAATATGGCACATAATGGATGGTGGACGAGCCGAATTTGTCCCAGGTGCTCGGAACAGGAAAATGCACTATTTGGGCAATCGTTCCCTGTCATGACAAAGGGAAGATAAACGAGAAAGAATCATCGAGAAAGCAAAAGATACTAAGGGGACCACCCAGAAAAAAATTAATAGAGGGATTCCCGACAAACAGTGATGGCTTGAGTCACGATAGTTGTATCTACCAAAAAGGACAAAATGTGGAAAATAAAGAGACATCCACAACAGAATGATTGGAGTCTGCATGTGATGCAAGGGTCCACATCCATGTGAACCATGTGAAGGCTGGACCACATCAATGTGATCCAGATAAGAAACGCATCCAGAAAATCTGTAAGACCAATAAGAGGTTGGCAACTGGACACAATAATTCGAGGATAGAGGGTCTCAAACCTCTACAAAAGTAGGGTAGAAGAAAGCAGAAAACATCGGTCATTCCCCTCTGTTTTCTTACAAAAATAAACATTGTAATAGTTTGTTTGCAGTTTTCTTCCATTCTAATTTTCATTCAAGTGTATGGGTGCTGAGAGCATAGCTATCAGGGGTAGCTAAACAAGTCGTCTCCTCCCAAAAAGAGATGTACTGGTGTAATAAATAAGTTCTTGATTTCTTAATAAAAGTTGGGCTTTTGTTCATCATCTTCCAAAAGCTTTATTTCTATTCATCAACCAAGTAGAATATTGAACGCCTCGAGTTAGGAAACGAAACGAGGCTATGCTGGTTGCTGTTGAAAGAATCTACGACTGGAACCATCGGTTCTGATCGAGTGGTTGGGATGTGAGGAACAGTTCGTAAAACCCGGTGGATACAACCCAGCGGCAATTTGGTCAAAGGTATAAAACTTGATTTATTTTTCAAGAATTTAACTGACGGAAGCATGATGGGCCTGATATGGTTGTAATGGACTATTTCCAAATTTTTGTTGATGATCAATTTTGCAAAATGAGTTTAATTAGGGGTCAATTTATAATTAGGAAAGTATGGGACGAAATTTTAAATCGGACAAAAACTTGAAAAGATAAATTTTATGGACTGAATTAATAGAGATATAAATTTGCTGGCTCAAAACATAAACAATGAGCAATTTTAGAAAAAAGAGTTACCAGCATGATGATCATTTTGAATATATTTGCAATTAAAAGTGTCATAAAAGGGATGTAGGGTCCGTTTGCTTAAGATTTGGCTCAGTAGATTTAGAGAATCGAATCTCAATAAAATACACTCATCAACTTTTTCAGTCAAATTTGGCTCAGCACTCTACGGTCTTAAGCAAACGAACCGTAGGTACAGTTGCTTGTTCCCCAAAATTTAAAGCTGCAGTGACTATTATTTAATTCGTATTGTTTTCAATTTTATATTCCATATCAACACTACTCTACTGTACTCTTCAACAAACAAATATTCGCTCTCAAAAAACACCAAATCTAAAATGAATACCTTTAAAATAATATTATAAATGATGATATTGTATGCTGACCACAACTCTATAAAATTAGATTTAAAATGTTTATGGACTTATCAACGGAGCTAATCAATACAGGAAAATCACATCCAAATCTGATACGAAAGATAATCTTTGGCTTTTATTAAGGCAAAACAACGAAAACGGAAGATTAATTATATTACATAAAAAATGTCTCAATCAAGATCTATTATTAATATAAATGAAAAGACATGCTGCATTGGATTTATTGCTAGGCGTTTTAATTTAAGAAAATAAATTGTTGGTCCCAAATATTATTTGTAATTATATGGTGGTCTTTTTCAATAGTAAAATTAATATAATTGGGTTTAAGCCCATTGGTGAACCAATGGCTAATAGGCCTAATATTTTGTTTTCTAGCATAAAACCACATATTGTCTAGTAATACCACAATTAGTTATTTTTCATTTCATATAGTTATGCACCATGGCATTTATCATCTATGGTCCATTGATATAATAATTATGTGTCCATCTTTTATGCAACGATTGTATCCGTGCAATCATTTTTTTTAGCTGTTGGATCTTAAGATGTTGATCATTCATTCATTTAGCACTATTAAAATAAGGCGAAGATTATTCGCAGCCCATAAAATTACTTAACGTAGCCCACTTCTTAATACAGTCCACTTTTCTTTAAAATTAAATATAAATTTATTCATACAGCCCAGTGAATATCAATAATATCTTTTCTTATTAGGTTAAATAATCTAAATTAAAATTTATAAATTGAAATGATAATAAAATATTAAAAAAATGAAAACAAGGACAAAAAAAACAATCGTTTATCGGAATAGAACCGCCAGCCCTTTGTTATGTTCTGCTGCTTCTGCAAACCCATTCTAAGTCTTCTTCCAATCCCATCAAATTCCAGTTTATTCTGCAAACTCAATCAGATCGATATCAATGCATTTTCAATTCAAAATCATAGTGTTTAAGTTTAATCATTTATGTCTGTTTTTCCAAGCATAACTTAGGGGTTAGTATATGGTCGATTGAAGATTTTTACCGTTGTTCTCCATGAATGCACTTGTTAATCTTCAAGTTCTGACTATCAATAGGTCGGGCATTGTTAATGGCGGAATCACTTTATTTTTTATTACTTACGACCTTTATTTTATGATTAGATATATATGATTAATAATTATGTATACCCTCCATTGATGAAACCTAGGGTTTATGAAGTTCTAGAAAAAATTAAACGATTTTGTTGAAGATGAAAGAAAGATAAATTATATTTTTTATATGTTTTTTAATTACATATGTATATATACATATATTACTTTATTAATTATATCATCGTTTTCATTAAGGGTGTTGTAGTCTTTTACTAATAATATTCTAATTTATTAAATTAGTGGGTTGCATAAAGAAATTTTGTGGGCTGCGAATAGTCACCGCCTTAAAATAAAAGAAAAGGGTTAAAGTGGTATTTCACTCATTACTCCTAAAAAATCATCACAAGTTTCAACACACTTGTTCATCAGTCCGGATCACCTCTCCCGAAAACACTGTCCCCAACTCTGTCCCATTTCTCGGAGGCTATCGGCTACTCTTTTTACTTTTTCTATGTAAAATTTATATCTTGCAACCCACACGCAAATCCCCCCAATTGCAACCTCTTTTTTCATTTCTCCTCTCATAAATTAAAAGCTTGTCTTTCTTATTGTTTCCGATGTTGCCTTCCACGAGAGCCATGGACAATATCTATTTATGGGATGATCGGAGTGGTGATCCCCTTTATGACAGTCGTTTCTGTTTTCAATTTGTAGAAGGATTTTCGTTCTACGCCTGAGTATATTTCCTCTTCAATTTAGGATGAACACAACATTCAGCCACTTGAATAAAATAAATTTTAGGGTGAGAAGAAAATTAGGAGACAGAGAAGAGAAAGGAAGAAGATATATATATTTTTTCCTATTTTAGTTTCAGTTTATTGTTTGGTTGATGGGGTTGGATTCGGTGGTTTCTGTGGATTTGTAAGTTGACTGTTTCAAAAGAATATCAAAATAAGGGTTATTCTGCCTCACTGACCGTCTAAACTTGTGTTGACCCAGTTTTAGAATTCAACTTTAAACTTTGTATAGAACGAATTAAAAACTACATACTACCGTTAATCACTCGAAAATAAGATCTGAGTTAAGTTGAGTGTAGTCTAGTCATCGCCGCCAAAGTCATCATCTCCACCATATCCCCACTCACCTTCTTCACCTTGTCCTTGATCAACATCAACCTCAACGTCGCCCATAATAGCCACATCAACGTCCATCTCCTCACCCGGACCCTCCACTTGCTCCGCTTCAGCTACTTCCATTGATTTAAGGCTATCCTCGTTGAAGAAATCAGCATACGGCTTCGAAACCTGGAATAATACATTTCTCTGCTCTGCGCTTTCAACTAGATTCTTCCAGTGCTCATCTCCTCTTTTCAGTGTTGATGCGGAACCCACAACCTACAATTTAAATTAATAACTCAATAATCCCACACCCACTCACTTCAAATTGCAATCTAAATTATGTTGCCCTACCAAAACAGAGGACCTTGCTCGGGTAATACCAACATTCATTCGTCTAAAATCAGCAACAAAACCGATGCCTCTATCTTTGCTTGCCCGAACACATGAAAAGATAGCAACATCTTTTTCCCGTCCCTGAACACCATTTACCACTACTCAATTAACCACTTCCAATGGAATTTCCAAACAAACCGAGGTTATGCAATTCAAACAACTTTGAAATTTTCAAACTACCTGAAATCCATCAACAGTGTTGATATCAACAACTTTTTCGGAATCCACACCAAAAGTACTACGGAATTGTTTCTTGAAGAGCTTCACTTGATCGCTGTAGGGTGTTATTATTGCAAGCCGAGAACTTGTCTTGAGCTCTGGGTATCTGCTCACCAATCTACCATACATAGCAAGGACAAACTCAACCTCGTCTTCATTTACCCAAGAACCACTTCCTGGTAGCCGCGACTCTTTCCCTTCATGTAGGTCAAAGAAACCAAACGGCCCAAAGCACCGGAATTTGTGCCATGCGCGCTTTGTTTGCTCTTCCATCTTAGGTCCATCCTCCAGTGCTTCATCGTAAAATTCCTTAGAGGGGAAGCTCCTGATCTGCAGAAACAAATCCAATACAACTGAGCAAGCACCCGAATTTGTTGCACACAATTTTGGATTTTGTAGGTGAGTCGAACATCTATACTTTTGCCAAACAAATAACAGACAAGAGAACAAAAAGAAAGACAAGGGACCTCTGGATTCATGCGATATTGGGTCTTCAGCATCTGTACGGGGTAGCCTGCCCTCTGAAATCTTTTAAATAAGCTCATTCCATACCTATAGAATTCCCCGAAAGTATTTATTCTCTTTCCGACCATGAATGTCAGAAATAACAGTAAAAGTCAGTTAAAGTAAAAGAAAAAAAAAAACACTTGTGTGTGAGGTTGTCGGATAGGATGCTGCTGAGCTGCTCTTACCCAAATTTTTGTGCTACGGTAGAAATTACTGTGGCTGGCAACTGAACAGGATCCCCCACCTAAAGCAAAATGATAAAATTGAGAGAGATACATTATCTTGACCAATGAAACAAATTACGGTACAATCAATCTTAATGTGGAACTGCAATCAAACTGCAGAGTTAATAGATTATGAAGAAAGAATAAATGTTATTCAAACAGGAAGGACCAATGTCATGGACAGATGGCAATCACAATTAATATGATAAAATATTATTATCGAAAAGCACAACAACCATAATGGCGCACGTGTTCATGCATGTGCATATTCATTTCGCCATGCAAATGAAATGACGATACCATTGTAAAGCAATCACTCAACTTCTGTTAGCTGTTTTGATTGTTAAAGATGTATGAAGTTTAAACTTCGATCACATTACTATGTATGGTAATTCAGCAAAAAAAAATTGAACATACAGATGGTCATGGGCACCCATGGCACAGCTTTCATCATCCATTAGGAGGTAAACGCCTACAGAGCTTAACTGACTACAGATTCTAAAAAAAGTTAGTCATAAAAGTTGTACAAAAATTGAAATTTCCTTGGGTAATGGGGAACAGCTTGTGCTAGATGACAACTCATTGAGAAATTACATCCATGTTACGTAGGAGGGACAACAAAAAGTTACTTGGAAAAAACATAAAAGTCCTATAAGCTAGCCACTGGCACTGCCCACGTGCACTTGATACGCAGTATGCACAAATTATGGATATTAACAATCATATTCAGGACCTTGATATGTTTCTCCAAGCAACTGTGGTAATGATACCCATATCTATGTAAAATCAAATCCTGCTACTTTTGTCTACTGATACCTTTTTCAAGAAGTAAATGATCCAAAAGAGGGAACCTATTCTATAAGAACAATAGCAGAGGGAACTTAGCACCATATTATTTCTTAATGTAAATCAATAAAATTAAGTCCTCGAATCAGAACTAGACACTTCAATCCAAATTAAATTATATTGGCCATCGATTCAGCATCAATGACTTCTATCTGAGAAATACTGGAGTACATACCAAGAAAACTTGTTTACATCCATTGGCCAGAGGTACGAGCGTTGCTGGCTCCACCTATTGAAGACAAAACTTAAAATCTTGTTATGACATTCATTAACTAACATTAGCATTTAGCCATTAATATCAAATAACTTACAGCTTGAGCAGCTTCATCAATTATAACAACATCAAAACCACGATTTAATTTACTAAAAAGAGGTGATCCGCTGAAGCTCAAAGTGGAGAAAACCTGGCAACAACCAACCAATTAATAAACATACTTCAGTCTATGTTATATGCGAGAAGGGGAAAATCGCTTACAATCACCGCTTCATCAAGTATGGAAGCTCGAATACTGTCTTTATCTTTTGCTGCACCTCCTTGCTTCTGCTTGTCACCACCTTGAGAGTCGGCACCCGCAAGTTTTCGCTCTACCTGAAAACACATGGTATAATTCTCAACTTTTGCAATTCTAGAAGTTAGGTATATCCAGTAACAGTTAGGTGCTAACAAACACTACTGATATTTACCAAGTAATCCATGGAAACTGCCTGAACTGAGTGGTGTGGTTTAAGGCCTATCCGCACAATTTTAGGGTTGTATGCATGGTCATTTTCATCACGAATGCCTGTAATGTAACCATGGAATCATCAGCATTTAGCAACAAATGAAATTTCTTGCACTTAATTTAAAAAAAAAAAAAGTAAAAAAAGAAATTATATCTGCCCACTGTGTCCAAACAATAATAATCTGTTCAAGCAGCTAAATTTATTTAAACTTTCAGAGTAACAGAATGGTAACACATACATGAAAACCTAAGTTCACAGTAGACATGGCTTGATACCCGTCATATGTATCAAGCAGAAGTCACATGCTGGTAGAGTCAATTGAACCCTTGTGTAATGTTCAGTAAAACTATAATATTCCGAAACCTTATGATGGACTTCTTTGACAATAGAAAGAAACAAGTTACAAATAAGGCATCATTACATTGGCAAGTAGAAATCATAGTTAATTGTGGGTAACAGCGAAACATGTAGCTGGAATAACTAAACAATGGAATGATAGTACAATAAACTTTACTACTTGATCCACGAAAGTTTACTGGCAGAAGCTCCAGGATTAAGCAGACGTTTTCAAAAGCATTAATTAAATGGAACTGTACTTTCAAATCTTGTCTTTCTATTGTCCTTCTGGGATGTCTATTAGTGCAGACAATAAGGAAATCTTCTTCTATAAAGTATCCTATCACACAAAAATAATAATGCACGAAACCACTAGTTATCTATCACTACTTCAAGACATGAGACCATGAATAATATGCTACTTCATACAAATTGTCATGAAAAGGGAGTGAAAAGGTATAATTCTGGTTCCCAATCAGGCATGAAAGAACTAAAATATCATATTCTAAATGCAGAATAAAACAAAATACCAAATAAATGAGCAAGTCAAGGATAACATGTCACTAACCAGTATTTAGAAGACGTAAGACAATCTCATCAAGGGCAGAATTTGATGGAGCACATACTAGAACACGAACACGGTATTTTCGGCTGGAATTAACCACTTCTGGTTTCTACATGACGTTAAAAAGTTTTAAGGACAACAAAACCAAAAATAATTTAGATAAAGCTGTGGAAGGGAAAATATTCTCACCAAGTCATTTCCAGACGTGGGGAAAAATCCATCATCACCATTTATAGGCATTATCTTATCTCGAGGATTAGTGCCAGCTAACCATGGAGATGCTTTTTCCCAGTGGTTGTATCTGTAAATGTCAAAAAAAAATCCAAATGAATTGTTACCATGAAGTTGGCTAGGAATGTGTGAATATTACTCCGATTTGAAGTAGTTATCACTGCAGCTAAAAGCTAAATAAAAATAGATAGATGAGAAGAGGAGAGCTAGTAACTAAATTAAAATGTCCCAAAACATGGATGAAAATTGAATGCGTACTTTATTACAGTGATTCTCCACCTAATTCAGAGAGAGGCAAAGTACTCTGCGATGTATGAGATGGAACTGATATTTGTACAAAATTTTGAAATCTAACATACCTAAGAAACTGTAATGCCTGGAAGTCAGCTCATTTATTAGCAGTCTGCCATGTGTGGGATGAATTCTTTCTAAGAATGGCAGAGCAACCAAAGTTGAACTGCAAACTCCGTGCAAGACGAGAATCACCTTAGGCTTATGGTGTTAAGAGGCTTTTGCAGCATTATTTTGGAAATTCATTTTAGAGGATGCAGTCAATGAATGTTACTTGTTTTAATATCTTTTGAGGGATTCTACAAGTGAAAACCTAAATCTATCCACAAATGCAAGATGAGCCATAGAAGTCCAACTTTATGCTTATAGATTTAATTCCATTATCAGGTATGGTGCTTTAGCAAGTCAAGAACAGCCTTGGAACTTTCCAAAATAAAAGTCAAAGAGTAACTCAAAAAAAAGAAGATGGGTAGGTATAAGAAGAATTCAGCATAGTTAAGAAAGCTTGTAGCATATTAGTGAAGTGATAGCATCAAACATACTTCTCTTGAATAGGCAATTCTGGCCCACGTTTTACTCCAGTCAATGTACCCCTGCCCATGAATACATGTATCAAGTTATTCATTCAAAGATTGAATATGATATTGAGCAGTCTCTCTCTTATAACTAACTGGGCAAAATAAGCAATTGAAAGAGCCTAGATAAAAAGATGCTCACTTGTTGGAGTGCACCCTAGCCGGAGTGGCATGCAAAATAGCACTTAGGAGCCCAAGGATAGTTTGTGTTTTTCCTGTCCCTGGGGGACCCTAATACCAAGCATTCTGTTAAACGGATATATTCCAAACTATACTGCATCATTTGTTTGGAAAGTTCGAGCATCATATCAAAGCAAAATCAAATAGAGCCAGCATAGATTATGCTATTTTTAACGCGACAAAGTTTGGGGAGAAACGGTAAATAAAATAAATACATAAAAACTAACTATACATATATGTACATAGGGAGAGAGCATAAAGGAAGAAGTCAAACCTGGATTAGAACAAATGGTTTGCGTGAAAGACCTGCCTGTAACAATTTTTTGCGGGATTTCAATCAGAATCTCAAACAAGATACAAGACGACCCAGAAACAATATTGAAAGCATTTCACAGTATATGATGATGCTGGTAAGCATTGAAAGCAACAAAATTCCTGAGTGAAAACTGAAGACAAAGGGTCGCATAGAGCTCACATTTATAGCCTCCAGTTGTGATATATTATGATTGCTTTCAATAAACTCCTTTAGAGGTCTGGATAGTTTCCAGGCACGGTCTTCAGTAGTATTGCCAATGTCAGCTGCAGTTAATATCAAATCCTTGAATGGGAGACAGCTAATAGACTGCATTGCAACATATTCACGTGCTATAGTGGACAAGCTGCAAACCTGAGACAAAGCATAGCGTGGCAAAATACTTAGACAGAATTAAGCAATTACTTGGCGTGCGTAAGCAAGTAACAAAATGTATCTAATCGTATCAGTTTATAACTGAATGCAATAGCTAAAATATAATTACCAACTAGATACAAGATAGGAAATCCTTTCCTAATAGAATCATTGGCATTTCCATCAGCCTTTTGCACTCCGGAATTAGGCAATAAACAAATACAACTGATATTGTTAAAATCATATTTACCTTTTGAACATACAAAACTTTCTTCAGTTCACTAACAATAGGAATCATGTTTAATAGCCTCGGACAAGCTTGAACTTCATCTGTATTAAATCTTTTGACTTCTCCATTCAAATAGAGGCGAAGTCGTATCTTATCTTGTTGACGATGCTCAACTAATGCAAAGGCATATGCATTTGGTAATCTTGTGGCATCAGCAATCTGCATGCCATCAATGAAATTTGCAGATTACTAATCAAAATCTACAGCAGTGAACTATAGCAAATGAACCAAAGATACAGCAAAAGAATGACGAATGAAATCTGTGCCATAGAATGGTAGTTTTTTTATAGTTTACCTTTCTATCCGAAAGCAACAGTAGATCATTTTGAGAAATTGACTCTGTATCAGTACATATGACTATGGGTAAATGGAATCCATTGACTTCACTGTGTTCTACTATCATGGCTTGCTGCCACTCAGTTCCTGCATGTTCAAAGACACATATTACACAAATATGTATGTATTATCAGTTGACAACTTCATTGTAAAGAAAAGCAAAAACTAGAACCAATTATATTATATCCATAATAACAAGAAGTGCCAAAATCATTATTTTCCATTGAAGAAATAGAACACACGCAATAAAATAAATCGACACCTTCTTCCTCATCTTTTCTTTGAGTAATCTGGGCTTTAACTTCTTCAAAAAGCAAGGGCTCAAATGTATCAAGATATTCATTGACATCTTTATACGTGTTCTTGACTTCCTTCAATCCCCCAGCAGTCCCGTCTCCATTTCTTTTACCATTATTGCGCTCCTAAAAGGTTAATTGGAGTAACATATAAATTATAAGAAAAGTTGAAAGTGACAAGGTACAGCAGTTGAGTAGATAACACGGAGGGCTCAAAGAACTAAGCAATTAAGAGTAATAGCAATACGCAACAACGTATATCAATCATAGTGTATAAGAAAAAACAAATGATCAAAGAAAAAATGAAGGAAAAAGGTGAGAAGTGAATACGATGGATTCTTTGAGGACGCGAAAGTAATCCCAAGTGAGGATTATCTTGTAGAAGCGAAGAACACGTGCTTCCTCTTCAAGGTTGTTCTTGTCTACAGCCATTCCTGAGCGGGGGAGGGGACGGGGACGGGGTTTTTTTTTGGTCTGATGAGGAGGAAACGTGGGTTTAACAGTGAACGATATGCCATTTTTTTTTTTAAATGTTGCACTCTATTTCGGCCCATCGTCATTAAATTAAGTCCAATAGCCACCGCAGTTAGTCATTAGGAACCACGTCCAATATAATAAACTAGTAAATGCCGGATTATTTTTTTAACAGTAAATCAATATTAACATGAACAATACTTTTTATTGAAAACACATTTTTATTTGATAATATATAACAAAAAAAGAAATGGTTAAAAAGTTTTACAAAGAAAACTTTTGTGTTCTTTTGCAGTGTCATTCATTTCTTGCCTCTTACTCCGGAAAATCAGTAATTTCCACTAATATAAACACATTTTAATTTTTTCACGAATTTCTTACTCGTATCTTATTCCAGATTTTTTTTTTTTTTTTTTTGTCTCTACCTAAACATTCATATTAAATTATGATAAATTTTGAATAGATTACACTGATTGATAATAATAAATAAAGCGAACATACATAATTCAGAATTAGATATCAGTTAATAGAATTGAGAAACAAATCTAAAGGATTATTCTTATATAAAATATTTTATTAGTTTACGTACAAAACATCTTCTATTAGAAACAAAAATAAATGTTTTTAAGGATTATTCTTATATAAAATATTTTATTAGTTTACCTACAAAATATCCTTTATTGGAAATAAATTTTAAGAAAGACATAGAAAATACAATTTTATTTTAGGATGAACTGAATCTTCATAGTCCATATCATGAGTTCATTATATAAATAGAGTTGGATTTGGATTTATAATTTTAAAAGACATAGATTACCTCAAATCTTTCAATTTTTTTATCGAATAATTACCTATATCCATAAGATGAACTCATTAATATAAATAAAGTTGGATTTTGATTTAGAAAATTAATGAACTAAACTAATAAAATATTTTATATAAGAATAATCATTAAGAAAATATATTCTTTTCTCAATCTTATTAAATTGTATTGCAATTTTGGATTGTATATCTTCGTTGTTTGTTTATGATTATTAATCAGTATGATCTATTTCAAAATTTATTATAATTTAATATTAAGATTTTGGAAGAGGGATGAGAGAAGAAAAAAACAAATGAAATTATTTTTGAGAGAAAAAATAAAACGAATAAAATAATTTACAGATAAAATAATTTTGGGAAAAAAAAATTGTACAGTGGAAAAATACTAAAAAAACTGATTTCGTGGAATAAGAGGCGAGGAAGAAATAAAAAATATATTTAGCGATGTTTTTTTGGTGGAGTGTGTTAGCTGGCCGAACACATTATGGGTGGGCTCTATAAAAAAACCCACCGATGGTTCCATATCATTATTGATATACAATATCATATCATTATTGATATACAATAATCTATATATAGTTTGATACATTGATTTTTACAATTTAGAAATTCTTGAGATCGAGCAAACGACCATCCTTAGTTTGATACATTGATTTTTACAATTTAGAAATTCATGCTTAGTTTGATACATTGATTTTTACAATTTAGAAATTCTTGAGATCGAGCAATCAACCATCCTTTTGCCGTTTTTATAGGGAGTATAGAAAATTAAAAATCATATCTGAAAGATTTGGAATGACTTTTGCCGTTTTTATAGGGAGTATAGAAAATCAAAAATCATATCTGAAAGATTTGGAATGATCTGAATATTCTGTTATCAGATATCTCCACATCATAATTATAATTCATATTAAAATAAAAATCGGTCTATAATGAGTATTGATTTCGCTAATCATTCCAATTATGTGATAGTTCTAAATCTATATGTGATATCATTTTATAGTTGTTATCCAATCTCTATATTAAATTTATTTTGTTTATAAGATAATATTTTGCAAATTTTTCTGCAATAATTCATGATAGTTGTTATATGGGATATTTCTTCTTAAAAGTACTGCGTATAGTCGACTGAGTTTTATCAAAGTTTAATTGTAAACATATTGTAATGACAAAAATGAAATATTGCAATAGAATTAGAATTTCAATTGAAGTTGATACATGAACTTATTTTTGCAGAAATTAAAAAATTGAATTCTGCTACAATAAAATCAGAATTAGTCTTCAATCTCAGCTGCCTCGAAGAGTTGATTGTCCTCTAATCTTTAATCTCAGCTGCCTCGAAGAGTTGATTGTCTATAATCTTTTGCCAATATTTTGAACGGATTGAGACTGTACATGTTATAAACAAAATATAAAATTTAGCATAATATATAGACAATAATATAAATAATTCACATAATAGAAATTAAAAATATAGGTTGAATTTTTATATGATTATATATTACCGTAGAAAACGATGATGGTAGATAGATTTGAATTCTGCAATCATCAAACTTCTTTTCGCCAGAATCAAGATTCAGTGTTGCTGACTTTTTCTTATCTTGATTTGCATGTAGTACTTCGAGCATCCATTGTGAAGTACCTATCAAACCATAATAATCAAGGAATTGAGGAATTATAGATATTTACAGTAAAAAATGTAATTGTGAAATGAACTATCAAAGTTGACACCTAATAATCAAGGAATGAAGGAATTATAGAAATTTCCAGTAAAAAAATTAAATTGCGAAATGAAAAAGAAATAAGAATATCCAGCTGTAAACGTGAGTCTCCACTAATGTGAATGAAATAAACTGAAATAATTGTGAATAAGGAAATTGCGAAATGAATAAGAAATAAAAATACCAGCTGCAAACGTGATTCTCATTTACTGTGATTCTCATTTACTGAAAACCTTATGTATTTATAGGAGCAATAATGTTATTGGATAAAGATTTTTTTTTTAAATTCAAATTTTAAAAAATGTGCAACAAATTCGGTTATACATATATGTACAGAAATGTTATTGCTGAATTTTAGACGGAAAAAATATTAGAAAATTTGAATGCCGCTAATATCACTTAATTTTTCGGATTTTTCAAATTTCAAAATTTAAATTCACATCTATTTATGTTAACTATTAAAATGGATGGGAAAATTTTCAACTTACAAATTTCAAAATTCAAATTCACATCTATTTATGGATAAAGATTTATTTAAAACTCTAAAATACACATGTTTAAATATTTATTCTGTTAATTAAATTAGCGAAATAGTATATTTCATCGAATGTATAATTCCTGAAATATCTCAACTACATTTTACACTATATGTTAAAATAATCTATTCTTTTGTTTTATTTGGACCGGATATTTAAATCTTCTAATATTCAATTATATTTTACCGTTTGATTTTAAATATGTATTGCGTTTTTTTTTATTCTAGCTATATATATATATATATATATATATATATATATATATATATAAATTCTTTTATTTATTAATTGTAGTATATAACTAAATTTTAAATAGATATGATGTACTTTAAAATTCTAATAAACATATCTGTAACATACTCCCTCCGTCCCGCTCAGATTTGCACACTTTCCTTTTCGGTCCGTCCCACTCAGATTTGCACACTCTTAAAAAGGAAATTTCTCAAATAATCCCCACCCTCAAAATCTCCATTTTCAATCTCCACCTTTCAAAAAGTCAACCAAAAAGCAAAAAATAGCTTTTTCTTAACCTCCGTGCCCGTCCCTACGTGCAAATCTGAGCGGGACGGAGGTAGTATTTTTTAATTCCTAAAACATCTCAACAACATGAACAATTCAAAATTAAATGTATACAATGTTGATATGATTTGGTCTAGATATTTAGATCGTTTAATATGACAATCAGATTTCCAATTGAAAAGTAAATTAATATATGGCCTTTTCAACTCCACGAATTTTTCAATAGAAATATTTTGATTTTTAAATATATATCTCTACGTTTTTTTTTTCTTTTTAGAATATCTTAACTAAACGACGCTTTTGTCGAGATATTTAATTTATATATTTCAATGATTTTATATTGCTTACTAAAACATTATCAGAATTGTGAATAATGTCGATTCAATTGAAGTTGATACATGGATTTATTTAAATAAGAATTATAAAATTGAAATCTACTATAATAAAATCAGATTTAGTCTTCAACATCAGCGGATCCTCGAACATTTAGCGAATCTCTAATGGTTTTCCAATATTCCTCTCGGATTGACTGTATACATGTAATAAACCAAATTATTTTTTTATTAGAAAAATATATTGACAACAATTTAAATAATTCACATGACAGGAAATAAATTATCTAAACTTTTTATATGATTACATATTACCGTAGAAAAAGATGATGGTAGATAAATTTGATTTTTGCAATTTTAAAGCTGTTTTCGCCAGAATCAAGATTCAGTGTTGCTGATTTTTTCTTATCTTTATTTGCAGGTCGTCCCTTTGGAGCATCCATTATTGTAAAGTATCTATCAAAGTTGACACATAATAATCAAGGAATGTCAGAATAATAGAAATTTGCATCCACAAATGTGAATCCAAAAAACTGTAATAGTTACGAAACTAAGAAATTGCAAAATAATAAGAAATAGAATTACTCAACAAAATCAAATGTGAATCAAATAAACTGAAATAGTGGCGAAATAAAGAAATGAATAAGAAATAGAATTACTCAGCAAAATCAAATATGAATCAAATAAACTGAAATAGTTGCGAAATGAATAAAAAATAGAAATACCCAGCTGCAAATGTGATTCTCATTTACGTGATTCTCATTTACGGAAGACACTGTATTTATAGGAGCAAATATGTTACCAGATAAGGATTTTTTTAAAATTTCAAAATTCAAAATTTTAAATTATGTAACGAAATCTGTTTTAAATATCTTTACAGATTTATTATTGCTGATTTTTCGCCAGATCTCAAAATATAACATGGGATAATTCAAAATTCGAAATTCAAATTCACTTCTATTCATAGTAACTAAATAATTGAGCGGGAAAAATCTTAATTTACTAATTATGGATGACTTGACTTATTATATATATATATAGATAAATGACGGAATCGCTCATTTTTGTAATTCAAATTATTTTAATCATTATAATTTTATTTTTATTGATAATTTGACAATATCTCGTAAGGCGGAGGCTATTACCATCACAAAAAATCTTGTACACACCATATTTTCTATGCACACCATACTCACAATATTAAAATTTGTATAATTTCTTTAAACACCTACAATTTTAACATTCTCCAAGAACTTTAAAAAAGAAAAAAAAAAATTGAAACACATTCAAAAGAAGCACCATAATTTATTTCTCTTCAATCTAGATTTCAACAAATTAACGCCAGAAGATTTCCTTCAACAATCAGATTGAAGCAGTGGAAATTGACGGAAAGGAAGATGTGGTGGACCAAACAGTTTTTTCTCAATTAATAAATATATATTTCATAAAACAGCATCCAAAAATCAGTTGTGAGCATTTTTTTAAACGCCGAAGAAGTTCAAATAATATTCTATCATATGCTATCAACAATGTAAATTTCCATAAACAAGTCAATATATCTCCGATCGCATTCCTACTACAAATTAATTGGGCATGTTTTCTACATGAATTATCAACGACATTTACTTATTTTGGAGGAGTACACTCTAATACAAGGCCTAAGGCTATTGGGAAGCAAAATTGGTTGAGGATGGATGGTATTTACTTGATTCCGTGAGGAGTATTTGGAAAGGAGTGTGGGTGAGCTTAAATTAATTCTGGATGAGTACTCTGGGAATGTTTCATACATGAATTACCAACTATGAAGCACCGGATGAAAATGAAATTATCTCGATAACCCTTCACCGTATCTGAAGATCAATCAATTATTTGTCCTTGACCGTTCTTGACACGGTTCTAAAAAAAAGAATCTACAATAATAAAATATTACGGAGAAAATCGATTCTCTAATTTCAAACATTATATGATACTTCACGAAATTTTAGAAAATCATTCGGCTCTAATAGCTTATTTTATTTCTTTTATGGTCAAATAGCGACGAAGAAAGAATGGGGAGAGGGAGATTAGTTTTTACATAAATTTTATTTTATAAATTTTATATAAATGAATCAGCATAGGGTTATTTTTACCTAAAAATAAATGTTGTATAGAATTTGTTGTGGTGGCAATAGGCGGTTGCCACCGCCTTACTTACTACATCATATTTTAAAATAAATACTAAATCTAGAATTCACACCATCAAATTTTCATGTTCAGATTTGCCACACCCCCTCCATTCATAAACAAACATACCGAGAGCAATATGTATTTTATTTTATGTTTGTTTCTTTAGCCTCCTTAACCAGAGTGGTTGGTGTCCTTGTGTTGGGTGTGGTTTCTCCACCATAGTATTTTGAGTCTCTCTTTTGGGGGGATGATTTATGATTGGATTTCTCCTGGGAGTAGAGCTTCATCAGATGTTTGGTTTTTAGATCACACAATCTTTTGGTCATGTCTATGCATCCCTTATTGAGTCTTTGTACCACATCTCATGGATTTTTAGTCTTTCCTCTTGTTAATCATTGTTGGACGTATTCCAGCTTATATTAAAGGAAAAATGTTGGTTGTTATTGCTTCAAGAAAAAAAGATTATAAAAAAAAAAAAAAAGGAAGATAGTCTAGCAATTTAACCAATTTTAGGATTCCGAGGTGTAATTCAAAATGGTCATTCTAAATGCACCATACAAATATTTTATACACCTCATGAAAAACTAAAGAGAAAATTAAATATTTTTTTACACACTCCATCTATGGACAAAAATACCTCATTCATAAAAAAATTCAAAAAAAAAAAAAAAAAAAAAAAGACACAAAGAAAAACACACAAAAGAAAAGAGGGAAAGGCACGTCGCCGCATCCCCACAAAAGAAAAACTTGTCATTGACCTCCCTCATTCTTGAAGCTAACTACCAAGATGGAACCAACACCATAATCTTCTCGATGCCGTTAGTTCTTATAGCCCCTACCCTTTTGTGTATTTTTGCAACATTTAGGGTTTTATATATGTTTAAATATGTTTAGGGTTTATATATGTTTGGGGTCCAAATTGAGTGTGAAATATGAAGGAGTGTTGGTGTATAGCGTTTTATTTCGTCAGTGTTTTCCCAAACTAATACGATGTACCAAAAAAGTTAAGTATTTCAGTATGTATCGATATACCAATTTTTTTTATATTTCGGCATATATCGGTATATCAATATTTTTATATTTTGGTATTTCTGTGTACCAAATTTTCAATGGTATACAAAAAAAATTCAGTATACCGAAAGTTCCGAAAATTCAGTATACCAATATCAACGTTAAGTAATGGTACATACCGATACTGGCATAAAAATTTTGATACACCGAAATCTTGGTACGGAATTAGTGTCGGTACCAATACTATACAGAACTTTTTGATATACAGAAATTTTCAGTATGGTAATGGTATGAATTTTCGGTTTACCAAATTTTTTAGTATTGTAATGGTATGGATGATTCGGTGTACCAAACCACCCCTAGTTCAATGTGATGGTCATTTCTTCAAAAGGCATATGCAAAGTGTTGGTCTCTGGATGCCACCCCCTAATAAATGCACAATTAAGGCCTTATTTGGAGAACGATAAGAAATAATTCACAATTGTCTCATCCATGGCCTCTCATAAGCGCTAAACAATGTCATGGTTTGATCAATTGGAATACGCCACAAAGCCAACATTGAAGTTGAGATTGACATCTAATTATTTTTATCGTTCATTTTTTCAATTTCCTAGCAGTTATTTGTTATTTAAACCCTATCAACAATAATGGATGTTTTCGGGCCTCTAGGGAAATACTTAATATATTTCCATCATCATTCACAGGTGGTGGTGCAACCTCTTACTCTCGTACTGCATGTTGTTCTTCAACTTGCACATGTTTTGTGATTTCCAAGACTTCTTGGTATATGCTCTTTTTCACATCTTAGTGTCTCGACATCGCCTGTTGTCCTTAATCTTTATGTTACATTCCTTCAAATTGGCGTTGTTGTCCCGCCCCAAAAACATTTCATGTCGAAACAATATACATGCATCAAATGCGTGATCTAAGAGCCTAATGACAAAAAGTTAATTGCATAAAAATATCCATGAACTTTGTTCAATTATCATTTGCAGCATGGTAATTATAATTGTAACGTTGAAATGCTCCACCTTTATAGTTTTTTTCAACTTAATGCATCCAAACGAATTTTGGACTCCAAACCTAACGTGGAGCATGAAATTAGATTTTGACCCACCCAAAACTTACATGTAATTGTACGAATTTGTTTAACCCCTAATTAAATGAAAATGAAATCGTTATCATCAAACATAATCAATTATGTGTGTTTAATGGTTGAGTGGGGTGTGGAAATCCGGGTGTGCAAGTCTTGAGTTGTGTGAATCCAAATGATGGTATCTCAAAGTCAAAGGGCTTCTTTCCAATATTCGTTTTTCTGCATCGAAAGCTGATAACTCTCTTTTCTTTAAATTTACAGCTAACTCTTATATCTACATTCTCATCTATGTAGATGATATCTTGATCACAGGAAATAACACCCCTGCTCTTGATCATATCATCCAGCAACATTTCCATTAAAAACCTGGGCGATGTTCATCATTTCCTTGGCATTGAGGTCACCAAAACTGCCCACGGCCTTCACCTCAGCCAACAAAAATACATTACAAATTTACTTAACAAAGCTGATATGTCTACTACCAATGGCTTAGCAACACCAATGATCACCTCACCTCCACTTTCCAAACATGATGGCAACCCTCACTTGGATGGCTTCACCTATCGTAGCATTGTCGGAGGCTTGCAATATTCCACCATTACTCACCCTGAAATTTCCTTTGTCTTCACCAAAGTAAGTCAATATCTCTCTGCTCCTCTTGATACTCACTGGAAGGCCGTCAAACGCATCCTTCGTTATTTGGCTGGCACTCTAGATCATGGCTTACATATTTAGCAATCTTATGTTCCACACCTTGTTGGCTTTTCCGACTCAGATTGGGATACTGATATAGATGATCGTAAATCTATAACGGGGTTTTGTGTCTTCCTTGGCTGCAATCTCATCTCTTGGAAATCCAAGAAACAACAAAGTGTGTCCCGTTCCAGCACTGAAGCCGAATATCGAAGTCTTGCACATCTCACCGCTGAACTCATTTGGATTTAATCTCTCCTTCGCGAACTCTCATTTCCACTAATTAAACCACCCACCACCTGGGTTGACAATATCAGCACCATTTCTCTTGCTTCAAACCCCGTTCTCCATTCTCGTACTAAGCATGTTGAACTCGACCTCCACTTTGTTAGAGAAGAAGTTGCTCATGGCCGTCTCCAAGTTCTCCACGTCCCCTCACAAGATCAAATAGCCGACCTCTTCACTAAACCACTCAGCAAACAATTCTTCACTAGATTGAGAAGCAAACTCCACATTGCTCCTCTATCCCAGCTTGAATTGATGGGGCTATCAACCTATGTAATCTGCACCATGCAACAGACTTAACATCCCAACCAACAACTAATCCAGCATGTTATCTAGTCAACATGCCAACTCAACATCAACCCTTATGTGGCAGTACACATCAGCGAACTTGGAGAACAAGTTTTGAATATCAAAGGCCTACTATTGATACAGGACAAGCATTTATGAGAAAGGAGTGCAGACTTGGAAAGGGCTCCAAGATGGTAAGAAATGGACAAGAAAAACTGATGTTGTCCTCTCATAAAGCTGCGCATGAAGATGAATCCAACGGTTGAGGTAAATCCTGACAAATAAGGAAAGTTGACTGCATTTATTATGTATAGATGTTGCCTTTGTAATTACATGCAAACACTGTTGTATAAATAGATGATACTGTAGCTGTAATTTATCAATCAATCAAGAACAAAATTCACAACATATAGCTTCTCCCTTTCTTGTCTTATTTCCTCTAAAATGCCTTTTATAGCTAGACTTGTGTTACTTCTGATAATTTCCGGAAAATTTTACATGGTGTAACCAAAGATAGCAGACAAGACATTGTTAATGCAAACATCAACTTATCATATTTGTGGTCAGACTGTAGGGTATTGAGATTAACAAAAAACATGAGGCTGCAAAATCGTGCTTCAAATGCTGAATGTGATGGGTTGAAGAAAATTTCTTGGATTGTTAGTTAAGAGATGGTACTCTAGGGGGTCCCAATGATGGTGTTATGGATATTAAAATTCCGGATAACATATTACTGAAGACTTCAGGAGATCCTATTGAAGCGATAGTAGAGAGCACTTATCCAGATTTCTTCCAGACAGTTGATGACTCATCCTACTTAAAGGGTATATCAATTTTACCACCAATACTTGATGAAGTGAACTCTATAAATGGGTATATGACGCCCAAAAATAAGTATGAGGGCAACATGTATTTGTGTTCAAGTCAGATTCAGGAGTTGACTTATTGCAAGATGTACACGCACTGAAATTTTTCAATATAATCAAGTGCTCAGGAGTACTTAATCATCAACTGAATTTGAAAGTAGGTACTCCTGTCATGTTGTTGAGGAACATTGTATTACTCGATTAGTTTGTGCAATGGAATACGAATGGTTATTACTAAGATGGTTGATCACGTTCTGCATGCACGTTTGCTTTCGAGAAGTAATGTGGCGATACCTTTTTAATACCGAGAATGACTCTGACACCTTCTGATCTGAGAATGTCATTTAAGTTTCAGGGAAGACAATTTCCCCTTATTGTTTCTTATGCAATGACACTAAACAAAATTCAGGGACAGTCACTCTCGCACGCCGGACTCTTTTTTTAGGAACCAGTATCTAGTCATGGCTAGCTATGCGTTGATGTGTCTAGAGTAACCAATCGCTTATGATTGAAAATTTTAAGCTGTGGTGGAGACAATAGATGTAGTAGTAAAACTACGAATGTTGTACATAAGAAGATATTTCAAAATTTGTGAATCTATTTTTTTCCTTATCTCGTTTAAATTTTCTATTCACTTAATTGATTTTCTACTTGATAAAATCATGTTAAATAACATCGCCAAAAAGAACACAAAAATCTTTTGTTTATTAAATTTTGACCATTTTTATATATTATTAAATAATGTTTTTAATAAGATTATATTGTTGAAAAAAAAAAAAATAGGTCGTGTATTGCTTGTGTGCATTAACTAGGGCAATGTTTGGTTGGGGTTGGGGTGGCTGGGCTGGGAGAAGTAGCTGGAGTTAGTGGCTGGGGGAAGTAGCTGGAGATGTTTGGTTGGGTGGCTGGGGTTGTGGTTGGAGTGTGATATTTAATTATTAATTGTAAAATGTGATGTGATATGTGTAAGAGGTAGTTATTAATAATTGAGAGAATGATTAAAGTAGTGTTTGGATTTATGATTGATGTCCCCCGACCAAACCCTAATACCCCGACTTGACCAAACCATCCCAAAGAAACATGAGGTTGGGTTGGCCCAACTGATGAGAGGTTGGACCAACCCCAACCAAACATGCCCTAGTTCTATTAATTAAAAATATCTACTTACTATTAAACAAAAATCTTAAGTGCCATGTGTTAGGTTGTCCTCGCTCATTAACCCTCTTTTTTCGCACAATGTCACGTGTTACTCTCACAGACAAAGCGCGTCGCTCAAGTTTTGTAAAAGAAGTACTCCCATATAACGCCAATTAGTTCTTCGGAAAGCGCATTCCAATTAGCTCCTATAACACGTGTGCTATATACTTTAATGTGAATTTAATTTTTTAATCAATATTATCAATCAAATTTTATCCAAAAAAATTGCTTCCTCCGCAAACCACGTTTCAATTAACTCCTATGCCACCTATACTGTTTATTTTAATGTGAATTAAATTTTAAAATCAATGTTATCAAATCAAACTTTATCCAAAAATACTGTAATGTGAATTAAATTTTAAAATCAATATTATCAAATCAAACTTTATTAAAACAAACTGTTCCATCTTCAAAATCAACTGCTCAGTAATTTACCATAATCCCATTTTTTTTTCTCAACAAAATTTAATAATAAAAAATTCAGAACTTGCACATACTAATAGATTAATTAAAAAAAAAAAAAACCTCTTTATAAAACTGCACAGGCTACTAAATTCAATATTTAGAACCTGCACATTCTAATAAATTAATTAAAACAATCATCCTAATAAAACCTGCACATGCTACGAAATTCAATTGAAAATAACTGCTTTCCTCCACAAACTACTCAACTGCTTCATACCACCACTTTTCCCACTGAACACATGCAGTTACGTAAATACCACCTACAACTCTTAATACCCATACTAATTTATCCATCTGTTCTTATCTTTCACCATTCAAAATTTAAATTTAAATCTCATTTAACTGCAAAACATACCCATACTAACTTATCCATCTGTTCTTACCTTTCACTATTCAAAATTTAAATTTAAATCTCATTTAACTGCAAAGCATCATTGTCCCGCCTAGACTCACTGCCCCTAATGGATGAAGTAGTATTTTTTTCCCTCTATAAGTAGCACATGTTGCATATTTCATATCCATATATTTCCATATTCCGGCATTGTCTCTTACTAAAAAGTAAGCATGCCTCCTTTCTCTAGCATGGTAAAGGGTCTTAATCCCTCCACCACATTACGGGCTATGCGCTTGCGAGTCATCAGAGCATGACATTCCTGCATACGGGAACATCAATCAGTCGTCAAGTTTTAAATTTATCTTCGACGAGAAAGACAAAGACAGAATTCATGCAACAATTCAATATTGCAACGAAGAACATGAAGATCAAGCCAATCGAGGGCCACATTTATGCACAAAGATTTTTTGGTGGTGGAGGATAAGATGAAGTTTAAAACTATGAGCAATCCATTAAAATTTATTTTTTTGAGGTAAACCAAGTTTGAAGAGGTCTCTGATGAACTGTTTCCAACATCTGATTTCCAGTTTAAGTCATTTAGCAATTTTCAACAATTAAAGAGCGATCCATAGTTTCAATTGTCTGGTAAGAATTATTTACAGATAATTAACCTACGCATCAAATCAGTTCAATCAAAATATACTGACATTGTTTCTAACCAGACAGAGTCATTGGAAAACTAACATCATGCCCGATTTCACCGGCTCAAACTGCAAGAGAAAAGAAGATGATGTTCAAACTACAAGACCTGGAGTAAAACATACCGTTTATTTTTAGTTCATTTCATAAATAACTTTCCATGTAACCATGTGACTAAGGTCTTGGTGAATGTGGATGCTGAAGCAGTTGTGTCTTGCAGATTTTAAGCAAAAGTACCATCCAACATAAATTTCCTTTCCACAAATTATGTTGTGCTCCGCTTTCTATTTATGGATAACAGTGTTTATTATTTCTAGGTCGAAAGTGCTGGAATTGGGCTATCTACAATTACCACTATTGAATCTGGGGCTTTTGCTGCTATATCGGATGATTTCAATAGTGGCACTGTAGTTGTCAAAATGCTTGCAGTTGTAGACATATGTTCATGCAATGAGGCACAATCCCTACTATTGCTTTTCTATTTGAAACATGCTTTATGTTTTATATTTTATCTTTAAAAGTACTAAGTATTTTTTCCGATATATAAGGCTGGGGTTTTCCTATACATGCATGTCTATTTTCCAAGTAAACAAAGTATTACAGGTTACAATACTTTAGCCCATAATACATTTACTTAACCATTATATCAGCCATTAGTCATGCAGTTCTTTCCACAAAATTAGCTCATAATACATCTGACCAAACATTATACCAAGAAATCACATGAAGAGTAAAAAATAACACTGTGGATATGCAGATCTGAACGCTATACACACAAAATACTATTATCCGACAGAATGACCTACGAACTACATATTGTAAGCATATCTCGATTTATATTATCCGTCGAATAATTTTTCAGTGGAAATATAAATCTGCTTGCATTTTGTTATACCACTCTTACATCTACTTCAAAAAAAAAAATTCAGATCTAAACCAGATCTGATTATTTTCACAGATCCACACAAATCTATAACGATAGTGTTAGATCTACAGTATGCTGCCGATTAGGCAAAAAAATAAAGTCAGCCATCTAACTTAAATCGACATGAAAATCGCTCAAGAACTGGTAAAAATGAGCTACCATTCCTTCGTTCTCATTAGATGTTATCAACAAGAACAATAACTTTAGGAGAGATAGAAACTAAGAGCTGCGTGAGATGGGAGTAGAATAATCTAGAGATTATGGCATAGATAAGAATTAGAGTGAATTGTAGAGACAGTGAACTGAAGGTGAGGGCGCCGTTGATTTGAAGGACAGATGAAATATAGAAGTCAAAGCGGTATACTACTAAATTGTAGTGAGAACCGAGAAGTATAGAATTATCTAGAAAGACTGTTCAACTAAATGTATAAAATGTAAGTCTAAAATTGTTTAAATAAATCTCACACACATACACATATATACATTTAGCCCACTTCATATTAAGGCTCCATTTATGTTGACAAGATAAAATAGGCTAATTATCTAGGCTAACGAGATAATTTTATATGATAAGATAAAAATTGTTATGTATCTCCAATATTTACTGTAACATGTAACATTTTAGATAAGGATATTAACTATAAATTTATAACTATTCACATGTTACTATGTAACATGTGAAGGTTTTGATGGGTAGGTTTGAATAAGAGTGTTATTATCCAAAGGTCCCCTTTATTAATTAAGTTTGCAAACGAAATGAATAGTAGGAGATAGATATGTAATTTCCTCATATTATCCCAAGTATTATGTAAACTATTTTAAGGGGAGCCCAAATTATTATTTAAGGTTTTAGCCAGATTTAGCTTTTTATCACGGTCGAAAAAATAATCGGCTTTTTATTTACACTATGGTAAACACTAGATGAAGCTAGATAAAATATAACTATTTTAGGTTATCTACCAAAGTAAACAGAGCCTAATAAGATAGTGGCTTTTTTTATTTATATGGGGATCTCAATCAATTACTCCCTCTGTCCCGGCCTAATTAGTCAACTTGTCATATTTGTTTGTCCCAACCTAATTGTCTTAGCCCATAAATGACAAATTCCCTCACAATCTCCACCCTCAAAATCTTCACTCTTAATCTCCATCTTTCAAAAAGTCAAAGATTCCACAAAATCTATTTTTCCTTAGTCTCCGTGTCCAGCCAAGGTTGGCCAATTAAGTCGGGACGGAGGGAGTATTAGGCTAAAAAAAATTAAAATTATTTTTTATTGTCCTATTATGTATTATAATGAAAATTGTAGTGATTTATACTGCATATTATATTACATATACATGTTAATTTGTTCTTCATGTTGTATTTATAAGAAATAAATTAAAATTGTTGTTATTCATATATTAATGTTGTTTATGTATGACTTGTTTTCTTTTTCAACAACTTTCAAGTCATTCAGCAATTTTCAACAATTAAAGAGCGATCCCAGTTTCAATAAGAAGTAATTTGATAAATTTCATAATAACTTATTTCGAAAAACATATAACATTCAATTTATATGCTTCCTTCGTTTAATTTTCGTTTGCATTGTTTTGTTATTACATGCATAATGATATATTTCAATATTTTAAATTATAATTATCAACAAAACTTAATATTAAAATATTGAGAAATTCTATGGTACAACCCTTTTATTGATACAATCATTATTTTAACTTGTTAATGCAGGTTGTAATAGGTAATATTTATTTTTTTAATTTAGCAAAGTAGGTCCCACACTTAATTAATTCCTCTATTCTACCACTCCCATTATTTTCTATTAGGTTAATTACATAATGCAGCATGTACTTTCAGATATTTTTTACTTTGCAACTTAAAGTAATTATTTTTTTCGATCACAACCTGTATAATGCGGAATTTTACTTTTGCAACATTTGACTATATATTCCGACATGTATATATCATATGCTAAGCACATGTCAAGAAGGCCCAATAAAAATGCGATACATGGTCAACTTAATTAAAAAAATTAAAACAATTTATTAAATAATATAAAAAAAGATTTAAATTCTAAATAATTTTATATAAAATATTAAAAATATTAAAAAATTCAGAAAAAAAATAAATTATTTTGAAAATTTTAAAATTCATTTAAAATTCCAAAATTAAAAAAAATCCGAAAATTATTTTAAAAATTCAGAAAATAAACATTAATTCAGAAAATTAAAAATTTTATTCTAAAAATTATTTTGAATACTTTTAAATTCATTTAAAATTCAGAAATTTTTGAAAAAAAATCAGAAAATTATTTTAAAAATTGAAAAAACTTCAGAAAAATAAATATAAATTCAAGAAATTAAAAATTTATTTCTGAAAATTATTTAAACAAATTTAAAATTATTTAAAAACTTCAAAAACTTAAAAAATATGTTCTGAAAATTCTAATATTCATTTAAAATTAAAGAAACTAAAAACATAATTTTTGAAAGTTATTTTAACAAATTTAAATCTCATTTAAAGTTCAAAAAATTAAAAAGTTTATTTCACAAAATTATTTTCGAAGCGAAATATATTTCTAAAAAAATTAATATTATACTAAAATAATACTACATATCACAGTGAGTATTGCAGCTGATTTTTCGAGAGATTTGGAGGAGAGCAGTGTCGTCGTGCGGCGGAGGGACTAGGTTTGGCAGCGGCACAACGACGAACCTGGCGGAGAGGGAGTTGTATTTGTGGAGTTTTCTGTGGTCGGAGTCTGGTTTGGCCCATTTAGTGTTTCATCCATAGATTGTTCAACAGTATGTCGAATTTGTGCACTTTTATTTTCAGAAGAAATTTGTTGAATTTATGCACTTTTTGCGTGAGAAAATTGAGAATTTTGTTGAAAAGGGGGAAGAATCATGATGAGTTTGGAGGTAGGAGATCTTATTATTTTTTTTAGAAAATATATTTTTATTTTATAATTAAATTTCCTGAAAATATATTTCGCTTCGAAAATAATTTTATGAAATAAACTTTTTAATTTTTTGAATTTTAAATGAAATCTAGAATTTTTTAAAATAATTTGAAAAAATTATATTTTTAGTTTTTTGAATTTTAAATGAATATTAGAATTTTCAAAATAATTTTTTTATTTTCTGAAATTTTTTAATAATTTTCAAAAATAAAATTCTAATTTTCTGAATTTATATTTATTTTCTGAAGTTTTTTTGAATTTTTAAAATAATTTTCGGAATTTTTTTTTAATTTTCGGATTTTTAAATGAATTTTAAAATTTTCAAAATAATTTTAGAATTTTTTTTTTTTTCTGAATGTTTTAATATTTCTCATATTTTATATAAAATTATTTAGAATTTAAAATATTTTTTTATATTATTGAATAAATTATTTTAATTAAGATGGCCACGTGTCGCATTCCTATTGGGCATTTTTTACATGTGCTGAACACATGGCCTATACATGCCGGAGTATATAGCCGAAGGTTGCAAAAGTAAAATCCCGCATTATACAGGTTGTGATAGAAAAAAATAATTACTTTAGGTTGCAAAGTAAAAAATCGTCGAAAGTACAAGCTGCATTCTGTAATTAATTATTTTCTATTAAAAGAAGTTACTCACACACACCTTCAACCAAATGAAGACCCAATATTTTTCTTAATTATTTTTCTTGCTTTTTAATTTCGGAACAAGCCTGAGTAGAGTATGGAGTTCAATTTTTTTTTTAATGAATCCAAAGTCAAATATAAATATTATTTTCATGTTAATACTCCTCTCATTTGTAAAACAAGTTATTTTAGACTTTTAGGTGAAACTTAAGAATTTAGGATTAATAAAAATACCACCACATAATCTATTTTTATTATCTTAATTTTCATTTTAGGTAGAGTGAATAGGAGATGAAATATGATCAATTTACAAATAGAGATAATAAATAAATTAGATAATGATAATATTATGAGATTTGTACAAAAATTTGTTTGAATTTATTTAAGGGGAATAAATTTCACTAGAATGACTTGTTTTTTAGTAAAAAATATTCTCTAAAATGACTACTCTTTTTTTTTTTTTTTGTTTTTTGTTTTTTGTGAACGGAGAGAGTAATTGTTAGATTTTGTTTACTACTTTATATATCCTAGTATTTCTCACATGAAAATTTATTAATTACTTAAAAAAATCAATTGATGACTTTCAAAAATTTAAATTCACCCTATGATGGAACTGTGTCATGTTTATTACCTATGTGAACAAGCACAAATGATTCAATTAATTACAAGTATTCAAATAAACACATATCTAAATAACACATAACACGTCAAAAAAAAAATTAATATAAAATAATTACTAAAATATATTGATTAATTTCATTGTATTTTTTCCCCTTATTCACATAAGCTCGTATTTTTTATTAAGAAGAAAAGTGATTGATTATATACTCTACAACATAGGTTCACTATAAATTGTCTTATCCATCAATTATCAAATCTAACAAAAATATTCAACTTTTTTTGAATAATTACTACCCCCTCTACATATATTTTATTCAGAATATATAAACATTCATTGAATGATCTCGTGCAATTATAGATGGTTTTCCTATTTTTCGTATATAGATATAGATAGATGTATTAACTATAAATATAATTATTCTTTGCAATATTTTAATTTAACATCACAAATTAGTTTAAACTTTCAAATAAATTATATTCAGTTATATATTTCAACTTTTAGGTGCATAATTTATATATATATAATTATAATTGATAATAAATATTCATTATTTTACGGATAATTTATAGGCTAAAGAAAGTTACATTTTTTGTGTCAATATTATCATGAATAACTATTTATAATTAAGAAATTGCAAATGTGATGTGGAATATTGGTAGTAAATTAATTATTTTTGAAAAAGAATTAATATGATATGTTATGTGTTAAGAATGAACTAGAAAGTAGCTAAATATATGTTTGTAAAATTACTAACTGTGAAAAATCAATGAAAAAGGTTGTCAGTCTTGAAGCTATTTTTAGGGGGAATTTTTTTTTTATTTTTTATTTTGGCATAGGTCCTACCTCTATTTTCTAAATTAGTATTTTATCATATGTGTATATATATATATATATATAAATTATTTATATTAAAATTCTAATTAATTTAAAGTTTTTAATGTAAATGAATAAGAGTCAAAGTAAGAGGAATAAAAATAAAAAGGAAAAGGGAAATGTTGGTTACAAGTTTAGCAAGTAACAAGTCACCTTATTCAATGGCTAAGATTAAAAGAACATAATCTAATGACTAATATTATAGATTGTATCAATACAATGATTGTATTGTAGAAGGACTCTAAAATATTATTATTTTTATTTTGTCTGATCCGTACATGGTACGGTGGACAACTAGTGACAATAATTTATTGCAGGACAACCTAATCATTTTGGGTGAAGGTCATATAAGATTTGGGTGAATTTAGAAAATTTCATTGTGGTGTAAACTGCGGACCCTTTATTTTCTCCATTTCTCTTCAGTGAGCAGAGTGCTAAACCTATTTTCTTGCCCGCACTCGAAAACCTCCAACAATGCAGCAGGTGAGTAGTCTCTCACACACGTACTCGATGGCGTTGTTGTTTTTGTTTGTTTGTTTTTTTATTTGTGTATTGACTATCGGTTTCTTCTGAAAAAAATTAAGGCTGGATCATCCGGGTCGGAGGCTGAGGTGACGTGGGAAGATCAGCAGAATATCAATAAATTTGGGAGATTGAACAATCGGCTTCACGATTTAGATGAGGAAATCAAGATCGCTAAGGTTTCACATTAGTTTTAATTTTTTTGTTCGAGAATTTATGTTCGGTATTCGCTAACAGGCTTTGAAGGTTAAGTATTTTCCTGGGTTTGTATTTGCTGATATCGGCAGCAACAGTCGGGTTAGATTCAACTCAAGTAGTTGTAGTTGTGCACTAGTAATGCTTAAAATGATATGGAAAGAATTGACAGTTTAACTCTCCAAATTTGTGATGCGATTCTACCAATCTCAGTTAGTTCAATCTTTCAGAGTAGCGCATGAGATATTGATAACTGTCAGAAGATGTATTCGATAGTTCAGAGGATGGTGATTTCGTTTTTATGTAGTCCAATGTTGCCCTTATAGTAGCAGCGGTTGAAAGTTAGTAAAATAAATGGTCAATTTAAATAAGATTGTATCTTTAGAACAAGATCATTAATAATTTTGTTGCTCTAATTTCTTTCTTGGGAATCTTGATTAGGGGATCTTCGGCTCTTCCTGAACTCTAGGATGACTATTAGTTTATCTCCATCAGTTGTCCCTCCAATTTTACCAAGTAATCCAGAGCTCGTCAAAGAATTGTCTCTCACTCTCGTTGTCTTTTTTGAAAGAGTGGCTTTGCTTTCAAGATTTGAAACTTATCACTTAGGCATAAACACTAAGCACTCCAATTTTATAGCCTTATTAAATAAGAGCTCCTTAGAACACCTTATACAGAACATGGTCGGCCAATACTTACAAAAGATTCTGGCCTCTGTTTTATACAATTATTTGGTAGTACCCCATTACAAATTTGGGGTAGGAGCCTATTATTTATATTGCCAACAAATCAGTATCACATGCAGCTCTATGACGAATCTCTTGGACCAGTATTTTTGCTTTTATTGGTCATGTCTTCTTTACGTACAGTAATCTCCTCATAGCTAACGTGGATGAATGTCGAGAATTTCTCATTTTGTTGCATGTATAAGAATAGATGCTAGCGTCCAAGCTTCTCTATGGTACCTTTTAGGTTATAACTGTCTTTCACCTTATTTCATCTAGCTTTATGGACAAGCATTTATTTGAAATTTTAACATCATGTATTATGCGTCAAAAGATGTTGACACGACTACTTCCAGTCCTAGTCATATTGACTTTCTCGACACTGCTGGGCTCTGATATCTACTATATTTGGCAACTGTTTTGGTGACATATGAGTCTTCTGTTTCCTGTCATATTCGTGATATATTAGCTTGTGTTTCTCCTGTCCAAGTTTATGACTAAATAACGTGTGGTCAGGAAACAAATGAAAGCTTCGAGGATGCAAGTAACGAGTTGATTCTTACAGATGAAGAGATTGTTCGATTCCAAATAGGGGAGGTATTCGCTCATGTGCCCAAAGATGAAGTTGAGACAAGGATTGAAGAGATGAAAGAGGTGACTAGCAAGAACTTGGAGAAACTAGAGGAGGAGAGAGAATCAGTAGTTGCTCAGATGGCAGAGTTGAAGAAGATTCTGTATGGAAAATTTAAAGATTCTATCAATCTCGAGGAGGATTAGATAAATTTTGGTGTATCGTCCGTACAATTGGCTATTTGGCTTGCATTTTGCTTTTCTCTGTTAAAACTCTGCTGTATGTCTCTTTGATATGGTTTTCTTTTTTGTGGATCCATCAAGACTCTGAAATGTTACTGTTTTGTAGTTTTTAGTAGGACTTCCAAGTCATTTCCAGCAAAATTTTAACTTTGATGGTGAAATTGGCAGTCACCAATGTTGTGAAGGGCACTTGACAGAGCAAGGAGGTTTTCTCTTTACTATCCTCTTGGTAGTATTCAAGTGGGATCTTCACCACTCATCGTGTGGAGATATATCAAAGTTTTATACATCCTTGATTTGTATCTTTACACTTGTCATGTGTGGTGGAGATCCCAATACTGGGATACTACTAGGCAAGATTAGTCGACCAAGGCTTAGTTCCTAGGATCCCCGACCAAGGAAGGTGGATTAGAGAAGCTTATGGTATGTTCACTTAGAGCTTAAAGGATCTCTATATATGTGTTTGTTATGTGATTATATAGAATATGTTTTTATTGTAAATGCTAAGTTATTGTTTGTTAAAAGTTGTGGTCGTTAGGAACATTAAATGAGATTATGTGGATGCTATTTTAAATGAAGTACAATGGTAGAAAATAGAAGGGATAGTTGAAAATTTGATGGCAGAAATCTGAAACAAATAGGCCTCCAGTGGTAAAGTGCATAATGGATGCGGTTTAGCCTTGAGTTATGAGGGGGCCAAACAGGAAATTTCCTCCTTCTGTCCTACACATTTAAGAGAGGAAACTTCCTCCTCCTGTGAGTTAAGATTTCATTGGCAGTTGAGACCCAAAAAGAAAACCGAACAACAACAAGAAGAAGATGGTTTTTGCAGTTCAATTCAATTTTGTACAATTCGTCTGCCGTCGGATTGTGGCCTAATTAGAGATAACCGGAGTATAGACATTATTACGTGGGGAAGAATTGACTTAGGCTGCTAATTAGACAGAGACTATTCGAGAGTTTGCAACAAAGGTCAAAGTATGGTACACATCAAGAACCGATTGGTGTTTCATATAGGGTTAACTGCACCAACTCATCAAAACTATCAATGTTTTTGCACATAAATCACCAAATTTATTTTATTATTATCTTTTTTGCACTGATATATTGGTAAATAAACCACCAAACTCATTTTTCGATCATTTTTCTCCTGATTTCTGCACGTGACTTGGGTGTAACAAATTTTATGGGCTTTTTTTCAATTAATCTAGATGCAAAATTCACTAAGCATGTACTAGGAAGAAAAAAGAAATCAATTGTGTGGATAAAAAACCCCTTAAATTTTGTGGTCCACTAGTCATGCAGAAATCTGGTGAAAAATGACCCGAAAATTAACTTAGTAGGTTATTTTATCAATCGTGAAACCCATAAAAATATGGTGGGTTATGTAAAAAATGTGATAGCTGGTGCAACGGCAACCCGTTCTGCAATTAACTCATTTATGTCTCGCTAAAAAGATTTGAAGGTATAACGTTTATCTGAATTATTCAAACTACTAGAAACAATAAGGGTATGTTTGTTTATAGTTTAGCCCAATAAATTTAGGGGATCAAATTTCAATAAAACACACTTATTAACTCCTTCAGCTAAATTTGACCCAACATTTTTGACCCAACATTCCCCAGCCTACGACAAACATACCCTAATACTAGTGACAAAAATGACATTAATGTTAAATGCAACCCCACATAAGTGGCAAAAATAAATTATTATTTGATAGTGAAAAAAAAAGTTATCCTTGTTACTGAAGAATAACTTATACTCCCTCCGTCCCGGCTTAACCTGCCTAGGTTGACCGGGCACGGGGATTAAGAAAAAACAGATTTTGTGGAATTTTTGACTTTTTTAAAGGTGGAGATTGAGAATAAAGATTTTGAGGGTGGAGATTGTGAGAGAAATTTGCTATTTATGGGGCTGACAGGTTAAGGTGGGACAAACTAAAATGACAAGTAGGCAGGTTAAGTTGGGACTAATTAACAGTCAGCATACGGTAGGTCAGATATTGCTATCGTAAGCATGTGAGACTCTAGAATTATTATGAGACCCAATAGCAACTAAATAGATACATACAAAGATTTTCCTATTTCTTCAACTAGTGTTACCCCCGTGCGATGCATGGAAGTATGTTAATATTATAGTATATTTTAACATAATTAAATATTATATGATGTTATATTTTAAAATATGAACCTCATACACTCGTTAAAATAAATAATTCAAAATCTTGAATTATCATATAGTAAAATTATAAATAGCGTAAAACTCAGTTTCTCCCGTGAAACTTATGGATTGAGTATATACTTATTATTTATAAAAAAAATTATTATTATGAAATAAAATTAAAATAAATATTAAATATGACAATTAAAATACATATATTAAAATTATTTTTTTAACTCAGTTATTGTAGGCAGTCTGTATTCTTCTTAACCTATGCAAATAATCTCATTAATTATATATGTTAAAAAAAAAATAATAATAACAGACCAACTTATTAAAATAATAATTATAAGATAATAAAAAATAAATTGAATAATTTATAAGAAAAATATATTTTTCTTTAAATAGTCTCATATTTTTTATTGTTAAAAGCAGTTAATTGATTCATTTTTTATACATTATAAATAATTTAATCCACAATAAAAAGTCAAAACTTACTTCAACTTAAAGCAGGCGAAAAAATTATTAATTTCATAGACTATATGTAAAAATAGAATAGAAACAAAAAACTTGTAACTATTTTTTTTTTTTTAAAAAAGAGTTGTTGAGAAAGAAACAAATTGACAGAATGGTGATAGTGCAACAACAGGTCTTTAGGGACAAATACATGAATAATACACTCGAAAATGTCCAACTTGCAATTGGAGGGGAAACTAATCTTCTTTATTACATATTTGGCCCTATTTTATTTAATTAGACAAGAACGCCCATTTATATGTATATAAGTATATATATAGATTAATTTACCGGATAAAACTAAGATAGAAATATACATACAATAAATTAATTAATTAAAGTATTTATAAAAAATATTTAACTAATTCTTACAGCCTAAATTTGACACCAATAAACATTAACCAAATAACCAATGAATATAAAATTGTCTTTATTTTATTAACTATCACACTTTTATATATATATATATATATATATATATATATATATATATATATATATATATATCGTATGTATGTTAAATTAAAGATCATGAAGAGATAATTAATTTTATATATAATATGTAAAAAATTGTTATGATACAAAATACTATTTGTATTTAAAATTTGGGAAAAGTACTTCTTTAGAATTAAGGGAAAGAAAAAAAAATCAATAGTTCACATTTGTACAAATAACCATAAATAACAAAAAATATAATGGTTGGGAAATGCAATTTACAATCTTAACTTTCTTATAACTTTTATATATATGTAGATTTTGTAATATATCTACATAAACTTTCAAGTTCTAACTATAAAATATTTACTTGTTCCTTTCTAAATTAGATTCTCATGTGCAGCTTATAATATTTTACTTGATGATATCAGATATACCCAAAAAATTTCTAAATAAATCATAACATTAACAAAATAAAATTCAAAAGTTGTTCATAATTCGAATAACAATTTAAAGTGTGTGAATTCTAAAAAATACTTAAATATGTTTATATTTTATTTGGTATTGTAAGTTATTCAAATAAATTTTATATTTATAATGCAAATATTATATCTATCTAAATATAAAATATATTAATGAAAAACTTATTGCTTAGGTTGCAAAAAGTGTAAAAAAAAAAAAATAATAATAAATTGAATTTAGTTAGTGCGACAAAGTATTTTATAGATTAAAAAGTGTAAAAAAAAAATAAAGTTGAGGTTAGTCACGTAAAAGAAACCAACTAAAAAAAGATTGAAAGATGTAACAAATGTCATAATTTAGGTTGCAAAGTGTAACCTACATAACAAAATACATATTATGAAAATACGAATTAGTAATAAAAGAATAACCTGAACAATAATTATGATATATAAATATACATTTGCTCTAAGTTCCCATACTTCCAGGACTAATCAAACAAACATTGTTATTATAAAAAATATACTCCTTCCGTTCCTTTTTATTTGATCTTTTAGCTTCTTAATGATTTTTCGAATCAATTAATCTTTTAGCTATTTTTGTACAATTTCCCTCAATTTTGTTCGCTGTCAGTCCTAAAATATTTCTTACTTTTTAACTTAGATTTGAGATAGATGTGAGAGAAAAATGAGATTATTGGGAGATATATATGGAAAAAATTGAATTTTGTAGTTCTTCCACTTTTTTTCTTCTAAAAATCAATTAAAAAGAAACGGAGGGAGTATATTAGTAGATGTAAGTAAGTAATTGTTTAATAAATTATTTGTAAAATATTAATTTTTCCTTTAACTTAATAAAATAAGAGTTTCATTATTTAAACAATGATTTTATCCCTGATGTAGGTAAAGAAAATATATTAGAAATTCATGTCATATAAAATAAATAAATTTCTTGTAGTTTAAAAGAACTCAACTAACCAGAATCTAACCAAAATAATTAACTAATAAATAAATTATTTTTAGATCTAATATATGTGATATGGATGTCAAATTGAAGATCGTGAAAAGATGAATAATTTGATATATTAGGTATAAAAAAGGGATTAAAAATAAAAAAGTTATTTGTATTTTACAAAATAAAAAAGAAAATTATTACTTACCAAAATTGACACAATCTTACTAAATTAATGTTAAACTTTTAGGCGGGAAAAGTAAAATGACATAAAAGCCCTCCATTCTACTTTTATATATATATAGATGGGTGAGGAATACACACTTGTATGATGATTGCAGATTCATTTTATTTGAGTGAAAAAGTCTGATTAAAGAATTTTAAATCCTTGTAAAGTCTTTATTTATTTTGAATGGATTTGAATTCTTTTTCTCTAGTCATTTTGAAATATAGCAATATAATCATAGATTATGTATGTACGCTTCACACGCACAATTTATAGATTATACTCACTCTACATAGTACACACACTTCATATATGCACACCACACACGTAACACACACTACACATTTCATGCACGCATAGTCCACAACACATACTACACACACTACACACTACACACTTCACACTTCACACACACACAGAGTCCACAATACATACTACACACACTCCACATATTATGCACACTACACACACATTGAATACCCACACAACACATACTATACACACACATTTTAGAGTCTACACATAGTTACATATACACACACTTTACGCACTATACACAAACATTGACTATCCACACAAGACGTACTACACATGCACACTTCACACACAAAACATATACATTTTACACATGCAGACACTTCATACACTACATAAACACATTAAATACACACATAACACATGCTAAACACATTTCAAACACACACTTCACATACACAACATACACTTTCATTATCATCCTCCTTTTTAAAAACTAAAGGAAAAAAAATAAACAATGCAAACCCACTCCTCAAACATTCAAGCAAGGAAAATTGAAAATAAGTGTATTTTTAAATACAAGGATTTTAAATCAAATAATGGAATTTTTCAATCCTTTGTTCTAAACATAATCTAAAGACCCTAATTTTAAAGGTTATTGGACATATAATGTGATTTGAACTATGTTATATTTCCACCACTTAATAAAGTCAAATCTCTTATATATTAAAAGAGAAGCCACTTAGCCAAGTGTCATTCTCTTAGAGTTTTGAGAATATAAAATCTATTTTAATATTTAAAAATTCTATTTTTATTTCCCTTTGATAAGGTAGATATAACTATTGCAACTAATGACACATTTTTCTTGACTCAGCATAGTTGTGAATTTGAAATTTTAAAATATTTCAATAATTGGAATTTATTTTTTTATTTTCCTAAATAAGTTCATTAAATAATTACAGATAATTATAATTAATGTTCTCGGTAGTGTTATTAAAGACTAAGAATATGTGCTTTCAAATTCTGCTATATAAGCATTACAATAAATTATAAAGATTCTAAAAAAATTATAAGTGAATTGAATTTCAAATTCTATATGTCGGCAGGTTATTAAAAATTAATATATTAGTTCTTTTTTATTACTATATTAAGATTTAAGAAAAACAGTATTCTTAATTATATTTTAAACTATGTAATACGTAGTTTAATGTACACACACATGCGTATTTTTTTTTTTTTTGGGATTTTTACTTAAAATTTATATAACATTACTTTTTTTTAAATATAACTTAATCTAGTCAATCCAATTTTGGCTATCAACCATCGATATTATGTTTCCTTACACCATATGACCATACATATTGTTCATTGTAATTTTTTTTTTATACAAATGATTCATGATTTTTATTCTACTTTTGACTCTATAAGTATAATTATATTAAACTTCACCATTATAATTACTAATACAATTCTCTGATTTTATTATTCTATAATAATTATTAATTCTATGACTATAATAAAAAGAACAAATAAATATATATACATAAAGTAAATACTTTTTCAATGTGGAAACAAAAATCAAATAGACCCGTGAATAATATTCACGGGTTCTGAACTAGTTCTAAATTAAATCATCAATCTTTATACTAAAAGAAGGTTGCATAAAAATATAGAAAGACACATGTCGCTTTCACAATTTTTCGTCGAATTTTTGTTTTGTTTTAATTTTTTAAAAATGTTCTTAAATACGTAGAGAGTCCCTAAAGAAGGGGGAGACCTGTGTCTCATCCACCTTCTTTTGTGGGTTCTCCTCCAATCATTTTTTTTCTTTTATATTTTTTTTTCTTTTTTATCGTTTGCCTTCGAAATTTCAAGGTTTTATAACTTTTTCGTCTCAACTGGATTTTTCATAAGAGATATATCAAATTATTCCTCTATTGAAGATCTTCGATTTGACATTAATAATGCATATACTATAAATTAAAATTTAATTTATAAGTGTAAAATATCCTTTTAGGATATTAATAATATATTTTGATTTTCTTAAAAAAATAATCTATTTTGATTTTTAAACATTTGTATATAAAATTAAATTGTGATATAATTTTCCAAAAATGATATTTTTTTGAACCAATTGAAATTTTTAGAAGATTAAAATTATTTATTTTAATTTTACTTTTTTTTTATCTTAATAATTTTTGGATGATTTAAATGATTTGGTTTTAAAAAATCCATAAAAAATACTCCAAGTTTGTTAGATTCACACTTTACAATAGAAAACAAGCTTAAATATATTTGCTAAAGTAATTTGTTGATTGAATTAGTTTGCTTATTAATTTTTTCTATTTTGTGAAAAGAAAAATTATGTTACCTAAAAAATAATAAGTCAATTATTTTTATTTGAATAGAACATGATAATATAGTTTACCACTCATATACTTAAGTAACTGATATATTTGTGGGTTCTTATACTAATATTATATTATTTAATATATGTGGTTTTTAAGCGATAATTATTTAAAATATTTGACATTGTTCTATCCTTATCGCATATGTAATTATTACAATCGGTGTAATGCACACTGAAATAATAGAAAGAAAAATGAATCAAATTTCAAGTTTGTAAAATTTTTACTTAAAGTATTCGGCATCATCAAATCATTAACTCAAATAATTGAATTAATAAGATTTATGAAAATATAATTGGTATTTCTATTTGTGATAGTGAAATGTATTAGAAGTAAAAATATAAAAAATTGGATAGTCAATTTTTTTTGAATATCTAACTTTGTAATAATGAAAGATATTAAATGTTAAAAAAAATCCACATATAAGGAGGAAGAAAGATTATTAGACAAAAAAATATCAAATCCTGATTTTATATTCTCAAATAATATATACTGATAATTTATTATTATTACTATTGTTGTTGAAAAATTACTCATCACGTGCATCGTCGGGTGTACATCTAATTGGAAAAATTTGAGAACATCAAGTGAAGTGATCAACATATGTTGGTGGCATAGGTTGAGTTGAACATATGAAATTAAAATGAGAAGTGTAAATTATGACCTAATTTAGTCGATTGTGGTTTATCTAACCTACACCAAGCACTTATGTACACACTAGAAAGAAAGTTGTTTGTAGGGATAATTCCATACCTGAAACGTCCTTCCAATGGCGACTATCTCATCCACCGGAGTTACACCTTTACTCACCCTCAATCCACCACCAACACTCACCTCTCTCTCTTCCTCTGCCTCAGTTTTTTTCACCTACAATGTCTGTAACCGGGTCCGCCTCGGGCTTTCGGTGGATCGCCCCAGGAAGAGAGGGCTTTCCTGCAATTGCCTTTTCGGCCTTGGAGTTCCGGAGCTCGTAGTTATTGCGGGCGTTGCGGCGCTTGTTTTCGGCCCCAAGAAGTTGCCCGAGGTCGGAAAAAGTATTGGCAAGACCGTCAAGAGCTTTCAACAGGTACCCTTTTTGCTTTTCTTTTCATGCTTTTCTGCTTTTACAATCCTATAACCATTTGCTTTTAAATTTTGGTACTGCTTTATGATCTGTGGATTTTCATACATGTATTACAACGAGGAGAGATGGTCAGGCTTTTGCTTTTATCAATTTTGTAAAGTAGACCATTTGATTTCACTATTTGGCTAGGCTAAGTATTTGAGCCGTGATTGATGAAAAAAGAAACAATTTTCAGGATGATTAACCTGATCTAACATTGAACAACTCTCATTGGGTTAAGGTTGATTCTGTAATCTGATGACAAAGATGAAAGCACATTATGTACAAAGATAATCTTAGAATAGTTGAGGAATGTACCACTTTCTCATTTCTGTGTGATCTATGTAGTATTGGATAACTGTGAAGATATTTGTGTTGTGCCAGGATAGCCTTAGATCCAATCAGGCAATGATACATGTCGAAACTGAATTTATGGAATGTCGTTTTAGTTACCATAGAAGGTGCAATATTATAGGATATATGTGAAGGTTGATTGATATGAACTAAATCCATCTATAAGTTTATAATTGTGTAGGTCTTAGTTGAAGAAAATGGTGGATTGATGTAGATGCCATTTGTAGGATATACGAAAATGGAGAATTCTGACCTCTATACCTAGCAATCTTAAAGTACCATTAAAATCAACAGGAATATTTACTAACAGAAAAGAAACTACACATGCAATGCTTTGTGGATCAGAGGGGCGGTCAAATTTTAACATGGAAAATAATGTGGCTGGCAGAAACGAAAAATGCTCAGATGTATATGTGGCTATACTAGATTAGGTAAAATAAGTAATAAACACATTACAAAGAAATTGGGGTAACCCTAATGAATTAGAAAATTAGAGAAGCACACTTAAGATGGTTTGGTCAAATTGAAAGGGGGAATTGGAAAGGATTTTGGAAAGAAATTGTTGAGACATACTTAAATATAAATGATAATATGTGTTGACCAAACACTATAAAGATATATGATTTATTTAGCTGACCCCACATGGTGGATTGAAGGCTTAGTATGTTGTTATTGTACAATATGGTGCCTCACACTCGTGTGAATAAGACATTTTTAATCAGAACTGGCTAGCACATCCAATTTGTATCCTTTCAAAATTATCGTTTCTGGGTGAAATATTGGGGATGCTAGTTTATGTTGTTAAATAATTTGATCACATTTAATTAGTTTTCTAATTGTACGGTAGTACATGATTGTGTACAAATACGCACTTTTGTCTCTCTATATTATTCCGATGGATATCGGAAGTTCGGCTATGAACAATATCTTTTGTTTGTTCACTGCATTCATTGCCAATAGTTAGAACAAGTCACTGTTAGCATTAAAGCTTGCCCCCTGGTGCTTTTACTTGGTCTATTCTGAGTTTGTGGGCCAAGGAATGAGCTGTACAGAAAGAGGCTGCATATTTTAACCTAGGTCTGTAGTAATTGGTTGAGTTTCATAATGGTCTATTTAGACCAATGAATTAAGGACAACCGCAAAAATTACTCGTGAGGTTTAGCCTGATTACAAATAATAATAATAATAATAATAATAATAATAATAATAACAACATCTCTGAAGCCCCATAGTTAACATTTTCTCCCATAAGTTGCACCTATTGAGGGGGGTATTTGTAAGATAAGTATAAACTTTAGGAGGGTGATCGTAATACCTCAAGGGGGTGTTTGCAATTTCAAAACATAATAGTTGTGCCTGTATGAAATGTGATTGGCCCAACTTTTTTTGATAGTTTTGTAATTTGCCCTATAAATTGTGACCACTGCATCTCAGCAAGGTAATCAGGGCTCGTGGAAGCAATATTTGTGCCTGTAAATTGCAGTTAGCTTTTGATTGTAATCAAATTAGTTTGTTTTTGTAGATAAGAAGTTAACGAAGACGTGTTGTTTCTAGATGGTTCAAGTTTAAGTAAGATTGATATCCAAAATACTGAAATACTAAAATCTGATTGTATGCTAGAAGGAAGCAAGCTTTAAGTTACTTAGGAGTTCAGGAATGACCTAGAGATCCGACTGACATATATGCTTAAGCATGAATCAGCTTTCCGACAAAGCAGCAGTTGCATAAATTAAAACTACAAAAATTTACATACATTTTTGTTTCTTTTAAAGTCATTGAACCTTGAGTTGGCCCAATTAGGTTTTGCCGATCTTAGCATTGATGAAAGAGTACTTCTATTGGGAAACGAATATCTTATTGTCATTTTCAGGTAACCGTAATATTCACTTACAACAAATGTCAGCTAATACTGATGTTGCCAGTACTTTTCCTACTGTGCAATTGCTGGTAATATAAAAATGATTTATCACCTGTTCTTGTGCATGTGATCCCCTTTTACATACATAATTACTCCCTACTTCTATGTGTTATAAGTATACATCCACTAGTGCATCTGAACGCCTGCCACCTGTTAGAATATCCCAAACTGGTTCTAATTTATTAAATCACATCTTTCTGTTTCCGGAATGTCACATGTCTGCAAAATTTAAGAGAAAGGAAATCCCACATGTCTGCTGCAACTATTTAGTCGTTTTCTTGCATGTAAAAGGCATAAACATTGGTCCATGTGGTATTCTGTTATTCAAGATTTTAATCGGCTGATAGAAGAATGTCTGTTTGGATCCACTTCCCTGCACACTCCAAAGACAGGGGCCAAATGCCATTTTCTTTGTATCTAGTTGATTTTTTATAGAGAGTGAAAATGCCTGATTACTTTGAACCTCCCTTTTGTATTTTTTTTCTGAACCAGTACGTATAAGCACATCTGTTATTGACACATTTTTCAAGTATAGGCGGCCAAAGAATTTGAGTCGGAACTGAAGAAGGACGGTGATTCTCCTGCAGAGGCATCAAGCGAGAAGATTGCTGCAGTTAGTGAAGAAGAGAAGCAAGAAGAGAAAATCCCCACCACAAATGGTAGTTCTTAGAATCCAGATTTGTTGATTGTGGTCTTTCTTTATCAAATTCGTTGTAGCTTTGCATGACCTTACGTTGTACGACACATCTGTTTAGTTACACATTAGCTATGTTTGAGGATGATCAATAAATCTTTTTTTGTCCCCTCCTGTTGCAAGAGAAGATGATCAGAAAGGTTTAAAGTACCATGATGGAACATACTGAATTGAGCAAAAGATCGTACTCATCATGTATTGGGCCCATGGGCTGCGTTTGGATTGAAGGGTCTGAAATGCAAATATTTGGAAGAAAAAGATTATTAACCGAATTCTGCAAAAAAATTGTTTTAAGATAAAAGTAATGGATGTCAAATTATGTGAGTCCAAACAATTACAAATAGGAAAAATTGGTAAAAATATCTCGTAAATTTGTCCTAATTAAGAAAATATTCTTTAAGTTTGACACTTTTTAAAAATGTATTCTAACTTACAAAAAATTGATAAAAATATCTCGTGATCGGCTATTGTAGGTTACTCATCAGATCATCCATGAGCTGGCTGTATTTTGCTTATATGGCACTTAGTTCTTTTACTTTTTTGTGTTATTCCTGCTTAGTCACTTATTAAGATGGTAAATAAATTAAAAAATATATATATATATAAAAAATTAATATAATATTAAAATTTAGATATAAATGATAATTAAATTTATACTCCCTCCGTCCCAAGCTAATTGTTCTACCTTGGCCTGACACGGAGACTAAGAAAAAATAAATTTTGTGAAATCTTTGACTTTTTCAAATGTGGAGATTGAATGTGGAGATTTTGATGGTGGAGATTGTGGGAGAATTTGCCATTTATGGGGTAGGACAATTAGCTTGGGACAAACAAATAATGCAAGTAGGACAATTAGGCCGGGACGGAGGGAGTATATTATTTAAAAATTCATAGTTTTAAATTCTAATCTGAGAAATTATTTTAATAAATCTTTAATATATTATTTTGAATTAATTTAGATTGTAAATATATAAAATATGTAAAATATTCAAAATAAATTATAGAATGATTCAAAAACAAATATATATATATATATATGATTACTATAATCTTTAATATTAAATTAATTTTTTAAATTTTATCTATAAAATCCGTAAAATTATTTTAGTAAATCTTAAAGTAACTTGAAATTTTTTATAATTAATTTATTAAAGTAACTTAAAAAATTTAAGTGAAATAGTCAGTTAAGCCGATCATGGGGCATTTTTATCAATTTTTTGTAAGTTAAAAGACATTTTTAAAAAGTCCCAAACTTGAATGATATTTTCTTAATTAGGGCAAACTTACGGGACATTTTTACCAATTTTTCCATTAGATCTTGTAATCGAGTCCAGTAGCTTATACGTTAATGAGTAAGCGTTGATTTGGCAAGAAGTAGTACTACAACTACAAGTATGACATTCCATTTCCGAAATCTTGAAACCCCGAGTTCCTTTTCACGAGTGGCAGTATTGAATTATACAAGGGCATATCATTATCAGATCACACTTTACACAAACAACTATAAACTACTGTACAAAGGAGAAACCATAACCTGACTAGACATGTCTTCAAATGAATACACCAAAAGACACTACGTATGTTGATCTAACCAATTCCCTCCCTATATGTCAAAACTTTTAACCAACTCATCTCCCCTACTTCCTGCAAAAGAATGCATTACCATTAATTCATCGATCATCTCTTAGTCCTTGAAGGCAAGTGTGTAGTGTTCTCTGTACGCTATCAGCAATCACTCTCAATCTCCCCTGATTAGTATCTCCACCCGAACACCCATTCACTTCCACAGTTCTCATTACTCTCTGCTTGCATTTATCCCAATCGTCTGCCCGAAACCAGCAAGCCCGCCCCCCGTGGCTTCCCTCCATTCCCAGGAAACTCACGGTAGGGTTTTCACCAAACGAGTATCGTAACCTAATGGAGACACAGTAGGGCAACCAAGCGGCCCCACCAGCCGCATTCACATGGGGTATGTGGGCAGGGTCGAGAACCACGGTCAACGCAAAGTCAACCGAGTTGTGGGCCCTGTCATAGTGAATGTTACTCTTAGATGCAGATGAGCTGTCGGGGCTCCCATCCTTGTTGAATCCCATATGGTTCTCGAGACACAGCTCAATACGGGATTTCTGAGCGGGGACTGCTTCCGCTCCCTGCCCTTGACCCAGTCCTTTCTTCCACGCAATGAGTTTTAAGAATTCTCTCAAAACCGAAATTGGTAGAGTCAAGAGGGTTATGAATGAAGCGACTCGAGAAGCGTCATAGGGTTCGGAAGCAACACGGCGACTAAAGTAGTCGCAGATCTCTCCGATTTCGGATTGAGTTAATTCCTCTTGGGCAGTGGCTGAGTTCTGTTGCTGTTGTTGAGGTTGGTGAAACCTCTTTACACTGAGGACTTGGAGGAGAAGTTGAACTCTGTGAACACTAACAGCAAACACGTAGCCTCTGCAAAAGCATTTCATAATATTAGAAATTAAGGACGTGCAATAAATTCACACCCAGAGCTAGACATAAATAATTGTCCCAGAATGCTACAGATAAAAACATCTTTCCTTGTGTGGCATAACCACAGAAAAACATGCTGACAAGCACTCGTGTTTATCATCAGAAAGACAAAAAACTGCACTATCAGACTTGAACTGGCACAAGCAGTAAACTGAAAGAACAAAATTAAAGAATATCTATTGGCATCATTCTTCGACTGTTAACCAGTAAAATTCTCATCATAACTCAACAGTGAACTTGATCTCATAATATATGTATATAAACTTAAGGACTGTAATACATTTTTGTTTGAATCTGAATAGCAGATAAACGATTAGATAAACTCAAAGATGAGATTCTTTTCTAAATTATCGTATTTACCTCCTTACCTGTTTCTATATTCTTAGTCAATCAACCTCATATTTCATGACCTTTGGTGCTATAACCAAATATGATGACATTATTTGGAGGGATCTGATGTTGAGAGGCGAAGGCTATAATTATTGACATTCAAGACATGATGTTATATAATAGATGGACAATTGTTCTTTTACGAGGAGAAGTCCATGGAGTATATGTTAAAGCTCTCAAAATAAGTTATCCTTTTGGATGTGATTATTGATTATTTTCAAACGGTCATTTTCTTGATTTAATGAGAACATGAATGTGGACAAGGAATGTAAATTGTAGTCTCACCCAACAAAGAAGCGCAAGGCTGGCTGCTCCTGATCCAAATTCAATAATGCACCTTCATTATCCTTCAAAATAGACCCAAGAATCTCTTTCAGAAGGTCTGGTAACTGCGCAAATAGCCAGAGTACTCCAAGATACTTGAGAATGCCTCTAAGGACCTTTTTTAGTGCCACAAGAGGAACCCATCCTCCACCATAGCCCCCATCATCCCCAAGTCCAATTATAGCAGTATTGATTTCTCCTTTAACATGAGCAGGGACCCCTGAAACAGGTGATCTACGTAATGGGTTAACCACAGGTAAATTTGACTGTCCTGGAGTTGAATTTCCTATTCGATTCAAAGCAGCTAACGCATATCCTGTTCGAGACATTGCAGCAGTATTCGAAAGGTTAGCTCTATTTCCAGTTGCAGCTGATAGCTGTGGGCCTGAACTTGGATTTGGACTGTTCAAGTTGGACATTCCAAGTGCTTGTTGAGCAGCAGCTGGGAAATTAGAATCTATGCCGTTCAGTTCTTGAGCAACATGCTCCATGATAAAAGGCCGAAACTGTGGACATGGAAGTGATCCTCCAATAGGTACACCGACTTTTGGTGGGGTAGCTGGCTGCAACCAGACTTGATCTCCAGCGAAACACCGCATGTCAACTGCAAAGTTTTTCCGATATATTATCCGAATCCAATATGGGCCTCTTAGTACCACAGAAACATCAATGGGCAACAATGAACTGGGAACAATTCCAGGACCCCCTCTCCCAGCAGCAGCAGCCGCTGCTGCCGCCGCCACTGCCGCTGCCAACCCGGCTGCTGTACTATGAGTTCCCATAGGTCCTGATGGTGTTGGTACACCAGCATGACCTACAGGACCAGATGAAGCTTGACTATTATTTGTGTTGGAATTGCTAGGCAGACCCTGAGATTGCACATATCCAGTCTGCTTTAAAGCAGAAGTGATGGAAGCTGTGATGCCAGGGGCTCCAGAAACTGGAGCAGCTCGTGCAGGCCTTGTAGCAGCCGCCAGAGCATGCAAAGGTCCAGCAGTCAGTCGAATGCAATCCAAAAGGGATGCAACCTCACCTCCATTAATGAAATCTTCCAGAAACTGTCTCAAAATAAGATAAAAATCAAACTAAAAGATTAATGTACTCATTTCGAGAAACAAAGGAACATAATGAAAAATGATCTGCAACTATAACGAAACCAAAACAATAGAAAGAAGAGTATAAATAAAATTGTGCAACTGAACAAACCGAAACAAGTAAAATCAGTTAATCCTTCAAGATACCCCTGGCCATGCTTAGGACAGACATGCACACAGATGTAATGCAACATGCAACTTCTTTCTCCAGAGGAAATAAAAGCTTAAAAAAGACGAAGTTTCTTTGACACAATGTCATTTGAAAATGAAATCTGATTGCCAGAAAATAAGAATGAGAACATCATAACTTTAAGCTGTCGAGTAACAAACTTCCCGAATCTCACAGCATCTCAAGAATGGTGGAACTATACTCATATGCCTATTTCTTGGCAGAAAACTATGATAGATAGATTATTTGCTTCGATATTTTTTTGTTTTCTACACAATAAAATGCCAATGTACATATCTTTTCTGCAGATCTGAACCAAAGCCCTGTAAAGGAAAAGAGTATCATCTTATTTCAACATTCATAAAACTATCAAGAACACTTAAAAAACTGGCTTTTTAAGGTACCATAGTTGGATTCCTCACTCCAAACTGCCAAACGGGGCCCGATGGTATATAGACTCATAAACCCTTGAATTTTGTACAGACGCAACAAATGCTCCAACTACCTTCAAGTGATGCCTGAAAATTCTCGCCGCAGGGCTATATGGTTATAATGTCTCCTTTTTCGTAACTAGGACGCGGGTATCAGACTGTATAATCGAGTTCTGGGAATGGTTTGAGACTAAGGGCTAAAAAAGAATTGAAACTACCTATACCAAGAAGGTGCATCTTCTTTTATAGCGCTAATCTCTGAAAACTCTAATATTAAGCGTGCTTCTGGGGCAATTTAGGGACGGGTGACCCTGAGAAGCATCTCATAGTGTAGTGACTGAGGATAAAGCACACTAAAAGATGTCTTAGTCTTCACATTTAAACCTCCAACTGACAATCTACCTATAAAAGATCAGGTACTGAGAGACGGCCAAATTTCTTATCTCAACATTGCAGCCTATGGAAAACTGAAGAAAGCAAGGGGAGCTGGTACAAAGAGTATTGACTAAATATGCATCATATAAAAAGAAATGAAAAGGGGAACAAAGTTGAGCAGGCGGACTCCGCAAATCGGAGACTCACACAGAAAAACAACAAGACTCCAAGAACGGAGAAAGTAAACTAGTCTCCACAAGCCGGAAAATCACCCCTATCGTTGACCTCGTTAAAACCCAGCTGGCACAAAGAGTATTGTTTAGAATGAGAATGCAAATTTCGTTTGTGATAATCAGATCCATGGTAAGAGACTCTTCACTTATTAACGAGAAAGAGATGTGCGTCCAAGATCTTTGCTACATAGCTCTTTAATTTAATAATTGGAAACCTACCTATCTCAATAATAACAAATAAAGCTGATAAATTGGTCTAGTAATTTTATTGGTTTTGGAAGAACCACTCAAGAAGCGATGCACAAGCTCCCACATCCTTCATGGTTGGTTCTTTTTCACAAACATTATGGCCTATCTCGTATGTTGGACATTATTTTGAATATGTATATTGTTCTTATAAATGTATTTAAGATCTAATCAATCGACACTCTTCCTAGATTAATTTCATAATTTGCATAAATCTGTAAAAAAATTGAAAAATGGGGGTGGGGGCAGTTACATCGAGATACCACAAATAATAAATGCAGTTAGAAAAAAAATTACATATTTTGGACAACAATAACAAGTTGACAACAAACCTTAGTGTGGGGCCAAAGTTGGTCAGGAGAAACATGCATTCTGCAGCCCTCTTTACCAGATTCCCACTCGACAACAAAACGAGCAAGGACCCCTGAGCCAAAACTAAACCACAAGCTCATCAATCCAACAGCCTCTATTCTAAATGCTCTTCTCATCTGTTCAGAGAACTTTTCAGAACCCTCCACTACAGTCTTCATCCCAGCAGGTGATTTGCAATCTAAGCTTGAATTGCCATCATCCAGTTTCTCATCAGTCCTTGCACCAAGTAGTTTTTGCATTCCAAGGGCAAAAGTTCTAGCATTTGCAAGTCTCCGTATATCGGCAACTAATTTCTTAATACTATCAGCCTCCACGGAATTATAACTCAATACAACACCATCTGAATCATAGCGAATATGAGAATCAACATCAGATGTATTAGCTATTCGAACACCAGAACCCCAGGGAGTTGTGTTGCTCCCTTTCTGAAGCTCCCACAAGTCTTTATAGTAAGGGTCTATAATTTTCACATCCCAATACAAGCTTCCAGGTCTCCCCAGCCGCAAACATATGTACTGCCATGTATCGCCTCTAGAAAAAGGAAGACGAAACCACAAGTTAGAGGATGCACTTCTCAGACCGACTTCTTCAACATAAGGGATGTCCAGTGCCTCCATTTGACTAGTCAACCGGGCATGTTTTATACACAGTGAACAATGCCTAACTATGTGCAGAAGAGCAGAAACATATATGCTGGGGGACGCATTGCCCTTATTTGCTTCAGCTATAAGATCTGCAAAACTGTGTCCTTCAGTTTTACTAGGATGATCGCACGTTATGAGTGATGGTGTAGGAGGTAATTGAGCATGTGGAACTCCCTTGATTTTCCTTCTCTTGTTTGATGCTTCATCAGTTCCCAGACAATGGAGTGAGGGAAGGGATTTTAACATATCTGACAAACGGCGCTTTCGGGGTGTTCCATCACGTTGACGAATACTTTCTTGATTTGAGTTCTCACAAACAGCAGAATCCAGTGTGGAAGCTGAGAAACAGGGCCCAAACATGGGAAAAGTGATGTGGAGTAAGTAACCTTTTAAATGAATTAAAAAACAGAACTTAAGAAGAAACATTAAAGATGGGCTCTTCTTACATATGGGAGATGCAACCCATGAGTTAGATTCAGAAGCAGCAAAGCTGCCAGAAACTGTCTCAGCAGCCAAGCTTTTAGATTCATTCGACTTCATGCTCACAGCTGTAACTGGAGGACCAGTGCCCTGGGCTGGAGGCAAAAGGCGAGCTGAGGGAAGTCCAGACACAGTAAGCTGGTCATCCATTATGCCATAAGAACCCAAGCCAACAGAATGTGGAGACCTTAAAGCTGCCAAATCCTGATCTGACTTCGAAACTGTCAGTTTTTTTGCAGCTTGGCTTTTCACCAAACTCGTGGTTAGTGAATTGGTGGAAGCAGACTGTATTGAGCTCTTAAAATTGCTGACAGCATTTTGAGATGTCTGTGCTCCTTCCCAGTTATGGGATGGTATTGAAGGTTTTTTGCTGTGATTATTCATGGTGCCCAAGCCAAAATGGGATGCGGAGGTCAGCACAGATGTAGAAGAGGCACTCTGTCCATTTGATCCTCTCTCAAGCTCAAAAACTTCATCAACAATAGACGAAAAATATATGGGGAGATTAGATCGAAGCATTGGGCCCTCTAAAGTGGAGTTAGAAGGAAGACCACTTTCTGAAATCTCATTAGCTGTATTGAGAATCGATAGCATCTTCCGTCTGTCAAGAAGGCTCAAACTGAGTTCATCTTCACACATATGCATCCGATTAATTTCCAAGTTTTTTACTCGAATAACTTTGGTCATGTCACCAAATGGTTCAGCTCTCCCTAAGGAGTCTGTCTGAGCTTCTATTAACTTGGGACAAGGTTTGAATTCCTTATCAAGTTGCATCATCAAGAAATAAGAGCTTCCACACTCTGGAAATCCCATGAACAAAGAATCAGAGTCCTCTGAAATGGTTTTGGGCAGTTTCACTGACATAAAACCATTTTCAAATACCTGCAAGATGATACAAGTATATCTATTTAGTTGCCTCGACTATATAATACTTGATCTGAGATATGCTTGCCAGCAATCGTCATCTCGTTAAAAGAAGGGCCTTCACAGTTACAATTTCTTCTCATCACAGATTTTTTTTGGCAGCAATAGTTCGCTGCTAAAATGAAATCCACTGTTCAAAATCTGCCATTAGCTTATGCAGAATTTGAATTTCCAATTGTAATGTGGCATCTCTATATACAATAACAGAAAACACATGGTTCATGAATCTATGTATTCGCATCTATGATAGAGAAAAGTGCACTTAGACAAGTGCAGATCTTACACTTGGAAATTCAGAAATCAAAGGTGTGCGAATAATACCGCCATGTTACTACATATTTTAGCGCAAGTCAAGTATAATTGTGCGGAATCTGTAGATTCACTATCTTTTGTCTGGAAAAGTAAATTTAGGTTACAGTTACCAAACATAGGAAAAGTACTCAATGCGTTTACATACCTCAAGACCCAAGAATCTTCCAATGCATGCAAATAAATGTAAGATGCTATTTTTCCTCAAGTTAATAAAAGACTTGGCTGCAGTAATGCTTCCCTGATTCAGTGCCTCTTCACACTCTAACAATGTTTTTGAGGATATGATACTTTTTGATGAGCGAAGATAAAAACGACCATTCCTGCAGGTAAAATGAAAGGACAGGCTCAAGTTCTGGTGACAGAAGTCACAAATTAATCAATCTTTTCCAGCTTTATTTGAAAAATTCAACCACCTTAAATATACACTACACACTGCCTGGTTCGTATTAATATAAGATCTATAACCTTCACCCATAATATGAAGATCAAAAAGTTGTACAGCAATGTGAATTAGGTCATGTCTTATATTCGTTAATCGCAAAGTGAACCCTGAATTGAGATCATTGAAATTCAATATACCCTATTGCCTTAATTAGCTTCCATCATTCAGAATAGGAGGCGACTCATAAATTCATACACATGTTCAAGCTATTAATACTCCTATACATCCATAGTAACTTGCTTCAGACTTTTCCCTTTATTTTTATTGTTTTATAGTTTTATAGACACCTCCCTCAAGAAGATGTTTACAAAGAAGCTTAAATGATGCTTTTTTCTTATTTAAAAAACTAAGCCATCAAATCAAAACTATCAAATTAATTAATAAGATAGTTTTCTCCAAATAACTTAAGATCTCCTTACTTTCTCGAAAATTGATATAGGACCCTAATCATACATGGGAGCTTACAAGACCTTTTGTTTCTTTTGGAAACTTTGCCGATATTTTAAAAGCTCAATCATTGAACACCCAGACTTTTTAGAGATGCTTCACTTAGAGAAGAGCATCATCCATCTCCCAGGAAGAAATCGGAACATGCTGGCATAAGCGACAAAAAATTTAGGATCTCCTTAAATTTTATGAAACTTTGGATGGCTACAGAATTAAAGCCCTAAGAGCAGAGGCTATCTTCTTCCATGATTAAACAATTCACCAATATGAACTGCTCACTACTGGAAAGCGAAGGAACTCGATATATCACAAGTAGAACTGCATACACACCAAAGACGAAGGTTGATTCCAACCAGACAACATAAAAAATGCAAAAACACACTTTTCCTATCTCCAATACGAAAAATAGACTTTATGCCTACCAATATCTGTATGTACGTTCACATTTAACAGCATGCATGTATATGCATGGACTCTTGAGAATCTCTTAGGAGCATAAATATCTTACAGAACATACCAAGTAAAACATCATAATATATCATGACCATCTAGTATTACAAAATATCAGTTTTTACTCGAAATCAAGCTATGTCTTAATGAATTGCAATAAAACAGAAATTCCTTAAATTGACACCTACCCCAATTAGATTGCCTGAAAGCAGCAACAGATACCCAAAAGCAAGGTTCTACAAGGATTCAAAGATATCTGATTTAAGTTGATCAATAGCGTATCTCAAGCTGCTTAAATATTGTTCATAAATTCACTTCCTCTGGCAACCCAATCTCGGGCCTAAGATATACATAAATTCTTCATCTCACTCAAAGGAAAAAGAAGCATATATCTATGTGGAGATGCAGCAATTATCTGGCTGAAGACTTCAGGATAGAGCACAGGAGGTTAAAGCGCATGAGGCACCTTATTCTGTTAAAAGGTAGAGTTTCAACTTTTTTATTGCAAGTGGGAGATGCCTGTGGGTCTTAAAACATACTAAGGCATCATAGAGCTGTCCAAGAACATAAGGGAAATATTCACACCCAGGCATGAATTATCTTTCATCAATTGTAATTCACAGATCCACACAAAGAAACTAACTCAATTGTAAGTGACTGGATATAAATACCTCAAAGGTACATTTAAGGTACAGTGACCAAATACAAGGATACATTACATATCTGTAAACTTTTACTTGTCACCATCCTTACAGAGAAAACAGCACTGGTAAAACAAAAAGATACCTTATGTTTATTCCAAGGGTGAAAAATGAAGAACCATAGGCACGAACACAAAGAACTTCCTGTCCGTCGTGCTTTTGCAAATCAAATGCAGCATTATGCCTCTGCGGGAAGAAAATGAAAAATCCTGTTTAAGCAGAGAAAAAAGAAGACATATAGAAAAACAAATCTAAACCAGACTGTAAAGCAGAAAATATAAATGGCTGGTATTCAACTTAGTTGTAACAGATCACTTCATGATAGGTAACTGCATGGATCCTTCGATAGTTGCCCCAGAATATTCTATTCTAGATGATTGAGCAATTTGGCGTGGAATGGGTTCTAACATGCATAACCTAATATTACCAAAATAGCAGAATAGCATGCACGCCTTGTCACTGGGACATAGTTTTTTAAAGGTTTCAGTTATATTTAGAAGGGAGATATAATACCCAAAGCAAGACTGCTAACAGCTATGTAAGAGCAGGACAAAATGAAGAAGTACCAATACTGGACGATATTGTAGCTTCTCTTCCAAAGGAAGACATCAAATATTCCAAAAAGTACCAACGTGTAATCAAGGGAAAATATCGGGGAAATCCAAAAGATATCATAATTAATCCCCCTGGACTTGGATGATAATGCTGTCCTCACTAAAAGTAACAGAAATTTAGTGGCATTACATGTAAATAAATTTCCACAAGGTGCTAATGCTGACACAATACATATATTTCACAGCAACCCACTGAAAAGATGGTTTGATAGAACAGTACTTAGGGACATGAAATTTGAATTCATATAGTTTAAGGGTCATTATAATTGCCGCTAATTCTGGAATAAGAATTAAGATGTAGCTAATTAGGAGCCGCCCTACCCTCCACCATTTAAACCTCCGGAAAATCAACTATTTAAGAAATTTAACAAATCCTTATTATAGAGTCCACTTATTTGTGCACATTACACACTAAAGAACCTCAACAGCAGCAGCAACTACATCTTATGAGACTACCTACTCTGGAATTGTATCCCTAAGGAGACATTCTGGCTCTTGCGTCAGTTTACAGTATTGTACACAAAATCCAGGATTTGGGGGTAATTAGAAGTATTTTGATGTTCTTGTTTTTTTCCCAACTTTTCCATCATTCTTTCTGATAATCTCAAACTACTAGATTAACATATCGTACAACAAATACAGCAAACTCAGAAAAACTATGAACAGAACGGGGATGAGGAAGAAAGACCCTTCTTCTTTACCACATGCATCGTATGAGTAAAATGTCACCTACCTAACTCCACATTAAGGGTGATAGGACATCACTAATATAATAATTGGCCATTATCACCTCCTTTGAATGCGTCATATACATATATTCTATAATAATCAATAAAATGGTGCATTGGGTGTTGTAAACTTTTAGTAGCATTAGACAAGAAAGTTCTCTCCTCCCACTTAGTAGCATTAGACAAGAAAATTCTCCTCCTACTTAGTAATAATAAAAACAAATACTAATACCACTACTAGAGCCAAGGAACTATTCTCTGACGACAGAAACTTCATCTAATCAAGAAAGATAAAGGTAGAAAACTTCATCTTTATCAATACCTTTTCGTTGTTAGTTTCAGAATCGTCTAAATGAAATTTAAGTTGAACATCGCCAGATGTTCTATTGATCTGTCCGTTCTTTTCCACTTCTTTGTAAATCTCAAGAAGGCGAGTATATCTATTACAGCTAATGGCTCTGAGCAATAGCATCTCCACATCAATGCAACTCCGGTTAAGGTTAAAATCTGCCTCCTTGCCAGTTTGAGGATCAATCACAAATGTGCTATGTGAGCACTTAATTTGCAAATCAGGACCTGGTTCAATTTTTAAGAACGGGGATGCGCCTGCATCAGATGTACCAGTGCTTTTATCAAGCTCCAGCCAGTATATGATTTTCAATCCAGGAGTTCGTAAGCCAACAGAATCAGTTTCTCCATCTTGAGAACCTTGGTTGAAGGCTGCGCTCCCCCCCTGCCCAAGAGTACCATCAGATATGAGTTCAAAACGAATTGCATCTTTCCACCTGCCTTGTCGAAGTGCTTGCACTTGTCTTATAACAGTGTCCATAGTAAGAGCAACACAAAGTTCATGAAGAATAGAATACAATGTCGTGAAAGGGGTTTCAGATGCAGCCATTCTGCGTTCCAAATCGTCTCCAAGAGCATGTCGTCGTGATTCTTCCACCTTCACGGGTCCACTTCTCTCACCAACAAGTAACTCCAAATGTAATATCCTCCACATTGATAAGTGACCTCGATAACCAAGCGTTATAAGAATTTTGAATTCCCCATCAACACGAAGCAAGACAACACCATCAGAAACTTTGATTTCAGTAAGTTCTTTGGGAAGTGAAACTTCAAGTAACTTTGACCTAACAAGTGTATCAAGTTTCTTCAGAGCTGGACCTTGCTGATCCTCATTCAATGTGCTCTGCGTGCCCACATCTTCTATACATTTTGGTAAACGCTGATAGGTTCCAGTAAGAAGAACCTCAATCGCAGAGGGAACGTCATATATAGGAGCCCGAGCTTGTTGTAGCCCCTCATGCATGAAAAACATGGAATCCGCAGCTTGAGTAAAACAAGTTTCATGACTTGACAAAGTTGATGCAAGTTGCTGACAATATTGTATCAAAGGTACCTACAATAACAATAGCAGGAATCGCTTAACACATTTCTTACTCTTAACCCAACATGAACAAAAAAGTGTTGAAAAACATATAAGATTTCGAAAGCTAGGCACTTTTTCTCTGGTATTGAAAAACAAGAACCAATATTTTTAAGCCACTTGAATGAATCGGCATCATCTACCAATAATTTTTTGTACAGGGAACTGGAGTTGCAACGTTAAACAGAACATGAGACACTATAAATTGACTTAGAAGTGGAATCTGAATAGAACTAGTCCAGGTGAAAACCAATATCTGTCCCAAGTATGAAATCTAATTCCTCAAAGACACCCTTGTTCCCCAGTAGCAGCTTGACTTCCAGAAAATGAAATGAAAATTATGTGCCCAGCAAATAGAACAACTTTCCCTCTTGCAACCAGAGAGCGGCTAGAGCCTCTTGCACTAGTGCACAGAAGTGTCATGAAGCGAGGTTTTTTCGATCAACTTTGGGTGCCAAAATAAAATTTATGAACAACAAAAGAAAGAAAAACAGTAGATTCATAGTTGCTATGACACCTGTTTGTAAAGTCAGTGAGCATTAGGACATAACTATGTATGCATGGAACAGATGACAGCAAATTGTATAGCCCTGCTCTTAGTCCCAAGAACTCCTCCACTGTACTCGTAGTCAAAAGAAGAAGATGCATAATAATAACTAAGATTCTACGGGATTCTGGAGGTGTTCTAATTATATATCTTGCTCGTTCTTGTTCTTTATATACTCAAGTATACATTAAATCTTAAGCGAAGCGCCAATCTAATCAAGACCGACCTCTCCAATAAGAATTGCATCGAGTAGACCCAAATGCCAACTATTATCAATTTTATAAAATAATATCAATTCCTCAACGTTTTGAGTAGACCCAACTCATCCCCAGCTCTAAATTACAAAAATGAACAGATCCGTTGCAAATAAAGCGCAATTTTACACACTTAGTCCTCAGCCGCATAGATAGCCATAGAAAACTCGAGGCTACAAGTAGGAAAAAGACAGGCAGATGAACACACCTGCTGGCACCACTTGGCGAGGACATTGAGGCGGAGCATCCGCTGCTGGGTCTTGACAATGTACTTCAAAATCATAATCTTCTTCTCGGAATCCGACAACAACTCCGAAGACTTGGACTTTTCCACCAATTCCTTCAGCGAGACGTAAGATTCCTCGGCGGCGCGTCCCACCAGAGCCGAGAAATCCACCGTCTCTTGCCCTACCTCCGCCATGATTCCCTTAACTTCCAAGTAAATTAACGGTTGGTTGGGGAAATTTGTCCAAAACGAGGATCAATCATCGGAGCATGTTAGGGTTTCCAGGTGAGAAAGGAACAGGTTTCTCTCTTAGTGAGAGCTTTCTTCATTTGACTTCTCCCTTGGTCGTCAGTGTCTAAATAGAGTAAGGCTGCGTTTCATTTGGCTATATTGTATCAATTTCTTTCACCATTTTCCGTTTCTTTTTTCTTTTTGGATTGGCTGCCGGGTTTGCTTCTTTTTCTTCAACGAAATGATGGACAAGTTCGTAATTTCGGATACTGCCCATAGGGCATAGGGTTATTAGGGCATCTCCAAAACACATTTCTACTTGTTCTATTTTACACCAAAATTTGCACTCATTTTCCAACGATTTACATTACTTTTTATACTAAAAAAGAATATTTCTTAAAATTCATTTTTTACAATTACTAATAGTTTTTTGATAAATTACATTATGCAAGCAATTGGCAAATCTCTAGGAAAAATATTTTGTTTCTTATTTTAATAATTTGTATTTATTTAAGTTCTGTATTTTTATTTACTTTTCTTATCATTGTAGTTTTTTATCTTGTTGTCGTAATTTTATGGTGTTTAATTTTATTTGATATGTTGTAATTTCATAGCATTTATTTTTCTTTATTGGAATTATATAATAAAAACAATCTTGAATTAATTTTTTATATATAATTTTTTTTTCTCCTAATCTAAGAAACAAAGAAAAGGAGATTAAAATATACATCAAAATTAAAATAAATATAAAGATAAACAAAACAAAACAAAAAAAAGAAAAAAAAAGAAGGGAAAAGCAAGCAGTGGCGCAGCGCCACTAATACAGCATATTGGAGCAATCTTTATTATAGTGCAGCTTTTGAAGATGACCATTGGAGTAGAAAATACATGCGCCATTTGTATTATAAGGAGCCGTTGGAGTTGCTCTTAGACGTTGTAAATCGGGCATTTCGGTCCGATCGGGCCTAACACAATATTTTAGGTCAGGTAAGGTCGAACTAAAATTTGATCAGGCCTAATATTAATCAGTCCGGCTCAATCTATCTCTTATTATATATTAAGATTATCGGACCGATTCGCGATCTATCGGGTCGGATGAAATAGTACTTCGGGCCAATATATCTACGACCCAAACTATCTAACATATCTTGTCAATGAGCCTGTTAGGAATTAAACCCACACACGATCACGAAATTGAAGAAAACAAGAACGAGAAAATAACAGATTTGGTTACCCAGTTCGTTACGATGTGTAACTACATCTGGGGGCCATACCAAGCCAGGGATTCACTCTTGCGGCTCGTCTCCTTTCCGTTCACTCGAAGGATAGGATATGACTCATCTTAGGACAAAATGAGGGTTAGGATTTAGGAGGGACTATTTATCACTTGTCTCCTTTTAGGTATAAGTGATGGGATATTTTTTATCTCCCACTTACTTTTGGGCTCAATAGCCCACTAAACAAGATTTATAGCATGTGCTAGTACAACTACATCCGCCGGTGGAGAAAAGAACACAGGAGGCGACTTCGATAAAGGTGGTGGAAAAATTAAGTCCGACGAAGGAGAAAATACTAGAGGCGGCGACAACCACAGGCCTTCATCTGGAGGTGGTGGCGATGGAACCAAGGGCGGCGGATATATTATAGGAATCACTTTTGGTGGTGGAGGTGATGGCGGCGAGGGCGGAGGGGGAGACGGGACTGAAGGTGGTGGAGGTGGAGATGCAAGCGGTGGCTGTTGAAGGAGGGATTAGTTGTGTCCCTATTTAGGAGGAATATGAATCCCTCTATTTGTCCTGGATTTGCCACTTTTAGCCCGGGCTTGGGTATAGCCCGGGGATAAATCCAGCAAACAACCCTTCAAAGTAGACAGAGGATTAGGGGTGATAAATTTATCCTATCACCCCTAAACAACCAAAGGAGACGAGCCCTTGTATGATAATTTTGGGATACAATGAAGGAAACGACTATTTATAATAGTTCGATTGGACCTAAAACTTGAGGCCCACGAAATCTACCGCCTCAACTTGACGTGACCGCGTTGCTCGTCTTCTGGCGCGATCGCGTCCAACCTTGAAGCGGTCACGTTGCACCTGCTTAATGGGGCATCTTTTGGCGTGACCGCGTCCTCCCCAACGCGGTCGCCTTGCACGCCACAGCTCTACCAGTCTTAACGAGTCTACTTTTGATGCGACCGCGTCCTTCCCCAGCGCAGCCGCGTCACTTTCAATATCTTTCAGGTTCCATACTCAGCAATCTCCCACTTGGAGACTGAAACACCTTCAAGTAACCATTTCTCCTTTATTCTTCTTCACGTATTCGCTCGGTATTGTCTAGCCTTTTCTTCAAGTACCAAGACCAATTGAAGTTATGCATAACTTCAATTTCTTTAAGGTCACTACCTTAGTAAACATGCCGGATGGATTCTCACTCCCGAGAATTTTCACAAGTGCAAGGTCTTCTTCTATAACAGGCGCCGAATGTAGTGATATTTTAACTCAATGTGCTTTGTCCTCTAATGAAAAGCCGGATTGCTAGCCAAGAAAATTGCACTCTGACTATCGCTGTGGAGAACACTTTTTCATACTTCTTCCCAAGTTCATTCAAGAAATTCTGCAACCACACCATCTCTTTGCTCGCTTTCGTCACATTTACGTACTCAGCCTCTGTGGTGGATAGAGCAACAACATTCTACAACTTCGATGTCCAAGAAATTGTTGTACTACCATAAGTAAAGACATATCATGCAGTGCTCCTTCTTCCATCAAGATTATTTGATGCCAAGTCTGCATCAACATAACCAACCAACTTGGAATTTCTCCCATCAAAGCACAATGTTTTATTCATGGTACCTCTCAAGTACCTTAGTACTCACTTCACAGTTTCTCAATGTTGTCTTCCCGGATCACTCATGAACCGGCTCACTACTCCCACTGCATGCGCAATGTTCGGTCTTGTACATACCATAACATATATTATACTGCCAATTGCTGAAGCATAAGGGACCTTCTTCATTTGGGCACATTCTTCCTTAGTACTCGGTGACTCCTTCTTCGACAGCTTAAAGTGACTTCCCAACAGAAAACTTACAAACTTCGAATTCTCCATGTTGAATTTTTCCAGGACCTTCTGGACATAATCTGCCTGCGAAAGATTATTTCTCCCAGCCCATCTATTCCTCTCGATTCTCATACCCAAAATCTGTTTAGCTTCTCCAAGGTCTTTCATGGAGAACCGCTCAAACAACTGCTTCTTCAACTTATCCAGCTCTTTTGGATCAGAAAGATAAGAAAGCTTCTGTCAAACCTCTTGTAGTAATAACAATGATCGGCACGACACTTGTGATAACCAATTTCAACCATAAAGTTGTCGAACTTCATGTGCCACTGCTTCGCAGCTTGCTTCAACACATACAAGCTCTTTTTCAACTTGCATACAAGTTCATCCTTTCCTTTAGCTACGAATTCCTCTGGATGTACCATATACAATTCCTCTACTAGATCACCACGAAGGAATGCCGTCTTTACATCCATCTAATGTAACAATGGGTTCTCTGCAGCAATCATACTCAACACATGCAAATAGTCGTCAATTTACAACAGGAGTAAATACATCAGTATAGTCAATACCAAATCGATGCTCAAACCCTTTCACAACCAGCCTAGCTTTGTAGCATTTGCTACCATCTTCTTCGTTCTTGATTCTATAGACCTACTTGTTGTGCAAAGCCTTCATTCCCTTGGGAAGCTCACTTAATTCCCAAGTGTCATTCACACGAAGAGATGTCATTTCATCTTCCATGGTAGTCTTCCATCTTCGTCTATCATCAACCTGTTCAGCTTCTGCATAGCTCTCAGGTTCACCACCGTCAGTAAGCAATAAATAATAGTTAGAGGGCGAATACCTATCAGGTGCACGCCGCTCTCTAGCTGATCTGTGCACCGGAACAATATCCTGAGGTGGTGGTGGAGTTCTTGGCTCATCCTCCTCTTCATTCTAACCCTTCTTACCCCATTCGAGTTTGAGATGTCTAACTCGATTAACTTGGGTTTAGAGTTGTCAGAGCTCGATGCCTTCAATCTATCCTTGTACATCACCTGTTCATTAAACACCACATCTCTACTGTGAATCATCTTTCAGTTCTGCTCATCCCAGAGCCTATAACCAAACTCATTACCACAATAACCAGTGAACGTACATTTAACAGATTTAGCATCCAATTTACCTCTATCAACCGAACTAACAAGAGCATAAGCTACACAACAAAAAATACACAGAAAGAACAGGTTTACCTCCTTTCCAGTCCATACCTCCTATGGTATCCGATGGGCCTCTATTGATCAAGAATACAGCTGTGTTAACAGCATCCGCTCAAAATATCTTTGGCAACCCGCTTTTCAACTTCATGCATCTAACCCACTTATTTAACATTTTGTTTATCCTTTTCTGCTACTTCATTCTGCTGGGGAGTTCCACGCACAATCTCCTCTCAGCACAGTAGTCTTTAAACTCCTTGAGGTCATTTTCACCTTCATTATCAGACCTCAGACACTTCACCTTCAGCACTGCCTCAATTTCAACCATGGTTTTCCACTTCCTGAAAGTGGCGAACGCATTAGATTTACTTTTCAGAAAATAAAGTCATACCTTTCTGGTGGAATCATCAATGAAGGTCATGTAGTATAATGCTCCTCCGGGGAACATCATAGGCGCCGGTCCCCATAGATAATAATAATAATAACAACAACAACAACAACAACAACAACAACAACAACAACAACAACAACAACAACAACAATAACTACAACAACAACAATAATAATAATATAAGGGGGCAAAAAGAAAAAGAAAAAAAAGATGAAAATGTAATTAAATTGGCTTTGGAAGTCCCTAGAAAATTGTGCTGGGTTTTTAAGGCCAGTAGAGGATCTCTATCCTGGTACCAAATGCTGGATCAATTTTCATGTACTCATCTTCCAGCAAATAGTCTTTCTCCTCATATGCATTACTTTTGGAAGGAGTATGAACTAGGGCATCTTCATAATCCAGAAGTTGTTCATCTTTAATTTTTTCAATTGTCTGTGGATTTGGAGTTTCTTCAGTGTTGGTTACTCCATCAGCAGTTTATACTAGGTCTGCAATAGTAGGAGTTGCAACTTCAGAAGGGTTATTGGGTGTTTGTTCCTGCTCTGCTTTTGCTTTTATTGCTTGTTGCCCTGGTGAAGTTGCATCTTCATCTCCTAGTCTACTTTAAATCCCGAATCCAAATAAAGACTTCCTCTTCAAAACCTCTAGTTAGATTGATTTAATGGAAGTTTTTCTCAACTTCTGGTAGTTGCCACTGAACTTGAATATCAATTGATATGTAAGAAAGCTTCCTTAATGAGAAGGATTAGGACCGAGACATAACTTGAGAGCTAGCTTAACTTGAGAACCTTGCTGCAACTTGAATCTTCACTTGAATGCTATGCTGCTTGCTATTTGCTTTTGTACACTTGGGACAATCACTTGTAAGATTATCAGAGTGATGTACGCTTTGAAGCATTGAATTAGAATGCTTGAGTGATTGATGCGAAGTAATTTTAGTTCCTCAATGATACGATAGTCTTTGCTTGTCCTCCATCTCCTTCTATTTATAGTTGTTGGGATTTCTTCTTGTTGAAGAATGAGAAAAATATTCCCGTTGACATTTAATGTTATTCATACGGCTTGTCATTTCTACAGAGATTAGGTCAGAGTGGTTGCGGCTTGATGTCAGTGTTTGCGGTGTTGCTTTTACTTTTCACCAAATTACGTGTCCCCACGTAATTGGATAGTCAGAACAAGATTTTGAATCTTATCTCTATTGACTATATTTTTTAATATTGAAGCTCTGACTTTGTCTATGACTTTTTCACTGTTGACATCGTTGTTGCTTGCTTGTTGGTTGGTCTTCCTTGCTGCAAGCAATGTTGTATGCTATGAAAGCATAAGCGGCCTTACTACATGCTCACTGCAGTCTCTGGTTTCTCACTACTTACTTGGACTGCTTGTTGTTTGTAACCTTGGTGTATTTGTTGTATGCTTGTTGTGACCTTGCTTAAGTAGGACAAGCCCTATCTATTAAAAAAAGTTACAGAAATTGTGGGGGCACTAGTTCCTACTTTACATTGTGATTTTGTCATCATCAAAATTAAACATAAATTTTCTAACACGTGCCAATCGTTTTACGTGTATCATGCTTACTATCTATCTCTCGTGCCTACACTTTGTGTATATATTTTTTAGTCATTTTAAGAAAAACACAAATTTGCTAAGGGCTTGAAAATGGTATTAGAGCCCTAGGCTTATTTAAAAAATCATAAATTATTTATCATGTTATGTATTATCTTAAAAGAGGAGTCACTACGAGAAAATTATGGATAAGAAAGAAAATTCAAGATGAAAAACTCTACAAAAATACTCTAGTGAAAACTCGAGTAATAAGAAAAATTTCCAGATTCTGGAAAAACAAAAATGAAATTTCTTTGGAGATTTACTCCAAAGGTGTGACAAGATTCTTGAAAGATTTAATGAGCTACATAAGCCTTCCAAGATGCCAAGTTTGAATGAAAGAAGAGAAGAAATCCGACAAAAGTCTATACATGAGATACATGTAGAAGGGAATGCAGTTGATTTCATCAACTTTACCAGCATCCATGGAAGATTTCCAATAAAAGAGGTCTGGAGAAGATATCTTCACCAGTTCGTATCCGCAATCCAGAAACCTCATTTGCATATGTGGGACCATCTTGGGAAGAAATCAACAAAGAAAAACCTAAGATTCCAGATCTTAGAGAGGTCCGGAAGACCATCCAGAGTTATGAAGAGGGCCTCGAAATACTCAAGGATGTTCATAAGAGATTGACCAAATTGGAGAACATACTAGACACGCCAAAGAAAAGAGAGGGAGGATAGCTACCACAGTCTTTTAGTACTTTACATCTAGGAGGAAAGCCATCAAAGTATGAAGGGAGTTAACTGATAGTGAAACAATGATAGCTTTTCTAAACAAGAAGAATTTATCCCAATAGAGATGAGTAGATAAAATTTGGAGGATTAACATGACCTTGCAGAATCCTTTGCTAGATTGGGTTTTGTAGATTTAAAAATGCAGGTCAGAGAAGAGAATATATTGACGGGATAACAATTGATCTGAAATATGCCTCAGAATCCATGCAGCAGAAAGTATAGGATCCCATGATGCAACACTAGATATCGATATGCCACATGTTGGAGATTTCAAGATAGGTGACAACACATGCCATCCTATAGGAATAAGAAGAAGGAACCCAAGGCCGAACTTTGCTCAGACGCCTTATGGGAAATCTCAATTGGATCCAAGCCATTCATATGGTTTGGTACTAAACATGGACATAATGGATTTCAAGAATGAAAAATTGTTCATCGATGAGTATCATCTAAGATGGAAATTGCAGTTGGAACACTTGATCTGAATGTTAGAAGGCTTTATCTCACTTCTAAAAATGAGCCTTTAACAATCAGCGAAAATTGCATGGGGTCATACTGACCCCGTGATTAGAGAGCAGGTTTGGGCAAATGAATCATTATATGATATCGTCCAGAAAATAACCCAAATATTTATGATCTACTCTATTGGATTTGGCTACTTTGAAGGAGCTGAAGAAGAAAATGTTAGGCGATATCAGCATACAGTCTACAACCTAGAGTTGCGTGATATTTTCACATAGACAAATTCATCAAACTCTTCATGGAGTACAAATGGAAGTCGAATATTAAGGAAAATGATGTCCTTCCATTATTCTTTACCAAGATTCTGAGTCAGTGGAGGGTAATGCTTCTCAAGGAGTACCAGCCACCTAGAGGGATGCATGAACAATATACAATGGCTAGGAGAATGTCATTTCTTAAAGTCAAGCTGGCAGAGTGGTTTCATTAATTGGCATTCCAAAAGAATTACGAGAGGTTAAGAGGAATAAACAAAATTATTCCTCTATGGTGTGTTGAAAATGACATTCCTACTGTCATTGAAGGCCAACCATTCAGGGGAAAAAGGATGAAAATGGAGAAGTCATCCTTATACCAAAATAGATGATAGTAAGAGAGGTGGATCTTCATGGAGACCCAGGAGGTTATGGTCCAAATAGGAAGCCTGAAGTTACAAATGAGGACAGAGATCAGGACTAAGCAAAAGTCGAACTTCTTTAATATGCTCAAATCAAAGGAGCATTAAAAGACCATTGTCAACAAGAAGAATTTTCAGGAGAGCTCATACAAGGGTTAATGACAGTTTCAAAGATTGTAATTGCTAAATGTGGGGTGCTGAGTGCTGAACTTGTCGGAGAAAACGTGCATAACCCATGATGGGTAATATGTATTCCATGTTGCAAGCCTACAACTAATCGACAGTGGTAGTATAAAAGATATTGTGTCCACGAGGAGGATATGTCGCAGATGAAACTCAAATCGGTTTTTCAATTAATATGCCACATCATTAAATGATTGAGATTGTTCAATTATCAATAAGTAAGTCACGCTAACATAAACTAACTAAAAGAGCTCGGGATTTTATAGATGGATTACCAAAGCAAAGGTTTCGCACCAATCTAGGAAAGTAGATTTAGTAAATACAAGTTGAAAATGGGTAACGAGGAAGGTCATGAGTCTTAATCAGAAGTACAGACAACTCAACAAGAGAGAACAATTCATGCTATCAAACTATAAGAAGTACACTTCAATTCTACACACTAAAGACTGGTGGAAGAACCAAAAATATCTCCAACCAACTAACAACACTCCTATTCCCCACCCCCCAAGTGGATATTGCTCAAGGACGAGGCGATGAGTCATCCATCAAGACTGATAATTATCATTCAAGTCCTCCTGTCATCCCACAGGGCCTGTCAAGGAGGATCTTATATACAATAAAATGACCAATCCTAGGGTATAAGACATACAATCTGATTGCTCTAATTTCTACCACCTAAACTATAAGTGAACAATGTTGTAGCAACTAGCGGCAAACAAGGTCATATTCCACAAGGACTAGTGAAGATGACCTATCCGAATTACTATAGTTATCCTAGTACAAAATATCTAGACGGATCGAATAGATGATTGGTTACTCACTAACTATCTAGGCCCTAAGATAATAGTAAGCGAATAACTAAATTAACTAATGTCGCTAAACAAACGATTAATTAAATAACAAGGATTAACTAATAAGAAAGTATTATCTTAGGATGTAGATTTCAAAATCAAATACTGTGCGATCATAGACACCGCACAAGTAAACATGTATATATAACCATAATTACCATGTTTTATTGTTATGAGGCTTCGAGATTATGCATCTTAAACCCTCTTTTTGGAGCGGCTAAGGTGTGAATCATAGACAACTGACAAGCATCCAGATGAAGTGTCCATAACTCCTAAAGGAACATATGAAATACCCCCTAATAGACCCTTAGCTTTCCGGTGTCTAAGTACATATTATGTCGTGTGTTGTTTGACGATCAATACCCTTACCTTCTGTTATCTTAGGTATGTGATTCTATAGTGCTAGGTAGGTGATCAATCTATTCTAAAAACAATTAATACGCAACACATCAAATAACAATAAGAACATGCAATTATGGAATACATATAAACATTCAAATTTGTAATTGAAACCTACTTTCTAACCCTAAGAAATAAAACAACTACTTCATAGATAAATAAATTTAAAACAATAAATTTCATAAATTATACGGTGTTCAAGAAAGAATATAAAAAATAGAAATTAAACAGAGTCAAAGTACTACAGTCACCAATTAAATGCGTCGGACAAATCTACGTCTTCTCCGACTCCTTGGCAAACTACTATAACTACTCTCCGTACTAAAACTATGAAAACGACTGATACTATGATAAAAACTTGATTTCCCAACAATTTCATAGTCTAAGTATTTATAGAAGTACAAAACAGTAGGTTAATATGGGGTTCAAACCAGATAAAACCCTAAAAAACACGCCAGTCGGCAAAACAACTGACATTTTGTACGTCCGAGTTGCTAGGCCACTCGATCAAGCAAATGCTCTTTATCTACGAATAATCTTCACTTTTGAAGGATGTACGACCTAGTTGCACATCTTCTCGGGCGAGCAAATGATTTCCATTTGCACCACTTTTGTGCATGTGAAGCTTGCACGATTGAGTCACATTTCTACTTGGTCAAGCAAATGCTGCTTGTTTTTTTTCTCTTTTTAGCTCGTTTGTTGGTCTTCTACACTCTACCATGTGCCTATACAAAAGCTATTTTGGGCCAAATCCTTCAATTCACTCCTTCCAAGCTTTCTCTATCCGTTCAGATCTGTGAATCTATTTTTAGTATTTTGTAATAGTTACTAGTCGTTCTATTTGTAAGTATGCTTTCCATGTCTATGATCGTTTATTGTTATTATTATTGTTGTTGTTGTTGTTGTTGTTGTTGTTGTTGTTGTTGTTGTTATAAGACAAACATACATTCTAATAAATCAATTACTAATGAAGCTTCCAACAAACAAAAACTAATGGAAACACGAAATATATCAAACAATTTTCGTTATACAAGGTTATATATGAAAGGTCAAACGAAACAAATTCAAGTATTTGTAATATATATGTATGCACATATTTTATGTGAATATAAAAAGTGGGGGTGTGTCAAACTTGATATCAATGCTACAACAATAAGCTCCCTCTCTCATATTTCTGTCTCATCTTCCTGCAAAATCATTCAAACATATTTCTGCAACTCACAATCATCTCTTCATTCGAACTCCAATTACACGAATTCAACTATGGGAATTCCTTCATCTTTCTCTCTCCTCGCACTACTCTCTCTCTTTCTCTCCCCTCCCCCCCTCCATTTCTCACACTCTGCCACCCACTGGCAGGACGTACAAGTCCTGAACCAGCTTAAAGGTACAATCACCTAAAGCACCATCCCTACCGGCTCCTGTATTGACTCCTGGAACTTCGTCGTCGACCCCTATGACAACCTCTCCTCCAATAAATTCACCGGTGGCTTCCAGTGCAGTATCGTTTTGAATTCCACCTCTTGCGTCAGCCGACTCACCCTCGACATAGCTTAACTTTACAAAGGAGAGACCCAAGAATCGAAACTATAAAGTAAAGAGGATGAGAGAGAGTTGGGTAGGCAGAAAGACTAACACAACTTTATTGGGCTCATCCTTAATGGATTGGACCAAGCCTTAACAGACACCCCCAAATAGTCTAATCCACAATAAAAAAAATATATATATAATTCAACTTAAAGAAAGTGAAAAGATGATTAATTTGATATATTATGTAAAAAAAAAAAAATTGTTAGTATTTCAAAAAATTGAAAAAGTCATTGATAAATAAACAAATTGACAGAATGTTGACTTTACATCAACTTACTTTAGTGAGATATACATGAATAAAATCCATGACAATGTCTGATTTGCAATCAGACAAGAAAGTATTTTTTTATATATTTGGCTCCATTTTATTTCATTACACACACACGCACACACACACACACACACGCATATACAATAAATAATTTAATTAATTAAACTATTAAAAAATAAATTTGTTAAATACTCCCTCCGTCCCGGCTTATCTTGCACGGGGGGGTCGGCACGGGTATTAAGAAAAGTTTCTTTTTGATTGTTTGTTAAATTTTCAAAGGTAAATTGAGGGTGGAGATTGAGGGTGAAGATTTTGAGGGTGGAGATTATGTTATAACTTTCCTTTTTTAGGCTGTGCAAGATAAGGTGGGATGACCGTTTAAGGAAAGTGTGCAAGATAAGGTGGGACGGAGGGAGTACTATTTTTTTTTTAAAAAAAATTGGCTAATTCTTATTTGCCGCCTAAACATGGTACCAATAAACAACCACAACAAGTACGCAAATCTAACCAAATAACCAACCAATCAACAATTGTGTGTTATTTAATGTAAAATCAGACTTTTAGGCTATGTTTGTACTGTGTTGAGCCCATCCCATCCCGCAGCCAAAACTATATTTATTCAGGGATGGAAAATGTAGATGGGTCATCCCCACACATCCAAAATCTACCTACACTCCTGACAACTTTTATACCCTCACACGAACCTCACATCAATTCTCTCTCCTCTCCCTGCCCTCCTCCCTCTGTCAATTAACATCAATGTCTCTTCTCTCCCCTCCCTGCTCCTGCTCCAATTAATTATACATATAACTCCATGGTTGTTATGTGAACTTTTCGACCATTTTATTTGCCGCCTTCCTCTTCCGCCATGATCGTCTTCAACGGCTAAAAGTTCTCCTCCTCCACCCTTTCTCTGCCACCAGACATTTCCTCTTAAACAAAGGAGTTGGATGAGCACTTTTCCATGTTCATGAAGAAACCGACTTCGAACAAAACATAAAATTTTACTGAAAATTCAAATTCAAATGATTTTAGGAGAAAAATTTATTGAAGAGAGAAAATTCGGACTGAAGATCGGTTATGAAGTCCTAAATCCTACAGACTGGTCAATCTCGAGATATGAAAAGAAGTGTAAAACTATAAATCACTTTTTGTGGGTAACTTTATCATTTTATTAGACCAAAAAGAGGCAATTCAAACTTTTTTAAAAGAAAATATAACAATTTATATAAAAATGAGCTAATAGTAGTAATGAAAATTAGTATTTTTCTTAAAAAATACAACAATTTATACAATAACTGGTTTATTTAGTTTTAGTGCTAAAAAAGTACATACGTAATGGTTGAAGAAAATGTCAAATTACAAATATTTAACTATAATATTAAAAATAATTATTAGTCACTACTCTATAAAATTTAACTACTTTTTTTTATAATTACTAAGTCAACCAATTATTACTCATTTTTCAAATAAAATAATCCAAACACACATACAACAAAACCTATTAATTTGACCGATACAGTCCCCATCCTACCTTACTTCATCTCTGAACGAGCATCACTTTATATTATTCACAAGACTTATAAATACTTGGACGTATACGTCAAGATGTGCTCCATCCTACTATATCCCGGCACAAATATACCCTTATATATGTGATATGGATGTCAAACCAAATATCATGAATATATAATATTTGATATATAAAAATAATACATAAAAAATGGTTAAGATACATAAACTATGTGTAGTTAAAATTTGAGAGCAGGGATTTTTTTAGAAAAAAAGAAAGAAAAAAAAAACAAACAAATTAAAAGTTGGCACTTGATTTTAAATATACTCAAATACTTCTTATTTTTTAATACTAAAATAAAATAAAAAAAGTTATATATTCAGTAAATCGAAAGACAATTTAAAGTATGTGAGTTCTTTAAAATATTTGAATAAATTTCATATTTTAATTGGTATTGTTTATTCAAATAAATTTTATATTTCTATTGTAAGTATTATATTTATTAAAAGATAAAAATTGATTAATGCGAACAAAATTACTTAGGTTGCAAAGAGTAAAAAACATAGTTGAAGTTAGTCAGTACAACAAAGTATTTTTTAGGTTGCAAGGTGTAAAAAATATATAGTTGAAGTTGGTTGACATAAAGAAAAAAAAAAAAAGATTGAAAAGTGTAATACATGTCATAGTTTAGGTTGCAAAGTGTAAACTTATTTAATAAAATAATTTTAATAAAATGTTCATTATATAAAAATATGAATAAGTAATAAAAAATAATCTGAATAATAGTTATGCTATATAAATATAAATATGCTCAAAGCTCCCATACTCCCGTAATTAATCAAACACTGTTATTATAACAACTAGAATTCCCCCATCATGCGGCACGATTTGAATTATATTCATATATAAGAAAAAATAAAATAGAAATAAAATACTTTATTTTTCAAAAAGAATAATTCAAAAATATCTATATTTTTTTTTATTTCATTAAGAAATTTATCTAACTTATTTTATTTACAACTCAAATTTAATACAAATTGTACGAATAGTTGATAAGTAGGAAAATGTGCATTATTTATATCGATAGAAATGTGATTTTATTGCATTTTATTTGTTATGCACTGTTATTTTTCTACTTATCTGCACGTTGAAGTAAAATACTCCAAAGTTTTGTTTATTATGAAAATTGCAGTGAATTTGGAGTAATTTTGGATTAATTAGATTGGATCGACGAGTAAAGGAAGAACTGGGATGGAATTGGCCCAGTTAAAAGAGGAGCCGCGTAAAACAAGAAGGGCAATTGGCCCATAAAGAGAAGATAAATTGCAAAGTGGGCTTGGAAAGTGAGCAAGAGCCCAAGTCTTAATGTGGGTGCCGACTTTATTAAGAAAAGGCCCCATGGAGATTAATTGGCCCTTTCATGAGATTAAGGCCCAAGTCTTTGGTTATAAAAGAGGAGGTCAGCGTAAGGAACAGAGGGATCCAATCATTTAGTCAGAGCCTTTTGTGCGTGGAACAGAGAGCGAGAGTCCGAGACGTCTTCTTCGACATTCGTTTGATTCCTTTAATTCCGTTTATTTTAATTATGTTTTGTTTTAATTCGATTTTAGACAATAGTTTAGTTATGAGTAGCTAATTTACTTTATACAAGTTTGAAGGGATGTTGAACCCTATTCGTTTTTATGATTAATTGATCCGTAGTTAAATTCTGATTTATTATTTCGCAACTTATTTGTGTTATTTGTTCTTATGACCCACGATTGATTGATTGCTTGATTTGATAGGGCCTGTCGAATTAGGTTATTAATTTATCACTGCTAGGTTATAAAATTGTAATTCGTAATTGTTATAATTTTATAATCGCGAGTAGCAATAACGATTAACTCATTAGGGGTAACACAAATCTAGGCCATCTGAATCGAGCGTATGTATTTGAAGTCTAGTCTGACCTATTATCCTAATTATTAATGCGTCTAATGAATTAAACCTAGAGAGCGTGTTCTAGGTTGTTCAATTAAATAGGGTTAGCTAATGATCGTATCTTAGTTGACTATTCTTAAGGAATAATTCGGGCCGACAGAGCTTGTTGTCGGTCTAGGGTTAGAAGGTTGAGGGATAAATAATCAGGTTTAATTAGTTAATTAATTTGTAGACGAATAGGGGGATACTGAACTGAGAACTAGTATTACTTTTGATATTGGTTTAATTCGATTATTATTTGTTTAATTGAGTCTTTGAGGTCTTTAGCATTATAATTATTTATTTGTTTAGTTAGTAAGTAGATTATTAAAACTCAAAATCCCCTTTTATTTCCTTTTGTTGTTAATTATTAATATTAGAGGCATAATTAATTCATCCGCTCCTTGTGGGATTCGACCCTTGCTTATCGCTGCTACTAGTTAGTAGAGGTAGAGAAAGTAGTTAATTTGACGTGCCTCGACAGCGCGGTCAATAGTTCAACACACAATAGGTATATAAATTTAAGTTTGTTAGAAATTATGCATGTAAAACACATAATCACGTATATAGGGAATCGATATACCTCAATTATAAATTGCAGCGGAAGTGTATTTGATCGATTCACCAGGCGATGAATCTACTTGATTTGTCTACAAGCCCGTCCTGATGAACACTACCAGAGTGTCCGCTGTTTATTACACACCTTAGACTCTTGGAGGACTTCGGTGATACTCCAAGAATAAGAATAGAGAGAAACTGGGAGAAACGTATTTTGTGGTGTATTAATTCCGTAGCCGACGATATCAGATATATTCGTATATATATTAGTATGAGAGAGATCTCTCTCCTATTATGGATAAGATCTCCATCCCTATTGGAAATATATCTGATAAGATATCAAATATCTAGTCAGATATATATCCCAACTATATTGTGATCCATCAGATATGGATGCAACCAACATCTCCCACTTATACAAATTTGATCCGACTCATTCGAATCAAAAGACTCCACAATTCTCATCATCACATCTCTTCTTTCATACCGAGACTAAGGCGTGCAATTGAGTGAGAACATAATGGAACAAAGTGAGGAGAGTTATATTAAGTTATCACCAAACTAACATAACTCATCAACTCAGGAGACTCGCTGTGTACCCCAAACTATGTGGTTGCACTAGACCAAACATCTCTGACCCCTGTTATGCATATAGAGCATGTTTGACCCCTTAATTGTATCTATGCTCATGACTATGTCAAAACTATTTCGACTTAGTCGGTCGACCTATGAGTCATAGTACACAAGTGCATTACCAGCTTAGTTTTTCCTTGGCCTCTTATGCCAATCTGCTTGGACTTGACAGCTTTCTTAGTCATGCTCCGACAGACCGTATCAACCATGGCCATTGAACACATGCTAAAGTAGCGTCATCAAGCTTACACTTCATGACAAATTCGAAGCCCAAAGGGCACAAAAAATCACTACAAGAGCTCACACAATGACAAAGCAGGGATCTATTCGGTCACTCATCTTACTAAGGTCGTCATTGAGCACATGTAGTATGAATACATGCTATGTTGGAGCTCCCACTCAAATTTGGGCATGTCGCGCTCTGACCATCATACGAGTCTTAGTCCAGTCGCTCTTCTAGCATCTGACATGCGTATCACTAGAGATTTGTCTCCAACACAACTTCCGATGATTCGTACACTCGGCTATTAAGAGGCTCATATGAAGTTAGGACATTCTTCATAATCGATCAAGTATGATCTTATCCTGGCCTCTTGCCAAGGCGACTATGGGCAACAACCTTTCGTGTTGTTCCTTTCACGAAGGTGATCACTTAAGTGTTTGATCTGCCAGTTTCATCCTGCTCGCTTACCAAAGCCTCAGGGCGATTTTCCGTGTGAGTGGGACAATTCAAGCCTTGTGACGTATCACATATAATAGACACAATACTTCTAACATATAATAAGGGCACATCTCATTGATAAATAAAATTGTTCATACAGGCTAAAAGAATTTAAATTCTACGAATTTCCATACTCTTAACATGCCTTTGGAATACATCTCTACTCAAAGGCTTGGTGAAAGGATCAACTATCATTTCACCAGTGGGAACGTGCCTGAGAACCACATGCCCCTGTGCAATATTATCTCGGATAAGTGTTATCTGGTGTCAATATGCTTGGTCCTCCCATAATACTTGGGGTCCTTAGCATATGCTAGTGTAGCTGTGTTGTCACAAAGGACAACTACTGCATCATCTACGTGCGTCGTAATGCGCAAAGTCTGGAGAAATATTCTCAACCAGATAGCCTCTCGAACTGCAGATATACAAGCGATGTACTCTGCTTCCATAGTGGATAAAGATATACAAGGCTGCTTCTTGCTACACCAAGTGATAGCAACGCCACCCAACAAGAATGCATATCCCGATGTGGATTTGCGTTCATCTCTATCTGTTGATTCATCAGCATCGCTGTAACTAAGTAACTTCAGACTACCACCGTGATAGCACAAATCTAAATCACTTGCTAGAACCCAGTGAGCGCGTCCGGGATTACTTTGATACTTTCTCACCATCCCAACTGCAAAGCACAGGTCTGGTCGAGTACACATCATTGCGTACATCAAACTCCCTACTGCGCTCGCATAAGGAACTTTAGCCATGCTTTCTTTTTCATCATCCGTCTTTGGACATAAATCTTTGCTAAGAACACAATTCTTTTCCATAGGCGTGTCAACGGGTTTAGCATTATGCATACTAAAATGCTCCAGAACCCTCTTAATATAAGTCTCTTGAGACAAAGTTAAGAGTCTCTTTGAGCGATCACGGTGTATCTTTACACCAAGTGTATATTCTGCCTCTCACATGTCTTTCATCTCAAAAGTAGATGACAGCCACTGCTGAGTGGCGACAATCATCTCCGTATCATTTCCAGCCAACAGAATGTCATCCATATATAATGAGAGAATTGTGAATTTTTTTCTCATCCCTTTTGACATACACACAGTGATCTTCCTCAACCATCGTAAAGCCTATCAAAGTGATAGCTCGATGAAATCGAAGGTACCACTGTTTGGATGACTGTTTTAGTCCATAAATGGAATGATTTAAGCGGCACACTGACACGTCGGTTTCTAACCTAGTGTTCCGCAAGTGTACGGATGTAGGTGTAGTAACGATTATCAAGGTCGATCCCACAAGGAATAGTTTAGGTAGTTCGATACCTCAATACTCTAGGAATGTCCTAACTAGATACTAAGTTGCAAAAGATTGATTTTACTAATTAAAGTACTCAATTAAATATGACTTCAAACTTAGGAAACACAAAGAACTAACAATCAATGAGAAAGGGTATCCTAGGGCTTCGATTTCAGGATATTACTCCAATATTGAATATGATTAACCTATAGATTTACCAATACTAGTGTTTATTAGGCGGCACGACAATAATCTAACCCTTCTCTCGAAGCGATTAAACCGTTGATTAATTAAGCTAATTACCCTCTCGAGTCAATTAAACCTAATAACTCCCAAACGATCCTAAGCCACGGCCTACACAGTTATAGACAACTGCGCTCTATATTCTAAGTCTGATAACGATTCCCTCCTCTCGAAGCGGAATTGCTAAACAAAATTACTAAATCTAGGTGATCAAGCTAAATTCAGTTATAAGCACAAACATAGAGATAACACACGTAAAGAACGGAATCAATAAATCAAACCATAAATCAAAATATTGTCATAATAATCCCTACTTTCTAACCCTAGGACACGAATAGCTTAGCTACTCATGCCTAGCAATAATCCAATACAAAATTCTACGAAAAACATTGTAAAAGATTAAACTAAGAAAGAACGACTAAATCCGGATGAATCCGTCTCGATGATCTTCGTCTTCTTTGTCCTCCAAGTCTTCTTCTAGGTAGAATGATGATGTGATTGATGTTCTTCTATTTTTCTAGAGCTTGGGGTCCTTTTTATAGTGTTCGGGACCAATCCTTGAGAAGATAGGATCCAAATCCTATTAGGAAATCAAATCCCCTATTAAAACAGGATCTTTAATATCGGCCGCCTTTTTGACACGGCCGTGTTGATCAAGTGACACGGCTGTGTTCTTTTCCAGAGCCTTTTTCTCCTTTGCGCAACACTTTTGACACGGCCGTGTTGCTTAACCGACACGGCCGTGTCGGTTCTTGCTCCGTTTTGCTCCTGGACCGGTTTGGACCGGTTCTTGAACGGTTCGGAGCGGTTTTCACTGGTTTTCACTATTTTGGGCCGGTTTTCACTCTTTTCCAACTTTTTTTCTTGTCTGGTAGTCGTAAATCACAACTTTTTATCCTAGAAATGCTCAAAAACACCTTAAAACAAGCTGAGTACGTTAATTGGTCACTTATATAACATTTCATCCAATTCTTGACCATCTATGCACATAATTCTCTAAAATAGTATCATAACTCGACCTAATTACAAGTATAATTAACGTGTATCAAAACCCCCCAAACTTAAACTGTTGTTCGTCCCGAACATCATAACGAAAGACACAAAGAATACAAGTGATTATGCATTTGTTTAGGGCGATTAGATGATGAATTCAGTTTCAGTCTGATTTTTCTTAAAACAACTAGGCAACACAATTCACTTGAGCATATGCGATAACGCGAAAATCAACTAATCTCGAGACTTAAACTTTCGAATTATTCAACCCTCACCGGATAAGTGTTTCACTCTTCTCTCAAATGTTTAGGCTAAAACTAATTTCCACTCATATTGAATTACATGCAAAATCTACCATATGCTTGCCAATCGTCTAAACTAGACCTCGTACTTGATGTGTGTGAAAAAGGATCAAAAAGGTCTTTCTTTTGGTTGTAATGTGGGCTTAAGGTAAGGTGGGATACATTTGGATATAAGTGACTATTCATTGGACTAATCAAGTTACGTCTAACCCGACTACCCCTCAATATAATCACTCAGCCTCACTCTTCAAATCTCAGCAAATCACCCCGCAAAGTGACTTCTTCACCTTCAAAAGTCCGTACAACCTAAGTGCTTTTCAGTCATGTGGGTACCACATCTTTAGGACTACCCTACTGTTCTAATCAAATTCATAATTTAAGCACTTTATTTTATAGCCTCTTCTCAAAAGTACTAAACAAACACAAACTTTTTCTTTTCTTTTTCCACATTTTTCTCTTTTTTTGTTTTTTTTTTCTTTTTTTTTTTCGATTAGAAGAGGCTATTCTTCCTTGTTTTTCACCTATCCCTTTTTTTTTTTTTTGTTCCCTTCATCTTTGGAATATCCACTAGTTTTCTCATTTCTTCCCACAAATTGTTCACCCAAAATTCCTTCCAATTTTCCTCCCTCTAACTGGATTAATCCAATTAGGGCCAAAAGAGATAAATCAAAAGGTTTCGGCTGACATTGTTAGGTTATGAATAAATAAGGCTATATGGCTCAAGTGGGCTAACTAGGGATAAAACATGAACTTTTGGTACAAAGGGTAATTTTTACGGCTCAAAATAGGTTTAAACAACAACGCCTAAGATCATTTCCTAAATCACAACATATACTTGACACATTCACAGTAAAGACTCAAGGCAAGTTCTAGAGACTAGTACACATATTCAATCAAATTCACACCGAAAGAAAGTATATTACTCCGAAAATTGGAGTATAATTAGGCTCAAATTCTCACAAGGTTAATTTTGATTGAATATTCTAAGTTCAAGCTCAATTTCGTCTCAAATCACCTCTCATGCTCTATTATGTGCCATTTTTTCATCTACTTCTCAAAATCATCTCATCATTAACTATTCATCATCCATCTTTCCCTATTGTTCTCTTTTTATTTTTCTTTTCACTTGTTACCTTTTTCCGGGTTTTATCCTTCTTATGACTCTAAAAACTAAAACCCTAATAAGACTCTAAACTCTAAACTCCTAAAACTCAACATGGAAACGAAATGTAATCAAACTTGGGTTCACAGACCCAACAACACCAATAAAGCAGATAAATGGGCTCTCAGACCCAACAGCACCAATATTATCAAACAGCAAGCAACTCAACCGACTGACCAACTAAAAGGAGAAATATCAGCAAAACTATAAATATAGTTGCCAAGACGTCCCACGGTACACCCCCTCCCCCAAACTTGGCTGAAAGCCAATGTTTGGAGGAAAAATGTGGTACGCCTTGGTGCTAACTTACAAATCATTGTGGTGGTGGCGGAGTTTTGAAACCCCTACTAGCTCCGAAATCGTGCCATCGCCTCCTACTGAATCTGTTGCTACCGTCTCACATTTCTCAGCTGCTGAGGTACTGATGCGGCCGTGTTGAAGGTTTGACACAGCCGTGTCACATTTGAGTCAGAAATTGGTTTTCTGGACCGATTTTGACGCGGCCGCATCCAGCATGTGACGTGGCCGTGTTGCTTTCCAGCTTTAATTGGTGTTTGGAGAAAGATTTTGACGCAGCCGTGTTATAAGGCTGACCCGGCCGTGTTGCTGTTGAACCAAAAATTGGTTTCGGGGCATGATTTTGACGCGGCCGCGTCCAGCATGTGACGCGGCCGTGTTGCTTTACAGCGCTGATTCGCATCTAGAGGCCACTTTTGACGCGGCCGTTTCATTTGTGTGACGCGGCCGTGTTGCGTTTGAGCCACTTTGACGCTGCCGGGTCCGTCTTTCGACACGGCCGTGTTACTTCCCAGTTCTAAGAACACTTTGTAGGCACTTTTTGACGCGGCCGTGTCGCACTATACTTCCTCCTCCTGTAGCTCGAGTTTTTCGTCTCTTCGACTCCTGTTTCTTGCAACACTCGTCCATGTTGATTCCTAAAAACATAAAACACTAAAACACAAGTAAAAACATAAAAATTAAAGAAATAAATAAAATAAAAACAAAACGGTAAACATCGGGTTGCCTCCCGACAAGCACTTTATTTTACGTCGTCAGCCAGACGTCCTCCTCTTATCAACCATTTTCTAGCCACCCCGAGTCGGATGTTTTCTGAACAATTAAAGAGCTATTTGGGACATGTGGATTTCCTACAGCAGCTTGGGTAGTGTAAACAATGCTACAATTATGCCTACCCCTTAGACTCGACTTATGTATTTTGGGTGTGATGGTTTCATTTTGAACACGAAAAATCAACTCCCCTTTAGGCACATCTATAAGTGCTTGGCTAGTCGCCAAGAAAGGTGGTCCTAAGATAAAAGGAAATTCATCATTCCCTTTCATGTCGACAACTAAGAAATCACTAGGGAATTCAAAATTCAGCACTCTCACCACTACATCCTCTGTTACTCCCAACGGCATTAATGAAGATCCATAAGCCAATTGGATAGTAGTAAAGGATCGTTTAATCTCCCTTAATCCTAATTATCTATACTGCTTTAGAGACATCAGATTTATGCTAGACCCCAAATCACACATGACATTTTGAAAATTATGACTACCAATTGAGCAAGAAATAGTAAAACTCCCTGGATCTTTTGCTTTTGTTGCTCTTTTCGGTTTCATGCTTGTGGTTGTGTTCTTTTTGGGACTGCTCGGTTTCTTCTTCGTCGTCTCTTTTCCATCCTTCCTCTTCTTGGTTTCCTCTTTATCTTGGGTCCTCTTCTTTAATAGTTCCTGTTTCAAAACAACAACGCTAGATTGGTCTAAAGGATCAAGGTTAGCAAAGAATGAATTTTTAAAACAAAAATCAAAAGACTCATCAAGAATAGGAGATGAAGTGTTCTTATCTATGATTGTATTGACTTCCTCCTTCTCAATGTTTTTGACTTTCTCGCTTGATTTCTTCGCTTCATGGTCCTTCAAGCTCTCTACATGCTCCTCTAGCTTCACAACATTACAATGCTCCCTCGGATTAATCACTGTATCACTCGGATATTGGCCCTGCTTTTGCTGAGCCCCTACTAACTTTATCAATTGGCTCATGTTTGATGACAATTCACCAATGCTTGCTTGAGTCTGAACCAATGTATTCTCGAGCCTCTTGATGTCTGCCCCTTGCCCAGTGATATGCTTATTTAGCTCGATAAATTTCCCATCTACTTTCTTCTCCAACTGAGCTAACTTATCATCATACTTTTCAAATTGTGACTACGCAATCTCTTCTTGTGATGACTTCTTACCGTCATGGATCATACCATTTGTAACAGCAAATCCGGGTGGCGGATTAAGTGTATTTTGTGAGTTACCATACGAGAGGTTCTGATGATTCTGATTCTGAGGGTACTGATTGTACCTAGGCTGATTGTTCTGGAAATTGTTGAAGTTTCGTTGATTCACAAAATTTACATCTTCAACTTCTTCCTGACCCCCTGGCTGTTGTGCTAACATCAGATTAGTTAGCAAATTTACCTGGCTCGTCAATGTTGTTAACTGTGATGTGAGCTTTTCAATTGGCTCATTATTGACGGGCTCTACTTTTTGGACACTTGCTACCCTCTTTGGCATGTTTCTCTCATTCGACCATTGGTAGCTCGTTCTGGCCATAGCGTCCAGGATTGAAAATGCCATCCTCACTGACTTCTCCATCAAACTTCCACCTGCAGCTGCATCTACCTAATTTCTAGTTGGAGCAAGTAGACCATTGTAGAACTTGCACACTTGCTGCTTCTTGGTAAACCCATGTTGAGGGCAACTCCGGATAAGATCCCGGAATCGCTCCCAAGCCTCTCCGAATGGCTCTTGGTCCAATTGTTTGAACTGGTTGATCTGATTCTGCAGGTCGAGCATCTTGCTCGGTGGAAAATACTTCAACAGAAAAGAAGTACCCAAGTCTTCCCAATTTCTGATATCTTCCAGCGAATTAAACCACTGTAGTGCTCTGTCCTTCAGTGAGAAAGGGAACAGTCTCATCTTGACCTGCTCGTGCGGCACATGATTTATCTTGATTGTGTCGGCCAGTCTGCGAAACTTGATCAGATGCACATTCGGATCCTCCAAAGCACTTCCCCCATACTGGTTTTGCTGCACTATATTGATTAGTGCAGGCTTTAGCTCGAAATTGTTGGCATTGAGTGGTGGAGGTTGTACTCCTCCTGCCTGCTGATTTGGATTAGGCTTCAGGCAGTCACTGATGGGAGTGTCATCTTCATCTCCTGCAGCTGGTTCTATCTGGATTGGTCCGTGCTGCTGTATATTAGTGACTCGATCATCCAAGCGTGCCAGAGCTGTCAGACTCTGTTAAGAGCGTCATCCGGATTCGGATGCTGTGGTGGGTTCTCCATCTCAGACGCAAAATTCCTTCTAGTTCGGTGTCTACGAGTTATCGCTTCAATTTCTGGATCGAAAGGAAGAAGAGTTTCTTTCCCTTTTGATCTGGTGTGCATGCGAAGCCTAAAAACACCAAAAAAACAAGAACTACCGCGTAACACAAAAATTAACCAAAAAATAAAAACGAAAGTTAAATTAAAATTACAAAAAAAAAAAAAAAAAAAAAATCTAGTCTAGTTTCCTCCTATTTTTCAAGATAAAAACTAAGCACTAAATCCTATTCCCCGGCAACGGCGCCAAAAACTTGACATGTCGGTTTCTAACCTAGTGTTCTGCAAGTGTACGGATGTAGGTGTAGTAACGATTATAAAGGTCGATCCCACAAGGAATAGTTTAGGTAGTTCGATACCTCAATACTCTAGGAATGTCCTAACTAGATACTAAGTTGCAAAAGATTGATTTTACTAATTAAAGTACTCAATTAAATATGACTTCAAACTTAGGAAACACAAAGAACTAACAATCAATGAGAAAGGGTATCCTAGGGCTTCGATTTCAGGATATTACTCCAATATTGAATATGATTAACCTATAGATTTACCAATTCTAGTGTTTATTAGGCGACACGATAATAATCTAACCCTTCTCTCGAAGCGATTAAACCGTTGATTAATTAAGCTAATTACCCTCTCGAGTCAATTAAACCTAATAACTCTCAAACGATCCTAAGCCACGACCTACACAGTTATAGATAACTGCGCTCTATGTTCTAAGTCTGATAACGATTCCCTCCTCTCGAAGCGGAATTGCTAAACTAAATTACTAAATCTAGGTGATCAAGCTAAATTCAGTTATAAGCACAAACATAGAGATAAAACACGTAAAGAATGGAATCAATAAATCAAACCATAAATCAAAATATTGTCATAATAATCCCTACTTTCTAACCCTAGGACACGAATAGCTTAGCTACTCATGCCTAGCAATAATCCAATACAAAATTCTACGAAAAACATTGTAAAAGATTAAACTAAGAAAGAACGACTAAACCCGGATGAATCCGTCTCGATGATCTTCGTCTTCTTTGTCCTCCAAGTCTTCTTCTAGGTAGAATGATGATGTGATTGATGTTCTTCCATTTTTCCAGAGCTTGGGGTCCTTTTTATAGAGTTCGGGACCAATCCTTGAGAAGATAGGATCCAAATCCTATTAGGAAATCAAATCCCCTATTAAAACAGGATCTTTAATATCGGTGGCCTTTTTGACACGGCCGTGTTGATCAAGTGACACGGCTGTGTTCTCTTCCAGAGCCTTTTTCTCCTTTGCGCAACACTTTTGACATGGTCGTGTTGCTTAACCGACACGGCCGTGTCGGTTCTTGCTCCGTTTTGCTCCTGGACCGGTTCAGTCCGGTCTGGACCGGTTTGGACCGGTTCTTGAACGGTTCGGACTGATTTCCACTGGTTTTCACTATTTTGGCCGGTTTTCACTCGTTTCCAACTTATTTTCTTGTCTGGTAGTCGTAAATCACAACTTTTTATCCTGGAAATGCTCAAAAACACCTTAAAACAAGCTGAGTACGTTAATTGGTCACTTATATAACATTTCATCCAATTCTTGACCATCCATGCACATAATTCCTCTAAAATAGTATCATAACTCGACGTAATTACAAGCATAATTAACGTGTATCACACACTTTGCGCTCTTGTCCCTTTACCTGAAAACCCTTAGGTTGATCCATATAGATCTCATCACCCAGTTCTCCATTGAGAAATGTTGTCTTTACATCCATTTAGAACAGTTTCAAATCAAGGTGGGCGACAATTGCTAAAATGAGACGGATAGAGGCAAACCTCACCACTGGGGAAAATGTCTCCTCATAGTCCACACCTTCTTTTTGGGTAAACCCTTTCGCCGCCAGACGAGCTTTATACTTGTCTATCGAGCAATCTCCTTTTCGCTTGACTTTGAGAACCCACTTGTTCCCAATTGTCTTGCGTCCAAACGGGTAGATCGACTAGCTCCTAAACTTGGTTCTTAGCCATCTAACTCATCTCTTCCTCCATAGCACTTATCCACTCTTTAGCATTTGGAGAAGTTACAGCCTCTTCATAAGTGGCTGGCTCATCAACATCCATAGTTGCGCACATGAAAGATTCCCCCTCGAGTTCAAAACGACTTTGGGGCACCGTTCCACGCTTGCTCTTGCGCAACTCTAGATCTTGAGAGTCTTCATGCAATGGATTTCTGCCACTGACTCTAAGATCGCTCTCATTATTCCCGTCGATTGCTGGATTTGGTTGTGAAACCGCATCCTCGCCAGAAATTCCAGCGTTGTCTTTGGGATCTTGTAACTCATAATGTTTAAGATCTCCTTTAACTTCTCCAATTATTGGAAATTCCTCCTCAAGGAAATTGACATCGCGTGAATTAATTTTTGTCATTCCTCCGTCAGGATGTTCACCATACATCACATAGCCTTTCGAGTGGTCACAATATCTTATAAGATATGTTTGACTGCTCTAGGACCAAGTTTCCCATGCTTATGAGAAGTATTATGAACAAACCCAGCTGACCCCCAAGGGCGCAAGCCTTCTAAGTTAGGCTTTCTTTCATGCCACAACTCATACGGCGTCGAAGGAATTGACTTACGCACACGGTTCAATATGTAGACAACAGTTAAGATTGCATCTCCCCAAAAAGATATTGGTAGATTAGCTTGTGCCATCATTGATCTGGCCATGTCCAGAAGTGTCCTATTCCTCCTCTCTACAACACCATTTTGTTGCGGAGTTTATGGAATTGACAGTTGTCTAATGATTCATTTTTCCTCACAGTATTGTCTGAAATGATCAGACAAGTATTCTTGCCCCCTATCAGTGCGTAAAGTTTTAAGTCTCCTATCTCTTTGGTTCTCAACCTCCGCTAAGAATCGATTAAAGCAATCAAACGCTTCTGAGCAGTGAGATAGGAGATACACTGAACCGTAGCGCGGATAATCATTAATAAATGTAAGGAAATAGGATGCCCCGAGTCGTGCCTTCACATTTACGGGTCCGCATATGTCCGAGTGAACTAACTCTAGAGGTTGATTAGCTCTTTTTGCCTTTCCAAAAGGCTTCCGGCAGGCTTTTCCTACCAGACATGGTTCGCACACAAGAAGGTTGACTTTAGCGAGGTTGCCTAAAAGACCCTCTCGAGCTAACCTAGTCATCCTCTCACGTCCTATGTGTCATAACCTTGCATGCCATTTAATCGAATCATTCAAAACATCAACAGACGAAGAAACAAAAGAAGCACATGCAATAGATAAATCTAACATGAAAAATTCATTGTTCATATGACCTATGCCATAAAGGTTGTTGCCGAGAAAAATGGATAACGTAGTCTTTTCAAATAGAAAAGAAAAATCTTGACTCAAAAGTGCTAATATTGAAAGTAAATTACATCGAATACTAGGCGCATAAAGCACATCGCTAAGGCGCCCAGTGCTAAGTTTGAGCTGGTTTGACCCAACTCCCACCACCTCTTCTTGCGCGCCATTTCCGATAGCAATGTAGTGGCTGCCCACTAGTACTCGATGATAATCTACATATCATGCTTTATCTCTTGTCACATGTTTGGTTGCTCCCGAGTCTACAATCCAACCATGGAGAGAGTTAGCAACAAACACATGTGAGCAAACAAATGAATCAGAAGAGCTAGGAGCAGGTCTTACCTTCTTTGGCTCAGTACGATTATGAGCAAAGTGACTCGTCTTTCCACAGTTATAGCAAGTGTCTTTCTTCTTCCCGCCCCTTTTACCACGATGATGCTTTTTAGCCTTTTCACTTTGCGGGCCCAAGTTTTAATTTTTTGTGTTGCTTTGTCCTGCATTCTTTTGCTTTTTCCAACGGTTGCCTGTGTTAGGCTTGCGTTGCCCAGCGTGTGCGACGAAAGCAACCGCTTGTGCTCTTTCCACCTCTCGACGGTCAGCCTCGAGTCTAAGATGACTGGCGACGCTGTCAAAGGTCTAGATTTGTTCGTTGTGTGTGAGCACATTTTTAACTTGTCCCCAAGTCTGCTCAGATAGCGACCTTAGGACTGTCAAAACTTGTTGTTCATTGGTAAGTTCATTTCCAGCGTTTTGAAGAAATCATGTCTTTCATGACATAAAGATGCTGGTCCACAGTGTGCTTTGGGTCAAGTACGTACTGATTGAACTTAAGGGTTAAAGCCTTTAGTCTCGTTGCCGAGGTAGTGTCGTACATGACCTTTAAGCCGTCCCACAGCTCTTTAGCTGTAGGAAACGTCTCGAACTCACGAATCAGATGATCCTGCATGCAGCTCAACATAGTATAGCGCGCATAACAATCTTGATTCACCCACTTATTGTACGTGTCCAAATCGCGACGATATTGATCATTTTGACCATTCTCTGGCTCAACTGGCATAGCCATAGTCTCGATCAGATGGTCAAGGACCTTCATATTGTGTAGCAAAAACTGGATCTTACGGTGCCACATGGCATAGTTCTGGCCATCTAATTTTTCAGAGCCATAAAGATCGGAAAAAGCTACTTGGGCATCCATTGTTGTTAATTAGATGCGCAATATGTTAGAAGTTTGTCTAGTTAATATTTTTATTCGGGTCCAAATAAAATTTTATTATTTCTCACAAGTGAATGAGATCGAAAATTTCGCCAAATAGGCTCATAATCATCTCCCACTCATTTGAAGACGATAATAAAAAATTAAATGACCGCGAATAAAAAAAAAAGTCCATTTAAAGAAACATCCATTAAAAAAATATAGTGAGATGTCAATGACCCATGGTGGTAAATACGAAAAAAAAAATTACATAGCCTAAAAAATGGTCCCTCTAATACATGTGCCCTAGTAAGAAACGAAAAAAAAAAATACAAATTTCGTCCCTACTACATGATTCTATAAAAGAAAAAATACATCAGAACATCGTATAATCACCATTGTCATCAACTATCTCACACATACATACATCAATTAATATTACGTAATTAAAATACACAATTAATAAATTAAATCACATAACACATGTAATTGATTTAAAGTAAATGGCAATTCTAATTTTTTTTTATTATCAAGGTCAGCCCAATTAAAATTGGGCATTGTACATTAAATATATTCTAAAAAAATTGCAGCCTCAATTTATTTAATTATTATTATCTTATCATCCTATACAAAAAAAAAAAAAAAAAGGGTCAGCCCACTAAATCAATAAAATGGTGCAGCCCAATTACTTAGTATAGAATCCATCCAGCTTTTTAAAAAACAGGCCCAATATATAAATCCCAAATCAAAAAAAAATATCTAAATCAGATTGCTATACAGCCCAAAAATCAGGCCCAATGGTCCAACCCAATCTTCCACAAACCCTAGTTCAGGAGGCTGTCGCCGTCGTCGCCGCAGCAGCAACCACCACCGTTGCCGGCGAAGCAGTAGGAGCAGCGTCGCAGGACAGCGGCGCGACATCAGAGAAACAGCGGCGAAGCAGCGCGTAGGAGCAGCGGTGGCGCAGGGCAGCGGAGCAACAGAGGCGCGCGGTCGCATCCCGGTCGCGCGCACGCACATCGCAGTAGCACGCAGCAGGCGCCGCTACAGTCGCCTTCGCACGGATCTTGCGTCCCGTCGAACCTCGCGCAGCAGCAACACATCAACGACGAGCTCCGCCGCCATGGCTGGCGGACGGGCACAAACTAGCGACGGGTTCTAGGCTTTAATTGATTTCAATAACCATTTTATTTAAAGAGCAATTTTCCAAAAAAATTAATCCAGAAAAAATCAATTCCTAGTGAATAAAAAACGAAACTGTAAATTAAACAATAATACAGGCGAGAACGAATCATTACTCGCTTTGATACCACTGTTAGAAATTATGCATGTAAAACACATAATCACGTACATAGGGAATAGATATACCTCAATTATAAATTGCAGTGGAAGTGTATTTGATCGATTCACCAAACGTCATCTACAAGCCCGTCCTGACGAACACTACCACAGTGTCCGCTGTTTATTACACACCTTAGACTCTTGGAGGACTTCGGTGATACTCCAAAAATAAGAATAGAGAGAAAACTAGGAGAAACGTATTTTATGGTGTATTAGTTCTGTAGCCTACGAATATCATATATATTCGTGTGTGTGTATATATATATATTAGTATGGGAAATATCTCTCTCCTATTATGGATAGGATCTCTATCCTTATCGGAAATATATCTGATAAGATATCAAATATCTAGTCAGATTTATATCCCAACTATATTGGGATCCATCAGATATGGATACAACCAACAAAGTTCAATAATCAACCAACAACAAATAAACGAAGGTTCTTCATATTGTTCACCTACTATTTTTCCATACCCTAGCTATTTTTTTTGTTATTCATAAAAAAATAAAAATAGTATCCTTAATTTTGAAAAATTATATTGCTAGTTTTTAATGTTTCTAAATTTTTGTAATATTATACTAGTAATGATATATATATATATATATATATATATATATATATATATATAAGGATTTGCATATGGAATAAAATAATATTTATACTAATAAATCAAATTTAGTATGTGTAATGGGCAAAAAGTAATTTTGATTTCCTTTTATAGATTATTGTCTCTTATTCCTTCCGTTTCTTTTGAATTGTTGTTTTAGAATTAAGTGAATGACTTAAGGACTAATGGATTTACAAATAATCCCTATAATTATATAAAATTGTAATGATTAGTTCTTATACCAAGAGGTGAGTTGTATATCTTGTTTTTTGTCATAGGTGAGTTATATATCTTTCATTAGATTATTCCGGCTACATCATGACTAGTGCAGAAAATAGGTCAAATGAGAGATCTCGATTAAAAAATTAAAAACTTGATTTTATGTTTTTATTTTTAAAAATTAAATTACAATATGAATTAATTGGAGATGGTAAAATAATGATTAATTTGATATATTTTTCAACTATAAATTAAAATATAAGCAAAAGAAAAAAGTTGCAAAAGAATACAAATTTGACTTTAATTTGTAGTTGAATACTAATTTTTTCAGCCTGCAAAAAAATTTCAAAAAATGTAAAATAAAGCTGATGATCATTTCCATAGACTCTAGTATACAACTCACAATGTAGAAAATATCCTAAAAACAACCTACACAAAATAAACAATAACAATTCTCTTTTTTGGGATAAATATCTAAGTGCTTAGTAAAAAAATTATACAACTGAGATGATTTCACCAAGCATGCAGATTTTCATCTTGGGCCTTGGAACGTGAGGCAACTTGACATAGCCACTGAAACACTTGTCCTTCTGTGGGTCATTGTTCTTCAAACCAATCTGTAAACCTCGCTTCTTCTCCTTTGAATCAGATGTAATCTGAGAGATGGCTTCCCTTAGGGCATTACTTTGAAGCTTACTAGAGTAAATAAATATTACAATAACGGATTAGACACAACATATGCACAATTTTACATTTTTTTTAACTATATTTAAACAAAATAAGTTGTGTAGTGTGTGAAGTTGCAATAGCTTAAAAGTATTGAACTGCAAATTAAAGTTAAACTTATCCTCGACTAAATAGAGAACAATTGTGGATTTTCAAAAATATCCACACACCATCGAGAGATGAAGGGAAAAGAGAAAATTCTTACCATTTTGAAGAAAGGAGGTGCAGATCGATGAATATAAATCTTTTGTTGCTATGCTTGATCTCCATTTTGGCATTCTGAGAAGATAGGAAGAGAAGTAAATAGTGGTTCCAAAAAACTTGTACTGTTGTGAAAGAGAAAATAAAAAACATATATTTGTACAATTGTTGCCGGGGTATTAAAGGGAAGAGATTATATTGTGACAGAATCATCCAAAATTGAAGGGAAGAGATAATGCTATTGAAGGGATGAGATTATGTTGTTACCATCGACGTGTGACACTGCCTGCGGGATTGAAGGGGTTTTCTACTGAAAAAGGCAAAGATATTCCATTTCCTTTAGTTATTGCTATGAGAAATTGCATATTTAGATCAATGATTATATCAATCAATCAGTGCATATTTGTTACTCCTTATATTTAGCATATTTAGATCAGTGATTATTTCAATCACCACACGGAAGAATTTGTTTAAATGTAACGCGCGATATACCTATCGTAATTAAAAAAAAGTCACCATAATAATCATGAAAAAATACCTAAAAGCGTGATCACTACATTTAGACGATGAATTTGGGCGGGAAAAACATCAATTGCTACTTATAGAGAGTCCTCTTTTATTATTAAGTAAGATTTATATATTGACAGGTGTTATATTTAATAAATTATTTAAAAAGTTAGATATTTACCTTTGGCAAAAACTTGTGTGCACCCAACACACAATTGCACTATTGTGCACTCCCCTATTTAATTTGAAATTAAGAATATATATAAGGGCCTTGTTTGGATAAATTTACAACAACAACATGTGGGTGCAACGGTAAGTCACGCGCAGGTGCTGTTTAGGCGCGTGGGTTCGAACCCTGATTTTGCTCTGTTTTTACCTCTTTTTATGTTGTTCAATAGTATATGTTATATTGCGCAATAGTATATGTTATATCGCATAATAGTATATGTTATAGTTACACGTACAATTTTTTAATAAAATATTCTGTTGTTTAATAGTATATGTTATATTGTGTAATAGTATATGTTATATTGTGTAATAGTATATGTAACATTATATTGTGCAATAGTATATGTTATGTTACAGGTATACATATTTTTTTTTAATAATATATAATTTTTTTAAATATTCTGTTGTTTAATAGTATATGTTATATTGTGTAATAGTATATGTTATGTTACAGGTATACACATTTTTTTTGAATAATAATATATAATTTTTTTAAATAATATATTACATTGTCTAAAATAATATAAAAAATGCACATATATAAAAAACTGAAGAAGATGGGATTTGAACCCATGCCCTAATATCTAACAATTTAAGATTTTACCACTAGGCTAGTGTCTCATGTGATAACAAACATGCCTTAATATATATATACACACATATATTATTAATTTGAATTAAAAGAAAAAGAAAAAATTGCGTGCGCTGGTTGAGGCTCGAACTCGAGACCTCAGCGCGCGCGCGTCATGCTTTAACCGCTGGGCCACCGGCCTTTTATGCTTACCCAAACGCAGCCCTTAATATATATCTAATTCCCAAATTAAATTGGGGAGTGCACAATAAGCTTATTGTGTGTTGGGTGCATCCAAGACCTACTCTTTACCTTTTGGTGACATATATATATGTGTGCGTGTGTCTGGAGATTTATATGTGGTGTCTTTAATAAATGTGGTGTGCTTAGAAGTATTTGTGTTGATATTAGCCGCCGCCTTGAAGATACTGACTGGTAAACTTCGGCAGCTTATAAGACCATGTTTATCAACAACCCCTCACAACTCAACCTATCAATAAAATATTCATTTCTCCCTCCTTCACATACACAACCTACTCCACAACCCAAAAAATATATTTTCACACTTTATCAACAACCCAACACAACCCAACATTTTAATAAATATTAAATTCTTATATCCAAATATATAACGTATTTCCCAATAAAATCAATATTTTTGCTACGGTTTAATAATTGCATATTCTTTTTCACGTTTTTTCTTATATATTTCAAGGAAAAAAGAATTATTTTAAATCTGTAATTATAATAAGGTGATTTTTTTCGGTGCGTTTAAAATAACATGCTAAAATAATAACCAAATTAGATATCCAAAATAGTCAACGAATATTTTCGATTCGGAACTAATTCGGTCAGGGTTTCGATCCAATTTCGGTAATCTCCAAGCTTCATGCACAGCCGTAATGTCAATATTAGGCTCTACTTATAGAGAAAAAATAAAGATTTTAATTAAAAAATTAACTTTTGTAAAATAAAAATTATTTTATTTATTTATTATTAAAATTATAAATAAATAATTTAATACGACCAATGGGATAATAACATGTAACAGGTTGTGGAATAAGATTATGTTGTGGAATAGGTTGGTCTGGTTGTGGAAGGTCATAAACCTTATTACAATTAATCTTTTTCTTTTTACATATTATTTTGTCTTAAATGGATGACCCTCAAGTGAGGGTCACCAATAATCATGGTCTAATGGCCGACCTTGTGGTGTAGGGGTTTGAACCTTGATGCCCCAACCTCAAGTCCCCTGGCTTGAATCACCTCATGTATAATCCTCCATCTTCTACCGTATAACCAAGTTGCTGCCTTGTGGAAATATTAGTTAAGTCGGATGGAAAATGTAAATTACATTCTCAATTTAAGGTAAATCTATATATCTATATATATATATATATATATATATATATATATATATATATAAAAAAGTAAAATGGAGGGCATTTATGTTATTGTAACTTTCCCGCCTAAAATTTTAACAATAATTTGGTAAGTTCATGTTAATTTTGGTAAGTTCATAATCTTCTTTCAATTTTTTAAAATGCAAATACTACCTCCGTCCAGCTCTAACTTTCCTACTTTCTTTTTTGGTTTGTCCCAACTTAACTTTCCAGTCCATAAATGGCAAATTTCTCTCACAATCTCTACCCTTAAAATCTCCACACTCAATCTCCACTTTTAAAAAAGTCAAAGATTCCACAAAATCTGTTTTTTCTTAACCTCCGTACCCGGTCAAAGTAGAAAACTTAAGCCGGGACGGAGGAAGTAGCTTTTTTTATTTCTATTCTGTTTTTTATGTATAATATACCAAATTATTCATCTTTTCACAATGTTCAGTTTGACATACATATCACATATATTATAATGATATATATGATTTGAAAAATAATTTTTTTTATTGGGATTATATTTGATTGTTTATTGTGAATTGGACTATATTGTTGGGTCTATGCTGCAACTAAAAAGTAATAAAATAATCATCTGATAAAGAATATTAGTTAAGACTTTTTTAAAGTACAAAGAATTAATTTATTTTATTTTATATTAATTTTTAATATTTTTACTTATGTTATACCCGAGATAAAAATAATTATTTAAATAGTGAAACTCCTATTTTATTAAATTAAAGGCAAAAATTAATGTTTAATTTTTACAAATCATTTATTAAATCATTGCATCTGTTAATATATATATATATATATATATATTATAATAAGAAGTATGAAATTTATGCATATGTATGTTTACATATCATATACAGTATTGGGATTATTTTTTGTTACTTCTTCTTATTTTTATATAATTTATTTTTATACAATATTTTATTAAATAAGTTTACACTTTGCAACTTAAATTATGATATTTGTTACACTTTTCAATCTTTTCTTTTGTGTATACCAACTTCAACTATATATTTTTAAACTTTGCAACCTTAAAAATACTTTGTCACACGAACTAACTTCAACTGTGTCTTTTTTTTACTCTTTGCAACCTAAGCAATTTTGAACGCATTAATCCATTTTATCGCGAAAACGTTTAATTTATTTGAATAAATTTTCATACCAAATAAAACTTGAAAATATTTAAATATCTGAAAAACTCACATACTTTAAATAATCAATCTACTTTTGAATTTTATTTTGTTATTGCTAGGATTTACTAAAAAATAAGAAGTATATGAGTATATCACCAAGTGATCTGTTTCAAGTTGCAAATGATAATCTTATTTTAGAAAGAAACAATTAATTATTCATAGTTATAACTTGGAAATGATTTAGATATATTAAGAAATCTACACATATATAAAAGTTACTCCTTTCGACCAACAAAAAAAATGTAGCTTTAGACTTTTTTTGAAAAACTAAGGATGAGTGGAAATGATAAAAATATCCCTACACAATATATTTTTATGTTTTGTGGATTAAGAAAATATAGTCAAATAAATTAAATTTTTCTTTCTTTAGTTGCTAAAATGATAATTTTTTGAACAATTTCATTTTCTCTAAAGCGGCACATTTTTCAGACCGAAGGGAGTATAAGTGAGTTAAAATTATAAATTATATTTTTCCACCAAAATATTTTGTGTTATTTATGGTTACAAGTGCCTACTTTTTTTTTCTCTTTTTGCCCTTCTTTTTAAGAAAATTCATTTTTTCCCTTTTTAAGTACAAATAAATTTGTTTTTATTTTAAACATTTTTTGCATATTATATATGAAATTAATCATCTTTTTATGATCTCTAATTTTGAGTACTTATTGTGGATGTTTACTGATGTCATATTTAGGCTGCAAATACAAATTAGTTACACAATTCTATTAAAAAAATATTTTATTTTATTTTTTTATATAATTTAATTAATTAATTTATTTATTGTATTTACCTTTTATTCTATAAATTAATCTATATCTATACTAATATACAGATAAATGTTTGTGTGTATAATAAAATAAAATAAAATGAAGTCAAATATGTAAAAAAAAAAAAAAAAGAAAGAAATCATAGTATGTTCAATTGCAAATCAAACATTTTAAAGGATTTTATTTATGTATGTGTCCCTAAAGATAAGTTGTTATAGTATCAACATTCTATCAATTTGTTTCTTTGTTAACAACTTCTTTCTATTTTTTAAAATGCTAACAAGTTTTTTTTGTTTTTAATCTGTTTTACATATAGACGAAGTTGGATGGCTCAAGTGGCAGAGCATCTACTACCTAGGCCTTTGGTCCTGGGTCCGAATCACCATGGGGGGAGGGGAGGGTTTTTTCTTTGTTCTTAGATTAGGAGAAAAAAAAATTAATCTGTTTTACATATAATATATCAAATTAATAATCATTTGACATTCTCTAAGTTGAATTATATTTTAAGTCTTTTATGGATTAGACTATGTATATAGTGAATTAAACTATTATAATAATAAATCAATTGACAAATTTTAACAATAAAAATATGAGATTATTCAGAAAGAAAAATCTATTTTTCTTATAAATTATCATTGTACTTATACTCTCTTATTTTTTTTTTAATAAGTTGTGTGTCATTATAATTTGTATTTTTTTCCAACACATGCAATTAACTGGACTATTTGTGGTTATTCCAATAGGTTAAAAATGATAAGGTATGTTCGAATTCTAGAAAAAAATAAAATAAAAGTAAGCATTTTTATTTTTTATATTTAATATTTATTTTAGCTGTATCAATAACAATATTTTTTATTCATAAATAATAAGCATATATTTAATTCAAATATTTTAGGGGAGAAACGAATATTTACACTATTTAAAATTTTACTATAATATAATTCAAAATTTTAAAATATTTATTTTATCAAGTATACAATATTTATATTTTTAAATAGTAAAGTGATATACAATTAAATTTAGTTAAAATATTATTCTACTAGAAGACTTCCGTGCATCGGACGGGAGTAATACTAGTATATATAAGAAAAATGGAGGGTAATGTCATTTTAACTTTCCCTCCATAAGATTTAGACCATAATTGGTAATTTTTTCTTATTTTTGGTAATTTCATAACTTTCTTTTATTTTTCTAAAATACAAACAACCTTTTCATTTTTACTCCGATTTTTATGCATAATATACCAAATTATTCATCTTTTCACTATCTTCGATTTGACATCTGTATCGCATATATTATAATGAGATATTTGATTTGAAAAAACAGATTTTTTGTTGTTTAGTTATTTGTGCTAGAATTGATGTTTATTTAATTGGACTATAATATTTTGATTTTAGTTGCAACTTAAATTAGTAAAATAATTTCTTTATAAAAATATGAGTTTTTTTTTTTAATAAAAATACAACTAATCAATTTATTTTATTTGACATGAATTTACATTTTTTTTTATTTAAGTCATGCAGGGAGAAAACCCATTGTTTAAATAATGAAAGTCCTACTCTATTAAATCAAAGGCAAAACCATCAATATCGATTTTATAATCAACTTATTAAATCATCAAATCTGCTAAAATATCTTTTTTATCACGAAAGTACAGAAGCTTTGAGCATATATGTAATTATGTATTAAAATAGTTATTGAAATTATTTTTAATTACATATTTATATTTTTAATAATGTGTATTTTGTTGAAATTATTCTTTTAAGGAAATTTATTCTTTGCAACATAAACTATGACATTTTTTACATTTGGCAATCTTTTTTATTTTTTACTTTTACTAAAACTTCAATTATGTATTTTTACACTTTCTAAGCTAAATAATATTTTGCCGCACTAATCAACATCAATTTTTTTGTTTTACTCTTAACAATCTAAATTACTTTGTTCACATTAATCAATTTTTATCTTCAAATAAATAAACTTTATAAGAAAATATAACATTTATATAAATAATTTACAATACCAAATAAAATACGAAAATATTCAAATATTTTGAAGAACTCAAAGACTTTAATTTTTTATTTGAATCATTAAATAAATTTTGGATTTTATTAAAAAAAATATTTAAGTATATTTGAAATCACCAAATGAAATTTTAAAAGTTGCAAGTGAAAATCCAACATTATAAAGAGAAAATTAAATATTTATAATTAGAACTTGTAAGTCTATTTAGATAAATATAAAAAATATATATATAAAATAAAAGCAAGGACATAAAGAGAAAAGTATTAACCTTTACATTACATATGAAATATCCAAATAAAATATCATTGTTCCTTTTACTATATATTTTATGGTTATTTTAAATTATTTATAGTTAGAATTTAAAACATATATATATATATATATATATATATATATGGCGGCGGCAATTCGCAGCCCACAAAATTTCTTAACTCAGTCCACTAATTTAATGCATTAAATTGTTATTGTAAAATGACTACAATGTCCTTAATGATAATAAAACATAAATAATTTGAAATAAAAAATACATTAATTCAAAAAAGAAAACTAGTATTTTTTAATTATTATTCTTTATGTGTCATTTTCCACTTGACTGTGTAAAAATTGCATAAACCCTAATTTTTTCAAATATTCATCAATGGAGAACCTAAATAATTCAACTTTCTCGGTCCGATAATTAAAGAGAAAAAGTAAGATAGAGAGTTAATCCTGATGTATAAACTATAGATTTACCCTAAAGTTAAAGTGTGCAAGTATAGGTTTATTAGGATCAGGCTGTGAGCGATTTAGAATCCAATCATGGACCTACTGCGTGAGTGTGTAACTATATAATTGCTCCACTATTCCATTCCATGGTTCAAATTTCACTTGCAATTTATTTACAGTCAAACCTTCATGTATCAAAATTAAGAGTCCAACTTTGGTACCCCATTGGTACCAATACCAATCCCTTCTAATAGCCGTTAGATCCTTGATGATTTTATCTTCACCATTGATTTTCTTTTTTTATAAAAAAATGCATAAGGGTATTGCTGGTATTGCAGAATTTTGGATGTGTTACAATTCCAAAGTGCTTTTACAGTAGCCATTAATGACCCTCAATTACTGTGTTTCTCTCCATCTCAACTCTTCACTCAGTCTCTATCCCATCTTCCCAGTACTCCGAATTTTTGAGTTAGAACTTAGAAGTCTAACGTCTCTTTAACTTCTGAGCCACAACCCTTTCGCTCCAAATTCCCATTTTTTCGAATCCGAGTCCACCTCGCAGAAGATCATGTCGGCTGCTCAGAACTCTTCCTCGGCCACCACCGGAGTCAAGGTTAGCCGGGTTAATAACCAGTATCAGGAGCTACCGTGGTATAGAGGGCCGAAGCTCGATTACGATGAAGACGAGCGTCTATGCAGTTGTTGGCCGTAGGATCTTGAAGGTGGTAACTTAATCGTAGGATAATATCAATTTGAGGGGAAGGGATTACTGGAACGGAACCATATGCCAAAGAAGATGGCAAGACGAAAATGGATCCGCTGAATGAGAGGAAAATAAAATTTCATGTTTCTGTTCTTGGAGTTTCTTTTCATCTTCCTGTAATTGATTTAGTAACAATAGTCAAAGGAAAATTTTCAACGTTATGTTTTAAGTCAAAGGTTGAAAGCACAAAATTTATAAACTCACCAGTGAACATAATTAATTACAATTATTATAAAACAAGATTTACAATATAATAATCAGAGGGTCCCATTATAAATTTTAAATTTGTGACATAACAAAATTGTCCCCCATTAATTTGCAATTTAGACGGAATTATCTAGACAGGTTAACTATGTAAGTCAAAATTGGTCAAAATTTAAAAATTACACGAAATTACCTAGATCGGTTGACTATATAAGTCAAAACAGGTGAAAGTTTGCAAATTAGACAAAAGTACCTAGACTGATTGACTATATAAGTCAAAATCGGTGAAAGTTTGCAAATTAGACGAAAGTACCTACCGATCAACTACGTAAGTCAAAATCGATCCAAGTTTACAAATTAGACGAAAGAATCTAAATTGGTCGGCTTTATAAGTCAAAATTAGCCCAAGTTTGTAAATTAGCAGAAGTACCTAGACCGGTCGACTATATAAGTCAAAGTCGGTCAAAGTTTACAATTTAGACGGAGTTACCTAAACCTGTTGACTATATAAGTCAAACCGGTCAAAGTTTGTAAATTAGACGGATGTACCTGAAGTTTACAAATTAGACGGAAGTACTTAGACCGATCGACTATATAAATCAAAGCCGGTCAAAGTTTGTAAATTAGATGGAAGTACCTAGACCGATCGACTTTATAAGTCAAAATCGGTCAAAGTTGACAAATTTTATGGAAGTACCTAGAACGATCGATTATATAAGTCAAAACGGGGCAAAGTTTGTAAATTAGACAGAAGTACCTAGAATGGTCGACTATATAAGTCAAATCGATCAAAGTTTGCAAATTAGACAGAAGTACCTAGATCGATCGACTATGTAAGTCAAACCCGGTCCAAGTTTGTAAATTAGATGGAAATACCTAGTTCGGTCGACTACGTGAGTCAAAACCGGTCAAAGTTTGCAAATTAATCGGAAGTACCTAGACCGGTCAACTATATAAGTCAAAACCGGCCAAAGTTTACAAATTAGACGGAAGTACCTACACCGATCGACCTTATAAGCCAAAAGCAGTCAAAGTTTGCAAATTAAACGTAAGTACCTAGAACGGTCGACTATATAAGTCAAAACAGATCGAGGTTTACAAATTAGACGGAAGTACCTAGACTGGTCGACTTTGTAAGTCAAAATCGGTCAAAGTTTGCAAATTAGACGGAAGTATCAAAGTTTGCATATTAGACGGAAGTACGTAGATCGGTCGGGTATATAAGTCAAAATCGATCAAAGTTTTTAAATGAGACGGAAGTACCTAGATCGGTCGACTATATAAGTCAAAATCGGTCAAAGTTTGTAAATTAGACGGAAGTAACAAGACCGATAGACTTTATAAGTCAAAATCGGTCAAAGTTTACAAATTTTACGGAAGTACCTAGATCGATCAACCATATAAGTCAAAACCGGTCAAAGTTTGCAAATTAGGCGGAAGTACCTAGACCGGTCGACTATATTAGTCAAAATCGATCAAAGTTTGCAAATTAGACGGAAGTACCTGGAACGGTCGACTATGTAAGTCAAACTCGGTCCAAGTTTGCAAATTAGATGGAAGTACTTAAATCGGTCGACTATGTGAGTCAAAACCGTCAAAGTTTACAAATTAATCGGAAGTACCTAGACCGGTCGATTATATAAGTCAAAACCGGCCAAAGTTTGCAAATTAGACGGAATACGTACACCGATCAACTTTATAAGTCAAAAGCGGTCAAAGTTTGCAAATTAGACGGAAGTACCTAGAACGGTCGACTATATAAGTCAAAACCGATCAAGGTTTGCAAATTAAACAAAAGTACTTAGACTGGTCGACTTTGTAAGTCAAAATCGGTCAAAGTTTGCAAATTAGACGGATGTACGTAGATCGATCGACTATATAATTCAAAATCGATCAAAGTTTTTAAATTAGACGAAAGTACCTAGATCGGTCGATTATATAAGTCAAAATCGGTTAAAGTTTGTAAATTAGACGGAAGTACCAAGACCGATCAACTTTATAAGTCCAGATCAGTCAAAGTTTACAAATTTTACGGAAGTACCTAGATCGATCAACTATATAAGTGAAAACCGGTCAAAATTTATAGATTAGATGGAAGTACCTAGATCGGTCGACTATATAAATCAAAATTGATCAAAGTTACAAATTAGACGAATGTACCCAGACCGATAGACTATAGAAGTCAAAACCGATCAAAATTTATAAATTAGACTGAAATACCTAAACTGATCGATTATATAAATCACAATCGATCAAAATTTAAAAGTACACCAATTGAACGGTCGAACGTATCTACTACTTACCAAGAATTTATCAAGAAAACAAACTGTAAGAATCCCACTTAATATTCTTTAAACTTTTGTTGCAGAATAAACACGAAATCGTGTGGTTGAATTAACAAAACATCAAAAACCAATTAGCTAATGTCTAGAAATGCTATTTGTTTGACTACTAATTTTTAGTTAAAAGTTAGGCACAAATTTCAGTAATGCATTGATTCCCATTTAATTATATGCTACTCATAAGTAATAATTAAGGGTTCCCACTTGCACTTTGTAAATTATCTAAAAAATCCTTATGGGTATTGGTACTTCATTGGTACCATAGAATCACCCCAAAATTAAAATTTTAAATTCTTTTTTCAGTTACCAATTCCTCAAAATCCAAAATCGAACCAAAACAATTCTCAACAAAGATTAATAACTAAAAAAGAATGGAGACTTGGCTTCTTCCTCTTCCTCATTATTCGTCTTCTTCTTCAACAATTCGTTCTCTTCCTCTTTTCTCTCTTTCATTGACCACTGCCTCCTCAGTTTTCTTTCATTTTCTTGTTTTTCATGGTTTATTATCTTATTTATAATATTTTAATTAAATAATTTAATTCAAAGAAAGGGTATAATTGGTACAGAGCAGGATGTATTAAGAAATTTGTACTGATTCTTGAATAAAAATTGGCTACATTAAAAAGTGGGTTGCGAATAATCGCCGTCTATATATATATATATATATATATATATATATATATATATAAGCCACAAGAGTGACAATTCAATAAGTAATAATTTTCATCCTAAAATTTTAGACTGTGATTGAATCAAAATTTATTTTACTTTGTAAAGTTGCAATTTTTTTTTTTTCATTTGATCTATTTATTATGTCAAATTAATCACATTTTGATGAAGTTTGATTTGACATCCATATGATATATATAACAATAAGATATTCTATTTAAAATATTATATTATTTGTTCGTTGATTATTTGAGTAAAATTTCAGTGTTTATTTTGGATTGTACAAATAATATAGTAATCCGAAGGAATACTATTAAAAATCATTCAAATAATTCTCTTTTACAAATTATTTTACTTGATTATTTCATTAAAATCACAACTAATCAGTTTGTTTTATCTGACATGAATTCTCTCAAGTTTTTTACATTTATTATATTGAGAGAAAAATCAATGTATATATAATTGAACACATACTTTATCAAATTAAAAGCGATAGTTAATATTTGATTTATAATCTGCTCATTAAATTATTAAATTTGCTAATACTTATTTGATATAATAATTATTTTTGTTGATAAATCACAAAACTATGACTTTCGCTCATATATATAACTTTACACTTGATAATTAATCTTAGAATATTTTTTATTACTTTTTTATATTTTAGATATGTTAATGTTATCTTTCCATAGATAATTACACTTTGCAACATATACTATGATATTATACAAGTTGCAACTAAACTTCTTTTAAATAAGCAAAATTAACCAACTTAAACTATATATTTTTTAGACTTTGCAACCTAAACAATACTTGGTCACATTAATCAATCTCAATTATATCTTTTTTTTTTTTTTCACATTTTTCAACCTAAGCAAATTTTTTTACATTAACCAATGTATATCTTTAAATGAATCTACTATTTACAATATAAATGTATAATTTCATTGAAAAAATTTCAACATATATATGAAAATACTAAGAAATATTGGAGCACTCATATGTTTTATTTTGTTTTCAACTATTGAAACAAAAAAAAAAAAAATGTTTTATTTTGTTATTCCAACTATTGAATAACTTTTGAATTTTATTTTGTTAATTTGTTATGCTTTGTGTATTGGAAATACCAAGTAAAGTACTAAAACTTGCAAATAATTAAGATTTTTCAAAAGTAAATAGTTATAGTTAGAATTTAAAACTTTATTTAGATAAATTAAAATATTTATTATAACATTATCCAATTTATTTTATTTAATAATATGAGTTGATAGTTAGATATTTATGTTTTTTTAACATTCATAATTAATAAAGCTATTATGCATATAGATGAAGAATGATACAGACACACTAAATATGTGTTTGAATTTCAAAGATATATATATATATATATATATATATACATCTATATATAAAGTAAGTTATATTAAATTCATATATGATGTGCGAGAAACTTATATTTACATTATTTTAATTTTATTTATGTTTTATCCTACAGTTTAAAAAATATATATATGTTATTAGGATTAAACGATCGCATATTTAAATATAAGATTATATCTATTTAGTTTTATTAAAATCATTACTTTTTAAATAAACTTTCACGAGAATATTACTAGTATAAGAAATAACAAATCACACATAATAACATTATTTTCTATATATATTACGGCAATTTAGTGATGCAGCAGGCGATGTAGGCGAATTATACTCGAATTGCAAGTCCCCAAGGGTCGTTTGGTTGCATAGTTGACAGTAAGAGCAAAGTTGGTGGACAGAAAATTGGTTTGGTAATATATAGAAAATTGGCAGGAGGTTGTTGAAGTTATAGTCCAGTTGACATGATTGAGAAATAATAACGGAATGAATGTTGAATTGGATAGATAGAAATAATAAAATTAGTCAAAAATGTTTGGGCCGTAAGTGGACTGGATGATGTTAACAAGTGGAGGAAGCTGTAGGAAAGCAAAGAGGGAGAGTGGTACGCATGCCAACGCAATAACGGGTACAAGAAGGACCCTATTCTTTCGAGCAGCTACAAGGAACATAGTCGAACTGAAGGCCATCATCAGTGAGGTTACAGACAGGAACAGGGAAATGAGACCAATTATCAGTCTATTGGGCAGAGCATACAGAAAATCCTGTACTGCGTACCGCGACGTGAAAATGGATAAGAAGGATAGCACTGTAGTAACAGATGAGAGATGAGCAATAGCATCCGAAATGGCAAATACTAAGAAGGCCGTCTCATTAGAGAATATGGGTAGGCCGTTGTCATTGTTGTTCCCCCCTGGTACCGTAATTGCAGCAGCAAATGCCACTGTAGCTATGAGAGAGGCTGCAACTGTGCAAGAAGTTGCCATGCCGATCATCCACTGTGTCTCGTGTGCAGCCAATTCAAGGTGTTCCTCGTTGAATATTGTTAATGGAGTCTTACCTTCACCATTCTTGGACTTTCTTTCTTGGGCTAGAACAAATTTCTCCACCTCCTAAAATCATTTATATGTTTGGATTAATTCCTTTTTAGGAGCATGAATATTATTGATATAGTTACCTTGTACCATTGGAGCTCACGCTGCATTCGGAGTATAGCTCCGGAGGTCATATCAAGACGGTCTTGATGGGGTCTATAGGCAGCGAGATGCAGTATATTATTCTTGCCATTGTCGAGCAATAAGGATAAAGACATCTTATACTGGCCACTTTGTTGATGGACAATCTTGAATATTTTTTGATGACGGTACATTATTGCTAGGTGCAATACGGAATGATTGTCTTCATCTACGAAGGTTATAGCATGAGGAAACGACTCCAGGATTTCTCCGACGATCTCATGCACTCCAGTTTGTGCCCCAAGAAGGAACGGTCCTATAAGTATTGATGAAGCTTTTACACTGTCCAAGCATTTGATTTCTGCACATACTCGTTTTACCAGTTCAAGTGCTTGATGATGCATAGCTTTTCTGTGACGAATACGCTTCAGAGGTGTCACTGTAAAATCAAAGTAGCTAGTAATTTTGGAGAAAGAAAAGGAAGAACATGATACAGGCGAGTGACATTTGTTACCTAATTTTTCGAGGCCCTTCCAGAGTATTACGTATAACTGTCGATAAGCTGCATATATTGGAAAAGCAGAATCAGGTGAATTTGATACTAAAAACCGAGAGACAAATGAATTAGGCACTTTCCTCCATAAATTTGATTCCTGCAACCAGTCCGTAGCTTAAAGGAAGACGAAACAGGTGATTTAATCATGCCTACTAAGCTCTCTGGCATCTCGATCAGCTTCATAGGAACACCTACAACCACTTTGGTTTTGATATCAATCGAACATGCAGTTGAAAAAATATATATAGATGAAACTTACAGGAATAAATGAAGGAGTGCCAAATATTTAAGTCCATTCCACTGGGGAAGGCAGAAGGCTCCTGAGCTAAAAGTTCCAATGGAGAGATATCTTCATGCTGCCATGCCAGCTTTGGGTTGTGCTCAATCAAATACAGAGCTAGATCTATAATTTTTGGGGGACAAGCTCATCAATTCGAATAACATCTCTTTCCTTCCAACCCAAATAGTGGCTCAATTTTCAATTACAACATCAACTTTAGGAGGTAACAAAAAAATTCACCAATTTTCAATAACACTGATCATATTTTTCGACGTCTAATTATGTCGCCATCGTCATTATTCGACCTTCTTAAATGAGCTATCCTATATATTCACCATCTAATTTATCGTATATTTGCTACAATTGCAATAAATCAATGGTTGAAGTTGCATTTCCCACAACTTTTACCATCTATTCACGGTGGTTGCGATGACAGGTTGTAAAATATGTGGAATGGTCTCATCAATGCAAATCTAATGATGGTGGTGATGACGCAATTAGATGTAAAAGAAAATTCATGTTGTAATTGAAAAAACTTAAAAATTGGTGAATTTTCGTGTTACCTTTTAAAGTTCATGTTGTATTAACCTAAAGTTGGTGAAATTTTCATAATTAACCATTTCTTTTATCATTCAAACAAATTTATATTTGGATTTGTAGTTAAAAGGTGATTTCTAGATTTATTCCTAATTTCCTAATATACTTAAAAAATCATTCATTCAATTTTAGGTTTTACATGACATCGAAGAGGATGGAAAATAAAATAGAAGACACTAATTATTTTGAGGTCATTTGAGCCGTCCAAATGAGACAATTTAGGAAAGTTGAAGCTCTTTTCCAAACACCCTCACACAGTTTGGAAAAACAATTACACAGAGTTACCATAAAATCCAGCGGTGACAGCGAAGTGCACAAGCGTGGCGCCAGCAGCATCCTTAAACGGGTCCAAACCGTCGTCTTCTCGGGTGACCCTGAACAGATACAAAGTTGTCTCTCTGTGTCCTCGCGTTGCCATCGATGTTCCAGATGTTCGGAAGGTCGGCGTTCCTATCCACAAACAGCCGCGCCGCCACCGCGTGGAGCGCCGTGTTGCCAAAATAGTCGGTCAGGACAAGTGCCTCCGGCTGCATCAAGTCCACCAGTTTCCGGATGAAGGGCAGCCCCTGCCCGGCCTTCACCGCCACCAGGAGGGGCGTCTCCGCGAACGACGTGAGCCGTGCATTGATCGCGGCCGGTTGTTCCGTCATTATTATCTCTACCGTCTCCCAATTGCCCTCGATTAGCGCTTTGTACAGGGGTAGCGACCAGCTTTGATGACTATCCTCCACTGAGACAGAGGTTCCATTTTTCGATTAATTTATTGAAAACAACAACAATGATATTGTAGACTGAATTAACACAGTACCATTGATGATGTAATCGAAATTGCTAAGATTGCTATTCACCATTCTTGCCATTGGATCTCACAAGTGGAAGTGGGAAGGTAATTTTTTTCTCATATTAGTAGTTCCAAGTCTACGTCTCTTCCGTTGCAGAAGCATCTGTTTCCCTTTTTTTAAAACCCCCAAAGTCATACAACACCATTTAAGTCTGCTCTTGCTTATTTTTATTTATTTATTTTCTACTTTACAGATCTAAAAAAGGACCGGGCCACAAGCCGCTATGATTAAAAATATCTGATTATGCAGCTATAAGGAACTTCAAAGTAAGTCCTTAAAATAAGTCAATAAAATGTGAAATTTTAATAGCCAAAAGATATTTGTTTTGGCATGTCTCAATCCGGATTGAGCATGATTCATCCTCGACATATTCCATATTACAGTTAAATGATTCATTTCTCCATATCCACATCTCATTATCCTGCATCATCTTTTATAATTTCCAACACATCTTTTATAATTCTCAACACACATTTTATAATCTACTTCTATTATAAAAGTGTGAGTTGTTTCTTACAAAAATTGATTTGCCTATTATATCCTTTATGGATTTCAATTTTTAAGGTTAGTTTGGTAACTATATCTTAAAGTTTTATTTATAAACTATATCTTTGGATTTTTATTTATATGGTTTGACAAAATTTAATTTGCCTATTATATCATTAATGAATTTTAGTTTTTAAGATTAGTTTATTAACTATATTTTCAAAGTTTTATTTATTTGGTTAGAATCCTATATAGTTCATCTATCAATTCGTGGCGATGATACCCTAAAAAAATTCAGAGATATGATATATAATTCATCTAATGGCATAAGTTGAACCTACATATTAATCATATTCTCTATTTTTCTTTATTTTTAATAATATACATAACATTATTATTTTTATTTTTAAGTTTCTTTTTAAATTTCTTATCTCTTTTATAATGAGATTCTTTTATATAGTTGTTAAAAAAGAAAACTGTAGAAAAAGAAAAAAACCATTAATTAGTAAATTTTTTAAGCTAATTTAGTAACTTTATTTTTTAAAGTTTTTATTTATTTAGTAAGATCCATTTTATAATAAAAATTCGGGTGATTCTTCCGTGCAACCGTTGCACCTATGCAATCGTCGTTTTTTTTTTTTCCATTTTAAGTATTGTATTGGGACTCATTATTGTTTTTTAATAATTTGAATTCATCCCATTATTATTTTTTAATAATTCGAATTCAGGACCTCTAAAAATGGGGATGTCCCGACGGAGGTGGACATGCCTGTTGAGGTCGACGGCGGCGGTGCTGTTGGAGGAAGCTTTGTTCTCGTTGATGCTGCTGGAGGAAGCTTTGTTCTCGTTGAACATGGTACGTCTATGTGAGGGGGTGAAGACGGATTGGTGTAAAACCGCAATATGTTGAGCAGAAGCAAAGAGAAAAAAATATTTGAAAAGCTTGGCTAATGGAGGATTATTTTCGATACAGAGGGAGATAGAGTGTTGAACTTAGTTTTCATAAAGATTTTTTGGGGACGTGTAATAATTTATGGGGAAAAGGAGAGAATATTTGACATTTCAACCAACTTTCTTTTTTTAAATTATTCGAGTTAAATGAACGTTCAAATCGAAATAGAATAAATCTAACGGTGGAAAAATGAAGGTTGCATGGATGCAACGGTTGCGCAGAAGTTGGACTCTAAAAATTCATCTCTCAAGTCTCAACTTATGAAATTTTCTATCACATTTCATAAAATATATAATTCAACTGATGACATAAGTACCTAAATATTCATAATACCTTATATTATTATTCCTTTGTAGTAAAATACATTATATTATTCTTTTTATTTGTTTATATTTTATTCGATTCTTCATAAATTTCTGATAATTTTTCTAATTGGTTTCTTCTATAATATTTGAAGAGAAAGGAGAAAGACCAATTAGCACAAATGTACTTACAATAAGTAAAATTACTTTAATATATGATTCTCATGATATTGAATAATTGAAGTTACACAAAAGATATTTATGTATTCATAAGAAAATTATAGAAATTTAAACATATTATAGGACTTTAGTAACTCCAAAGTTTGACTTTTTTACTAGGATAATGATTCCAAGACTTTTAATTTCAAATAGTGGTACTTTAGAGTTATATAGATATCAAATGTTTGCAAAATTATCAAGTTTTGGTGTTTTCATTGTGAAAAAAAATACTAAAAGGTTTTACGATTAGCAAAAACAAGAAAAAAAAAATTATACACATAAAAATTAGAACAATTGAATAATAGCAAAAGCTCTTATTTACCATTTTTCATTTTACAGATATTTTTTTTATTTTTTATTTACTTTTTCTTTTTAATTTAGGTACGTAGTTATAATATATACACATATATATATATACTCATTCTATTAACCTTAACCAAAAATAATAAAATAAAATAAAAAATTGACAAGATAATTATAGTGTATCATATTCCTTTTATTTACTCTTAATTTTTTGTGAATCAATCTTTCTCCTTTCTCTACAATTGTAAAAGAATCCAATTAGAAGAACTATATGAAATTTATGAAGAACTGAAGAAAGTATACAAAAAAAATTAAAAAATAATATAATGTATATTACTAAAAAGAAATAAGAATATAAGATATTATGAGTATTAAAGTACTTGAGTTTATGGTTCTCAAAATATTAAATAATTGAAATGTACACAAAAGATATTTATATATATGTATAAAAATTATAGAAAATTAAACATAGTTTAGTAGGAATTTAATAGTTCCAAACTTTGACTTCTTTGTTAGGTTAATGACCACAAGAATCTTAACTTGCAATAGTGGTATACCATAAAGATATTTAGGTATTGAATGTTATATTAAGTTTTTGAGTTTTGATGGCTAAAAATTATTAATAGATTTATAGTTTTTTTTTTAATTTAGGTACGGTACGTAGCTATAATATCTATATGCTCATTCCAACAACTACACCAAAACAACGATAGTGCATTATATAATATTTAATTTACCACAATATATGAATAACTCAAGCTTAATGATGCTGACATGATAAAACATTTAAAATATGTAAAATGTAATAGTTTAATATGATTTCAATAGTTATAAGTTTGACTTCATAGTCGAATAATAGACACAAGATTGTTGACATATGATCGTACTTATATTTTTTTTTTATCAAATAAAAATGATTGAAAGTTAAATTAAAAAAAAAATGACATTAAAGAAATTTTTGGAAAAAAATAGATGAGATTAAAAATAAATCTTTTAGTCTATTTAAAAATGTAAACATTATATGTGAGAACAATATGTAAATGATTCACTATGATTTATATTACTATGTATAAATTATTGACAAATTCTTACATAGTGTTTGGTCAAAAATAAAATAGCCAACTCTTATTATAAATATAAATTAGAATAATACTTATCTAATAGTAACAATTTATTTGTCTAAATTTGAATATTATAAATTTGCTACTTGCAATAATCTCCCTAATTTTCTAAATTATTGAAGTATCATTATTACAATATTGAGAAACAATAATAGAATTATATAAGTTATCTAATGAAAAATTAAATTTGGATATAGAATATTTAGACTTAAAGTGTAAACTATTGAATTGATAAAGTGTTAAAGCTTAATGCGAATAGTAACTTAAACTTCATTATAATATAAACTTGAAGCAAGTACTGAAATCAAAGAATAAAATGACTTGCATGTGAAATCGCTAAGATTATATTTTAAAATTAACTTTTGAGTAAGTAAAAAGACATGAAAGAAAATTGTATGTTTTTTTGTGTATACCACTTTATTAAAGTCCAACAATAGAAAATAATGTCAAAACAATTGAATAAGAACTATATGATGATAAAATGAATAGAAGTGAGAAAATGCATTGTGAAGAAATATAACACAAACTTATGAAAAAACATTATTATTAGTAGATATAACTTTAATAACATAATGAAAAAAATTATAAAAAAAAAAACTAAAGTAAAAATTATAAATATTAAAGGGTCTACGTGAATTTTCATTATAAAGAAAATTATAATAGACGAGTCTAGGTAATATAATAGAAAAATAAAAGAATAAGCTAACGTGATAGAGTCAAATATATTATACTATAAGAAAATAATACAAAAATAAAAATTGTATATATATATGTAGTTAGATGTCCATATAAGTTAATTATTACAATGTAGTATTTCAAAATTTGGAGTAAACTGGGGATACATTTAGCCTTACTGTTTATTTTTAGATTAAATATAAATCGAATTATTATGCTTGAAGGAAATGAGTAGAAGAATAAAATTGATATACTTCATAAGTAACATTTATAAACATTACAACAAGAGAAAATAATAATTGATTTACGAATTTTATTGAATTAAAAAAGTATATGATAAAGTCATTTATTTATTTATATATATATAAGATGGAAAAAATGGAGGAAAGTGGTAAAAATAGCTTATATATGAAATTAGTAAAAGATATATATGAAGATATAAAAACTATAAATGCATTGGTGAGTCCAACTTGGGTACCATTGTGGTACCAATACCACTGCGAGAGAAGAATACATATGTATTTAAATATGAGGGACCCAGTAAATTATATAATTTCATTTTTATCTCACGGTGGTACCATAGAATCACCCATAAGTTGAACATCATTTTTAATCACATACCTTACACACCTACAAACATACTCACTAATGTAATATTTTTAATAGGTGATGTTATTTTAATAGACCAAAGACAAAACTGTTATGTTAGAAAATTGGAGAGAGACATAAAAATAACAAGGTTTATAATAATTGGAGTTTAGACCGAGGTGTGAAATTTTATTGTACTAATAATACAAATAATAAAATGGCAAGCGTAAAAATCAGTGGACATGAATAGTTGCATCAAATTCTTTTAAATATTTAAGATCTAAAATTAAACAAATTATTAAATCAATAAAAATATTATATATATATATATGTGTGTATATTTAAGCATATGTAATAACTTGATAAATGAACTTACTATGCTATATAAATTATAGGGTACAATAAAGAATAAACTATAAAGAAATAATGAACTAAGTTGTACTATGAATGATTCAAAAATTGTACAATATGAATGAGTATCACATAATTAAATTAAATATGCTGAAAAATAAAGACAACAAAATGTGAATGTTAATATTAACTTGACAATAGATTAGATAAAAAAAAAATTATGTCGAATTGAGTACTGTATAGTCTAAATAAAGAATAAAATGAGAGAAATAATATCGGAATGTGTAGTTTAAACATGTATATATAAGACTTTTAAATGGATGTGCAATGTTTGAAAAATTAGGGGTATTTCACTATATATAACTAAATAAGGAATTAAAGACATTACAAATTAGTTAAAACATTTATTATATTTTATATGGATTGTAGTATGTGTCTTGAATGAAGATTGAGAGACACTATTTATATAGTCAATCTTCCATAGAAAATATTATTTATTTTGTAATTATACTATAGTAGGATTTTTATTTTAAATCACACATAATTTTTAAATTTCGACGTTGCATTGAAAAAATAATTAAGGGAAATTGAATAAACAATCTTAAATCGATAAGTAAATTATATTAAAGAGGGTTATACTTAATAATAATAGAAAAATTAGAAAATAACATTCATAACAAAAGTTGGATGTTGGACCTTGATACTAAATTGCTGGAAGTTTTTCCTCACATTAAAATATGTAAAGAATTTCATGTGCAAATGTATGTTGAAATCGAAAATATTTATTAGGGAATTATAGAAAAGTACGTTAGGCCTAATATCTTGTGTGTATATAACAAATAATTAACTTATGGATGTCAGTTGATGATGTAATGAGATAATTAAAAATGTGTTTTTCTTCAAATGACAGTGATTTGGTGCAAAACATGAAAATATATCCTCATTATTACGTATATAGTTTTCCAATCATCGTATAACTTTATTCAAGATATATTAATGATGATCAAGTCTCTGAATAATAAGAAGTAAACAATAGTTTGAATAAATCAAACTTTACATGTTTAGAAAATTTTGTAAGACTAAATATTTCTACACTATATCATGGTATGTCGTTTTTTACGAATTTTTTAATGTTAATTATTATAACTTGTTTTATTAAGACTAAGGTTATTTAACTTTTCTATTTCTCTTTTGTGATTCTTTTAGTTTTTAGTTGATTCAAAATTATGTTTGTTCAATGAATTAATTTTTATTACATTGAATAATTTACGAGGTTGTGTATATATATTACAGTGATCACAATGTACAATTATTTTACGTTCAAATTAATTTTTTTATTAAATAATAATAGTAAAAAATTATAACTACGTGCAACGCACGTGTGTAGTGCTAGTTTACAATAAACATCCTACCTTATTATACCCTTAAATTAAAATACGTTTTTACTATTAAATGGATGTCCCGTCCGTGAATATGCTCATCGAACGTGACATATGTCATTACGTTGCAAATCAAGTATTCCCTAAGTGAACATTTATACACAAGGCCAGCCTTGAGAATAGTCTAGGGGGTATTCGCCTAGTGCCCCCAATTTTCCCGTTATCTCTAGTACTGTTATATATTATGTCTCTCTCTCTCTATATATAAAAGATGTTGCAAATAATTTTAGTGGTCCACCAATCTTCTATTTGACAATTAATTAACTCATTAATTTTTCATTTACTCATTAATAGACCCATTAAATGCCTTATTATAGTAAAATCAGATAAATAAAAAATAAAAGGGTAATGAGAAAGTCACAATTTGATGAAAACTCCGATGAATAAACTTCATTTTTTCCTCTGGAATTGTTTAGGAATCAAGATTATTTTAATATAGTTGATATTGTTATTTTAAGAGTTTAGTTGAACAATTGAGCGGATTTGAGAATCAGCTAAGTTTTTTGTTTAATCCCGAATTTATTAAAAAAAAAAATCTTTTACTGTGAGAAGAGTTTATATGAATGTTGTAATAATTTTCAGTGTGCTCTTAGCCATAAAGATTAAATTGATATTGATGCTGATAGTTTGTTTTTCTGAATTGAATGTCTTGCAAATGTATTTACAAGTAGAAATAAATCAAGTATTATTGAAGTTTTTGAGTTTAGATTGTTTTCCTAATATTTTTTCCATTACTTGTAGAATTTTTACTTACATTATTAGTTACTGTAGATTTAGAAGTAAGAAGTTTTTCAAAATTGTAACTATTAATATCATATTTACGATCGACTATGTCTCACATAGTGCATTGAAAATAAGGTGTTGGAACAACTTGATTTTGAAGAGTATATCAATGATTTCGCTTCTCAAAATTCTAGATGATCTAGATGTTTTCAACAACAATTCATTTTTTTATTTTAACTTTTATCTTTTTTGTAGGTGTGACACTTCAACATTCTGATGTCAAAAAAATGGAATATATAATTCAGCTTTGATAATTCTTGACATATGAGTTTTTGAAGAGTGGAAGTAGAATATGTATCTATGATTTGAAAATATTGATGCGACAAGATTGTTTAACTTATAAATGAAATGTTATATTACTTTATATTATGATTGTTTTTTTTTTTTATGTGAAAGAAATATTGACTGGGGTCCTTTTTTGATTTCTGCCATGGGCCACAGAAGTATCAGGGTCGGCCCAGTCTATACTTTTACCGGAAATATAGGAATCTATCGAACGATCATTTTCTCCTAATCTCTATCTTTTATTTGGATAAAACATAGAAATAAGGGAAAAAATATTTTTAATCCTATATGTTAAGGCTTGTCCATAAAAAGGTTCTGTATTTTTCGAAATTTCAATTTTAGTCCTATATGTTACAGAAAATGATCAATTTAAGGACATCAGACGCTGATGACCAGTAATTGGGGCGGAATATGCGCACGTGACCTAATAAATTGGGGATTTCAGGTAAAAAAATTAACGTGGCAGTTCTGAATCCAGATATATATGTCAAGTACTTAAATCAACACACTAATTAAAAAATAAAAAATCTAAATTCACATCAGCGTTACATTTCCTGGAGGGAAATAACTCGTTGTTTTGAGTTTATTTAATTAATTATGATAGGGATAACCCGATCACTTCGGGTCGGGTTAATACCTAAGCCCACTGACCGGCCCCAGCACGCGTAGGCCCAGCAAGCACGCGTAGGTCCAGCACGCGTAGGCCCAGGAGGCCCAGGAACACGCGTCGGCCCAACAGATGGTTTGTTCCGCGAATCAAGGCTCAGGATTCGTTCCCAACCGCCATGCAGCGGGAAATAGGCGTGAGAATAGGGAGTTTGTTAGGTTTCAGTTACGGTTTAGGAAAGTTGAGTATAAATATGAGAAAAGAACTCTGAATTAGGGTTCGCATTCTATGTTCTGAATTATTGCTTGTAAGCTCAAAGTTTTAGTGAAAGAAACACCTCGGCAAGAGTGATTTTCTGCCCGTGGACGTAGATCTCCGGATCGAACCACGTATATCTTGTGTGTTTTTATATTTCTTGCACTGATTTAGGCTGAATTGATTGGATACCGGATTGTGCTTTATCAATTGGCGCCGTCTGTGGGAACTGTAAAGCAATTTTTGACATTCACAGCGTATTCAAAGATCATGGTGACGACTCGTTTGAATCAATCTCGTCACGGGGATCAATCTAACCAGGATCCACCCGTGGATCAAGTTTTGCCGCCGAGGCAATTGCCGGCAAGGAGTACATCTCATCATCAGGGCAATCAAGGCCCGGTTGCGAATCCAGACAATCAGTATTTACCTCCACCCCCTCAAGACATGCAAAACCCTAATCCCGCTGCTGCCCAACCACTGGTTAACATTCAAATCACACCAGAATTGCTCCAGGCTTTCCTACAAGAGCACACCCATGTTCTTCAAGACTGGGCGGCTAATCGCCAACACCCCGCGGGGCATGCCGGACATGATGCCAATCCCGCGGTGCCTCCACAACGTCAGCACTCGCGTGATCAGCAAGACCCGGGGCATCGCGGGCGTCAAGATCGGCGACGGGAACGACCTGGTTCTTCCGAGGACCATGGGAGTTCTAACGAATCACGACAACGCAACGATGAATTTACCGATGTCGATCGCCGCCGTCCACTCAATGCGGCTAAGAGAGTTCGTTATGCCAATCCTCATACTCTAGATCTTCAAGAGTATGAGCGAGTCCAACGCAATGTTGAACTTGACAGAATCTTGGGCCTTGATGCCAATGGAGATATCATCACACCATTCTCCCAAGAAATCATGGCCACCTCCCTTCCCGAAGGGTTCAAACGGCCGGCCATACCACCTTACGATGGCACCGGAGATCCGGCCAATTTTCTTGGAGCTTTCCGGCACAACATGCTTAGCCGCGATAACACTACATCCCTCCATTACTGTAAGATTTTCCCCGAGTACTTACAGGATGAGGCTCGGGTTTGGTTTGATTCTCTCCCGCGCAACAGCGTATCCTCTTTCAGAGAACTCGTCGAACACTTTTGGGCGCGGTTCGAAGCACGGGCGAAGCCCATGGCCACTTTGGCCGACCTCATGAATATGGAACAGCGGGACGGTGAAACCGTTACCCAATTTCTTGACCGCTTTACAGCGGAAAGCCTCAAGGTGGGAAGTTGCTCCGAAGACGTAGTCATCAACGCATTCATGAATGGATTCCGTCCTGGAACACTTTACACCGAGTTGGTTCGAAACACACCGGTCACAACCCGAGCACTGTTCAAAACGGTGTGCAAATTTGCTAAGGCCGAGGAGCAGACTCGCCGGAAACGTGAGAAACATGCTAGCAAGCGGCAGTCCGACAAGGCACAAACTGGGCCTAGTACACGACCTAGTGCCTTTTCCCGTCTGAACCCGGGGCGTTCAGAATCCCGAGAAGATATTCCACAATTGACTCCGTTGACAAAGTCACGAGCCGAAATCCTTTCTATTCACAAGAACGATCTACGACCTTGCCCGCGGATGACTGCTCCGCCTGAGAAGAGGAACCGTGAAAAGTGGTGTGCGTACCACCGAGATCATGGGTACGAGACAGAGGAGTGCCGAGAACTCAGCAAGGAAATCGAGGAGTGCCTGAGGAAAGGTTTCTTGCGTCAATACATTGCGCGGACCGATGACAAGCCTCGGACAGGTCAGAATGGGGGGTCGTCCCATAATCGTGGAGGTTATCATGACCGTGGTACACAACAAAATCGACCGCCGTGGCATAATAATCGGCCGGGGCCTAGTAATTACGCACGGCAAGATTCTGGCAATCGCCAACAACCACGTCTTCCGCCACCACCTCCTCCTCCGGGAGGACCCGGAGACAACGCACCCCCTCATGTAATAAACGTGATATATGGGGCCCTCCCCACCCCGGGCTTCGCGACATGCCTTGAAGGCAGAGGCTCGACGTCCTCCTCCCGAGGAGCCACGTCATAAACGCCTCCATCAATCCGAGACTGTTAGCTTCACGGATAGAGACCCGGTTCCGGAGATAACACCTCATACTGACGCTATTGTCATCGACATGACTGTAGCCAACATAACAATAAGGCGGGTCTTCGTGGATAATGGGGCCGCGGTGAGTGTTATATTTGCCGACTGTTTCCAAAGGATGGGGATTCCTCGGGAACAACTTCGGCCGGCCCCCGGGCCACTGCAGACTTTCACTCAGGGTGAAGTCCAGCCAGAGGGTGTCATCACTCTCCCGGCGTCTTTGGGGACTTATCCGGCAATAAAAACCATTTTCGTGGATTTTTATGTGGTGAATTCCCCATCACCGTACAACATGATCTTGGGCCGGGACTGGCTTACCCTCGCCAAAGCCATATGTTCCACGTATCACCTCGCACTAAAGTTCTCCACTTCGCATGGCGAAGTGGCTATCCGCGGGAGTCAGCGGGTTTCAAAGGAGTGTATGTACGTGGCACTCAAAAAGACTGCTAAAGTTCCTCCCAAACAGCAGCTTCAGGTAGCATCATCGGCTCTGGAACCTCGGGAATGTACCTCACTGGGGGATGCCACTGCCCAAGTACCGCTTGATCCGTCCAAGCCGGAACAGACTGTAACCGTCGGAGCCGTGGATGTGCCATGGCTACACCAGGCTATAATTCAGACCTTGCGAGAATATTCCGATGTCTTCGCATGGTCTCCTCTGGATATGCCCGGGGTCTCTCCCGATATAATAACACACAAGCTGAACATCGATCCCAGCGTAAAGCCTATACAGCAGAAGCAAAGGAAATTCGCTCCGGAGCGAAATGACGCAATTCGAATTGAGGTGCAACAACTTTTGGATGCGGACATCCTGTTCGAAGTATATTACCCCTCCTGGCTATCCAATCCTGTTGCAACTTGGTTCAAATAACGCTCACAAGAACACCCTAACTACTCAAGAATCACACACACTCAAAAATGATGATATGAACTCAAACTAAATGAATTGTAAAGAACAAGAAGAATTACGTGGTTCAGATTCAATGAGAATCCTACATCCACGGCACCAAACTCTCACACCTTTATTGATTCCAAGAAGAACAATTACAAGAGGCTTAAACAAGATCAAAACCAGAAAAGAAACACACCCAAGCTACAATGCACTTTCTTCTCTTTTGTATCTCACCCTCTCATTCTTCTCCCTATGTCAATTCTGTGTTGTGAGCTGCTGCATCCACGGTTTTCCACTTATACCAAGTAACCGTCATCCACCTAACCAATCAAGACCCTTGGCAACCGTCAAATACTTCCAAAACAGCCTAACAGAAACAGAAACGGTTATCTGCAATTCTCGGCCACTAATAACCGTTATTAGACCGAACAATACTGAACCAATTCGGCCAGAACTGGTTTGAGAACTGAACCGGAATTCGGCTAGTAATGAGCCGAACACTGCATGAAACCTTCTTTTATGTTAATCCTGATTTAAATGACTTCCAATGATCCTTTGATTGTGTTTTACCATATTAAACTCCTTTTAAGTGAAGCTTAATAACTCCAAATGATTATTTTGAGCTTAACTCTTCACAATTCTCCACCTTAAGCTCAAACTCATCATTTCAAACCAGTCACTGACTTTCCTCAGTAACCTTCCTCTGATCTTGCCTCAACATAACTTCTCATATTGATAAGATCCAAGCATAACTGAAACTTTGCTGCTGGAAGAGATTTGGTGAAACAATCTGCAGGATTTACATCAGTGGATATCTTCTTTACATGTATCAACCCTTTGCTCACCAAGTCTCTTACATAATGTAATCTGACATCAATATGCTTTGTCTTCTCATGATGACTCTGATGCTTGGCTAAATGTATTGCACTTTGACTATCACAACAGATAGTCACTTGATGTTGGAATACACCAAATTCTTTCACAATTCCCTTTAACCATACTGCTTCTTTGATTGCCTCTGTTAGTGCCACATATTCTGACTCAGTAGTTGACAGAGCTACTACTGACTGGTGATATGCCTTCCAACTGATAGCTGTTCCAAATAAGGTAAAAACATACCCAGTAATGGACTTCCTCGTATCAATATTGGCTGCATAATCAGCATCCACATATCCTGTTAATGAATTATCCAGGCTGTCTTGCTTCTGAAACTTCAAACCCTTATCAGTTGTTCCTCTGATATACCTCAATACCCACTTCATAGCCTCCCAGTGTTGTGCTCCTGGAAACCCCATATATCTGCTTACTATGCTCATGGAATGAGCCAAGTCTGGTCTGCAACAGACCATAGTATACATCACACTGCCCACTGCACTTGCATATGGAACTCTTCTCATATATACTTCTTCCTGATTTGATTTTGGGCATTGCTCTAGAGATAATCTGATATGCTGTCCCAGGGGTGTAGAAACAATCTTGCTTTGATGCATATTATATCTTTCTAAGACTTTCACTAAGTAATCCTGTTGGGATAGGAATACTTCATTTCTACTCCTGTTCCTTAGAATATCCATTCCTAGGATTTTCCTTGCCTCTCCGAGATCCTTCATTTCAAATTCAGTCTTCAATAACTCCTTTACTTCAATTATACCAGCTTGAGTTTCACAAGCAATCAACATGTCATCCACATATAGGAGTAAGAATATACTTGATGACTGTGAGTTGGTTTTGAGATATACACAACTATCATACTTGCTTCTCTTGAAACCAATTCTCAACATGAACTCATCAAACCTCATGTACCATTGTCTAGGACTCTGTTTGAGCCCATATAAAGACTTCTTCAGTAGACAGGCTTTCTTGTCTGGTTCTGGGACATGAACTCCTTCTGGAATTTTCATATAGATTTCTTCTTCAAGCTTTCCATGAAGAAAGGCTGTAGTCACATCCATCTGATGTAGATAAAGGTTATACTGAGCTACCAAAGCAAGTAAGATTCTTATTGAGCAGTGTTTCACAACAGGTGAGAATATCTCTGTGTAATCTGTCCCTTCTTTCTGAGTGAATCCTTTTGCAACTAATCTGGCCTTATATCTGAGCTTTGTTGGTTTTGAGGACTCTATCTTCCTTTTAAAAATCCATTTGCACCCCACAAGTTTCTGTGATCTTGGTTTATCTACTACTTTCCAGGTGGAGTTCTTTTCCAAGGATAACAACTCTTCTTGTATTGCCACTGTCCACTTATCACTTTCAGAGCTCCTCATTGCTTCTTGATATGATTCTGGTTCAGAGCTTTCAACTTCTAGAGCAGTAAATAAAGCATAAGATACTATATCAGCTTGCCCATATCTTTGAGGTGCATGTATTTGCCTTCTCTGTCTATCTCTCACTAGCTGGTATGATCTTATTGTATCAACTTCTTCATCCTCTAGATTGTCAGCTTCTGTATTTTCACCAGATTCTAATTGTGGTTTTGTATTATCAAGCTCCACCTCAAGCTGATCTTGATAGGAGTTTGAGCTGTTAGTCTCTCTGTTGTTCTCCTTCAGAAGTGGCATCTTTGATTCTTCAAATATGACATCTCTACTGATCAAGCACTTCTGATTCCCTGGTTCAATACACCATAGTTTAAACCCTTTCACTCCTTGAGGGTATCCCAGGAAGATACACTTTAGAGCTCTTGGCTCTAATTTGTCTTGTTTTGTGTGTGCATAAGCTAGGCAACCAAACACCTTCAACTCTGAATAACTAGCTGGTTTCCCACTCCACATTTCTTCAGGGGTTTTGAAAGACAGAGCAGTGGAGGGGGATCTGTTTATTAGAAAAGCAGCAGTTGTGACAGCTTCCCCCCAGAAGCTTTTGCTTATTCCAGCACTGATCATCATACACCTTACTCTTTCTAGGAGAGTCCTGTTCATCCTTTCCACCAACCCATTTTGCTGTGGAGTACCTGCAACAGTTTTATGTCTCTTGATACCCTTTCCTCTGCAAAACTCATTAAACTCTTCAGAAACAAACTCTAGACCATTGTCTGTTCTGAGATGTTTTATTTGTTTCCCTGTTTGGTTTTCCACCTCAATAACCCAGTCTTTAAACTTCTGTAGAGTGTCACTTTTGGTTTTCAGAATGTATACCCAGACTTTCCTTGAGTAGTCATCTATGATGGACAGAAAATATCTTCCTCCACTGAGTGTTTGCACCTTGGATGGACCCCAGAGATCTGCATGTATGTAGTCCAGCTTGTCATTTGTTGTGTGCTCTGATTTGTTAAACTTCAGTCTCTTTGCTTTGCCATATACACATGACTCACATAAGTCCATGTGAGTGATTTTATCCCCACACAGTAGATTCTGTTTACTCAGCTCCTCCAGGCCCTTTTCACTTATGTGAGCTAGTCTTTTGTGCCAAAGAAGAGTGTTATCTCTCTCTTTAGCCATGGACACTTCTCCCAGGACTGTATTTCCCTGAAGGAAGTACAGTTCATTTCTTTTCACAGCTTTGATCACCTCCAACGACCCCTTTGACACTGTTAGGACTCCACCTTCAGATTGAAACTTATACCCTAATGAATCCAACATACCAAGGGATATAAGATTCCTCTTAAGTTGAGGAACAAACCTCACATGTTCCAAGATTCTAACAGCTCCATCAAACATCTTGATCATAACTGATCCAATTCCTTTCACCCTGCATTCAACATCATTTCCTAACAGCACAGATCCTCCATCTATATACTTTATAGTTTTGAACCACTCTTTGATAGGGCAGATGTGAAAAGAACATCCTGAATCTAGCACCCACTCAGAAGATACAGGGTTTGAGGAGATAGTTAATACCTCAGCATAGTCTGTATCACCTTTGGCTTCAGTCATGTCTGCAGTAGGTTTGGCCGGTTGATGTTTCTGATGTTGATTCTGAGGTTTCTTGGGTTGATTCTTTGCCTTGGTGGGGCAATCTTTTGCCAGGTGTCCCACATTATGACACTTGAAACACTTTCTGGTTTCCTTGTCAGCTTCCTGAGATTGAGCCCCTTTCTTCCAATTCTGCTGGTTCTTCTGATTGGCTTGTTTCTTGTGAAAAGCCTTCTTGATAATCAATCCTTCAGCTTGCCTTTCACTTTGATGATTATCAACTCCCTTTTGCAGCTCTTTGGATCTAAGAGCTCCTTCTACTTCCAGCAGAGTCAGTCTAGTTTTACTCCCAAATAAGAGAGCATCCTTCAGATTTTCATATGACTTGGGCAAAGAACTCAATAGGATCAGGGCCTTGTCTTCATCTTCCATATTGACTTCAATGTTTTCCAAATCATCCAGGATTTTCTTGAACTCATCTATCTGATCTGTGATAGACTTTTCTTCAAACATCTTGTAAGCAAACAACTTCTGCTTCATGTAAAGTCTGTTTGCTACAGATTTCACCATATAAACTTGATCCAATTTCTCCCAAACACCTTTTGCAGTAGTTTCTTTGGATACTTCCCTTAAGGCCTTATCTCCAAGGCTTAAGATGATAGTGCTGTGAGCTCTTTCCAGCACTGATTGTTTCTCTTCAGGTTTCATTGCAATAGGAAGATCATCTTCTCCCTTTAGAGCAACTGCAAGGCCCTGCTGCACCAGGAGTGCCTTCATCTTGACTTTCCATAATCCAAAATCTGAATTCCCGTTGAATTTCTCCACATCAAATCGAGCTGTAGTCATGGCGTTTCCCACAGACGGCGCCACTTGTTGCAACTTGGTTCAAATAACGCTCACAAGAACACCCTAACTACTCAAGAATCACACACACTCAAAAATGATGATATGAACTCAAACTAAATGAATTGTAAAGAACAAGAAGAATTACGTGGTTCAGATTCAATGAGAATCCTACATCCACGGCACCAAACTCTCACACCTTTATTGATTCCAAGAAGAACAATTACAAGAGGCTTAAACAAGATCAAAACCAGAAAAGAAACACACCCAAGCTACAATGCACTTTCTTCTCTTTTGTATCTCACCCTCTCATTCTTCTCCCTATGTCAATTCTGTGTTGTGAGCTGCTGCATCCACGGTTTTCCACTTATACCAAGTAACCGTCATCCACCTAACCAATCAAGACCCTTGGCAACCGTCAAATACTTCCAAAACAGCCTAACAGAAACAGAAACGGTTATCTGCAATTCTCGGCCACTAATAACCGTTATTAGACCGAACAATACTGAACCAATTCGGCCAGAACTGGTTTGAGAACTGAACCGGAATTCGGCTAGTAATGAGCCGAACACTGCATGAAACCTTCTTTTATGTTAATCCTGATTTAAATGACTTCCAATGATCCTTTGATTGTGTTTTACCATATTAAACTCCTTTTAAGTGAAGCTTAATAACTCCAAATGATTATTTTGAGCTTAACTCTTCACAAATCCGGTAATGGTGATTAAGTCCAGTGGGGCATGGCGGATGTGCGTTGATTTCTCCGACCTTAATAAACATTGTCCGAAGGACTGCTATCCTCTACCTTCCATAGACCAAAAGGCCGAAGCCATTACTGGGTATGTGGCACTTTGTTTCTTGGATCTGTATAAGGGATACCACCAGATCTTTATGGATCCGCAAGATGCCATCAAGACAGCATTCATCACTGCTTTCGGGTGTTTTGCTTTTAAGAAAATGCCCTTTGGGCTCAAGAACGCCGGAGCCACATATCAACGTCTCATGGACCGAGTTTTTCACGACCAGATTGGCCGCAATGTCGAGGTTTACGTTGATGATCTTGTTATAAAAAGCACCACCCATTCTTCATGTGTACAGGACATTGCCGAAACGTTGCGCACTCTGCGGCGTTACAATTTGCGACTTAATCCAGCGAAATGCACTTTCGGCGTTGGCTCCGGCAAGTTCCTTGGATATATGGTCTCCCAACACGGTCTTCAGGCTAATCCAGCCAAACTTCGGGATGTTCTGGATCTGCAGCCACCGAAGACGTTCAGAGACGTTCAGCGCCTCACGGGCGGTTTGGCGGCCTTAAATCGTTTTCTGTCCAAAGCGGCAGAGCGTCAACTCCCATTCTTCAAAATCTTGCGACAATCGAAGTCCTTTGAATGGACTCCAGCGTGCGCCGAGGCTTTCGAGGCTTTGAAACGCCATATACAGCAGCTGCCTACTTTGTCAGTTCCTCTCTCCGGAGAGCCGCTTTACTTATATTTGGCTTCCGCCGAGGAAGCTATTAGCGCTGCACTTGTGCGCGAAGTCAATGGGGTTCAACATCCCGTGTATTTCGCAAGTCGTGTTCTCCACGGGGCGGAGACCCGGTACTCCGTACTGGAAAAAACTGTATTAGCTCTTGTCATGGCAGCTCGGCGTCTGCGCCCATATTTCTAAGGGCGTGAAATACGGGTTCTGACCAATCATCCTATCCGTCAGATTCTTGTCAAACCCGAGGTGTTTGGGCGCTTTGCAAAGTGGGCCGTCGAGTTAGGCGAATATGATATTCAATACCTTCCCCGCCGAGCAATCAAGGGTCAAGCACTCGCCGACTTTCTGACAGAAACCCCGGGAGACAGTCATGAGTCTCCGACAGACAGTGATACACATCACCCCGCTACCCTTGTATCCTCACCTCGGAAATGGCAACTATATGTGGATGGGGCATCCACGACTCGAGGAAGTGGAGCCGGGGTGCTTCTCATCGACCCCGAGGAGGTTGAAGTTAAATATGTCATCCGATTCAAGTTTAAGGTGACTAATAATGAAGCGGAGTACGAGGCAGTTCTCGCCGGGCTCCGGCTCGCTCAATCCTTAGGCGTTCGTCATCTTGAGCTCTTCACGGACTCCGAGATCGTGTCCAAGCAAATTCAGGGGACTTATGTCGCCAAGGATGAAACAATGGTCAGGTATCGTGCTCTAACACTCAAGCTTATGTCAACTCTTGATACAGTTATTATCCAGAAAATACCGCGTGCTCAGAATGCAAGAGCAGACGCGCTTAGCAAATTGGCCTCCACGGTCCGAACTAATATATCTCCGGATATCATGGTCGAAGACTTGTCTCACCCAGCAATTCATGAGGCCACAGTTTCGGTACTGACCGATAGTGATCCGAATTGGATGACTCCTATCATTCAATATCTCCGAGATGGAATCTTGCCTACTGATAAGCTGCGAGCTCGGCAAGTTGTCCTCAAAGCCCCCAAATACTCCTTTCATGATGGAGTTTTGTACCGGCGGTCATACCTACAACCGAGTCTCCGGTGTCTCGCTCCTGCCGAAGCTATTCAAGTTCTACGGGAGGTTCACGAAGGGGCCTGTGCCAGCCATATCGGCTCCCGGACATTAGCTAAGAAAGTTCTCCGTTGGGGATATTATTGGCCAACCCTGTTCAACGATGCCCACGACTTAGTGACCAAATGCAGCAAGTGTCAGCTGCACTCCCGTGTAAAGCATTTGCCGCAGACCGAGCTCACTGGAATCCAGAGTGCGTTGCCGTTTATTCAATGGGGAATCGACATTGTCGGCCCATTCCCAGTTGCTCCAGGGGGATTGAAGTTCCTGGTCGTTGCCGTAGACTACTTCACTAAGTGGGTCGAAGCCGAACCTCTTACGGCCATTACTGGTCAGAATATCTTGAAGTTTGTGTGGCGCAATATCGTTTGTCGCTTCGGCATCCCGAGTACTATTATCTCGGACAATGGTAAACAATTCGCCAATGATCCCTTTCGGTCATGGTGCGAAGAACTTCACATCAAACAAATTTTCACTTCGGTTGCTCACCCTCAAGCCAACGGTCAGGTTGAAGTCACCAATCGGACACTGCTCACGGGAATAAAGAAGCGCCTGGATAATGCCAAAGGTCTCTGGGCTGAAAACCTTCCACAAGTCCTATGGGCTTATCGCACAACACCGCATACCTCTACCGGGGAGACTCCTTACAGCCTTACTTATGGTTCCGAAGCCGTTATCCCTGCTGAAATCTGTGTACCAAGCCCCCGCCTCCTCACATTGGTTCCAGAGGATAATGACGAGGCTCTCCGGGCAAATTTCGATGAGCTTGAAAATCGCCGTGACCAATCATTCATTCAACAGGCCAGGTGTAAACAACGTGCAGCCCAGTATCATAACCTCCGGGTCCGGGGCACTCAGTTCAATGTCGGGGACCTAGTTCTTCGGCTCAATTCAGCCAGCAAAGCTGCCCCCGAGGGGAAATTACATGCTTCCTGGGAAGGTCCCTACCGCGTCGTTGCTGCGCACGATTCCGGATCCTATCAGTTAGAGCATCTCAATGGGACCTCGATCCCCCGAAGTTGGCACGTAACCAACTTGAGGCGCTTCTATCTGTGAATGCCAAATCACAAGTACCATCTTATCTTTAATTTCTTTTATGGTTGTTATTTCTCTTTGTACTCTTTAGTTTGCTCCGGCACTCATCGTTGAATAAAAATTCTTTGTTTATGAATCTTGCTGTGTTTTCCTTTACGTTACGGGAACGCCCTAACGCAATCGTATTATCATTATTAGTCTCCGGACAATTAAATCTCTCTCTCGGTCCGTCCGAAGTGAATCACATTTCGTCCCCGGACTTATACCACTATCTCGCCTGTTTAACCGGGGAAGTGTAAATACTCCTGCCTGATCCGTCCGGGGAGAACTTACTCCTGCCTGATCCGTCCGGGGAGATTTACATTAGAGTCATTCGCATTGTGTTCCCGGACACCTAACTAAAACAGTTAATAACTTGTTGTTTTCCTTAACACATTTGTGCACATCACATCGATTCTGTTATCTTCTAAATGATTTAACACCGAAAAGTTTTTTACATGAAACTTCAAAAAAAAAAATATATATATAACCAGGCATTATCTACGGCCCCCGAGCCAATATTCTGCGCTCCGGCGTTGAGGCCTACTCCTAGACCTTCGCTGCGTCCTCCGGGACCTTGTCGTTCTTCGGCCTCGGGCTCTGGCTCTTTCTCCACCGCGAACTTCCCTACGCCGAGGACTTGCTCTGGGCGCTCGCCTGGGGACTTCGTCTCTAGTCCGAGCTCGGCTACTTGGTTGTGGAGCGGACCTCGGGGTTTGGGCCCACTGCACAGGGTCCCACTCCTCCGGAGCCATCACTTCAATTTCTCTGGCCAGCTCCTCGACTACTTCTTCGGCAACCACAGCGGGCTCTTCTTCGATCGTGGTCACTGGAGCTGGCCCCCGAATAACAATGCCTTGGCTCTTTCCAGAGGGTTTCTTTTTATCCTTCCGGGGCGCTTTCGGGGTACCTTGTCTCCGGCTTGAACTCGCGATGAATTCCTCGGCAGAAGGCCTCCACCTGCCTCGGCCCTTTAGCCCTTCATACATGCTCAGAAGCAACTCTAGAACTTCTCGCTTTCTTACAAGCTCCGAGGCCTCCGCGGGGTTATTTGCCGTAAGCGCCGAGATTTCGCCCTGAATCTCTACGACCCGCTCCTCCACTTCCTCAAAGGTCAGAAGACCGAACTCCGACAGTATCCGATCATACTCCCTCTGATGAACAAGGACACGGCTCATTTCGGCAGCTGTAGTCCGGTATTTCATCTCGAAATCTTTGGCTCTTTCTTCGGCTTCAACCACTTTCCTCTCTGCCGAGGCCACCTGCTTTTCTAGCTTTGCCACTACGTGCATTTGCAGGTTGTTCTTTTCTTCGCGGAACCACTCAAGTGATCGCATGAGTTTCTTTATTGTTTCGTGTAGTTCCGCAATATTCTAAACAGAGAGAAGAGTCAACCAGATCGATCAATTTAAAGTATGTCAAGAGTTGGAGTTCAGTTCGAAAACAAACATAAATTGATCATGCAAGCAAAGAAGAAGACGAAGTGTCTGAAAAACAAAGAATTGTATTTCACAAAATGGAAGTACAATATCCATGATTCGTACAATGTTTGCATACAATCCTATCATCTACAGATTTTAAATTTGCGGGGATCGACTGACCTCCCGCTCAGTTGCCTCCGTATCTCCGGGCAACACCTCTCGCCGGCCCTCTGACACTTCGGCTTCTCCCTCCTCGTTTGCTGCGACAGCTTCGTCCGCAGCTATGGCTTCGACCTCCATCCGTGGGGGAGGTACTTTGCTTCGGGGCTCGGAGACCAGTTCACCCCAGCGGAACGCCATGAACTCTTGGTCCTGGTCCACCTCACAGCTGGCGATCTCCGCGGCCGTCAGCAATTGCTTCTTCTCTCCTAGTGCCTTCACTAGGGGCCACTCCGGCAGATTCGCTAGAGCCGCGTAGTAGGCCTTTTCCACCCCGGCCACTGCCTCAAAGTCGTACCCGAATTCTGGACGATATACGTCCACGTTCGGGTAGACCTCCTTCACCTGCTCCAGCAGCGCGGATCGTGTGGCCTGGTCCCCTATAGCCACGAACTCCGTCTGGAAGTCAAGGAACGTGCTGGTTTGGAATAATCTGTCGGCGAATGCCTTCAGCATCGCTCCTTGCCCTTCGACTACGGCAGCTTCCCGAGCCTCCATCTCTGCCCGCAGCCGCAGCACCTCACCCCGGAGGACATTATTCTCCGCCTCCACTCCGCGCAGACGCGCAACCTCGTTTTCGACCAAGGCAGTCCTCTTGCGTGCCTAGGTCAGATCGTGGGTCAATCGGTCGTTGCACGCCCGCAGCTCCCTTGCCACTTCGGCCAGTTCCTCCTTGCCATCCTTCTCGCTCTTTCGACCGAGGTCCAGAATACCTCGCGCCAAGCGCAGAAGTTCTTCGGCGTCCGCGCCTTCTAACCCCAACAAACTTGGGGGCCCCTGCTCCTTCACCTGAACCAATGATAACACACAATGATCAGCACAAAAGAATATTCAATGCACTTGCATTAACAGTAGCTGACAACACGACTGAAACTTACCTCCATACCCCCCTCCGCGCGGAGTCTTTTCGCTGCTGATGGAGGAGTCCCAGATGGCTCCGGCCTCTTCTTGGACATAGGGGTAGGCTTCGTTACCCCTACTTGCTCCTCGGACCCAGCGCTGGGCCTCGTATCGGCTGGCATCTTTCCCCGGGGGGATGCCTCAGCAGATTTCCCCTTCTTTTTGGCCGCCGCCGCCGCCGCCGCGGGGTTTCCAGCCGGTTCTTTCCCGAAGCGTCCCACTGCACACAGAAGGTAAAGTTAGTTATATACACAGTCAACAGTTGTAAAAAGCAAGATAGAAGGACTCCTACCCTCTTCGGCGCCCGCATTGCCCGAATAATACGGGCTCAGTCCTGCCTCCTCCAGTTCTTCCTCGGTGCAGAGGGTTTTGAAAGTCCCCACTGACCGGAATATATGTACGACTTCGGCCCCCGGGCTCTCCACCGGAGCGGTATCAAGTACCTCATCCCTCCTCCACTTCGGGAGAGCTACTTTATTCCTAACAAATATAAACCTCTCCTTCCATCCCTCCACCTTGCTAGGGTTTTGAACCTTGAACCCACCTCGGGCTCGGGGATTGAATGAGTACCACCCCTTGGACTTCCCGAAGTTTTTTAATTGGTAAAAAAACCTAAAAATCTCTACGGTGGGTTCTATCCCGGCGTTCTTGCACACCACGGTAAATCCCACTACCTGCCTCACCGCGTTCGGCGCTAGTTGGCTCAAGGCAATACCGTAATATTGCAGCAACCGGACCACAATGTCCCACAGGGGCAGTCTCAGGCCTATTCTAAGGGGATCTATGTACACACTAATAAACCCCTGCGGTGGGCAGCAGGCCCTATCCTCGGGGTTCGGTATTATATACTCTAAGTTGAAGAGAAAGAAAAATAAAGGGATTTCTCTCTCAATTTGCTCTCGCGTCATCCGTAACGCTACAGAGGCCACCTCCAAATCCTCCTCCGCGCATTGATAGAAGGCAACCATCATAACGTTGCTTTCCAGCCCATCGGCCCTGTCTACGGTCCTAATCTCATTCCTCTCCGGAATGAGGTATCGAAGGGGGGGGGGGGGGAAATCTAACGGAGCATCCGTAGTCCCTACTTCTTGAATAGAGGCAGAAGATGAGGCAGAAGGTGAAGAGGAAGACATACTTACTTGGGTTGAATTTAAGTGGGTTGAATTTGAGAAGTTTTGATTTGAGATGAATCACAGGCACCGAATCCCCTCTTTTTCCCGCTTTCTAAACTGGTAAATCGCAATGAAGAAGATGAAGAGTTACTGTGCAGTTATTCCAAATATATACGCAAAAAAACAACGGCTCTGATACAGCCTATTCAAATTCAATGAGGGAGATTTAAACGTGCTCTTCACGCGCTTTACAGTCCCCAAGGCGCGTGGGGAACAGGTTTCTTGGAAATCGCAGAGCGTGTCACTTCACATCCCTCTCTCTCATGATGGCGCCGCCAGTCACATCAACCTCACCCTTCGTCAGGAAGATTCAAACTACACTCCGGTGATTCAATTACCTCGGTCATACCACCACACTCCGGTGCTTCCTTCATTTTGGCCAGACTACTACACTCCGGTGTACCCTCCACCTCGGCCAGGTTGTTATATACTTCCAACGCGTTTCTTGCTTCTGGGAAATTCGGTATCTCGCTATATGTCATGTGCACTTCGACCTAGTTCGACTCCGCATCCGCAGACTGCTCCGCGGAGTCCCCGGGGACGCGGATAGACTTAGTCATCCATAAACAATTCGGCGCGCCCGCGACCACGGCCCTTCTTGCTTACGGTTCCACCCCGGTGACAACCGAAGCTCCTTCCTCGCTTCGGCTGGGGGGGGGGGGACATCTGATAGGGGTAACCCGATCACTTCGGGTCGGGTTAATACCTAAGCCCACTGACCGGCCCAGCACGCGTAGGCCCAGCAAGCACGCGTAGGCCCAGCACGCGTAGGCCCAGCAGGCCCAGGAATACGCGTCGGCCCAACAGATGGTTTGTTCCGCGAATCAAGGCTCAGGATTCGTTCCGAACCGCCATGCAGCGGGAAATAGGCGTGAGAATAGGGAGTTTGTTAGGGTTCAGTTACGGTTTAGGAAAGTTGAGTATAAATATGAGAAAAGAACTCTGAATTAGGGTTCGCATTCTATGTTCTGAATTATTGCTTGTAAGCTCAAAATTTTAGTGAAAGAAACACCTCGGCAAGAGTGATTTTCTGCCCGTGGACGTAGATCTCCGGATCGAACCACGTATATCTTGTGTGTTTTTATATTTCTTGCACTGATTTAGGCTGAATTGATTGGATACCGGATTGTGCTTTATCAAATTATATATACACCTGGATTCATAACTGTCACGTTAGCTATTTGACTGAAAACTCCCAATTTATTGAGTTACATTCGGCACAATTACTGGCCATCAATATCTAGTATCTTTAAATTGGACATTTTTAAAAAATAATGGATTAAAATTTAAAATTTCAGAACATACATAACTTTTTCTGAATAAGCCCTGAAATACATAACTAAAGATAATTTTTTCCTAGAAATAAGTTAAGACAATTCGATTGTATTCTCTATCTATTTTATTTGAAACAGATTAATGATTTACAAAAAATTCTACAATACTTAATGATTTATAAAAACTATTTCCATTCATATTATTTTTTGTTTTAATATTTTCCGGTGGGACGAGTATCTATAATGAATTTTAAGATTTGTGGTAAGTTTGAGTATTTATAAGGGAATGAACTATTCGTATTGGACGATGTTCGTTACAAATATAAATGTCAATCAAATACTTTTCGAAGAAAAATATGTTAATAGAGAAAAGGCGCATATTTTTACAAAAAAAATATAGTAAGCGGATATTTGGATTTGATAAGTAGTGGAATGTGTCCTCATCTGCTAGGATATATCCACAGTTGGTATATTTATTTGAACAGTAAAAATATATTTTTATTTAAGGGTGTAGGATGCGCACTATAGATGTCATATCAATAGATTTTAGGATGATTGGGTAGTGTTATTATATTAATAAATGTGACGTTGTAATGATTGATTGATTGAATAATGATAAAAGAATGTATTGAAGATTGTAAAAGGTGTATTAAGAATTATAAAAGATGATGTGGATAATGATATAGATAATAGGAGGTGGATGCAGAGAGATTGGACAATTCGAATGACCATCTATAAAGTGAAATAAAAGCAGATCGGATCATCCTCAATCCGAATGACCCAATGCCAGCCCAAATATGCCATAAGTGTATTTTCCCACAAAATAATAAGATCTATACCCTACAATAAAAGTATGAATGTTTTGTTTCGTCCAATTTATGTTATCCCTAATATATCCTTAGTAATATTATAATTTAAGGGTAACTAAGTAATGTAAAATTTAAAATTATTTATTTGATTATAAATATCTATATCTATATATCTATCCATCAATATATACATATATCTATTACTACTAATTATTAGTATTAATATAAAAGTATGGATTGTTTCTTCCTGTTATTTTGTTTCGTCTTTTTAGGTGATGCCTATAATATCATTATTAAGTACTCTCTCCCTCCCGATATAATTTGCACACCCCTCCCGACACGTGAAATAAGAAAGAGCTGCTTTTTTATTTTTTAGTTGAATTTTTCAAAGGTGGAGATTTTAAGTGTGGAGATTGCAAGAGAGATTTCTTTTATAAGGGTGTGCAAATTATCTTGGGATACCCCGAAAAGGAAAGTGTGCAAATTATCTCGGGACGGAGAGAGTATTATTTTTATGGGTAGTTAAAGTAATTTAACATAATTTATGTTTTCCCATACTTCATTATAAAAAACAAGAGTTTCTTATATTTTAAAATCTTCCTTAAAAACTATATACTTAAGTTATTAGTCTTCTACATTTTCAATTCTTTGAATTTTAAAATAAAATTTGTTTTATATTAAAATAGATCTAAAAGGTATTTTAAGAAGAGTATATAACTATGATTGGATGATTTTTTAAAAAATAAGTCTAATTTATTAATTAATTTAGAACCATCCATTTTTCAGACACTATATCTACAAACATGAAAATTACACTTTCTAATTTAGTTTAATAAATTAGTTGGAGCTCCCGATCGAGATTTCAATAATTTAATTCACACGTGTTGCTAAAATTTGTCATAGTGCCGTTCTCAAATATCTTTCCTTGCCAGATTGAATATCTTTTTCATAAATCATATTAAGGATTCTTTTTTTTTTTTTAAACATAATTTAAGAATTTTTACCATAATAGAATAGACATGTAGTATATGAAAAATAAATTACGTTTCCTATATCATAGTTGAATTCTAAAAACACATACTTTGGCTATATACTACAAATAAATATATTTCGTACAAAGCATTAGTAGTATTAAGTAACTTAAAATATATTATTATTTAATTACTTGAATATCAACGTAAGAGTTCTTATTCAATTCAAACTCCTCCTAAAAAAATACATACTTAAATTATTCTGCTTCCACACTTCAATTCATATAATAGTATGAATATTTTTGTCTTATTTTATGTTTCTTCTTTTCTTGGATGCCTATAATATTCTTAATATGTATTAAATTTAAGGGCAATTAAGTAATTTAAAATAATTTATGTTTGCTTACTTGATTATGAAAAAGAGACATTTTAGATTTCAACTCATCCAAAAAAACTACATAGTTAAATTCTTCTTCTTCTATACTTTCAATATATTGAATTTTGAAATGAAATTAGTTTCATATTAAAACAGATTTATAGAGTTTTCAGTGATATGTTCTTTGCATTTATTTTAAGCAATTGTACTAGATAATATTATAAAAAAATTATTATATTTTTTAATCTTATCAATAACTACCATATTTTAATATTAACATTGTCAAATATTTTTGAAAAATAAAGATAAATTTCATGGCATAATTTTAAAACTTTTATAATAGATATATTTTTACTATTCATAGTTAGATTATACTACAATTTTTATTTTTACATGTTAAATTTATTTAATAGACCATTAACAAGTAAATATAATTTAAGCTCTTATGCTTGCATATAATGTGATTATATATTAAAATTATTTTAATATAATAAGAAGAGGAAAAAGTTATATAAATACACAAAATCAAACTATTGTCTTTTCTTAACACTATTTATTTTAGTTAGTTCATATTAGAAGAATGAAAAGTCTAAAATATTTGAATGGAAAAAAGAAATAGTGAGCATATTTGTTGTGATAAATCTTATCTTACGCAAACGTTAACATAGGAATAATCACGATAACAACTACGTTCTTATCAAAACTTAATCTTATATAACATGAAAACGCATGCACACACACATGTGTAGCTTGTCGTACAAAAAAATTAACGTTATTTTCAAAATTAATATTTGCTTTACAAAAAATATTAATATCTCATTTACACCTTTAATTAGAAAGTAGAACGTAATACCTTACTAAAACTAAATCTTTGAGGAAAACACACACGCATGCACAAAAATTAAGCAGCTAGCTTCATGATATTAATTCAAAATCGAATAAAACCAGAATAATCAAACAAATAGGAACTTACCGAAATAAAATGAATTTTTATCATTTTATTAAATAATAAAAATATCATTAAATATCATTTATCCAACATCAATCCAACAATATGAACTATCTAATTTCTAATTCTATTTAATATCTATATATCCAACAGAAATCCACTTATCCAAACTATCTAATTCCTAATCTTATTGAACCATTAAACTACCTAATATGTAAGCCTATTTAATATACTTTGTCGAACAATCATTGATCCAAGCTCGCATAATTCGAAGTTGAAAAAATTAACAGAGATCCGAAGTTAGAGAAATTAGTAGAAAATATAGAGAACCATAATCCAAAGTCGAAGAAATTAGTGGAGAACTGAAGTTGAAGAAAATAGCAGAGAATATAGAAAATGTGGCAAGGTTTCTTTTTTCGCTCAATTCGATACAAGTTCACTTTTTACGATTAAATCCTAAAAACTAAACTTATATACTGTGTTTTTTTTCAATGAAAAGAGGGATGTGTCAACTACACTAACTAATAAATTATTGTGATGTCCTCTTAGATATATATTTCATATTTTTTTTCTTTTTGTTACTAATTATATTGATTTACTTCATTCTAGATGGTATATCAATCGACAGTTGTGCAACAGACTTCAGGTAAAGTGACTCCTAAAGATATCATAGAAAATAGAGAGACGTTGACAGGGGTAAGTTCAATATACGAATAATTTAGAGCATATATTACATTATATTTCAATTAAAAAAGTATTTGTTCTCAATGAAACATGGAATCTATTGTTTTTTTACCAGAATAGTAGACAATGTGGAGAATATTGTAAACATATGGTAAGAAGCATGTGACAGATGTAATAGAGGAACCTACAAGGAAGATGGAAAGGTTGTTTGTAAAAAGTGTATCGAAAAATCCATTGAAGCTAAACCAATGCAATACATTCTAAATTTTTCAAATACAAAACTCAATATATATTTATAAAGAAAATAATTTGTTTAACCTTATCAATATTCACTCTCTTTTGTTTTCAGTGTAGCTCATACAAATATGAAAGTTACCACAACGGGTAAAATGATCACTTACCTTACCTATTATAAAATTGGACAGGTACTGAGTGAATCTAAAAGTAATTCAAGGAGATTACAGTGTTTGGTGACACAACAGCTACGCATGTCGAATGTTCGGTCCAATAATATATCGCCTCATTAGCATGTTAAGAAAAAATACATTATACGTAAATTATAAATTCTGAATGCAAAGATCACAAACTCAAGAGCCCGAACTAAAAAAAGTACAAAAAATATAAAGAATTTTCAGGGACATAATGATTCCAACTATTACAAACGACTAACATCACAAGCACTCAAAGAGATTTGTTTCCTCATACCATTGAACGAAAAAACAAACGATGAACAAGGAAGATTGTGTGCAATTGCCGAAGAAATAAAAATAATGAAACCGAAAGCAGACAACCGTCACAACCATGAAAAAGGAACAAAGGAAGAAGAAGAGTGGAGAAAAGAGGATAGCAGACGAGATATCACATAAGCAAGAAGAGGAACAAAGAAACAAGATTGAAACACAGGGAAAAACTTCAACAAAAAAAAACACTGCAAAAAATTCGGTAAAACAAAAGGAAAGAAAAGAAAAGCTAATGCAATTCACCAACGAATAAAGAAATAATGAGGGAAGGAGAACAAAACAACATGAATGAAAGACAATAAAAATTTTCAAACAACAAAGCACCACAAAAAAAATCAGATAAACAAAAGGGTAGGAAAAGAAATCAAAGACAGTCCACTGCTAAAAAAAGACGCAACAAGAGAACACGATGAGGCAAACGAAAAATTAAAAAGAAGATTTATGAAGACGGTATTTCAGATAAAAGTGATGATGATGTGACAATTACCCATACATTATCAAAACAAAAACGAAAACGAATACTAAGACATTTCCCAAAATGATTAAGACAGAGAAGGTCTAAATTCTCCACCAAAATTCATTAATTTTTTATACTCTTCTATCCTGACTTTTGAGTTTAATTTTTTTTAATTTAGTTTTGCGGTTTATCACAACAAACAACTTAATTTACAAATTATATCATTCTATTAACAACCAATCTACAAACTACTTTATTACGTAATATATTTTTTCTATAAAGTAAGAAGTTTCACAAAAAAAAAAAAATAGAAACCAATGAAACAATAATTTTGAAAATGATACAAATAAGTACTCCAACTATCAAATTTTCTTTTGTATTTATTCTTTACTTTCACCACTTAATTTTATCATGTTTTACATCTAACTTACTTAGTCATCAACTTTCTTCACATGTTATCTTACGACATTTAACAAACAAATACTTAAGTCTGAATTCTAATTATCGTAGTGCACAAATAATAAAAAACAACGAATCAAATATAATAATATGCATATTTTCCCATATAAAGTTCATGATTATGTTTACAAATTAAGGGAGTAAAAGAGAAAGTAAAAAAGAGTGAGATGTTGAGAGTGTGAATTAAATTAATTTTAATATTTTAAAATATTAATAATTATATAAAAAAAAAAGAGCCAACGTGCAATGCTCATTGCTAGTTACTATATGTGGAAACATTTTCAAAGTTTAGAAAATAAAATAGATTAATACGTTGGGCCTGAATTAATTTGGTTGCGATAATCTCTTTGCAATAAGTAAAGGAATATTAGCTAAAATATTTGATCTGTATATATTTCCAGTTGAAATAGTCGTTTAAGATTGCCTATTTAAAACAGATGAATTAAATAGAAAATAAGAAGCATTGGTTGTACCACAATACACACCTATATTTATTCGTCCACATTATTTTGTTCCTATATATATCGTGGTATGGGAAGCTTCCACCAGTGTCTCAACAACCACAACTTGCCGCTCCTCCTCTCCCTTGTAATATATTTCTTCTTCCCATTCATTGTGTTTGTACAATCCCAACCTCAACTGCCCGTCTTAATCCATCAAAATCTAAACGCACATTGACTCCCTTCGTCGTCATTTTTCTACCTGCAAACACTACTAAAATCAAAACTTTTTTGTTACTACAAATGTAGTTATGAAAAAGGGAGAGTGACCACAAAAATATTTTTAGTAACCAAATGTCTACATGTAGTTACTATAAGGTAGAGCTGGCAATTCGGGCCGGGCCAAGGCCTGCCCGACAGACCTCAGGCCATTGGGCCGAAAAAGCCCACCACTGAATTTTTTCCTTTTCTTTTTCGTTACCCTAACCATGAAGGAGAATTATATATATTGAGGCGAATTTCAGTTTAATTCTCTTAAGAAAAAGCCTAATAGGAATAGTTCCGTTTAATTTTATCCCAAGTATTGGGTAAACTATCCTAGGGGGAGCCTAGATTATTATCTAAGGTTTTATCCGAATTTTAGCATTTTATTCTGGGTTAAAAGGATAACCATACTTTTTTTATTTTCACTAAGGTAAACGATGGATAAAGTTAGATAAAATGTCACTATCCTAAATTATCTACCAATGTAAACAGAGCCAAAGAGGAAGAGTAATCATAAATAGACCCGCCCAAAGAAAATCTGTGGCATAAGTATTTACATTACAAAGTGACTCATTCAGCGCAGAAATTTAGGAACAACGACATGAAAATTTACTAAAAACTCATTATAGTTTGTCCTTAATACTAATAAGCTTTCAAAAACACTTATGTATCAAGAAATAGATATGCTAAATGATTGCGTCTTATGTGCTCTTGTTTCATCGTAGTAATTTGTAGGTATAACTTGGCCCGGTTAATTTGGTAACATACACCAACAACTAGCTAATTAACTAAAAAAAAAAAATCCAATTAATATCGGGCCGGCCCGCGGGCCTGCGGACCAGCCCGTCTCCGGCCTAGGTAGAAGAAGCCCGGACTTTTTCGGGCCTCTAATATACTGACCCAGCCCACTCTATATTTCGGGGTAAACGGGCTGGTCCATCGGGTCAGACCTGTTTTGCCAGCTCTACTATAGGGTAGTCACTTATAATAAGATGCAAAAAGTTTTTTTGCAACTACTTTGTAGTTACTAATGTATTTGTAACTACAAGTAGTTGCAAAAGAGTTGGTCATATTGTAGCAAATTTGATTAAAATTATATGAAATATTTTATGTAACTACTAATAATTACAAAAGGGATTATTTTTAGTAACTACTCTTATAGTTGCAAAAAAAGTAGTGACAAATATTCTTTTTTCTTGTGGTGAAAGTGATCACACACTGTAGTTTTTCATTTTTTAGTGACTACTGTTGGAAATCAAGGTCTCGAGCTTGAATTGGTCGACGTGAAGAAACCAAATTTCTTCGTTTTAGTGACCACTGCTGCTCCTTCGTTTTCCAACAACAACGACGACCGCAAGAAACACCCCTGAAGTTTCCCCAGTTTTGACAGCCAGTTTCCGCACCTTCCAAAAACTCCTCTGCAATTGCCTCCTCTCTCCTGCATCTTTCAGCCGTTGTGAAGACATGAAATTAATGAAATATACGTGTATTTTTCTAAAGAATTTATTGGTCAGCTTAGGTGCCACCTGGGATAAGGATCGCTATGTCACTTAAGTCACTGTTTTCCCCTAAATTGAGTCAGCGTGTGTATATCATGACCCTTTTCCAGCTAAAATTGACTATAAATTGAGTAATTTTTTAATTTATTGGACCACATTAAAAAATGTAAAAGTATGAGATCAATTGCGTAAAAATAAAAAAACTTATGGGACGAGTTAAGATTTTTGTGGGAAGATAGAATATATTCAACAAAATAAATTGATGTATGCTTAAATGTGGAATAGTTGGAAGTGGGAATTTGGAGAAGTTAATGGAATGTGTATATTTGCTACTTCCTAAGGAGCAAATGCAATGAAAAGTTGGGCAGATGTTACCATCACCTGTTGGATAAATCCAACATATGTTGGGCTTCCACGTGTCAAATTTAATGTGTATGGCTGTCTTAAGGAAGTCCAATTAAAGTGATCCACCAAAATCAAGATATGGACTTATATGGGTATCATAATATTCATGGGCTTTTATGTGTAGATACTATTAGGTGATTTTCAATTTGTTGAGGGACCAAATTGAAAATAAAGGAATCTTATCATTATAAATAAAGGGTTATGGTCCCCAAATGTCAGTTGAAGGAATCCCACGTTCTGTATTCTCTCTGCAGAAGGTTCTCAAGGGTGAAACTGGTCGTTTGGAAGATCATACCGATTTTCGCTCTAGACCTAATATGGATTAAGGTACGCTTCCGCTATCTAGTTTATTGTTCTTCTTTTTTCGAATTATCATCGTAGATGGTGTTTATATTTAGGATTAATTAATCAATTATTTCTAACAAGTGGTATCAGAGCCACTCTACGAATGATTTTCGGAGATTAAAGGAGCAATCTTTCGAATTTTATGAAATTGAAATTCAATTAGGCGCTCTAGAATTTTGTTGTTTGGGTTCGGCTAAATGGAATTTTATCCTATGGTCAATCACCGACAAATCGTGATTATATTTTTAGCATGAACCCTATTATTGGTGAAATTGAATCTTTGTGTGATTTTGAGGAAATTATATTTGATTAAATTTTCACGAATTTGGTAGCATGTGATATGGAATAGTCATCATTATATTTTGTTTTCCTGAGTGTCATATTAATTATGTTTCCTTCTAAAGAATTGAAGTTATTGAACAGACTTTAATTATTTGATTTTCTGATTCGGTTATTATGATTGAAGATTTCAGATTCCTCTATATAATTAATGATTTATATACCATCAGATTTAGTTTTGGATACAGTCATACAGTTATGACACTTATTTGTTCATTATGGTACTTGTGATTAAGATAGTTTAGCATTATGCTTGATATATTCAAGAATAAAATGTTTGTTGTACCCTTTTTTTCGAATTGTTATTTTATTATTGTAAGACAATATGCGCTTTTGTGAGACTTTGGTAACTATAAGAATTTTTTAAGCAAAAGCATAGTACAATTAATTATTTAAATTCGAATTTGTTGGACATCTCATGTTCCCTTCTGATTTTACTAATATTTGAGATGGATTGATTGAAACTTGAAGTCGCCAAAGTGACCTCTCTTGTGGAGATTTTTCCATTGAGAATATTAGGACGGTTGTGATTGTGTATTTTCATGCGAATATTAATAGGCCCAAAAGAAGGTTGATATCTGGCCCGAGATACACAAATACCTATGGTGATAAGTACGTGACAATTATTTGGCTTTTCATGTGAGCAAAATGTCAGCCCAAAGGAAGGCTATTGCTTGACATGATCTTATTGTCAGTATTTGATTACTACAAAGAGGTATCCACTTACAAATTAATATTACTGTCCAAAGACTTGATATTAATGTTGTACTCAATGCCTCGAGATATTGCCATCATATTTGAATTAATTTGTTCTATGTGAGTATGACAATTAATTTGGTTTATTGTTCTCTGTTCAGCCTTGATGTCTGCTACTACTTTTTCTGCTAATACCAACAACATTCTCATACTTGATGGGTCAAACTTTAAGGCTTGGAAGGAAAACATCCTGATCATCTTGGGTTGCATGGACATAGACTATGCACTACGAGCTGAGCAACCCCCTTCTCTTACGGATGCAAGTTCTGCAAAGGAAAAGCGGAACTTTGAGAAGTGGGAGCGCTCAAATCGCATCAATCTGATGATCATTAAGCGCGGCATTCCTGAAGCCTTTCGAGGCACAGCTTCTGAGGAAATTACTTCTGCCAGTGAGTACCTTGCTGAAATTGAAAAACATTTTGTGAAAAACAATAAGGCTGAGACAAGTACGCTTTTAGCTAACTTGATCTCTCTAAAGTATAAGGGTAAGGGTAACATAAGGGAGTACATCATGCAGATATCTCACATTGCTTCAAAGTTAAGAGCACTAAAACTCAAGGTGTCTGATGACTTACTCGTGTATTTAGTGCTAATATCGCTTCCTGCACAATTCAGTCAGTTCAAAGTAAGTTACAACTGTCAAAAGGAGAAGTGGACTCTAAATGAGCTCATTTCATACTGTGTGCAAGAAGAAGATAGGTTGAAGCAAGACAGAACTGAGGTTGCTCAATTGGCAAGTACTTCCAAGGATAAGGCAAAAGAAAGAAGGAAAATGAGAAAGCTGATAAGGGTCCAGCACAGAAGAAACAAAAAGGTGAAAAGGCAGAAAACTGTTTCTTTTGTGACAAACCTAGACACAAAAAGAAGGATTGTACCAAATATCATGCTTGGCGTATGAAGAAAGGTACTTTTCTTACTTTGGTCTGTTCTGAAGTTAATCTAGCTTCAGTTCCTAGAAACACTTGGTGGTTAGATTCTGGTGCTACTACTCACATAAGTGTTTCAATGCAGGGTTGCCTGAGCTACCGAAGGCCAACTGATGCTGAAAGACACATCTTTGTGGGCGATGGAAATTTGGTGGAAGTGGAGGCAATAGGGCATTTTAGATTGTTGTTAGGAATTAGTGTCTTTTTGGATTTGAAAGACACCTTTGTTGTACCGTCGTTTCGGCGGAATTTGGTTTCTATTTCTACTTTGGAGAAATATGGTTTTTCTTGTTCATTTGGAAATTGTCAGTTTAGTCTTTCATTTAATTCCATTATTGTTGGTACCGGTTCATTAAGTTCTTATGACAATCTATATATGCTTGATACTATTGTTTATATAATGAATCTCTGCATGTTGAATCGAGAGGAACTAAGCGAAAATTAAACAACGAAAATTCGACTAAATTATGGCACAAACGTTTAGGACATATCTCAAAAATCAAAATCGAGAGACTTGTGTCAGACGATATTTTGAATAAACTTGACTTTTCTGATCTTGACGTTTGTGTTGAGTGTATTAAAGGAAAACAGACCAAAATAAGGAGATTATGTGCCAAAAGAACTACAGACCTCTTGGAATTGATACATACAGATATTTGTGGTCCATTCCCTAAGGCTTCTTGGAATGGTCAACTTTATTTTGTATCATTCATAGACAATCTCAAGGTACGGGTACATATATCTAATTCATGAAAAAGCAGAGGCACTGGACATGTTCAAAATATTTAAAGCTGAAGTTGAAAATCAACTCAACAAAAGAACTAAAGCTGTCAGATCTGACCGTGGAGGTAAGTACTACGGCAGATTTGATGGATCAGGAGAACAACGTCCAGGGCCTTTTGCTCTCTTTCTAGAGGAATATGGAATCGTCCCACAGTACACCATGCCGGGGACACCCAACATGAATGGTGTTGCTGAAAGACGAAACAAAACTTTAAAGGATATGGTGAGGAGTATGATTAGTCATTCCTCTTTACCAGAATCACTCTGGGGAGAAGCACTAAAGACTGCAGCTTATATTCTCAATAGGGTACCAACTAAAGCAACTGCTAAAACACCTTTTGTACTTTGGACTGGGCGAAAGCCTAGTCTAAATCATTTTCATATATGGGGATGTCCATCTGAAGCTAAGCCTTATAGGCCAAATGAAAGGAACTTGGACTCCAAAACTATTAGCAACTACTTTATTGAAATCTAGGGGTTTTAAGTTTTATGATCGCACTAGAAGGTCTATATTTGAGACAGGAAATGCGGTTTTCTTTGAGGATGTTGAGTTTGGGGAGAGAAATGAGGTTAGAGACATTACTTTTGAGGAGGAGTCGATCTCGACACCTATTACTATTTTTGACGATTTTCAGGTTTCTATTCCTGTTCTTAGTCGAGAAGTAGATTCGGAACCTCAACAAGATAATGTTGTTCATCCCACTCCGGTTGATACAGTTGTTCAAGAAGAACAAACTCAACAACCTCAAGAGCTAGTGTCATTAAGGAGGTCCACTAGAGATAGAAGGAATGCTATTTCAGATGATTATGTAGTATTTCTTCAAGAAAATGAGGATAATGTTGGTTTTATGGAAAATGATCCTATCAGTTTCCGTCAAGCCATGCAGGATCCAAACTCTCAAAAGTAGATCGATGCCATGAATGAAGAGTATAAGTCAATGCAAGACAACCAAGTTTGGGATCTTGTCCCATTACCTGAAGGTACAAAACCCATTGGTTGCAAATGGATTTTTAAAACCAGGAGGGATTCGAAGGGAAATGTGGAAAGATATAAGGCTCATCTTGTAGTGAAAGGCTTTACTCAAAAGGAACATTGACTTCAAAGAGACTTTCTCTCCAGTTTCGTCGAAAGACTCTTTTAGGATAATAATGGCATTAGTTGCACATTTTGCCTTTGAGCTACATAAAATGGATGTAAAAACAGTGTTTCTTAATGGTGACATTGACAAAACAATTTACATGGTGCAGCCAGAAAATTGTGTCTGGAGACCCAAAGTCTATGGTTTGCAAATTAAAGAAATCCATTTATGGGCTCAAGCAAGCTTCTCGTCAGTGGTATCACAAATTTCATCAGGTAGTACTCTCGTTTGGTTTTGAGACCAACCTTGTTGATGATTGTGTGTATCATAGGTTCAGTGGGAGTAAATGTATTTTTCTGGTTTTGTATGTGGATGACATTCTGCTTGCCAGTAATGATTCAGGAGTGTTGCAAGAAACCAAGAAATTTCTATCAAACAAATTTGAAATGAAAGATCTTGGGGAAGTTTCTTTTGTATTAGGGATCCAAATACATCGAGATCATTCTCGGGGTATTCTTGGATTGTCACAAAAGAGCTATATAGAGAAAGTGCTACAAAGATTCGGCATGCAGAACAGCAAATCAGGAGATACCCCTATAGCTAAAGGAGACAAGTTCAGTCTTGATCAGTGCCCTAAAAATGATCTGGAAATTAAGGAAATGCAGAAGATTCCATACGCTTCGGCAGTAGGGAGTCTTATGTATGCTCAGGTCTGTACAAGACCTGACATAACGTTTGTTGTTGGTATGTTAGGCGGATATTTAAGTAACCCTGGTATGGATCATTGGAAAGTAGCCAAACGGTTTATGAGATACTTACAGAGAACTAAGTATTACATGCTCACATATAGGAGATCAGACCAGTTGGAGATCATTGGATATTTTGATTCTAATTTTGCTGGATGCCAAGACAGTAGAAGATCCACTTCAGGCTATATTTTTCTGTTAGCTGGGGGAGCTATATCATGGAGAAGCGCTAAGTAGACACTCGTAGCGTCTTCTACCATGGCACCAAAATTTGTAGCATGTTATGAGGCATCAAATCAGGGAATATGGCTACGAAACTTTGTCACTGGGCTGTGTGTTGTAGGAAATATTGAAAGACCACTTAAGTTATACTGTGACAATAATTCGGCAGTGTTGTATTCCAATAACAACAGGAGTTCCACAAAGTCAAAACACATTGACATTAAGTTCCTGGTTGTGAAGGAAAGAGTACAGAGTGGTCAGATGTCTATAGAGCATATTGGGACAGACTCAATGATTGCGGATCCGCTAACTAAAGGTTTACCACCCAATATTTTTCATGAACATACAACTCAAATGGGTGTTATGCTATTTCAGGATACTTCGGTTTAGTGGGAGTCTGTATTTAGTTTTATTGCTCTAAATTTTTATTTTGAACACATTATTGTGTATTTGAATTGTACAGCGCAAATACTAAGTTTTGGTTTATTTGCACTCTATTGTTTTATGTTTTATGTTGATCTCACTATGGAATACGGAAAGGACCAGTTGGAAATAAGCATGTTTGATCACATTACATGTAATTTCCACACTACACACCATGAATGATCTGTTGTTGATTGTAATGATATACGTGATTACTGATGGGTTTAGTTGCGATTAAAGTGATGAATGCCCCCTTAGTCCCATGTCAGTGCACTTAATAACAAGATTGCTTAAGGGATACTCGTACATATGACAACAAGGTTTTAGCTCACTTAGGTAATACACATTTATTCGGTGTCACGTGTTGCCCAAGTGGGAGATTGTTGGATAAATCCAACATATGTTGGGCTTCCACGTGTCAAATTTAATGTGTATAGTTGTCTTAAGGAAGCCCAATTAAAGTGATCCACCAAAATCAAGTTATGGGCTTATATGGGTATCATAATATTCATGGGCTTTTATATGTAGATACCATTAGGTGATTTTCAATTTGTTGAGGGACCAAATTGAAAATAAAGGAATCTTATCATTATAAATAAAGGATTATGGTCCCCAAACGTCAGTTGAAGGAAACCCACGTTCTGTATTCTCTCTGCAGAAGGTTCTCAAGGGTGAAACTGATCGTTTGGAAGATCATATCGATTTTCGCTCTAGACCTAATATGGATTCAGGTACGCTTCCGCTATCTAGTTTATTGTTCTTCTTATTCCAAATTATTATCGTAGAGGGTGCTTATATTTAGGATTAATAAATCAATTAATTCTAACATCACCAACTTATTTGCTTCTTCTTTCAATCTATCTTCAAACTATAATATCTACTGGCTCCGCTCCTGCATATATTTAAAACAATTGAGTGTGAAGTTGAAAACATGAGCCAAAAACAATAATATATATTTGCGCCACCTAATACTTAATCAATCATAAACGTAATTACTTTTAGTCGTGTTCTTATGATGATTATTTAATTCGAATTGTATACGAACTTGCATCTTGGACATTTTTTATGTTTTAGATAATATGATAATCAGGGTTTGTGGGACCGGTCGAATCAACCGATCCAACCGAGAACAGGACATATGACCAGTCCGGGACACCATTAATAAACCGGAATTACGGTCGAACCGCTAAAGAACGGTCAAATCCGGTAAACCGTTAAACTGGAACTGGCGAACCGTCCACAAGACCAAATCTGGGTCTTCTTCCATAAAGCCAAGAAACCACTGTCAATTCTGTTGCTATTTCAAATATGTAAATTTTGCAGATCTGATTTGGGAGCATACAAAGGGGTTGGGTTATCTTTGAACATTTAAAAAAAAGAACATATCTAAAATACCATTGACGGAAAATAAGGAAATGAAGACTTGGTTGAAGACATATTCACTTTCATTCGGTGTGATTGTGTGAATGAGAGAGGAGAAAGGGACGAGGGAGAGAGAGACCAGAGTCTAAAAAACAGAATAGAGAGTAGAATGAAATAAGAGAAGGTTGGGATCTTACTTGATTTGTTATGGTGGAGAAGAGAACGTTGGGGGTAGGGGGTAGAGTTAGGGGGGTTGAGTGGAATACAAATGGATTTTCTGGGTTCAACTTATTTAATTTCTTTTGATTGAGTGAAGTAGTAGAAGACTTCAAACTACATTCAATTGCTATTTTAGTGGTTCGACCGCCGGTTCAACCGGTTGAACCGGGAACCGGTTGTCATACCGGTTTGATGTCCGGTCCGGTTCCACAAACACTAATGATAATAGTTCAATTGCATTCATGTGGTTATCAGTGTACCAACTATTTCTTTATTATCACTAGTAGTATTTCCATGTGATGCACGGTTTGTAAATATGAATGAATAAATAACAAGAATTTTATATATTTATATAATTTTAATATAATAAAATATTATAATCAATAAATTTGAGTACGTTATAATATTAAAATATTATATATAAAAAGTATATTATATATATTTGAGATGAAAATGTATATGTTAATGAAATAATATTCAATAAAAAGTATTAAAAATCAAAATATATAAATTTGAGTAAGTTATAGAATATTCATAATTTTTTAATGTATGAAAATCTCTAGCATCCTTGTATGGAGGTGGTCATCTAGTACAAAAGATGAGTGTATATATGTATATTTATAATTTTAAGATAAACATTTATATTTATCCAAAGTATTTATATTTTTTTTCCCAATAAAATGTTCCAGAAATTTTCAAAATCTTTTAGTGAGTATCAATAACACTACATTCTATTTTTTTTTTTTTTAATTTTTATTTGTAGCAAAAGACTAATAATTAACCCACATAATCATCCATAAAAAACTATTTGTCTATAATTTAATTAATTATTTATACAATTTGGTCTCTAACTATAGATCGATAATAGATGACTAATTTAATTTATCATACAGGTGAATAATTCACATTAGAAATGAAAAAAAAAAAAAAATTATTTAAAAACTTAGATATAATTTTTTTTTAAAAAATGAAATGTTGAAATTATAAAATATAAAATATTATAATTCATTTTTTATATGATTAAAAAAATTTAATAAGAAAAATAATTATTAAAAAATTGAAACAAATTCAAATTAACATTAAATATAAAAAAGACCATTAGGAGTTTATTTGACAATATCGTATTAAATTTATTTTTTGGTTTTATTGTTTTCCTTTTCTAGGTATGAATATATTTGACCATAAATTTTTATACGCATAATGAATATACTTGACCATAAATTCTTATACACAAATTAAAGGACATTACGTGAATATAAAACTAAATAAAAGAAAAATAAGTACAACAAACATAATACATAGGATTTTAGAAAAAAAAAAAATATTGTAATTTTGCTTTTGTCGACAAAGTTACTCCTATCCCACTCCCTTCCCCACACTTTCGTCCATATAACATATTTCAACTTCTTTACTTTTAAAAGAGTCGTTTTGTAGCATGAAAGCTTTCATCGACCTTATTTCATTCTTCATTGAAGCAATTTCTTGTTTCATGCGTCTTCTCCATTCTTTTTCAGATGCTTCCATACTCATTTTCTATATTCCATATATTACCTACCTATGATAACAAGAATTATATTGAAAGGATATTTCTATTCCTTATCTTACCTACCTATGATAACAAGAAGTATATCGAAAGGATATTTCTATTCCTTATATTACCTACCAATGATAACAAGAAGTATATTGAAAATATATTTAATTTGTAAGCTCTTGTTTATTGTGAGATTTTCTCTATAAAGTAATATATTAATTAGGATAGATAACGATACTCAACAATTTTAATATCCTCATTTATTGTAAGTATCGTTTTGTTAGTATGTATACTAAAAGCCTAGCTTTTGTATGAACGTCTATTTTGAAATGAGAATCATTTTGGTCAAATGTTTGCATTTTATATTTGTTATAAATATGTTAATGCAATTGTAGATAACATGGTGTGTGGTGCCACACAGAAGATCATGTTACCAGTTCCTTGTAAATTATAAATTGTAGCTCACAACCAAGATGGACTTGGGCAAACCATTGGAACGGTTGTAGTGTAATTTGGTATTAGTTTATCTTAACTATAAAATTGCACTAATACACTTAGTGTGTATTGAGCAGGACCATTTGAGGTTGTTCAATTTGTACTGACTATATAAAAGAACAAGACCTCTGTTATTATGGATGTACGTCTTCTTAATCCCTATATAATGACGGGCACATGTACTTAGTATTTACTTCTTTAATTTACCAATGGGTGAGATTTATTCGTTAAATCAATAGGCTCGGTGAATTGGGAAATAATGCTATTTATATGGTGTGCCGTTGATTATAGAAGGAAACTGTGTCCTAATAATTTAGGATGATGATGTCCCCTTGAGGAGCTCATAAGGATTATCATGTAAACCCTGCAGGTGGATTTAATTCGGCATGATAATAAAGTTGAGCGGTACTACTCTTGGAATTAGATGTTAATTAATTGAGTTGTCAGTGACTCATTTAATTAACGGATATTCGATATCTTAAACACGGGGAGATCAACGTACACATAATAAGAAGGAGCCCATATTAAAATATGGGATTAGGGGCGGTAGTTCAATAATAACTCCTTAGTGAACCGATTTATTATTGATGGACTTAAGTGATGTGTTTGGGCCGGACCTAGGACACCTAAACCCATCAGGAGGCCCAACCCTAATTCCTCCTCTAGGTCCCTGTTGTAGCCTATATAAGCCTTATTTTACATCAGCCACCAGAACTAGGGTTTTCACTAATCTTAAGAGAGTGGGAGATGGCTGTGAGCTCTTGGAGGATCGTCGCCCACACGACATCCAAGTGAAAGGCGAGGAATACGGCAGAAGATCGAGAGGTCGAGGCTGCAAATCATCTTCGTTCGTTCCATCTTCGGCGAAAGGTATAAAAGATTTATTTTCCACTGCAAGTTATTGTCTTCGGCTTGGACCCGATTCCGATTGCACGGTTCCGGCGATCCGTCGATTCCAACACGTTTTACTTGAAATACCAGTCATAGTACTTAATGATGCTGAATAATTAATCTCCTAATTGTGAAAAGTGAAATATTAATTATGGTATTTAATGATTTCACTACAAGAAATCTAAGCTTTCGCGACGATAAAATTCGTCATATAAAAGTCATATTTCGTCACTATAAGTATTGGGTGACGAAAATTAAGCGTCACAACGATCGTCATGGTATGTCCGTGGTATTAGGTATATGTGACAATATTTGAATTCGTCACCAAAAGTATGACTTTTAATGATGGTAAACGTCATCGTCACCATATTTTATAATATATAGTGACGCCTAATTTGTCACTTTTGCTTTCAATTTTTGTCATCTTATATTTGTATTTCGTCATTGAAAGTATACATATAATATGACAAAAACTATTTTTGTCATCAAACCATCACATTTGGCGACGAAAATCAATATATTACCCAACTCATCAAACTTTGGTGACACTTTCATCGTCACAACTATGTTCATTATTTTGTCATGCTTATAATAAATCGTCACAAAATAATTACTTTATAGTTACAAAGTACATATCGTCATTTCATCAATATATATGATGACAACATAATACGTTAGGAAAGATTAAAAATTAGTGACAAAAAATTCACAGTCACTAAATGAATACAAGTGGTGACAATCTGTTTTGTCACAATAAAATTCCATGGAGTGATGAAAATTATATTTGTTACTAAAGACTTGGATATGCCGACGATATATTTTGTCATTGTAAAGAGACATCTAGTGACAAAAAATTTACAGTCATTAAATGAGTACAAGTGGTGACAACTGAAGTGTGTCACCATATAAATGTATATGTAACGATACTATAAAGACAGAGAAATTTCGTCATTATAAAATGACGATATATTTTGTCATTATAAAATGACATCTATTGACAAAATATTTTTTATCATAATATAAATGTGTACAGTGACAAGTTGTCACGGATGGTTAATTTTTAGTGACAAATTTTTCAATCCATCGTCTAATAAATTTGCAAATGACGTAAAATAAATTTTATGCAAAGATACAATTTGTAGTGAAATTGTAATATTGGCGACAAAAAAAAAAAAAAAATCATTAAATAGATCTTATGGTGACGTCTAGATTCATAATGACTTTTTAGTGACACAATATTGTTTTACTTTATAAAATTATAAATGCATTAAACTAAACAATGCAAAAAGAAAAAAAATGAATAAGCAAGAATACTAAGTAGACTGAGATTATTTAGCATGCCAAAGAGGTTCAAAACATCCAACATAAATATCCGAAATAAATAACATCTTTTAGAACATAACAACAGTCATTACTTAAAGAAAGAAACATGCTGCCTAGGAGAAAAATTAAAAATGAAATCCTAACTCTTATTTTCAAAACACTTATTTCATACTCCGAAATGTTAATGATCAAAATTTTCTCGTCCTTCAGCTCCTTCACCATTGCATCAAATCTAAAAAGGGAAGAAAAAAGAACAAAAATGAAATATATCAAATTGATTGTTCAATATCAAAATAAATAATTATATGCAAAAGTTATAAATAACATAATTTACATTAACATAAAGAAATATATGTAACTTACCCAACTTTCTTTTGCCTCATCAAATTTCCATGAGCCATTCTATAAACAATGTGTACGTTGATACGACTATGCAAAGAACAAATCTTTTGCCATTTGTATGACAATAATCTACTCACAATTGGAATCTCATTCTCCCTATTCACAATAAATTTATTAAACAATTTATTGTTGGCTAATAAATCAAAAGCAGAAACTAAGGATTTTGTATTTGAATAATGGCCTGATCTATTTACTTGTTGAGACGTTAATGCTATCAAATCATGTACCAGGAAAGACATAAGTATGCAAACACATGTCCGCTATTGGAACTTATATTATGTTATCTTAGTAAGTGCTAAAAATGCCAAACAAAATCCTTCATTTTTTTTGTCTGAAGGTGAAAAAAATAGAACAATACATGTTATCCAAAGAATGAGGATTAAACACATGTCAACCACTTATAACAGTTAGTTTTTCTTAAATACGGTGATAAACAAAACAAATACCTTTTTAGGTTCAACAGCTCCAATCCTTGATAATTTTTCGCAATCAACTTGAAGCTTTCATCAATGATATTCTGTAGATTTGCATAAATCACCCTATGTAAGAACTCATTTTAGATAATGGACAGAGAAAAAATATTAGCCCGGACAAACAGTTATGTTCAGCATACCTGACAACTAAATCAATCACGAGTTTGCAGTTGTTCACCAAGTTCCTAATGCTTAGATCAGAAACCCTGGAATGGAAATTGCATAAGCAATTTATAAGTCTTGGATTTAGACTTTATCGTCGATCATTCCATAAAAGTAAACATTAGAACATAATTCAAGTGCACGGCAAAGGCATGTCCATGACATTCCAGTAGATTAAAAAAACCTTAGTTTTTTTGCGCAATTGTATGTGACAAATTCAATTCCCACACCAGATATCTTTTGGTAGCCACTAAACTTAAGAAATTCTACAATTTTTACAAAATTTCCACACTGCAAAAATAACCATAATCATTAAGATAAATATTTCAGAAAAGGAGAAGAATATGGATAAAAATATACTAATTTAGAAAATACGAACCAATCACTTCACAGAATTCTAACATATACTTTACAAGCACCTTTCAGTCCAACTAGTAGTTTCCTTGGCCCGTCCTTCCCTAAACTAAACTAACTTTTGTCCTTTAAAGTTCGTCAATTGAATTGCTATATGCTTATTACATATTATTATTTCATAGGTCTAACGCACAGGGATTTCTAAACAACATTTAATATTGAGCAACCCCAAAAATTGAGCCAAATTATTAAAGAGTCAACAACATAGAGATGCACTAATTAGTCTAGGTACCACCTTGTTTTTAACCATTTCCAGATGTTTGCCTTCAATATCACGTGAAAACTCAAGGTTTATATGCTTCACATTATGGTATCTTGGCTGCAAAATAATTGAACATGCAGATTTCTTCTTTCTAATACAAAACTAAAGAATATTGGCCTCAATTTTGAATCTTGAGCGAGCATAGTGCACATAGTGAAAATAAATTACCCAGGTTGCTTACATAAACTCATTGAGGGATCTTAGATCGACATTTCACAAGAAGCATTATTACATGTCTAATTATATCAGGTTTCTTCCTAGATAGTTCTTTCTTCGACTAGTTAGGATATTGATATTGTGATATTAAGAAATGAACAGATTTCTAATTTTCTTACTATGTTTATGAGCTTTGTTCCTACCACACAACCATAAGAACAAAAGTTGCATAAAAATCGAGTAAGAAGAAAAAGGAGAAGATAAACTTTACCAATGAAACAGCCGCGACCTTCTCATGAAAGTCAAGAACCTGACACAAGGCCACCAAGAAAATAACAAAATAAATATACATCTATTTACTCAAATGAAAGGATGCAAGTTCAGAAAACATTTTCTAAAGCATTAACTATTATCCAACAAGTGTACATTCTTAAGTCAACAATTATATCAAACGTCTTATGTGCATATCTATGTACCATCTTAAATACAAGATATCTACTACATCAAGTAGTATCAGTGAAACATTTTCTTTTTAGTTTGGTATTAGAACTACTTTATATCACCAAACCTTAAACATTTCAGAAGAAAACATCAAAAGAAACTAAAATCATGACTACAAGCTGAGAAATGGCTCACAATCACATCTAACCAGCATTAAGATATATTCACCATATATTCCCTAATTTCTATTTATGCCAAGAGATAATAGAGGGGCAAGACTTCGAAAATCTAGCAAATCATTTAGCACGGAATGATAATTGAAGCATGTGACAATAGAGCAAAATCAATACGCACCGAGACCAGTTAAGAGATTTTCCAAGAGGAGGCTAAATTTATTGGAGATTGAAATCTCATCGAGGGAGCTCGCCAAAAACTGTGTGTCGCCAAATAAACCAAAAAATAGATACATAAACTGCAACAAACATGCACAGGCAGTTAGGCTTTCAAAATTAATGCAATACGAGAGAGAATCAGGAGGTTTACTACAGGTAGTGCACAAAATCTTGGTCTTACTGCAGGTGTAGCTGGCGAGGGCGAAGGGAAAGTAAGCTCCCAATCTCAATGAAGGAGAAACAGACGAAGACTGTTACAGCTGATTGGCCATTAAATTGCAATGCAAAACCTAGAATCGATCAATCCCAAATTCCCCAGTCTCAACTTTTCGAATCTGAACACCCTTAAAAAAAAAAAAAAGAAAAAAAAAAAACCTTTTCGAATCTGAATGAAAACCCTAAACTTCAATGGTCGGCACTAGCAAATCGAAACGAGAAAATAGGCTGGCGTGCCGTAATCCAGGCTGATGCAGGTCTGATTGGGCCGTGGACAATGGGTCAATGTAGGAGAATGGAAATTTGTGTGTTTTGTGTGCTGAACACGAGGGAGAGAAAAGGGGAGCTATAATATATTTATGCAGATTCAATCTCAGAGCCACGGCGGCACAAGTCACCAAAAATGGCAAGGCTTTCAGATAGTGAACGTTTCATGTGGGGAGAGAAAAGGGCAGCGAGAGAGAAAGGAGGTGCTTGTGTATTAGAAAAAACGGAAGGTGGGGGAGAATAGGAAAAGATAGATATATAAATCATATAATTATCATATATTTCCGCTGACTCTCTCTCAAAAGGGGCTTCAAAAAAAAATTTAGATTCCGCCAAAACTAAATTTAGCCGCTAAAATAAGTAAGTAAATTGTAAATATTATTATGTATCTTATTCTTAAGGGTCTATCAATTTTCGATATGCAATTCTTTACTGTTAGTGTAAACTAATTTTTTTCTCTAAATTGATAATAAAAAAATCCACCTTAATACAAAACAAAATAAAAAAAATTAAAATAAAAATAAAAAAACCGCAACAATAGTGTACTGCATAAATTAAATGACAAATTCATAAATAAACTTCTTTTAAATTTTAAAAGAAACAAAAGACAAGCAAAAAAGACGAAGAGATTACGTAATAGGACAAAATAATCAGACAACAAAAATTTGTCTTTTGTTTCGCTCAAGTCATCCATATGATATTCCAGCCTTGTTGGTTTAAAGCTCGATTAACCACCACTTATACCCGGTGATTGGAAGCATAGGACAGTAACAGGCGCCGAGATAGAAGGTTGGGATCTGACATCGAGAATGAATAGTGAAAGCGGGAGAGATGGGATGAGAATTTTGTGAAGAAGATAAACAGACTAGATGTTGCACGTTGAATGGAGAAGATGATGTACATAAGATAGTGTACAAGATGTTATAGTTCTTTTATGTTTTAGGTATATAATAACTACTTTTTTTCGTTTGTTGTTTGATTAGGAAGCACGTCATATTATTTCTCTCTTTAGGCAATAACATAGGATAGTACTCTTCTTTTTTAAATTTTGGTGCTATATTGTATAAATATATGTAATACTTTTTTCAAACAAATATTATCATACATGATACCAAATATATATAATTTTTTTTTTTTATTTTAACTACACAATCCTACAAAGTCTATTGTGCATATATCATAATTAAAATTTGATTTTAAGTGTAAAATAATATTTCAGGATTATTATTAGGAGCAACAATCTCCAAGACGACCCGATCCAACCCGGCAAGACCAAACCCAAAAATTAAGAGTTAGTTGACCCTAAATGGGTTCAGGTAAAAAACGTGTCGAACTTAAATTAACCGTAAAGGAAAGGGTTGGGTCGGATCAATCAGCGGGTCAACCCACAATCACTTTTCCTTAAAGAAAATAATTTAAATGGTACTACCTCCGTCCCGGTTATTCTTGCACTGGGAGAGTTGGCACAAGTATTAAGAAAAGTTGCTTTTTGGGATTTTGTTGACTTTTCAAAGGTGAATTAAAGGTGGAGATTGAGGGTGGAGATTTTGAGGGTGTAGATTGTATTATAACTTTCCTTTTTAAGGGGTGTGCAAGTTTAGCTGGGACGGACGAAAATGGAAAGTGTGCAAGTTTAGCTGGGACGGAGGGAGTATTTATTAAATTAGATATATTTGTTTTTTTTTTTTTTTTTTGTGATAGATTGTTATTCATAATTTTAAATTTTATTTTCTAATTCCTAACTTGTTTTGTGGATATGTATAATGTGTAATTTTAAACATGTATATACTGTGACTTTTACAGGTTCTGTGGTTTACAACAATCATTTTAGGTTCTTATGGAAACATAGAAATAAATAATTTTTTTTCCTTTTCTTTTCTTTTTTTATTTCGGGTTGGAAATGGGTTAGTGGGTTGACCAACAACTGAACATATCAGGTTCGAGTTGGGGGTTGGCCGGTTGGGTTAGGGTTGTGAAAAAGTTCGTAATAATTAGTCTCAACCCGACTCGCATACATGCAACCCGATCCGTTTGACACCTCTTGTTATTATGATATATTTTAAATTTAATTTTTTCATTTAAATATTTTTTTTTAGATAATTCCAAATAAATAATTTTGTGAAGGACAAAAAGTATTTACCTTTCTTTTAGAAGATTACAATTATAAATGGAATGAAGAAGAAAAATAATTAGACAACAAAATATTAATAGAATAATTAATTGAAACATGCTGATTTATACTCTAAAATTAAAACTTTGAAAATTTTAATTTTAACTTCACAAATAAGTTAATATTTTTCTTTTAGTTATATTGAATAATAAGTCAATGCCTCATTTTATTAGTAAAATTTAAAAATTTAGTGTTAACTTCACAAATAAGATTTATGGTTGAATAAGTCAAACTGAAAATATAAACAAAGTCGTATAAGTGATAACGCGCAGTTTTTATAAGTTTGTACCTCTTTCTAATTGATCAAAAATAAAATATTCCATTTTACAAAACATGAGCATGCATGTTGTATGGAATAATTCCTCGATTAGAGGAAAGAAAAAAAAAATTACCACTGGCTCACTAGGATAAGGGCTCAGCCAATTTTGGCCCTTTCATATACATTAATGGACCAACACTCGTTCAAATGGCCTAGGCAGGAATAAAATGGCCATTAGTGTCAATTTTCTTATTTGTTTTCAATTTTTTCCTATTTTGTATCTTCTAGAAAATATAGAAAACTTATGAAAAACTTATACAAATTAAAGACATAATGAAATATTATGTGATATCATTTCATAGTAAAGGATGGGGAAGGGGGAATCAAAGTAACCGAGCTCATTTATGGACATAGTGATAAAAAAAAGTGGCTCACACATCATCTTATTTGGTCAAAAATAGAGGTGGTAAAATCGGGATGGTTCGATGGACCGGCATAGCCAGCTTGATAATTAGATGGACTGGGCCATAAAATCTTGACGCACAGACTATTTGGCGCGATAGGTCTGACATAGTGGACCAAAAATTCGATGGGCCATAGGATGACCTGATAATCTTAGTATATTATAGAGAGATAGGCTAGGTCGAGCTGACTAGTTTTAAGCCTAGTCAAATTTTGGCCCGACCCGACGAGTTGAGCCCAATCAGGTCGGACCGCCTAATTTGCCAACTCTAGCCAAAGTGAGTTTTACCTGCCTCAATTTAAACATTCCAAGCCAAATTGTTAATCTAACCATAACCCTATCAAACTTCAATCTGAATGGTTATTGTCGAGTTATGACTGCTAGTATGTCGATTATAGTATCAAAGCTTTTGCGGGCTTGGACTGGATAGGATCGGGCCAGCCCTTATTGTCATCTTTACTCCTAGCCGCGCCTAGTTTTAATTAATTTTATGTTTAGTTTTTGTTTTTCAGTTTTAAGAATAGTATACCATTTGATATATAATTTAGCATATCATATTGTATAAATCATTAATTGAGAAAAAATAAATAAGTAAATAAGTTTTTTAATTAAGATTTTATCACTAAAGAATTGCTCGCCAAGCCTGCCTAAAACCAAAAAGAAAAAAAAAAAACATATAAAACTCTTTTATATAACTAAATGGGTTCGGCAAGGCACCGTCTAGCTAGAGTTGTCATAATGGGTAGGAGTCCAGGGATGGATTTAGGGGGCGGCGGTCGCCTCCCTTGGACTCCAATTTTTTTTTTTTACATGTAATTTAATCTAAGTAATTTTCATTGATATTCTTAGTATAAATGAGTTCGCTCCCCTTATTTTTTCAAATTTTGCCAACCCCCCCCCCCCCCCCCCCCCGGCCACCAACCCCACCCCTTTAAAATTTCCGTCTCTATACTATATAGCACACTTAAGAAAAATTCGCCCCCCTTAAAGCAAAATCCTAAATCCACCCCTATAGGAGTCCGCGATTCAGATCGCCCTGTCCAGCAAAATAGTTAGATTAGATTTAGTTGATGTTACCCCAATAATAATAAACCATTTTTAATAAGTCATCGATGGTTATGGGCATCCAAAATGTAAACATTATCAAATTAAATTCTTAACTATAGAGAGGTAAAGGGATACCTGAAAGTTCTACATAGAAAACCCACCTAATTAAACTTTGCTATCATAAATAAACTTCATCTTAATTGCATTAGGAATATACCTCCACAACCCTGCACATTGAAGTTTCCCAGCCACACCAGCGATTCCCCATAACCGGAACACCACAAAACAAAATTAGCAACCAAAACAATATCTTGAAGGTGAACCTCACCATTCAACTAAAAGAAATGCATCTACCAATTGGTATAATTAAACTCTTTAAGAACGTGAACGCAAGAAATAAATAATTGAAAAATAACAAACCTATTTCCTCCAGAATCTCAAGAAAAACTACCAAACAAAAACATTCCGAGAATCCACAATTTATTCATTCTACATTAGCAGAGGAACACAAGGAAATCAATACCAGCTACACAACTATTCATAGAATCAGACTAATGTCAGAATACAGAACATCATCAATATTAGAAGCTCGACTATCATCATAACCAGAAAGATGTCCCGCTGCATCAAGATAGACGAAGGTGTCTGAACAACTTCGCCCCCAATTCAGGACAATGTAGAAAGATGTCCCCACGACATCAAGACACAAGAGGGTCTATACACATTTTTTTAGCAGTGCCTATACACACTTAAACTCAATTTGTTCGAAGGATTATATCCTTCAAGATTCATTGGTTAATCATGGAATAAAGTTATTTTGTTGGTTTTAAGATACATTGACTATGCTTAATTTAGCTTGTAACTCAACGAGTTATTAGTTTGTTTAATTATCATCTAAAATTGCAGGATGTTAAGCCTCCTTTTATAGTTGATGATTTTAATAGAGAAGATCGACCAAACTGATAAAAAGAGATGAGGGGGTGATGAAATCGGAAAATGACAGGTCCGACGAAATGAGTGTTACAACCATCCATGTGCAATTGTACTAGTGGTAGTAATATACATCTCTATGTTTATCTTGACTCTCATTTCACATTTATGCAGTCCCTATGCTACTATCTTGATAAAACTTGCAATAACATTTATAATGTTCAACTACTTTTCACACATATTTGTCCTATTTGATTTAGATGATCTAGCGACGCCTATTTATATAGGCTCTCCATGTTGCTACTCATATAGTCATCATTTCCATCAGCAACTTGATTTTCTTGTTGTTTGTGGTTGTTGAGTTGATGATCTCTAACACCTTTACTAAAAGTATCTAAATTTTATTTTTCATGGCTGATGCATGCTTGGAATTCTTATATAATAAAAATTAGATCAGAGACATGTTATCTTTATAACATAGTTGAATGAGGTAGTCAAGACCAGTACTTTTGAGAATCTAATAAAATGAAAAAACTTTAGGTAAGGAACTTGATTTTCGACATACATATTCAGGAATTCAAATTGTCAAGGAGTACATTATCTGCTAGTATGGTTTTTGTATTGTTGGTCTTTCAAGAAGGGAGCTTTTCCCTGTTTTTATTATTTAGTTTTTGAGAAAACTTTAATGCTTTAATAGGTTGTCTTATAATCCATTATTCATGTGCCATAATCTGATATTATGTTGCTCTGGCTAATTGATTTGTTTCATTATTTCATCATATTAACTTATTCTCTTTAATTTTGATGAGTGGCAGCACAAGGCACTATCATTTTTAAAGCTTGGTACAATGAAATATTGTTTCTAGGCTATTTGTTTTCTTTAACTCTAGTGAAATATTTGTTTTGCACTCCAGTTGGAATGGTAAGACTTTACTTTGAGTTCTAAAAATGCTTTATCATCCAATAGCTTACAAAAAATGCTTTTTGTTAATGATTTTCTTTTCATGTATATAATCATTTATATGAAATTTTTTCTTACTCTAGGTACTTAAGCTTGCCACCACCTATTTGAATTTGCATTTCGGAGATGGAGAATCTGATGTCCATCCTTTTTAGATCCTTAATGAAGATGCTTGAAGATTACAATTGGGAGAAGTAGTTGTTTAGATGAAATAACAACTGCTAGCTATATTAAGTAACAAAGTAGAGGTCCTCCATTACATGTTTGATAGCAACTGCTTAAATTGTTACGAGTCTATACTCTCGTTTTGATTTCACTTTAATGCATCAACATAACAAGAAAAAAAAACCCAACCCATTGATTGTAATAGAATTTTTTCTCAAAGTGAAATTGTTAAATATATACATGTTATTCTTGAAACAATAAGGTTATCTTACTGACAGTTGATACTCTAAATTGTTTGCATCAATAATTTTGACCCAATTCTTTTTCTTCAGAAAAACAATACCTAATATAACCGAATTGAAGCAACTAACCTCCGAGGGCAGCTTATAATCGGTGATGAAGGTGGTGGATGAAGCCAACAAGAATGCGATAGTCGCGACGAATGAACGGTGGTAGTTGGTTGTGAGCAGCGGCGGCGCGTCTGGTTGGAGCTTCTCTGACGAACAAGACGCAGCTGTAGGAGTTGAAGAGGGGCAGGGTTGTGTTCAGCATTAATTAGAAAGAAGATATTTCAATTTACTGTACATTTATAATCTATTTATTATTATCAGGGAGTTGTATCACAATTGAATGGTAGCCAAGTTGGTAGTATGTTTGTGCGAATTAAAGGAGGTCTTGGGTTCGAATTCATTTCAGAACATATTTTACTATTTTTTTATGAGTATATTTTACTATTTTTGTTTTAACAAAACATATTAAATCTATTGAATATTAAGTCATCAACAGAAGAATTTGTAGACTTATTTGTGAAAGTTTGGAACTTATCATTCAAGGTCATGATTTTAAATGCTACTAATGATTTTTTAGTTTTTTAGTTCAAATCTCTAATAAACTGGACATTATTAACAAATTTAAATATCTTAGACAATAAATTATCGTCATGTTTTAATTACTATAACGCAACAAAAAATTAAATTATAAAAAATTGAAAATATTTTAATGATGAAATTCGTATTCGTCACCAAGCGCACATAAATATAAAATTGCGACGAAATAACTTACATTGTCACCAAATATAAAATTGTGACGAAATAACTTACATTGTCACCAAATATAACATTTCTAACAATAATGTTGTTGTCCTTTCGAAAAATAATAACGGTGATGAATTGGTACTCGTCGTCACTGAACATGAACATTCACGACGAAATAATTTTGTTCCTTAATTTTTAAACATTTATGACAAAATTTAATGTGTCACATATTAAAATATGACAAACTAATTGCCCTTCTTCACCAAATTTAATTAAATATGACGAACTAATTTCGTCATCTATTCGCCCGAGTATTAATAATGAAATATTTTTTTGTCACAAAAAAAAAAGTGATTGTGACGATATGTATCTTCATAAATTAATTTTTTTTTATCTTTAAAATAAGTGGTAACAAATTTATTCATATCGTCACTAAATATAAGAAAAGGTGACAAATAAGAATTAATCATTAATTTCTTTCAACAATTAGTGACAATATATGACATTGTAACAAAAGAATATAATTGGTGACACTAAATATCGTCGCTAGTTATTTTGAAGTTGACGTCAAAAGGTTACCCTCCAAAATTTTGGTACGAAATTTTATCTCTAAGAATGTTTGTGACGCATTTCCAATAATGGTCATGATATATGCTAATTAGCGACGAAATTTCTTTTACATAATGACAAACACAAAAGTTGTCATAATAATGAATATTATTACGACGAAAATTAAATTCATCACCATTAGGCAACAAAAGATGACGAAAATTTGTCCGTCAAGAAGAAAATCGTCACAAAATGTGTGGTTTCTTGTAGTGTTTTAATCAATCAAGGTGCATGTAGTACATCTAATAAGGCTCGAAAATCGATAATCCCTACTAAAATGACAAAAAAGACACAGAATCTCTAATTTTAGATTCATTTAGATTTAATTCAAAAACTAAAAAAAAAAATAACACATCATCACTATAACTTACATATCACCAGGTTATCCATTTTCTCAAGCATTAAATGTGTTGTATTCTTTTAAGGTAGATTAAATGAATGATCCAACTACTCAATCAATCTTATCCTTTGATTTTTTATCCAAGTGATAATATTAGGTAATTATTCATGGTGATAAAAGGGAGGTAACTATTAAAACTTACCCATATATATATATATATATGTATGTATCTGTATATATATATATATATACATGTTCAATTCTTCTACTACTGGATAATACACGTGCATACGTATAAGAAGATGTCCACACATTTGGTATGTTTGGTTGGATTGGCCCCAACCCCTATTTTTGTTTTACGTGGTTCCCCCAAACCCTTCAATTTCTAAGGTTGGGGGACTCCTTTTGAGAACAGCGCAGGACTTCCTAACTGCCACAGCCTCATTACTTTAATTATCACCTGTCACTTCTTTTCTCTCTTCTCACTTTCAAATCAGGAGCTTTACTTTAATTAGCAGTTAGAAAGTGAATATATAATAATGAGATCACAGAGAACCCACAAAATGCTTGCTTCTTATCAGATTTATTTCAGAACGAAAAATTGAGAGATTTCGAAAAGTCAGTAAAGATTAAATTTTGAAAAGATCCCAGTTGATAATTTAATTGTTACAATAAAATAACTTAAATAAAAATGATGAACATTATGCTTTTTTTTTTTTTATTTCCAATGATGGTGTAATTAAAAGGATAATAAAAAATATAAAAGAATTAATTTAATTCAATATTAAAAAAATAATTTATTACAAATTAATTATGTTATAAAAATATGTGTCACATAAATACAATTTAACCAAAACAACCCAACACCACTTATCAATAATCATACACATCATCAATCAACCACAAATCCTAATGCTACTTTAATCATTAAACCAATCATCAATAACAACCTCTTACACACATCACATCATCTTTTACAATTAAATAATATATCCACCACTACAACCACTTTTACGATCACCCAAACAAACACCACATTTTCACTTCCTCAGCCACTTTCCCTAGCCAAAAGTGTCACAGCTACCTCCAGTTTTAACCAATACCCATTGTGTATTCCACTGTATTTCATGAGAACATCGGAGAAGGCTTGGAGATATGAAGTGTTGTAAACACAAAGTTATTTGATAAAATACGATACAGAGGTACTCCATTAATTCTTCTTGTATAAATTAACTAATTAGTATAATATATAGTGATACATCGATCCTACAACAATGCATCAGATTGTCAATATTTATATTATGAATTGGATATGAATCATAGTTCTAACAAGATCGTCTTAGATAAGTGGTCTCATATGAGATCATCTCATGTAAGATGGGTACTTCGAGATCATTTCACGAATGATCCTCATGGGAGATCGTATCATGTAAGACGGGTCATGTCAAGCCGTCTCACGAATGGTCTCTTGTCCGTTCTCATAAATGGTCTGGTGACAAATCGTCTCACGGATAGTCTTGTGTGTGACCAGTCTCACTTGAGACGGGTTATCTCATGTGAGACTGATCTCATAGATGGTCCCATGTGAGATTGTCTAACGGATAGTCTCATGTGATATCGGTGTCACAAATAGTCTCATGTGAGATCGTCTCACATTGGACGGGTCATGTGAGAAACGTCTCACGGGTGGTATCATGTGAAATTGAACCGTCTCATGTAAGACCGTCTCACATATTGGCTCGTGTGAGACCATCTCATGTAAGATGGGTGGTCTCATGTGCGACCTGTAACTAAGATCGTCGCATGTGAGACTAGTCTTACAGATGAGTGGTCTCATTGTTTACCGTCTCATGGATGATTTCGTGTGAAATCACTCTCACGGATGGTGCCATGTGAGACATTCTCATGGATAGTCTCGTGTAAGTTCGTCCCATTGAAGACGGTTTATGTGAGACTGTTTCGTGTTAGTTATTAACTTCGAAACTTATATCAAGCAAATGTCTTATGAGTTGTGTTTAAATAGTTTCAAAGATCAAACAGGTTACAATATTCGGCAATGTTGCAGAGATAGATAAGTAGTAAGTTCACAAACGGTTTATAATGGTTTGAAGGTGGATGTAATTCTTCTACGTCCACTTTACTCTCGTCAATTGAGATTAATTCACTAAATCAATATATACATTATAGATTTAACACAAGGTTCATAAGTCTTAACTTGTAACTTATAGGCTTACCACTTAGTTTCACCTATCCTCGGGATGACTAGTCCTACAACTACGTTCTTCTTTAGTACGACTAATCTTGTTGAATTATTGATTCATCCAAGATCCCCTATAGCTCACAAAGTAAGTTTAATGTACAATGTTTCTTCAACATGAAGTTGTCTCTAAACGTTCTTGTCAATTGCGAAGATGAGTTGCTTTAGTAAGGAATCTTGAAAGTTGAGAAAGTTTATTTGAAGTGAGAATCTCATTTAAGTTTCAACGCGTAGATGTTCATGGAGTTTTTTGGTAAGTCTTTTCCCTGCCCAAAAACTCCTTTATTTATAGCTTGACGATTTGTCTTGTTGAAGAAAGAAATATCTTTTGACAAATAATGCTCTTATACGACTTGGAGTTGTTGGATGTCCTTTTGTTGCGATTATGTTGAGTAGGTTGTGGCAGGTAATAGGTCTACATTTGTTTTTTACTTTATTTCAGTCTACGTGTCTTCATACCATTGGCTAGACGGTCGGTGATTTAATCTTGTCTCTACAATCTACTTTTTAATTCACATCGGACTAACTTTGACTTCTTTATTCCTCTGGTTGTTGTTGCTCGAATGTTTAGCTTTATGTACTTCTTATAGCGAATCTTCTAAGAGTGGACTAATGCATGTGTTCTGCTGTCGTTGGTTGTAATCTTGTCTTGCTTACAACGATTAAACTATTGTTCTTATAGCGTGCAAACTTGGTCCTTACTATTTATTGTTTCATCTTACAGTCACTTCTTCTCCATGCAATGAACTAATCGTAAGTATTATAATACACTAGAATTCTTCGTCGTGTGATTCACGATTTAAATTATATTTATTTGTAAGAAAAATCAAAGTCAAATAATCATATAATATAATTGAATAACTTATTTTTTGTTAAATATAAGAATATTAAATTATGTAATTTAATTATTGAATTTTTTTTAATTTATTTTCATTTGCAGCTCATTTCCAATGTAAATAGTTCAATTCACAATAAATATTCAAATCTAAGCACTATAATAAACCAACAAATAAATTTTTATTTTGTATTTAATATATTATATCCAAATAGTCAATAGCAGTATCAGATAAAAAACTTAAAAAAGAGGTTTGCTTTTTTCAATTGCAAATATAAGAAATGGATATATATAACATATCTCTAAATTATGTCCACCCCTAACGTGGGTACATGTGTTCCTCCCTATTTTTTTTTATCTTTATGGAAAAGTTAAATATTATCGATGAATCTAGAAACTGAAAATAGTTAGTTTTTAATATTTCTAACAATCGTAATATTGTAGGAAATAGAAGTATATGGGATTTTCCATAAAATGAAAATAAAGTTTAAAAAGTATAGAAAAATTAACTAATATTTTAAAAAGGTTAGTTAATAAGTACTTTAAAAATATGTTTTTTATATTTATTTAATTTTATTTGTATCTCAAATCTAATCAAATAATTTAACTCAATTACAAATATACCAAATAATCTACAAATAATTGTATTTTTTAATACAACTTATTTTGAAATATGCAAAGTAGATGCCAAATTAAATGTCATGAAAATTTTAAATTTGTTATATTTTACATTAAAAAGGGAATAAGAACCAGAAACTATTTGCTTTTTAATTTAATTTATTTTTATTATAAAATTAATCAATCAAAGTTGTCACCTATAACTTTTTATATAGAAATTGCCAACACAATTTAAATTTGGAACTAATTTTGAGAAGATTTTACCATATTATATATATATATATATATATTCTTACTATATTAGTTATGACTTAAGCATATTATTTTAGGAGGAAAAATGGGTGGAAAAATATATCTAATTTCCTTTATAGAGTGTTCTCTAAGATAGAGGTGGGCATTTCAAACTGGGTATCCGAACCCGACTTGAATTGGACGGGTTTAACCCGACTGGGTTGTGTATTTTATAGCTCTCTCAAGTTCTCTCTTAAACCCGACCCGTACACATTAGGCTTTTCGGGTTTGGGTGTTTTTTTTTTACCCCGAATTTTGAATACTCGACTGGGTAGGGTGCAATTTCAAAAATTGATTTACAACATTCATAGCAGTAGCTGGTTTCTTCCCCAAGTTCCAACTTCTCAATACTCAACCGGCACACCGTCGCCGTCGTTGCTACTGCCGCCATCCTCACCGTCGCAAAAGAACGGCAAGTACACGGAATGTTTCTCCTTTTGCGGTTGTAGTAGAGGGTTTCTCTTAAATTTTACTTTTTTTTTTTTTTTTAATCGTGCATCATTTAAATTTGAAGATTCTTGTGTGCTTTTTGTTTTAGGATTACAAATTCATGTACCATTTGCTTCTGTAGTTAAGTCAATAACTGAATGATTTTGTAAAATTAGAGCGTTATTTTGAGTATATTTGCTAATTATTATTGAGAAAAAGAAAAATTAAAAAATCAACCTGATCCGTCGAGTACGAGGACCCGATCGTGCAAGTAGAAAAATGGAGTATTTTAGTCGATGACTCGAAAGACCTGAAACACGAATGCTATCTAGTATGTAAATGTAAAGTATATAATAAAGTTATGGGGCTATAAGCATATATGTAAGCCGCCGAATCTCGCGCGATTTCTTCTACTTTAAATTCTTGTACCTTATCCATTTCAGACCTTTCGTTTTTTCTCTCTTTTTCCCACCTACGATTTTGGCTTATTCTATCCTACCCACTTGGGTAGCTATCCAAATGGGTGATTTACCATACACTTGTAAAGTGTATGGAGATCTAATGGTTAATTTCATTTTAATCTCCATACACTTTTTGGGTGTGTGGTGGATCACCCAAGTGGGGCATTACCCACTTAGGTAGCGTAGAATTTAAAATAAAGCAAGTGAAGGTTCTCGGCAAATTTAATTAAGTGTTGTACTGTTCACAACAACATTAATATTGTAAGTGGAAATTTTTTTTATTTGTCAAACTAGGTGAATTCGCCTGTGGCTAGAGATGGCAAAACTGACCCGGCCCGATGGGTCGGCCCGTTTAGCCCAAAATATAGAGCGGGCTGGGCCGGAGTATTAGAGGCCCGAAAAAATTCGGGCTTTTTTGGCCCGGCCGGAACGGGATTTTCTTTTGGCGGGCCAAGCCCGGCCCGACCCGAAAGCCCGCGGGTCGGCCCGATGGAATTGAATTTTTTTTCCGTCACTAATCGAATAAGAAAAATTTAGGAATTAAATAATATCTTGTATACTATTTGAAACATGTTTTTCTTTTTTCTCTTTTTAGCAGAGCATAAATGTATCTATTTACCGAGAAATTAAAACATTTCACTAATTTAATACTCTATTTTCTTCAGTTTTATTAGCAGAAGATGGAAAATGAATTGGATCTAAGCATGCTCATTAATTATTATGTGTCGAAAAATGAAAAATTGATTAACATGTAGTATAGTACATACACAAAAATTAAATAACTTGTGACATATATATATATAACTATATATCATCATTCATTCCTTCTTTTTTATTATTATTATTATTATTGTTATATCTGGGGTTTAAGACATGCCTATAGATTAATATATATCATCCCATATTGCAACGAATAATAATATATTATCTTCCGATCAAGTTTTTTCTTAAGAGAATTAAATTGAAGTTCGCCTCAATATATAATTCTACTTCATGGTTAAAGTAATAAAAAAATAAAAAAATAAAAACTTATTGATGGGCTTTTTTGGCCCGATGGCCCGAGGTCCTCCGGGCCGGGCCTAGCATTTCTAGGCTCGAAATAAATCGGGGCCGGCCCGACCCGGCCCGAACTTTTCCTTGGCCCGACTGGGCCCGGCCCGAGCCCGCCGGGCCGCCCGAATTGCCACCTCTACCTGTGGCACAGGCGAGTTCACTATTCACTGACAGGTTTTTTTAATGTCGCCCCTGCCAGGGGAGACTTCAATTAATTAATTTTTTTTTTTTCAAATGACGCCTCTAGGAGAGGCGATATCACATTCTTTTTTTTTTTTTTTAAGTAATAATAATAATAATAATAATAATAACCACGTAACAATCAGGGGTGTGCACGGTTCGATGTGAATCGAATATTTGAAAATATCTAAATCCATATTAAATTTCGGCTATTTAAAAAGTGAGTATCTATCATCAATCAAAAAAATCGGAACGGTACGGTGCGATTATTTATTTTTTTAGGGACAGTTCGGTCAGAAATTTCGGACTTAACCGTTCAGAAATTTTGGACCTAACAGTTCAGAAATTTCGGACCTAACAGTTTAGAAATTTCGGACCTAACAATTCAGAAATTTTGGACCTAACGGAATGGTTAACTGAACCGAAAATTTCTGAACCGTTGGGTCCGACATTTCTGAACCGAACTGTCCCGAAAAAAATAAATAATCGGAACGGTACAGTGCGATTATTTATTTTTTTCGGGACAGTTCGGTTCAGAAATTTCGGACCTAACAATTCAGAAATTTTGGACCTAACGGAACGGTTAACTGAACCGAAATTTCTGAACCGTTCGGTCCGAAGTTTCTGAACCGAACTGTCCCGAAAAAAATAAATAATTGCACCGTACCGTCCCAATTTTTTGGATCGGTGATAGATACTCACTTTTTAAATAGCCGAAATTTAATATGGATTTAGATATTTTCAAATATTCGATTCACATCGAACCGTGCACACCCCTGATTGTTACGTGTTTATTATTATTATTATTATAACTTTTAAAAAAAAAAAAAATGTGATATTGCCTCTCCTAGAGGCGTCATTTGAAAAAAAAAAAATTAATTAATTGAAGTCGCCCCTGGCAGGGGCGACATTAAAAAAACGAATAGTGAACTCGCCTGTGCCACAGGCGAGTTCACCTAGTTTGACAAATAAAAAAAATTCCCAGTTGTTGTGAACAATACAACACTTAATTAAATTTGCCAAGGTTCTTTCGTCTACATCAGCTAACCACTGTTTGTCGGGGATAAAAAACTATAAATGCTATCAAACCGGTCAAAATGCTTAAAATCGAATAAAAATCAGATCGATTCAATCGAAAAATCGTTTTATACAATAAAAAATTTAACATTTTATTTTAAAAATAATAATTATACAATATAAAAATATTTTGTTTAGTCTCATATCTTTATTTATTGTAAATATGTATTATACAGTCCTTTAAATATTTATGTCATTTTATAAATACAATAATATTATATTATACGAAAATAAAATAAAATATAATTTTAAATCTAATTAATTATTATTTCGGTCGAACCATCGATTGAACTGATCGAATCGGTTGAACCGTGAACAGATAGCATAACTGATTTACTCATCGATCTAGTTCCACAAACACTGCAACTAACAATCATTGACATCAACACGGAATCTCGATTTTCCATATTTTAGTGGGGGACGGGAAAGTCAGGATCGAACCCTTGATCTTCATTCACGATAAACTAATAAGACAATGTCACTGTTAAAGCCTGTACAATCTCGTTTTCTTTCTATAGCTAGTAATATTATACTCTCTCCATTTCATAAAGAATGTCATTTAGGTTATTTTTGGAGAAATTAATGATTGATATTTAATTGGTATGTTTTGTGAAATAAGGAAATAATCAACTAAATTAAGTAGGTTGTTTAAGATAATATTGGAAGAATTGTAGTTTTTTTAGTAAAGTGATATTTATTGTGAAATTTTTCAAAGGGTCTAAAATGACATTCTTTATGAAACGGAGAGAATATTATATTAATAGGGAACTAAAATTTCCTGTCGCACGATTTAGAAATTATAAGAAAAATTAAAATTAAATAATCAAATGAAATATTTGCAACTCATGAATAATATTAAATTATCTAATAAATTTTTATTCATTAATAAAATTAATTTGCAAGTCATATTTAATATAAATAGTTCAATCCTATTATGTATATTCAAATCTAAGTACAATAAGTTAATAATCAACCAACACACAAAATTAAAGGCCATGAAAAAAGATTGATTTAATATTATTTTACATAAAAAAATAGAAAAGAGCTGAAAAATAATTTGTCTTCAATTTATTTTATTAAGTAAATCAACCAGTGTTGTTACCCAAAAATTTTCTATATAGCAAATTGTTAAAAAAGAAAAAAAAAATTGAAACTAATTTTAGGGAAGATTTTACCATATATATACAAATATCTTTTATATTAGCAATGTTTAAAGCTACCCATTTTAGAACGTCAAATGAGCAGAAATAATGTCCAATTTTCTTTTATAGAGAATTGTCTTTTACTCCCACCATTCTATATTAATTATCGCTTTAGAAAAAAATGAAAGAATTAATGATGAAATATTTTGATAAATATACCCTCAGCTAATATGATGGGATAAAGAATTGACCAAATAAAATATTTGTGATGGGTTGAGAAATAGAAATGTTTTAGGATTGAGTACAAGGAGAAAACTAGTAGAATTTATAAAAAATATCTAAACGTCAATTAATTGGAAAAATTAAGAAGTAGCTTCAACGACAACTAATATGAAATGAAAGGAGTATGATATAGTAAGATAGAGGATAACTCAATTGGTAGAGTTATTTATAATCTAAGTTATTGATCAAGATTGATAGGGATAACCCGGTTACTTCGGGTCGGGTTAATACCTGAGCCCGCTGATCGGCCCAGCATGCACAAGCCCAGCAAGCGCGTAAAGGCCCACTATGCATAGACCCAGCAGGCCCAGGAACGCGCGCCGGCCCAGTGAGTGGTTTGTTCCGTGAATCAAGGCCCATGATCTTTTCCCAACTGCCATGCAGATTTGGTGGGCAAGATTATAGGGATTTAGTTAGGGTTGTGATTTAGTAGTATAAATAGGTGAAAAGAACTCGGAATTAGGGTTCGCACTCTGTGTACTGAATTACTCCGTGTAAACTCAGCATTCTAGTAAAAGAAACACTCCGGCGATTGCCGTTTTCTGCCCGTGGACGTAGATCTCCGGATCGAACCACGTAAATCCTGTGTGTTTTTATATTTTCTGCGTTAATTTAGGTTGAATTTGGTGGTTACCGGATTGTGCTTTATCAAAGATCAAATTCAACTAAATAATAATATAAATTTTTAGAAAGAAATAATATAAATATACATTTTTGTGTGATGGAAAATACTCAAATAGAACTCTTTTTACCTACGCACTCACAGGTAACGAGATGAAAATTTTTGACTACACAGATTCGCTTTTTGGAAATGAGTACGGTATATGCAATTTGATACTCTCTTAATTTGCACCTTTAAAAATGTACACATCCTATGAATTTTTTTTTTTATTATTTTTATGTTAACATTTTAAAGGTAGATTGAGAGTGAAGATTTTAAGGGTAGAGATTGTGAGATAAGTTTTATTTTCTAGCGTGTGCAAATTGTTGTGGGATGTATTGTAAAAGAAAATGTGCAACTTCATTCGAGACGGATGAAATAATATATAGGATTAATTACAACAACCACACCAAACTATCAGCGTTTTTGCATATAAATCACTGAACCTTTTTTTGTGGCACTCATACATATAAACTATACTGGTTTTGGCGGATAAACCACTAAACTTATTTTTCAATTATTTTTAGCCTGAATTCCACGTGTAACTTGCGCGTTATAATTTTTTAAGGGCTTTTCTTGTCAAAACATGCTTTTTAGTAGGTACATGAGCCGTTCATCTTCAACAATGGAGGTTCTAAATATTGGGAAAGATAACTACTGATGATTCAAAGAAATTGATGTGGAAAGGAAAGATATGAAAGAATTTTATGCGTTTGACATACTAAAAATGCTGGTTGTACAAAAAAAAACTATTAAAAAATTATCACGCTCAAGTAACGTGCGAAATTCCAACAAAAAATGATCGAAAAAAAAGTTTGGTGGTTATCTGCCAATTGAAAAATAAGTTTGGTGGTTTATCTGTCAAATCTGTATAGTTTATATGTATCAATGCCACAAAAAAAGATTTAATGATTTATGTGCAAAGACGCTGATAGTTTGATGATGTTGCTGCAATTAACCCTAATATATATATTGTAGGGTCTTTCTACGATATAATTGTAGTATTAATACAACTAAAACCTCATCCGTTGGATCTATATAATTTTAATCTCATCCATTAACTTCATATTCACCCTATTCAACGTACTATTGAGTTTACTGCAGTAAAATTTTATCCACTCTTACTTAATCACTAGATGTCAACCCGTGCAATGTACGGTGGGTACTTTTTTCAATAATAATAATAATAATAGTGAATTTATCAGCCTATATATGATTTGAGAATATAAAATCGGGAGTTAATATTTTCTTGTTCAATACTCTTTCTTCCTCCTTACATATAGGTCTTTTTTTACATGTGATATCATTTATTATTACAAATTGAAACTACCAGTTAGATTTTCATATTTTTGTTACTATTCAATTTTTTATATTTTTACTTTTAATACGTTCCATTATCACAAGTAGAAACTACCAATTATATTTTCATATTTTTTGTTAATTCAATTATTTAAATGCATGATCTGATGATGTTGAATATTTTAAATATACTTGATATTTGATTCATTTTCTTCCCAATTATTTTAGTGTGTGTTACACTGGTTGTAATAATTACAAATGCATATAAGGATAAAACAATGTCAAATATTTTGAATAATTATCGTTTGAAAGTCACATATATTAAATAATATAATATTAGTATGAGAAGTCACAAACATATTAGTTACTTAAGTATATGAGTGGTAAACTATATTATCATGTCATATTCAAATAAAAAATAATTAACTTATTATTTTTGTAGTTAACATAATTTTTCTTTGCACAAAATAGAAAATATAATAAGCAAACTAATTCAATCAACAAATCCCCTTTAGCAAATGTACCTAAGCTTTTTTTCTATTGTAAAGGGTATGCCTAACAAATTTGTATCTTTTATGAATTTTTTTAAACCAAATAATTTAAACTATCCAAAAATTATTAAGATAAAAAATATAAAATTAAAGTAAATAATTTTAATCTTCTAAAAATTTCAATCGGTTAGAAAAAAAATTATTTTTGGAATTCTATCACATTTTAATTTATATACAAATGTTTAGAAATCAAAATATATCATTTTTTTAGAAAATTAAAATATATCATTAATATCCAAAATTGATATTTTAAACTAAAAAATTAATATTTTAATTATAATATATACATTATGGATGTCAAATCGAAGATCGTCAAAAGAGGAATAATTTGATATATTTCTTATGAAAAATCAAGTTGAGATGAAATAGTTATAAGACCTTGAAATTTCGAAGGCGGAAAAAAAAAACAAAAAAGGAAAAAAATGATTGATGGAGAATCCACAAAATAAGGTGGATGAGACACATGTCTCAACTTCTTTAGGGGCTCTCTACATATTTAAGAACATTTTTAAAAAATTAAAACAAAACAAAAATTCGGCGAAAAATTATGGTAGTGACACATGTCTTTTTCTATTTTTATGCATCCTTCTTTTAATGTTAAAGGTAGATTTCATCCTTGATTCTAATTAGGAATGACAAATCGTGTAGGTCGGACCATTATCGGGCCGACCCAATAAGATCCAAACCGATAAGGGCTAGCTCAAAACCCGCTCATTAAGATTATTGGGTCGAAAATCTCAACCCAAACATAAATCGATAAAAAATCGATAACCCAATCCGACCCGATAAGCACGTCAACACTTGCATACATATTTATGTCTTATTGTTTTTGTCCAGCATCACTAAACGTATTACTAATGTTGGGTTCTGTAAACAATACATAAGAAAGCTAAACATTCAAATCATAAGTAGCACATATATTCTACAGTTAATCTCCATTTCGAAAATTTATAAATTAAAAAAAAAAAAAAAAGTGTAGAACATCAGACAATTTTTTTAAACAAATTCGAATTTTTAATCATCATATCCCCTCTACGTGGCTAGGCCACGTTGGCACATGTATTCAAACTCTTAAAATAAATTTCTCCCACTAAATCAATAAACTCCAATGTTTTTAAATAAAATTATTACTACTACTAATAATAAAGTTATTAGACCATTATCGTGTTTTATCGGGTTGACCTGATATTACCCGAATTTTATTGGGTCTTATTGAATTGATCCAAACTCGATAGACATCGGTCCAATCCCGAAATTATGGTGTGAATTTGTGCAAATATCTAGAATTTAATTTTTTTTAATGTAATTGTTGAGATGAAGAAGGTAATTTGTGGAAATGCTCTATTTAGATGATTTTTTTAGAGGGGCTAGCTCTATTTATATTATTAATAGTTATATTTATGTTGAAGATTTTGAAAGAATATGATTAATAGTAGTATATGGTACGGAGGGAAAAACACTTAATAATCCTACATTTAGAAATGGGTTGGGGGGGTGTTGTTCAAGAAAAATACAAAAACTGAAAACATAGTCTGTATTACTTATATTTAAATTATGAATATATATATATACACACGTTTACAACTACAATAATATGAAAATGGTCTCTCTCGATGGATAATTATATATACAGGGTAAAAAATAGATATAAAAAGTAAAAAATATTAAGAGGAATTTTACAACACAAGAAAATAAAAATCCATTTTGCAGAAGGACCCTGTCGAACTTGTTGAATTGTCTAAATTTCAAGCTCCTTGATGGACCATTGGTCTAGTATTATTAATAAATGGAATTGTATTTAAGTAAAAGGTGATTGGCGTGGGTGAAATAAAATATAAAACGCTAGAAGGAGGGGTTGAACCTCCGACCTTGTGGTTAACAGCCACACGCTCTAACCAACTGAGCTATTCCAGCTTTTTATTTTTGCCCAATCATACTCAAACTTCAATTAATACAATCGCATGGATCACGTAATTTTCCTCAATTTTAAAAATATAAAACTTTTGCATTCACAACTAGTAATACGTTTTCAAACATGTGTATTTTTTATAAAGTATGTGTTCTTATGTTTGTTGTAAAACTACTCCTCGACTAGTTTCGATTAAACTTGTCTATGTTTATTTTCCATTTCTTTCTATCTAATCACGCATACACCCACATTAGTGCTGCTTAGATCCTAACTAATAATTCGGCTCAGTCTATCGCGTAACTAGTGTTTAGCGACTTCCACAACCTTAGTTCTTATCAACATTTATATAAGAATTCTATTGATGACTTACTAATTGTATTCAATAACTATTTAATTTTTTTCAAGGAAAATAACAACTTGAAGTCAAAATAACTGATGAATGTCTGCAAATACAAATATCTTCTAACTAACTAGAAAAATCAATCTCTACCCATACAGGGACAAATCTAGAAATTTTCGAAGACGGAGGTACAATTAGAGGTGTCAAACAGGTTGAGTTGAGACTTGATTCTTACGAACTTTTTTTCAACCCAAACCCGACATCTGAACCTGAATGGGTTGAGACTTGCAACCCTAACTTAACCCATTTGGGTTGCGGGTCAACCCACCAAACTGTTCGCAACCTGGAAATTAGAAATTAGAAAAAAAAAAAAAAACTATTAATTTCTAAATTTATCTACCATTACACAGAAACTTATAATGTTTTAACTATGAAACATGAAAACGTCACAAAATATACATTTTGAAAATTTCAAATTACATTTAACGCATTGCAATAGATATCCATGCCCCAAACGATTAAAAATTAGACTAAGTAGATAGTATCAACTACAAGTCAATATCATAATGTAGTGATTACACTTGTCCACAAAACAAAGAGGGACGGGATTGTGAACGACAAAAAATAGAAAAATTTGTTGTTAGGATTTTTAACTTGTTGTTTTATATATATAGGACCCTAATTTTATATTTTTTATTTTAAGAAAACGAGTTGCGGGTTGACCCAATCCAATCCATTTTATTTTTGTGTCATTTGAGTTCAACTCATTTCTGACCCACAACGGGTTTGGATCAACTATAACCCTCAATTTTCAAGTTGATTGTATCAAGTTGTTCGAGACATGACAGAGATTGTCACCCCTAGGTAGATCAATATATAATATATATGATATAAAGATAATTATGGGCGCAAAATACTATCTTTACGTACCCTAATTAATTAATGTATTATTCTTTCTAAAGTTTAAATAATAAAATTAAGGGAAATTCTATAATACAACTCTTCTATTGATACAATCACTATTTTAACTTGTTATTGTATGTTGCAATATATATATATTTTAATTTAGCAAAGTAGGTTTCACTCTTAACTAATTCCCCTATTCTACGACTCTCATTATTTTCTATTAAAAGAAGTTACTCACACACATGTTCAATCAAATGGAAACCAAATGTTTTCCTTACTTTTTTATCTTGTTCTTTTTTTTTTTTTCTTTTCTTTATTTCTGAACAAAGCCTGAGTAGAGTATGGAGTTCAAATACAATTTTTTTTTTTTTTTGTTTGTTTGTTTTATGAATCCAAAATCAAATATAAATATTATTTTTACGTTAATACTCCTCTCATTTGTAAAACAAGTTATTTTAGACTTTTAGGTGAAACTTAAGAATTTAGGATTGGCAAAAACACCCCACATAATCTATTTTTATTATCTTAATTTCAATTTTAGGTAGAGTAGGTAGAAGATGAAATATGATCAATTTACAAATAGAGATAATAAATAAATTAGATAATGATAATATTATGAGATTTGTACATAAATTTGTTTGAATTTATTTAAGAGGAATATTAGAAGAAATATGAAAATTTTACTTGAATGACTTTTTTTTTTGGTAAAAATATATTCTCTAAAATGATTTGTTTTTGTGAACGGAGAGAGTAATTGTTAGCTTTTGTTTACTTCTTTATATATCCTAGTATTTGATCTCACATGAAAAATTATTAATTACTTAAAAAAATTGATTGATTACTTTTAAAAACTCAAATTCACCCTATGATGGGACTAGGTCATGTTTATTACCTACGTGAATAAGCACAAATGATTCAATTAATTACAAGTATTCAAACCAACACATATCTAAATAACACATATCACATCAAAAATAAATATTAACATAAAATAATTACTAAAATATATTGATTAAGTTCATTGTACTTTTCCCTTATTCACATAAGCTCATATTTTTTATTCAGAAGAAAAGTGATTAGTTATATATTGTGCAACATAGGTTCACCATAAATCGTCTTATCCATCAATTATCAAATCTAACAAAAATATTCAACTTATTTTGAATAATTACTCCTCCCTCTATATATATTTTATTCAGAATATATAACCATTCATTGAACGATCCCGTGCAATTAGAGACAGTTTTCCTATTTTTCGTATATAGATATAGATAGAGGTATTAAATATAAATATAATTATTCTTTACAATATTTTAATTTAATATCACAAATTAGTTTAACTTTTTCAAATAAATTATATTCAGTTATATATTTCTCAACTTTTAGGTGCATAATTTATATATATATATATATATATATATATATATATAATTATAATTGATAATAAATATTCATTATTTTACGGATAATTTATAGGTTATAAAAAGTTACATATTTTGTGTCGATATTATCATGAATAACTATTTATGATTAAGATATTCTAAATGTGATGTGGAATATTGGTATTAAATTAAATATTTCTAAAAAATAATTAATATGATATTTTATGTGTTAAGAATGGACTTGAAATTAGCTAAATATATGTTTGTAAAATTATTAACTGTGAAAAATCAATGAAAAAGGTTGTCAGCCTTGAAGCTACTTTTAGACCGGGGGAAATTTTATTGCTTTTTTTATTTTGGCATAGGTCCTACCTTTATTTTCTAAATTAGTATTTTATCATACACACACACACACACACACATATATATAAATTATTTTAATTAAAATTCTAATTGATCTAAAGTTTTTAATGTAAATGAATAAGAGTCAAAGTAAGAGGAATAAAAACAAGGAAAAGGGAAGTGTTGGTTACAAATTTAGCAAGTAGCACCTTATTTAATGGTCAAGATTAAAAGAATATAATCTAATGACTATTATTATAGATTGTACCAATACAATGGTTGTATTGTAGAAGAACCCTAAAATTAATATATATATATATATATATATATAAATATATATATATATATATGGAAATGCTATGGTGCAACTATTGTATTGATAAAACAATTTTTTTACTTATTATAGTTGGTAACAACATGTTACATTTTTGTTTTATTTAGTAAAGTAGGTCCCACTTTTAACAATATATTACGAATTCTTTTTTATGCCCAATAATAAATTTAGTTACACCCTTTATCATATTAAATTAAAAAGATAATACCAACTTTTATTACACTATATTCCCATTAATTTCCATTTATGTTGATTTATTTTTTTTTCTTCTCATTCTCGTAGTAAATTTAGTTTATTGGTCAGAACAAGTTATCTAAGCTCTTTTCTACTTTAGTTTATTTTTCTACCCTTCTTATTCTCTTTATCTTTTTCACATAGCATTTTTATTCTATTTATCATTTAAGCATATGTTCTATTATTTTTTTCTTTTCACTTGCAATATCTTTCCGTAAAATAGTTAGAAATACTTATGTACTATGATGCAAAGAAGTCAAACAATTTAAAATATACACATACAAATAATTAAGTTAAATTAAATTGCACATATCAATTCCAAAAATGAAATAAGGTCATATTAAAAAAGGCAAAGGACAAAACAAAATGAAAAATAAATATTCCCTCCGTCCCGACTTAATTGGCCTATCTTGGCCGGGCACGGAGACTAAGAAAAAACAGATTTTGTGGAATCTTTGACTTTTTCAAAGGTGGAGATTAAGAGGGTGGAGATTGTGTAACGACCCGATTTTCATAAAAATATTTTAAAGCATTTTCAAATAGAAATAAGTAATTATTTTTTTTTCTTTTATATGTCTATAAAAGACAATACTAGACAGGCCGTTAAAAAGAACCAAATGAAAAATGCATTTAAATCTATTTGGGATTATTTAGTATCATACATTGACATGCTTATAATATAATTAACTAACAATACATAATATAATAATATAATACTGATCGTATGGAAAAAGACCCATACGAGTGTACTATTGACCGTATGGAAGGAGGCCCCATACGAGTGTACTTTAATTTATAAGTTATGTGTTTGTGTGTGTGAATTCCTACTTAATCAAATTCTAATAACATTCTCAACCAAAATAACTTCACAAAGTTTAACTAAATTAAATAAGTAAAATTATTCCTAGACATGCTCCTAATTTCAATTTAAATGATCAACACCTAACATGTCACTTATAAAAATAAAATAATACTACATGACTTTAAGAATTAAATCTAAAAAGAAAATCCACATAAATACTAAGTTATAAAATCTAGAAAAAATAGTATTCAAATAAAAATCCTTATTCTAGCAAACTTGAAATTAGAATCCTAACTGCTTAATTAATAGTTCAATTAAAATAAACTTTCATATGTCTCGGCTCCGCCTCAACTTCTCCGTCTCACGCCAAAGCTGCTTAATTAATAGTTCAATTAAAATAAACTTTCATATGTCTCGGCTCCGCCTCAACTAACCTGTTTGGGGTGAGCTTCCTTCAGCTCGTGGAGGATCACAATTCATAACAATCATATACAAAATTAAGAGCATAAAATATAAACAATCATAACTTGTAACTTGTAACTTGCAACTTGAATATTATATTCAAGAAATTGAATATAAACTTGTAACAAATTAAGAGCATAAAATATAAACAATCATAACTTATAACTTGTAACTTGAATATTATATTCAATAAATTGAATATAAACTTGTAACTTGTAATCCATGTACTCACAGAATTTCCATATCCAAATAAATTTGAATACACACTTGAAACTTGTAAATATAACAGTTATAATCATACAATTAATTAAGCATATAATTGTAATAAATAGTAAACCCCCACCTGAATTGTCTTGTGTAAAATCGATGAAATGTCATGCAAATACTAAGCCCGTGATCCTTGTTCCGTAAAACCTATACATACATACAAGGCATATGTATATATTATTAATACTGTTAAGGCTTAACCTACATAATAAAATTATTTAAATAGAGGACAAGCTTGATTTATAGTTTAATTGGGAGTAGGAGAATGAAAGATTAATGAGTGGAAATAAAGTGAATGGTCATTAGATAGCAATTTGAGAATTTATTTCCCTTCCTTGTACCCAATAAATGGCCAAGACCCCACTTCAATCACCTATACGAACGTCACATTCATCACCATTTCCTCTCTCTCTTTTCCAATTAGACTCCCCACACTCTGCACCATTAAATATATATACTCACATACACACTATATATATATATATATATATACATATTTACGTGCACACACACTGATACACATTAAACACACACCTGAATACACACACTAATTCACATATAGACACACACATCCTACTGATACACACACTAATTCGCCTGAACACACACCCACATGCACTCAATCACACACACACTAACTCCCAGTCTCAGCTTCCCATAACATGCCCACTGTATAACACCCACCAAATTAACCTACATACACACTAACTGGGTCTGAGATAAGGTTCAGATCATAGATTGGTACGGAAAATGGCGGTGTAGTGCGGCTAGAATTTATTGAAAATTGACTGAGACCATAAAAAAAATAGAGAATTGCTTACCTGTTGTCGCTAAAAGAAAATAAGAAGAATAACTGTTGTTGTGCCGTCTCGAGAAAATAATGAGGAAATTGGAACAATCTTGGCGTGTATATATATAGTTAGGGTTTAGGGTAGTATGGTGATAGGTTTGGACTATTAGGATAGGGATCAATGAGATTTGAAATCTTCCGTAAATCTTCTACTTATCTTAAATCTTTAATTTTTGGCAGGAATTAGAATTTCTTTGGGCTCAAGACATGGACCCTTTACAAATTAATATATTGGGCTTCAGTCTTGGGCTCAAAAGCTTGAGCTAGTAGTGGAATGAAACATGAATGCAATTGACTAGAAAATGATGAATGATTTACCTATGTCTAAGTTGATAAATATATATATGGCAACATGAATGGCTTGAAAATATTTAAATAATGATCCCAAAATAATTGGGCCTGAAAATATTAAACGGACCATGTTCATGGACTTGACTTGAGCTTGAAAAATTAAAATGAAAAGTACTTGACAATGCACGACATGTCCTTGTTCCTAATGAGACTTTCAGCTTAAACTTAAATCTATATAAAATATAACTTATTGACATTTAATTGGACTTAAAATAATTAATTGGGCTAACGTCACCTGAAACTGGGCCAACGGTCAATTCTTGAATTATATACATACTTCGCCCAAATTAATTAATTAAGCCTAATTAGATATCAATATACTTATATAATTATAATACTAAAATAGCGGGCGTTACAGATTGTGAGAGAAATTTGTCATTTATGGGTTATGTCAATTAAGTTGGGACAAACAAAAATGGAAAGTAGACCAATTAGGCCGGGACGGAGGGAGTACAATTTTGTATTCAAAATAGCACTATGATATACTCAGTACGTTCACAAATAAATGTCGTTTGGGACTTTCAAGTTGAATTTAAAAAAATATGGAATGGACAACAGCCCTAGAAAATCTATTCCTATAATCTTAACTTCAATTTTTCTATCCATAAGAGAAGGAAGATGATTCATTTATCAATTGAAAGATAATCTAATTTAGTTAATAATAATATTATTGGGATTTCCTTAGATTAAACTAAGGACAATATTGAAAGGATTAGGCAAAAACTGTTAGAATGACATTTTTTAAGGCAAAAACTTAGGTGCATAAGATGTACAACAGTGCTTATTGTACATTTGGATCCATTAATCCCTCTGTGACCCGTAACCCACGGCCCGCTCACGGGGCGCAATTTTTATTTATTTTTTTGTTGCTTTCAGAACGCATATTATATATAGATATAATGGCGTTAATTTTGCTGTGAAGTTGTCGTTAGCTTATCTGGTTTTGGACTAGGTCTCGGGTTCGATGCCATGTCCCATCATTTTTTCATATTTTTCTATTCATTTTTTATATAGTGCAGTAGCTATAACTCTTGAGGTGACATTGTATCAACAAAGTAAAAGATGTTCCAGTGGTGAGATATGGTATAGGTGTGTGGATACCTTGATTGCCTATTATTTTGCTTCTTCTTCTTTTTTCCCTCTTTTACAGTTTATTTATTTAGATAATTATATCTCGTAATATTTTATCAGTTGCAAGGTCTCAGGCTCGAGCCCCACTAATGCATATTATATTTTATTAATACTTTAATAAATATTAACCAGTAACTTTTTTAATTAATTCAATAATAAAAAATAAATTAATATTAGAGAAAATAAATTAATAATTAATTACAGTTTTAAAATTTTTTATTATTGATTTTTTTAATCTTTTTGTTTTTTAATTTTATTTATTATACTTATTTGTATCAATTTTATTATTACTTTAATTAATTTTTACTCCCTCCGTTACATATTAATTGACGTTATAGGATGAAAGAGAAGAGTTAAGGATTGAATATTTTAACAGATATACTCTCAGTTAAAGATTTGACCAAATCAAAATATCTCTGAAAAAATGAAAAGTAGAGATATTTTAGGATTGAGTCCAGGGAGAAAAATTTGTAGAATTGGTGAAAAATATATAAAACGTCAATTAATTGAAAACGGAAAGAACATCCTAAAACGTTAATTAATATGGAACGTATAGAGTATTATATATCATGTTGTCTGATAGTATACATTTATTAGTTACAGTATAATTTGTTTTATTGTATGCTACTCTGTATTTTTTTCTTACTTACAGTATACTTATTTTTCCCTTAGAGTATATATTAATTTGCCTAAAAGTATAAGTTCATTTGGTGTAAGCTTTTTACAATTTACAGTATAATTATATAATACTCTATAATTATTTTTCCAGGTTACAGTATATTTATTGTTTGCTTATAATATATATAATGTTGCCTAATAGCATAAATTTATTAGTTACACTTTTTTTTTTTTTTGTAAACTACAGTATATTCATTTTTCCAATTTACAGTATACTTATTGTTGTCTTACAGTATATATTCTCTTACTTAAACGTATAACTTCATTTAGTAATATATTATTTACAAATTACAGTACAACTATTTATTTTTTATATGTGACTCTATAATTATTTTTTCAGGTTACAGTATATTTACTGTTTGCTCATAGTATATATTATATTGCCTAATAGTATAAGTTTATTAGTTACATTATAATTTTTTTTATAGTGCCGTATATTTATTTTTTCAGCTTACAGTATGATTATCGTTCCCTTATTGTATATATAAGCTTGCTTAGCAATATAAGTTTATCTAGTAATACACTAATTTATAGTATATTTTTTTATTGTTACAATATGTTTTATGTTTGCTTATATTGTATATTATGTTGCCTAATAGTATAAGTTTGTTAGTTACAATATAATTTTTTTTGTATACTACTTCATATTTATTTTCTAGCTTACGATATAATTATTGTTCCATTAAAAAAATATATTATCTTGCTTAAATTTCTAATTTATATTTATTATTAATTAAAAACACTATTTAATAATTTTTATTATTAATTTTATAAATTACTATATAAAGAAAATAGTTAATAAAATATAAATATATAAAAATCGGTAAACTAAAAGAAAAATAAGCCAATAAAAACAATTAAATAAAATTGAATCAAACAATTATTATTCAATTTATTAATATTTATATACTAGTTATATTTTTTTAAATAAACTATTTATTTAATTAGTTATTAAATTAATTAACATTATTTCTAAAAAAATATTTTTATACTAATTACTATTATTAATTTGTATAAATTAATATATAAATAAGATGACTACTTTGTGCATTACAATTTTCATTTTTTACTTTTATAAATTGTTAGGAGGAAAAAAAGATAACAGAGAAATCAGCCCTGGTTTCAAACACGGGACTCCATGCTTCAGAGGTCTTTCCTGTTAAGGAATAGCCGCTGGACTAACGGCGTCATCGTTTATTCTTTAGTTCGTTCAGTTTATATATCTTAAAAGCCAGAAAATAAGAAAAAAAAATTAAAACGTGAAGACCCGCGAATTTTTTCTGGGTCTAATGGGGCGGACATGAAATTAACTATAAAGCAAAATTTAGCGAAAATTTGGCATCCCTTTTAAATAAGGGTGGTGTACAATAAGACTTATTGTACATCTTGTGCACCCAAGTCCTACTTCTTTTTTAAAAATAATTTTCTCAATAATGACATTTATTTGTAAACTAAGAGAGTAGTGAAATATGTATATTTAAAATATGCCGTTTAAAATCCAAAAGTTGAAATAAATTATTACAATGATTTATAATGATAATAGATTTCATCATTTTTTCTTCAAAAGAGAAGAAAAAGTTATCAATCCTTACTAATATCACTTCAATAGAATATTCGAGACAATCAACTAGCGCCTATATTATCTCCCTTTCTTTTTTCTTTGATAATGAATAACTAGCAATTTCAGTTAAGAGTTCTTAACCATTTGTTAATACTTATATTTTCACTAATTATGTTTCACAAAAAAATTATATCACTTATTATTTCAAAGCCGACACATTCTCAATAATTAAAAAGCAAAAGATTTACTATAATAATAAGAAAAAGAATTCTATAGAACTTCCGTTGTTTCCGCTAATTTACGCAAAATAAATAAGAAGCCCGAAAAACAAATTAAAGATATATATATAACTGATGGAGATTTATATAATACAAGGGAGGTCATTATCCTGTAAAAAAAAAAAAATAGAGGGTAAATGTTTAGTGGAAAATCAGTTTTTTTCTATTTATTTTTTATATTATTATAATTATAATTAAAATATATACATATATCTATATATTATTTGGTTAATGAATTAATATTAATAATATAAATGACTATTCTTTCAACTACCTACCCATGCGACTTGTTTAACATGTAACAAGTTAAACATAAATTGTTGATCTAGATTATATATAACACGTGTGTGTGTATTTTTTTTTTCAATTTTGTGGGGCACATGCCTTGAGAGTGGGGCTATTCGGCCGCCCTGTGCCGCCCATCAACAGGATCTGCCACCATCGCGGTTTGAGTTGGATTAATTTAAATATTACTTTCCGTATTACAGAAAATTATTACATTTCTGTGAAAAACATTTGTTACATCTATGTCCAACAATAATAATTTTTTCTTTTCATAAAATGTACTACTTTTTAGTAAAACATAATTCTATTTTATAAATTTTAAAACGTGTTTTTAAAACTTTATGTTATTGAGTTTTATGTTCACCATTTATAACCAATATTGATAAAACATTCATCATCTACTTTTAATTCATATATCTTTTTAAAGTAAAAGATATTAATCGCAAGGAGTTTCATAGATGTCAATTTTTTTTAAGATTGATCTGGTCTTTAAAGTCTATTTGTATCGGAACAATGAAAATTATTAATTTAACCTATTTTTAATTTTAGAAGAACACATGTATATAAAAATATATATATTTGTTAGTAGATGGTGAACAAAAAGGGGAAGAATACAGTGGCAAGGATTTGCATTAATAATCTCACATATTACTAAATCAGATACTCGATGGATAATTGTGTGTATTGCGGCCTTTTCTTTAAATATATAGTTATATATATGTGGTTTAAAAACTTAATTTTGTCGCACACCAACCACGACACCCATAAACGCTACTTTAGTTTATTAAAAAAACTAGTATGTTCATGTTAAATAATTTTGTTTTATATACAAAATATCATTTTGTTTGGTAGTAAGAAATTAGGGGTGAATAAATTTGACACAACCTGTTACCACAACACGAACTCGTGCGATAATTTTGAGTTCCGGCTGAGTTCTATCGAGCTCCGGTGTTATTGGGTCGATCTAGTAAGACATCATAAAATTTAGGTCGAGCCAACCAAATAATTAGGACATTCCATTACACAATTATTAAAAAATTCAGGCTACCAAAGGAGGAAAACAGGAGTGGATAAAGGAATACAAACTCCCTAAGATTAGTGATAGAGAAAGCTAGGAATGTATTTATAATAACCTACAAAAATGTTCAGATGTCTCTTCACTATTTCTTCACCGACGGCGTTTAACTACACAAAAGAATAAGGGAAATAATAAACAAAAGAGATTATTTAAACAGAAGCAAAAGAACAATTCAAAAGTTGTCATGCAAGTCTGAAATTCATAAAAATCGGAAAATAAGAAGGCTATATAAACCAAACATTAGGTGTGAAATATAGCTAAGATGTGAAAAATAAGATCAGTGAAAATAATTCTTAGCCCAACAAACAGGCTATCATTTTAAAAGAATGATTGATAAAACATGCCGATTCTATTCGTAGAAACTCAAACTTAATGTTTTGAATTTTGTGATTAGTCTACAAAATTTCACTATATTTAAAAGTCAAAAGGCATCACAAGAGGATCGTAAAGAGGACAAAAAAATATGCAACTAAAAAATATATATAAAAATTTGAACAATAACAGCTTCTGAATTCCAAGATCTTGATAAGACAATAAAATTAATACAAAAGAGAGTATAGTTTGTAAAATAGAGAAAAAAAATTAGCCGAGTGGATTTCGGAAGTAACTTACAGTATGGGATGAAGAAGAGGGTATGGTGGAGATCTTGCGTGAATTTGTATCTCCCCAAGCGGGTAAGCAAGAAAAAGACAACATGTCAACACATTAATTCTAATAAAAAAATTCAGGTTACCAAAAGAATTTGCAGAAAATTCTTCTCTCTTTTCATTTCCAATCTTCTTCTATGACAAAATCAAGAATTTGTTGCACTCTCGCTTAAACATCCCTCTCAATTCCCTGCAAATCAAACATAGCCAAACCCGGAAAGAAATCAGAAACATTGGGCTTCCCCAATAAATCGGCACCTTATCCCGAAGCTCCATCTCCCCGCCCCACAACATTGGCATTATCACATTCATCTCTATCTCAAAACCCACTCGTAGCTTACGCATGTCGCGCCGCTGGGCGTCTAGAAGATGTCGTCGCCCTCATTGGCTGCCAAAGCTGCAATAGTAACATAGCGGTTTGTGAAAATGGAGACACGATCGCAAACCACCTCTTTTACCATTGAAGTTTTTATAAGTGAAGGGGAGCTGATCCCCACACAGAGTTTGCTGATAAACGGCTTCATGTTCGTCTGCGACCTTCCCTATGACCGCACATTCTTCTACCACCCCACCAACTGCTACTTGGACGGTCATCGACTTCGTGACACAGTCTCTGTCGCTCTCCTTCCTGCCGCCGTACCTCGATCGGACGGCTGGAATTCATGGGCACAATAACCTGTTATTCACTTCTTTGATGGAACTGGTCGGTCCAATGTACATCACTCTATCCCCTGTAAAATTAGAAACCTAATAAGAACCTTTTACGGTTGCATATTTCTGCACATTTTGTAGTAATATCTTACTTTTGGCATTACCTTCCTTAAGCGAACGTATTGTATCTTCTTTATCATCACCGTCAACTCCAGTTTCCTAGTCGCTTGAATAGTTTTCCTCATCGTCATCTTTGCAACATGATTATCATCTGATTCCGAGCTTCCCTCGTCCGATTCGCTTTCAGAGATGAAGTCCTGAAAACTCTATAGTTGGTGAGTATATATGTAGCTACAATATCTAATACAAATTTTATCTATATCATTCTCTTCCAGGCTTACGTATGGAGGAAACCTGGTGGCATCAAGCTTCAAGTAATGGAGCCTGGAATTCACTGGCATGTGCACTCACGACTCACAAAGATTAATGAGAGAAATAAGTTATGAAATACAAATTAATACCCATATTTATGGACTTAGTTATTAACATAATTTTTTTTCCTATTGAATTCCCTACATTAAAGGACAAAATCTGAATTTTAAATTTGAATCCGCAAAAAAAAGGTTAATATTTAATTGTATTCTCATAATCCCTATTTGTGTGCTAACAAATATATTCATATATTTTTTTTTTTTAAATTGACTTGTTTAATGGTATAGATGAATGTAGACACATTGTAGTTGTTATATTATCAATTGATATTTTTCAGTTTTCAAAACAGAAAATATCTCAACAAATTCATTTGGGAATGAAATTGATTATGTTTCCATTGTAATCTATGAAAGAATAACTGTTTACCTAATTGAAGAGATTTTTCCGGATAACCATATTGCGTTTCCATAAATTATGGGATTTCGTTGTTTCTCCCATTTTTTCTTTCCGAAAATGGTATGTACAAATGAGCGGGAAAATACATTCTTTCTAATAATAGTATAAATCCATTTTGTTTATATATATATATATATAGATATAGATATAGATGACATAACTCAATTTACAAAATGAAATTATCCATTAATACAATATATATTGTTACTTTATTCATGTTCATATAACTGAGAAATTCAAATGAATAATTGTTTCATATTTGAACAAAGAAGAATAAGTCTTTTATCTATAATCTTAGGAATAACAACTAATGAAATAATAATAATAATAATAACAATATAAATAATAAGTATTTTTTCAAACATTGCTTTAAGCTTTACTTTTTATTTTCCGCAAGCTTTTTTTTATGTAAAAATAATAAGAATTTTTTAGTTATAAATAATTTATCCCCATTTAGAAGTACATATATTTGTATATTTGATAATAGTAAAAGTTATATATGAGCACAACTACATTGAAATGAAGGAATTAACCCACTAACCATTAGTGAATATAATGATAATTTATATAATTACATCTTATTCTATAAATTACCTACTTCAACTCTGATTTAACAATGAGCGATGGCAACGACAAAAAATATGAAAAACATAGGGACATTTGATGAGGTTGACTAGATATATATTTTGGTTATTCTTTCACATAATTTATATGTAATTCTTAAACATTAAACACTAAGTAGTGAAAAAGGAGAATATAACATCTACCCACTGAGTATGGTATCCACTTAATAACATAAATTAAAAAAAAAATCAACATTAATTACTACTCCCTTCCTCCCGACCTAACTGGTCAACTTGCCATATTTGTTTGTTTCAATTTAATTGTCCTAATTCATAAATGACAAATTCTCTCACAATCTCCACCCTCAAAATCTTCACTTTTAAAAAAGTAAAAGATTTCACAAAATTTACTTTTCCTTAGTCTCCGTATTCGATTAAGGTTGGCAAATTAAATCGAGAAAGAGGAAGTATTTATCAATACTGATGAAAACATTTACATTTACTGCATATGGGACTCACCCAAGTGACAAGTCGCACCAGTTTAAAAAATTCAATAATTTCTTTTGTTATGTTTTTTTGTTTGATATCTTACGCTAGAATGTTTCCAGACGTAAATTTCACGGTATCAGCCCCAACCACCCTGCATAATATTGTGTTTCACGATGTGTCCTTGAGGGATATTATTCATCCAAAAAAAAATCAGATCTTCTAAAAATACCCATAAATTCAACTTTAATCATTATCTTAAGTATTTAGTAATTTATCTAATTAATTAAATTTAGTTCGAAAGACATATTGATTAATATATTTTTAAATAAGATTTCATAGTTAAAATTAACTAACAATTTATTATAAACTAAAGGGTTTATTATCAAAAGCAACTTGATTTATACCCCTTTTTACCACTTGCAACCTATTTTAAAATTCGTCGCCGATTGCAACCTGACTTACTCGCGTTTTATCAATTACAACTTATTTTATATATTCCGGCCAAAATTCAGAGCGTGTGCCACACACGCGTAATTTTGAGTAAGTGGTAAAACAGGTATACCTCAGGTTACTTTTGGTAATAAACCATTTTATTTTTTATTTTTTATTTTCTTCCCTCCACCATTTTCTCTCCCCTCCTCCTTTTTTTCCCTCCCTAGAGATGTACACAAATAGAGTTGAATCGAATATATTAGAGTTTGAGTTTAATTAATTGATTATCAAGTCGAAGTCGAGCTTAATTTATCAAATATATGGATGGCTCGCGAGCCTCTCGTGAGTCTAATCGAGCCCAAAGGAATTCAATAAATATAAATTACAAATATGTTGCTAATTATATAATAAAAATAAGCTATAAATTCTTAAAATTATAATATACCTACTAAGATTAATTAATTACATATATACAAATGCATGATTTTAATTATATAATTCTATATTTTTTTATAAGTATAACTATAAAATTAGAAATTAATTATAAGTACATTAGCTTAATATTTACGAACTAGGCCGAGCCAACACATGAAATTGCTCTCGAGCTAACGAACCGAATATCATTAATCTTGAGTTTGGTTCCTTTATTTTAACGAGCCACAATAGACTAGCCCGATCGAGCTTTTCACGAACCGAGATCCGAATAGTTTACGAGCGAATTGGTTCATGCACATCCTTATCCCTCCTTTCTCACTCTGATATAATTCTCCCTCATTCAAACACCAATTCGTCTCCTTTCTCCACTAATCTCCGTAAGTTTCTTCAACACGAATCTTCTTCTTCGTGGTTGACGTTCCGGCACCCCTGCCGCCGGCATGAAGCCTATACCGAAGATTCATTCTGCCACGAATGATTCGCCAGCGTGATTTGTCTTCTGTCTTGAGGAGAATGTTGTTGGAAACTGACGATGCTGATTCAGAGGATGTGACTGTTGGTGCTTTCGAGTCCCGCTTATCCCCATGATTGCTTGGTGTGGGATGCAGGAGGTCTTCGATTTCTTTGTTTATTGTGCATGCAGTCACGAGGCAATGAGCATACCTTAGTACGCTGGTCTTCTGACGAGGGATATTCATCGTTTGATGTTATCTGATTGTTTTTAAGCATTTGTCTACTAGTGTCAATTTGTTTGCTCGTAGGCTTGCTCATTTTTCTTTTTTTTTTTTTTCTCAGCAGATCCTTTTTTTGTGTAGGTCCTTATTTTCCTTATTGCACTAAGATTTTGTACTGGACGATTTACAGGATGAATGAGATTCTCAGTTTAAAGAAAAAAACCTATCATAATTTTTTAATCAAAATGTAATGAAATAGATCATAGTTAATGAATATAAAAAATATATATTCTTGAATTGTATATATGATATTTTATATTATTTCTGAAATCTTAATATTCGATTTATGTACCTCCAAAAATTCTAGTTGAAAAACGACTTTAATAACTTCCCATGTATTTTTTTAAGGGTTTATTACCAAAAGCAACCCGAGGTATACCCGTTTTTACCACTTGCAACATATTTTTAAATTCGTAGCCGATTGCAACCTGAACTACTCGCGTTTTACCGATTACAACCTATTTTATAAATTCCGACCAAAATCAAGAGCGCGCCACACACGCACAATTTTGAGCAAGTGGTAAAAACGGGTATACTTCAGGTTGCTTTTGGTAATAAACTCTTTTCTTTTTTTCTTTTCTTCCCTCCATCATTTTCAACAGGAGAATTTGATGAAATGACTGAGTATAGATACAAATACATACAAATTAGAACAACTCCTACCTAGATCTTCGTCTGAGAAATAAATTGAAGAAAATTGAACTGTCCTCAACAGGAGAATTTGAAGAAATGAATGAGTATAGATACATAAACATACAAATTGAAACAACTCCAAGCTAGATTTTCTACTGAGAAATAAACCGAAGAGAATTGAACTCTTATCCAACAGTAGCATAGAATCTTCCAGTAACTTTATCAGTGATAACCACAACTTCCAAAATTTCACCGAACTGTTCAAAGTACTTCTTCTGGAGATTAGTGGAGAGAGGAGACGAACTGGTGTTAGGATGAGGGAGAATTAGGTCAGAGAGAGAAGGGAGGGATAGGGATGTATACGAACCAATTCGCTCGTAAACTATTCGGATCTCGGTTAGTGAAAAGTTCGATCGGGCTAGTCTAATGTGGCTCGTTAAAATAAACGAACCAAACTCAAAATTAATGATATTCGATTCGTTAGCTCGCGAACAATTTTATTTGTTGGCTCGAGAGCTAGTTCGTAAATATTAAGCTAATGTACTTATAATTAATTTCTAATTTTATAGTTTTATTTATAAAAAATATAGAATTATATAATTAAAATCATGCATTTGTATATATGTAATTAATTAATCTTAGTAGGTATATTATAATTTTAAGAATTTATAGCTTATTTTTAATTATATAATGATTAGTAACATATTTGTAATTTATATTTATTGAATTCATTTGGGCTCAATTAGACTCGCTAGAGGCTCGAGTAAGTTCACGAGCCGTCCATATATTTGATAAATTAAGCTCGAGTTCGGCTCGATAATTAATGAACTAAACTCAAACTCTTAGATATTCGATTCAGCTTTGTTTGTGTACATCCCGAGGGGGGGGAGGGGAAGGAGGATGAGAGAGAAAATGATGGAGGGAAGAAAAGAAAAAATAAAAAAGAAAATGATTTATTACCAAAAGCAACCCGAGGTATACCCGTTTTTACCACTTGCTCAAAATTACGCGCATGTTGCACACGCTCTTAATTTTGGCCGGAATTTATAAAATAGGTTGTAATCGGTAAAATGCGAGTAAGTCAGGTTGCAATCGGCGACGACTTTTAAAATGGATTGCAAGTGGTAAAAACGGGTATACATCAGGTTGCTTTTGGTAATAAACCCTTTTTTTAATGCAAACAAGCCATATTGCATTAGCTAGAATTAGTCAGCACCGAGTGACTGAGGCCCGATGGAGGTGAAGTCCATCTACAAAGATCAAAATCACACGCTTTCGCATACGGAGCAATATTATGGGCCACGAAATTTACCCCCTCTACCTACCCAAATAAAATACGGGAGCCAAATTAAGCAAGCATGGCTCGAACATCAGATGCCCTTTAGTATATTCTTTTCAAATATATCACTAGAAATCCTTTTAGTCAAGACTATTTGACCTTGCCAATTAGCAAGTGGACCGATTTAAGGAAACATAGCGAAAGTGTTGATGATGGTCAAGGTTAAGCTGGACCTTAGGTTCCTGGCTTGATAGATAATATTATATTTTGTGAAACCATATTTTAATATTTTGTCATCATATATATGTGTTTCCATATTTAATAATTATAAGGTAAAGTTTAAGATAGTTCAATAATATATTATACTACTTTAGTATTACAGTTAAATGTAATGGTGTATACAATACAATACGGTTACAATTTGCAAATTCATTTGTATATATCAAAGTTCAATAACTAATTATCCATATAATTTTTTATTTATATTTTCAATTGAATTCTAAATTTGCAATTAAGATTATTAATATGAGTAGTTGATTGTTGAATTAATTATCTAATGAACATAATTTTTCATTAAATTTATTTTCTTTCTTATACAAATTAATAATTATCTATTTTTAGTTACAGACTAGATTATATGTGAAATTTATTCACATTTAATGCATACATCATTGTACATATTGGGAGTCTCCATGAATTAATGATATGACTATAATCAATAAAGACATTTATTTTAACATTAATTAAGAATGGTAAAAACATTATTTCTTATTTACTTGAAACTATAGTATAGGGTACCCACTGGGTAAACAAAGTTTTTTCCAGTAAAAAGGGAAAACGTTATGGGGCACGTGCTCCCGGACTCCTGACCGGGTAACGTAGGTCCGTCTATGACTCCACGTCTTTTTATATAAAATCAGTTTTTTTTTTTTTTTTTGGTATTATATTTAGTACAAGATGTCAAGAACCTTACGATTTGATGGCATTACATTTAACTTATAGCCAAGAGATCAAAAGTTCTAGACCCATTTACCCATCCCAATTCTCTAACGTTCTAAAAAAAAAATTAGCACATGCAATGGCTGAAAATTCTTTGGGAGGCCTAGTCACCCCCTTGTTGTCACCTACAAATACATATGAGATCACATAATTCAAATAATTTTTCATAAATCATCTCAACTTTATCAATACATGCCACATACACAAAATGATATCATGATAACATTATAATTTTTTTTTGGCACATATTAATATAAGTGTAATAGAATATGAAAAATCATTTGGTATTGATGATCCCCATTTGCTAAACCCAAGGATGACATTTTCATGATGATAAATAATAATTAAAATATTTTAACTAAATTATGTAAATTGAAAGTAATTAACCTGGTTGGCCTTTTGGATACTATTATTAAAATATATTATTTTGACGAAATTATAGAAGTGAAATGTAATTAATCAGGTTGGCTCTGCAGACACTATCGTCAAAACATTTGAAACTTCTAATTTAATTAGACAAAAATTAGAATTCTATTATTATAAGCAAAAAAAAAAAAAAAAAAAAAAGCGAAATAAGATAATACTTTATCATAAAATCATATGGCGTTTTGATGACTAATATTTCGGTAAGATATCGGACTTTTCATTTTTGAAAGAAGTGGAAATAATTTTGGATGGAAACTATATATATTATAAGTAAAAGGGGTTTCGCCTTTTGCGCACTTGCCTAAAATATCATCGATACTGTGCACATCAAGAAAAAAGAAAACATGGAATACATAAAGTCACCTCAATAAAAATCAATTTGGATTGCCTGTCGCAAGTAGTAATTTTTATTTATATACTTGAATAATAGTAGGACGACTTCAATTCAATAAAAGGCATCCTTGCATCACTATATGCTAGGATTGCAAACACATTGAGTCGTGATGTAGGTGTTTGTATTTGGTTTATTTACTTTTTATTAAACTTGAATCAATGCGAACATCTTTTGAATTAATTGATTACTAGCGTTTGACCATGTTTTTGTGTACGTGAACAACTAATAAATTTGTTCACAAATCAAATAAACACATATTTGTTGGATATTATTGTTGGAAGTTACTTTTTTATTAATTATAAATTTATATGATAGATATACCTTAATTATTATTATACATAAGTATAGATTTATATATGTTATCATATAATATCTTAAGTACATTGGCCATTGAGTTAAATATGAATGTGGGCACTCGACCCTACTTTATTTGGTTGCGGACTTATTTGAGACAAGGAAAGACGCACCTGTCGAAATTTAATTCTTAAAGACGAGTCAATTCGACGGGGCGATGAATCTTTTATATTATATTCAAATTGAAAAATTGCGTCTCTTCTCTTAACAAATCACATCTGCTCAAAGAGACTCGTAAACCTCTATAAATTAGAGAATACAAATTCGCTAAAAGAACTTCTGAAATATTCTGTGAAATACCGCATAAAAGAATTCTAAAATACACAGTCTAAGAAAGTTTAAAAGAATCCCAAATTACAAGTTCCAAACTTCTTAAATTCTAGAGTGCAGAATTTGAAGAAGAATACACAGTTAAATCCTGGAACAAGATACCGAAGTCTTCAACACATCAGAGAAGAGGTGAAATATTCTATTTTAGTACATTACTAAAAGCAAGTCTCTGTCAATTTATTTTCATTAAATTATTTGTGCTATATGCTATAATTGTTATAACATAAATTTATTGATTTTTGGAAGAAATGACTCCATGTTCAAATCCAGAAATTGATGTCTCCAAGGATGAGAAGCCGGAGAAATTCAAAGGACTTGACTTCAAAAGATGGCAACATAACATGTTGTTTTATTTGACAACATTAAAATTGACACATCTTGTTAATGAAGAATGTCCAAAGCCAGTCAATCCAACTGAGAAAGAAGCCATTTTAACTTTAAAGCATGGAAACAGTTTCACCTTAGTAAGCTTGATAATACGTTGTATGATATTTATGTAATGTATGGTACTTCTAAAGAACTTTGGGAGTCACTTGAGAAAAAAAAATTGAAACTGAAGATGCATGTGCAAAGAAATTTGTTATTGGAATTTCTCAAATACGTTATGGTTGATTACAAGCCTGTCACAAAACAAGTCGAAGAACTCAGGTGTTGATCCATGAATTGTATTACGGAGGCTGTGCTAAAAATGAACATTTTCAAGTAGGAACAAACATTGAAAAGTTGTCTCATTCTTGGAATGAATTCAAAATTTATCTCAAGAATAAGCGAAGATTAATGATTATGGAGGATCTTATCCTCAAATTGCAAGTTGAAGAAGACCACAGAAAAGGAGACAAAAATGATGAACAAATCATGAGGCCAAGACTAATTAACATGATTGAAGGCAAACCAAAATTCCAAAAGTTCAAAGGCTTCAAAGAAATGTGTCAATTAACATGCACCAAAGGGCAAAGATTTCAAGAAGATTAAAGGATCTTGTTGGGTGTGAGGTAAGACTGAACATAAAATAATGGAATGTTGGCACACAAACAATAACACCAAGCCTGTGCAAAATATTGAAGCCAATTTATGGAAAGCAATGATGAAATTGACTTGGTTTGCTGATTGTTTGTTCAAACTCAATGTAATACTTACAAATAATAAACTATAGTTTCTGCTTATATTGAGGATTTTCATTATGATCTTTGTGATTTTAAATAAACTCCTACACATGGTGGAAATAAATAGTTCATCATATTTGATGATGATTGTAGTATATATTATTATATTTAATTAAAGATGAAGCTTTTGAAATGTTTAAGACTTAGAAAACAGAAGTGGAAAAACAACCATTGGATATGTTTTTACATTAGGTGGAGTTGTCGTATGAAAGTCCTCCAAATATACGTGTATAACATGTTTAATTATGGAATCAAAATTCGTAGTATTAGATAAGGCCGTTGAAGAAGCAAAATGGTTAAAAAAGATTTAAGAGGACATTCCAGTCTGGCCTAAGCCTATGACAATCATAAATTGTGATAGTATGCTGACACAAGTTAGAGCAAAGAATAGCAAGTCGAGACATATCACGCACAAACATAATACAATAAGCTAATGGCTCTCAAATGAAGTTATTTCTATGTAATGTGTAAAGTCAAAGGAAAATACTGCAAATTCTTTGACAAAAGGCCTAATAAGAGAATAAACTAAAATATTATCGAGGCGAATGAATTTAAAGGCAATCAATGAGTATAACATGGCGGAAACTCATTGGAGATCTCATGATCTAGGTTCAATAGGCAAACTGATTAGGTGATACTCAAATAGTAAAACACACATCTAGCTCATTCATATGATAATTGTGCGCTGGTAAAAGTGGTTAAGGTTATGCATCAAGCATTTAATGACAACTATAGGAGTCTGTGGAACTCAAATAGTGTCACTTACATGGTAGTAAATGTGGGGTTACATTTATGAGAATGAAATGGCTAAGGTCTCTAAAGCTTTCATGAGATTGAGATACGTTCAGGACCAAAATGAACACAATGGCAAACTTGAATATGTAGATATATTATGTGTGAAATTTATTGTCTTGATTAGAACAAATAGTGAACAGTTCTAAATCATCTATATCCACTGCTTCACCAAGTAATTCCGATAAATTTTCACTGGAAAGTTAAAATTTTAGACACTTCACCTGATGCATAATATATCGATGTTTCTTTCAGAAGAAAATTGTTATGAAGATTGAGAGTATAAAAATATAAGTTCAAATGTGGGGTATTGTTGGATATTAATGTTTGAAGTTAATTTTTTATTTGTTATAAATTTATATAATAGATATACCTTTTGTTGTTGTTGTTGTTGTTGTTGTTGTTGTTGTTGTTGTTGTTGTTGTTGTTGTTGTTGTTGTTATTATATATTTATATATATTATTATATAATTTCTTAAGTAAACTAGCATTAAGTTAATATGAATATGGGCCCTCGGCCCCAGTTTATTTGGCGGCAGGCTTATTTGAGAGAAGGAAAGACGCGTCCGTCGAGATTTAATTCATAAAGACACGTCAATTCGTTGGGAGATGAATCTTTTCTATTATATACAAATTGAAAAAATTGCATCCCTTCTCTTAAGATTAATCATGTCTGTTCAAAGAGACTCGTAAACCTCTATAAATTTGAGAATATAGATTGACTAAAAGAACTTCTGAAATATTCTGTGTAATACAGTATAAGAGAGTTCTAATTCACAGTTCAAGAAAGTTTGAGAGAAATACAAAAATACAATTTTTAGACTTCTTAAATTCTAGAGTGTAGAATTTGAAGAAAAATGCACAGTTGAATCCTGGGAACATAACACCCGAAGTCTTCAGCATATCAGAGAAGGGTGAAATATTCTGTTTTAGGACATTGCTAAAAGTAAGTCTATGTGTTAGTTTATTTTCATTAAATTATTTCTGCTATATTGGTACGAGTCGTTGGACCGTACCAAATTCAATGTGTACAAAGAATACACTATACCTTATCCTACTACTCTAACTAGTAGAGTGGCAAGTAAGGGTCGATCCCACGAGGAACGACCGAATAGTTTTGATCCCGATGTCAAGTAAATTATGATTAATTATACAAGAAGTAAATTCTTAAGAAAGCAGTAAAGAGGGGGGATTGATTAAGGACTAACAATCTACTAGTAGCAAATAGAAGTAACTAAACGGAATTAAAAGCCTTTAACGTTCAAATTCAAAGGAACAAATAATCAAAGACAATAGAAGAGATCTTTTTCGGTTTTGATTTTTAAGTAATAAACGAATCCACCCTTGATCATGCTTCCCCTTGGTCTTAGACGATTGATGCAACTATGTTAATGACCGATTAACTTGTGATTCAAGCCCTTATCTCAAGACTATTAACAAGCTCTAATAGCCTTGTTGTCCCTTAATCTTAGTTAATCAAAATAAGCTCTTCGACTAACCCTATTCAATTTAACCGAATCCTCGAACAAGCTCTCTTAGATCCAATAACCAAATGCATTAAACACTAGGACAACGAGATAAATTCAATATAAAACTCGCAAGCTCGGTTTTAGTGGTTGAACTTTGTGTTATCACCAATAAATAAATCTATTGTTTGCTACACGGGAATCGGAAATCCTACAATTACGGATAGTAATTTCCTATTCTAGCAACACATTCACAAATCCTTTAAAGGGTGATCAATCCAATAATCAATTCATAAATGTGAGTCAATAAGAGCAAATAACACAAAACACTTGAATACACAATAATGTCGGTAACATTAACCGCAATAATCACATCAATGTCTCGACTCAAGATTCCACAATGATCAAGGATGAACTAAAGGGTGTTAGCCACCCATATTAACTAATACAATAAGGAAATAAGTGGAAAAATAAAGAAACATGATACTGATATGGATGAATCCAAAGATGTCAATTGGAGAAGACGATCCTTCAATCTCTTGTCCAATCTTCCTTCCTTGGTGGCTTTGGTGGCTGAATAGTGCTTTCCAAGTATCAAGAAGGTATCAAAAGTTAGGTTAAATTCGAATGGGATGATATATATATATAAGGAGAGAAAGTGCTAGTAAAAAATAGGCAAAAACGTATTCAGGATTTCAAAACAGGGTAGTGAATCTCGGCCGAGACGGAAGTGTGTCTCGGCCGAGACGTGGAAAAGGGTTTTCAAGAATTGTGGGCCGAAAGGTGATCTCGACCGAGATTTAACTTCATCTCGCCCAAGACGTAAAAAAGGGAAAATGGGGTTGGCTAGGGCTTGACTCATCTCGGCCGAGATTGTATTGCATCTCAGTCGAGATCTTGGTCCTTTGAAAAGCCTTGAAATTCTCTGGCAACATATCTCGGCCGAGATGTGTTGTGTGTCTCGGCCGAGATCTTCAGTCTGTTCAATTCTTCATGAATGCCCTGGAGACTCATCTCAGCCGAGACTTTCATCCTGTCTCGGCCGAGATCTTCAACTGCCCCTTTCTTTTGTTGCCTCGATCAATCCTTCGACTCCGCGGTCTTTTGATGTTCTTTTTCGACCCTTTTTTCACCTGTCTTAATACAAAAACAGCACAAACGCATTATTTTGCTCATTAGAGTATAAAAGCACTAGATACACGTAATTATGCACATTATTGACACTAAAATGACAGTAAAAGTGCCCTAAAGTGCGTGCACGGAACACGTGTACTATATATGCTATAATTGTTCCAACAATATTTTCCTAAATAACGATGCAAATAAATGAATTTAACCAAGTGTTCATTATAACGACATGTTATATAAGAATATTAGATTATATGCAGTATGAATATTTCCTGTTGTTGCTTTTACGATTGCTACTACTATTATTATTAACTAGGTTTAAAGGAGTTTGTTCGCTAGCTATTGATGAACGAGTTAATCAATGTTCACGCTTTGTTCGTTTACAAAATGAGCTCAAAAATTATTCATTAAATAAGCGAGTCTGTCTACCAATGAAAGTTGTATCTAATTTACAACCCTAATACGTGCACGTCCGAATAAGGATTTGCCTATGGAAATTATGTTTGTTTAAGAAGAGAAGTAGGATGTGCCACCTTCAAACATGCAATTTTTCTAATTATCCGTGCATGCTATACCGAATGTGTCTGCCATCACATATCATAGTCGAAACATACCCTTACTGTTTATAAAATATACTCTATCAATTTCAAAATAAGAGTCTTGTTTGAAAATGTACAACTTTTTTTAATTTTTAGTTAATTTGATGAAGGTAAACTCTTCAAATTAATACACACTCACTCGACTTATTTTAATTTTTTAGTTGTATTATTTAATCATATTTAACTAACATTTTGAATTAAAAAAATAATCATTTACTTGAACTAGTAAAATGAGACATTACTTTTTTAAACATGACTCTTTTTTTAGGATAAATGGAGTATACCTTTGTTTATAGGGCGACAGTACAAGCACCCCAATCGGAACATATCCTTATAAGATGTTTGGATTGGAATGAACATATCCTGATAGATACGTGCTGAAGCGAGATAATTTTCGTTATAGGATGTAGTTGGGGATGCACCCGTCTCTCCTAAAACACTAATTTTCCCTTACAAATATGAGCAATGTTCTTAGTCATTATTTATCAACTCATAAATGCATATATTGAAAATTAAGGGTAAATAGTTTTTTAGTTCATTACATTTTACAACATTTTAATTTAAGGATATTATTTTTGGTCATTTTGATTTTGGTCCTTTTTTAACTTTTGAAATTTCTTTAACTTTCAAAATTCAACAAATGATCATGTCACCACCTACGGTGAAACTTAATGAACAAAAAAACTATTTACCAAACTTATTAACCGCAACTACTATTTAATCATTACCACAAATTCTTATAACTTTTTAATCATGTCTTATTACTCTTTTTCATTTTACATCTACATTACACATTAATTTTATCTCAATATAAATATCACTTTTAACTAATTATTTACAACTTCTTAATCATGGCTTACATCCAACACAAACATTATTTATTGTTTATAAAATATGTGTCCCTATTTTTAGCTCGACACTAGTTTATAAAAGTTGAGTAATTCCTTTATACACCAATTGCACGGATCTAGATTCATGCAATATGTGTCATGAGCATATTTTTATGAAATTGTATTAGCATTTAGGCCAAAAAGTATCACTTGTTCTGAAAAAATTCATTAATTCGGTTCATGAATGGTTTTCCATGAAAATGTATTGGCGTTTATGTGAAAGGTATTACTTGTTCTAGAAAATGTACCATGTTGAAAAAGTATTAGTGTTTATGCTGCAATACGTTATTTGTTTTGAAGAAATATAACATACTAATGTATGAATATCTCTAGCATCATTGTTAAAAATGCATCTGAACTAAATAATTAATTTTTATTTGTAGCACAAACGCACTAATAATGAATCCACATAATCAACTAACCAACAATTATTTATCTTTAGTTTAATAGTTTATTTTAATATGTACAATATGGTGTCAAACTAAAGATCGACAACTAATTTAATTTATTATACATGAAAATTACATTATAAATGAAAAATGACATTTTATTTAAAAATTAGATTATTTTTTTGGAACTAGAAATAAAATGCTGCCAATTTTAACCTGACGACAAAGCACAACTGCCAACTTTTTCCCAATCTATTATGTATTTTTCTAGCACATATGTAATGCACATCAAGTTTATTGGCGCATGTTTTAGATGACTCGTATACCTTTTTCTCTCAATATTCTCATTAATAGGATAATTCATGAGCGAGAAATTTCTTCCAGTTTCTATTTTGATTCCTTCATTACATAATATGATTTTTTATTTGATATTTCTTTTCTTCTTACGAGAATGTTCGAAATATATTTTTTGGATTAAAAAACTAAAATTTCTCGGGATTTTTCTATTTATGGAGGATTCTTTTTCTTTTTCTTTTTTTTTGTATAGAAAATATATATATACATATATATGTAACAACAAATTTTGTATTTCAAATTAATAAACACAAAATACTTGTACAAATTAATTCCAACTGGATTAAATGAAGAACTTTGTAGGTTATAATCTCTATTCTTCAATCCTTGATTCTTCTCTTCGAATATCTTCTTTGAATTTGATAATTTGGAGTGAAATCTTCTTCTTGATCTCCTCCGCCGCTTGAGTTGTTCTTCAATAATGTTGTCCGAAGGCCGAACGACTTGATTCCGGATCAAACGCTACTTCTTGATGATTTTGACGTAGAACGTCTTCGAATCTTGAAGAATGTCTTCGAATCTTCAAGAACGTCTTCAAATCTTCAAGTGTTTTAAGTCTTCTGGATTTCTTGGAGTCCTTCCAACTTCTTGAAGCTCTCAACTTGTATCTTCATTTCTTGACTTGTGTTGTTGTGATTTTGGCGGAGAATGAGGCCCTATTTATTGTTGTAGAATGGGAAAACCCTAATGGGCTTGAGTCTGAATAGAACGATATGATTGGTCCTTCACAATATCATTATCCATAAGATAATTATTAAATTAATTGTATTTAATTTAATAATTACTGCAACAACTTGATACATGAAGCATTCTGATTGAGCAATAAAATATATAGTAAATCACCAATTAAATTGATCATTTAACTTAGGAATTTTATTTAATTAATTCCAAACGTTAAAATAATCAATATAAAATTGATTTTCAACTCATATTTTACTACGTGACGCATTTTAATTTGATACGAAATTTGTGTATCAACAATATATATATATATATATATATATATATATATATATATATATATATATATATATATAGATAAGTTACTATTCTTTGCATTCTTTGGTCTGTTGTGTTAGTATTCAAAATAACTATAAATATTGAAAAAAAGGATTATAGTGTCAATTTTCTAAGAATTGTTGTTGTTGTTGTTGTTGTTGTTGTTTTTTTTAAAAGATATATATGAATAGATATGTTAATAGGTAGGTAGGATACATGTAAGCCTTCTTCATTCCCTACCCATATATAAAATGTCCTACCCATACCCTTTCCTATTACCCTATTTTTGCATTGGGTATGATACATGCAAAATTTGGTAGGTACTCGCGGATAAACGGGTTACCCTGTGAAATAGTAATTAAGGAAAAAATTGATATCTTAAAACCAAATTGGAAAGTAAGATTTTTTTTCTTTTACATGTGATTTTCGCACCTAATTCTTAATCTCATTACCTTACGTAATAACTACCAAATGAAAATGTTAAACATATATATATATATATATATATATATATGTGTGTGTGTGTGTGTGTGTGTGTGTTTGTATGTGTGTGTGTGTATGTGTATGTGTGTGTATGTGTATCGGATAGGCGGGTAGAGTAGACAAGTCGGATACACAGGTATGATGCTAATTGATGAACGTGAAAATTAACTTTTTTCTTACTTTTTTCACGTCTATATTTTGTTAAAAATTATGTGTAATTATTGTGTTCATGTGTGAATATGTGTCTTTGGTAATTTCGGATTAATTTTCCTTTTTAATATGATTTGATGCGCTTTTGAGTGTGTTTGAGTCGTATTTTGAAGGTTAGAAAACTCGGAAGAATTTAGAAGATCGTTCGTATCCATTTGTATCTTGAGGCCCAAATGGACCCATACTGGGTTAGGGTTAGGCCCGAACTGAAGATCATGAAGACATGAGAAAAGTTCCTGAAGAAATCGGGTCGAGAAGATGGATAGAAAAAACCTCAAGTTGGAGAAGGAAAGAGTACGAGGATGATCTCGCATACTCCTTGTTCTAGCCTGCAAATCAAGGTCCAAAAAGATCAAAATCAGACCCAATAAGAGCCCAAATCCAAGTTCGTTGAGTCGCGAACAAAAGTCGTGAGGGATCGGGTCGAGAAGACAAGAGGAAAGACTCCAAAACAGCGACGAGAGACGAACGCATGAAGAGAGGCTGGATTATACCAATCGCCGCTGTACCTACTGGACCGGCAGTGGTTCCAACAATTGGTCCAGAATCGCCCCCAGTTACAGCCGCCACATCTGCCGGTCCGACAGACTGCGAACTACGCACACCTAGTTTTCAGCATGCTGTCTTTGTATTTCGATTATAACTTCCTCATTCAAGCTCCAATTCGAGTGATTTAAGTCGCCACGTGTAGTTAAAACGAAGATCTACAACTATGTAGTTTAAATCAAAGGCTGATTTTGGATAGATTTTTCTCATAAATCATGAGAAGATTGAGTCAAGTGCATTCGGGGTCCCGACTCAACATTTAAGGAGCTCAAGCTATTTAATTATGTTTTTACTAGTCTACCCTTACTTACCTTAGGATTTTCAGCATATTTTTAGTGAGGAGTGTGGGAGAAGTCCCTATATATTCATTTTCTCACTCCCATTTTCATGATCTCACCTTATTTTGTAAAAATACACACTTCTATTTACTCTCTCTCTCTAGGATTTTCTCTCCCTTCTGTCTAGAATAGATCTAGGGTTCTTAATTTTCTTCTTGAGAAACCCATTAGGGTTCTTGAGTATTCTTGAAGGATTTTTGGGACTTTTCGATAGAGAATCGAAATTGGAGTAAATACAAGCATGAATTGAAGATTCTCATCATCATTCTAAATCAAGACTAAACTTTATTCTCTCTTACTTATTATTTCTCTTTGCATTTATTGGTCTTTAATCTCTCTCTAATTAAATGCTTGGGTCTTGTATTTATTATGGTTGTTGGATGATTTTCATGGATTGTGAACAATTACTTGTGGTTTCTATGGTTGTGAGTAGCCCAACTCTGGGGTTGATTGTTATTATTGATTGTTGATTAGATTTTGGGGATTATTTATGATTTGAATCGATATTGCGGGTTTGTATGACTTATATTCTTGGAGTAGCTAACATCGGGTATCTTGGTTCTCCTCGAGGACCCATTAGGGACGACGAGAGAACCTGAATCGTATATGTTGATCTCGTTGGATGTCCTAGGGTCTCGCTCCCTAGGTAATATCCACTTGGATTGGAGACTTTAGGATTAATTAGGTTATCTTCCTAATTTACTTACCCTTAGAGTGTAGTAATTCCGTTATTATCTTTAAATAATTGTAATTAGAGTGAATTATGCGATAATTTGTTAATTTGGCGAATCTCTTATGTTACCCGTTTGGATTTCTAAATTGGAACAAAATCTTCCATCACAACCCCTTAGTTTAATCGGTGATTAGTAGGCGTAAATCCTAGGTTTAAGGTGAAACCATGCCTTAGAAACCCATTTTCTAGTTGAGAGTATCTTTTATTTAGTTTGTTGTTTGATTGATGTTTGAATAGTAATTAGTCAATCTCTATATTTCCAATTAGCCTAACTTAGTTAATCGATAGACCTTCGGTGTATTCCACGAGGGTATCCTCTTTGTGGTTCGACAATCTTTTATACTACCACTGTCACAAGACGTACGCTTGTGGTTTGAGAAAGGTGTTCGAATCGTAATAATTTAGAGCGCTTTTCCAGACAAGTTCACTGAACCTATACCCCACATTACCCTAATATAATTGGTCTTGTACGGGAGATGCCCTACCCATTACCCTAAAATTCGGGCACGACCCTACCCGCGTAGCATTTGATCACTCCATATTATACGTGATTTATGCACTATATCATAATCATAACGGTGAAAATAATATGTGAATTAATACTTAATTACCCTCGTTTTTATATGTTTGTCGAATTTAACTTGTTTATATATTTTGTAGCATTTTCTGCAAAAAAGAACTAATTTGTAGTACTTGTGGAATTCCGATGGAGAGCATATGAAAAGAGGGTCTCAAAAGATATTCGAAAGTGGTTGGGATCGAAAATGGCCTTGGATCGGCTTACAACAAAGACTGATAAAGTGGAGTTAAACTGCGCAATTGTAGGAGAATGAACATAACGTATGATGTAGAGATCTCTCGATTCTTGATTTCTTAAAAAAGCTCGAGAGGAGATACAACTTCTATGTTGACGATATTTTCCAATTCCTTCCCTAAATAACAGAAATCCCGAAGAAGGTCAACCTTGTGCAGAAACGCTCAAGTTGGTGAAATGACACAACACTAGTATTCTAATCGTAACTTGAGTTATATACATGCAATCGAGACGAAACTAGTGTCATCGGAAAGCTAATTTAAATATCTATAATGTTGTTAAATATAACCAATATCAAATGCCAACAGGAAGACCTTCAGAAATAGCTTTGAAGTTGGACCAGTAATAGAATCGGATGCATTTGCTCGATCAAGCAAATACTTTGCTCGGTCATGCAAACGTCTCAGGTGCTTATACACGTTTTTACACAATTTCAAATTCAAATATGATCTTCTCCCACTTTAACCTAGCTTATACAATACTACAAATGCCCTAAGGCTCTAATACATAAGAAGACTGAGTTTTGTCATTGTATACACTCTATACAAGAATGAAGGAGTCTGTAGGAGAGCCGGGAGAGAGGAAAGAGTAACAACGGAATATCAGAGAAGAGCACGCCACCACGGCGCCATTATCTTAGGTCTAGTATCTTAGTTTATTTTTTATGTTTTCCTTTATTGTTGTCACTTATTTAAGTATGAAGTAGTCATATATGTTCTAGGGTTAGAGAGTCGACTATATGAATCCTTTTGAGTTTTAATTATTGATTGAATCCTGTTCTATATTGCTATCTATTTATTCTGGATTGACTTATGTGTTTAATGATCTAATCCATTACTAGACATGTTAGACTTAGTAAATCGAGATCCGAGAGGAGGGATTTATTAATAGGCCTAGAACGCGTGGCATAAATACTTAATAGAATCGAGAAGTTTGAGATATTTGTGAGGCAATAGTGTCAAATATTTTTGGGAGTTACATGTATAGCAGTCGATCGGAGACGGTGGCTCATGCATTTACTCAACGATTTATTTACTCCGAGAGAGAGTTTAAACTAATTGTGTGATCGTCCTATACGAATTAGAATTTAGTTCAAAGATTTAATTAATTAAGTAGAAATCTTAGGTGAAATATAATTAAAATCGACTCCCTAGAATATGTTCTTGCTATTTGATTTATCTTAGTTATCTTATTTTAGTCCTTTTAGTTTATTTATTAGGTAAAACCCAAATATTCATTATTCAATTAGCCTGACCAAAATGATTGTAGTACTTTGACTAGGACCCCTTCACCAATCTCTGTAGGATATGACATTGTTTATCACTAGCTATTAATTATATCATGCACTTGCGGTTTAACTGATAAAAAATTATCGATCATAATTTTACCCGGAGATAATCCTAACCTGTGAGTAAATCTGACATCCCTATATATAAATTGATATGTATTGAGAGATCTAACTAAAACCACTATAAATTTGAAATAATTTAATTAGTTATATCTTGATTTGCTTAACACAACTTAAACATTAACTATGTGTTTACGCAAGATAGTTAAAAGTGAGATTCATTCTCCTCTAAGATAGATGTTTCTTAAAAAATAATATTTTTAAATAAAATTGATATTTACTCAATCATGTCATTGACAATATGTTATTCATATGAAATGTATTAAGAAATGTCTTTCATGATGGGACATGAGGAGTATCATTTATTTATTTTTTTTTACTAAAAATGACCTATTTTTATAGTATTTCTAACATTCATCACTTTTTAATACAAACAATAATTTCTATGACCTATAAATTAAACGTAAAACGTTCATTAAAAAAATCAATTGTAATCCTTAAATAACCTATCAAGAAATATAAAAAAAAAAAGTTGTGAAAGGTCTACATAATTTTAAATTATTTATTAAGTGTTGTAAAGATGACGTGATAAATCAAAATTGAAATGTTAAATTTTGGATATAGATGTGGCTAATGGAGGCGAGATTTTATAGTTGCAGCACATGTATAACTCAATGAATAATTATTTATATTTACTTTCAATTATATTTATGTAATTAACTTTTGATTTGTGCAAATAATCCGGAGAAGTTGATCAAGTGAAAATAATCTGCAAAATTCTTCCACATGGTGTATTTGTAAATACATACTTATTTAGGCAATGACTATTCGCACCCCACAAAATTTCTTAATGCAACTCACTAGTTTTATTAATTAAAATATTATTATAAATTAACTATATTATCCTTAATGATAACAAAATATAAATAATTTAAAACATTAAATATATTTAATTTATAAAATTTTTTAAAAAAATTCTCCTTCCCTGTCATCTTCACCAGATGCATTCTATCATAATCTATAAACCCTAAATTTTTCAAGGTTTCTTTAATGGAGGATCTAATTAACAATGATAAAATCAGTTAATATGGAGAAAGTAAACGGACTTATTGTTGTCACCGTTCGATTACACGGGGCTAAATACAGTGCATTGTGTTCGATTTTAACGACACGACACATATTCAACCAATAAAATTGAACAAAATTACAGATACGAGTTACGACTGTTATGATGGACTTTTCAGTCGACTTTGCATTCACAATTTTCCTTTTTAACGAAATTGATGTGCCGATAATCAATTCTACAGAAAAATTGGTTGCGAGATGGTGATTAGAACGTTATGTGTTTATTCAAGTAATCTTTTCTTTTTTTCTTTTTCATATTTTAATTAATATTTTGAATATTGATTTTAAATGATATAATTTAATTATTTAATAAAAAAGGTACAATTGATAATGAGTGGACTGTATTAAGATTTTTTTTACTTATTTTTAAAATATAAGTGAACTACATTGAGGAGTGGGATGCGAATAGTCACCGCAAGAATCAAACCAAAAAATTAATTTTCCTTATTATTTAAAGTCGAACATAATTTCTTCATACATACAAAATTCGCGTCTTTGATACCCGTATACATTTTATACTCTGTAATAATTACGGCATTGAATTCTTTTATGAAACAATATTAATTAAGTAACGAATTAGCTAAATAATAATATTAAATGTCATGTATAACTATATCTATTTTGTTTACGTATAATGTATATTTCATCCACAATTTATTAGAATTATTTGATGAATATAAGTTCCTTCAAAGAGGCTTATGTGTATAATGTCATATACGTGTAAAAATATGCAACGAATCACCAGAAGGAAGGGGATTGCATACAACACAACCTCTGGGGGTTCAAGTTGATATGAATCCCACTTAATAAAATATGCATTGAGGACTTCAACGAATATATACATATTCAATTCTCATGCCATTTTATATTTATGCTTATATTATTTGATAAATACATATTGTAAAATGCCCGAATAAAATATCACAAAGGACGTAAAATTCCTTTAAATAGTTTGAGAATCTACTATTCTTGGTTCACATATGGTATTTATATATTATAGTTATCTGATTTGCTTAATAACTCATTTGATAAATGTTAGCAACCGAAAAAATTTGACCAATTAATCCGATGTTGACGAGTACAACAGACATTTATAGATGAAAAATTCACCATTTTTTCCTCAATATGGACTGAGTAAATTTTGGTTGAGCTTAGCAACATTTATAGCTTATATCTCATTCGATATTTTCCCTCAGTATGGCGAAGTAAGTTTTTACAGAATATCATTATAAATGTAGCTAAAATATGACTGGAGAGTTTTCCCTTAATATGAGAGTAAATTTTGGCAGAAAATCATTCTAATATATTACTAAGAACAAATTGAATAATTTATGAGTAACATTTGTGTGCATGTGATGTACAATAGACTTATTGTACATCACTACAATTTAACGCATGGACTCCAAAAAATTGTTGAAATATGATTTATAAAAAAATCGCGTTCGCGAACCGGGTCTCTCCTGTTTTTTTTAAAGAATTATACTGCAAGAACATAATAAGTGTACTCTAAACACAAAATAACTATACTGCAAGAACACGATAAGTCTACTGCAAGAGCAATAAGTCTACTCTAAACACAAAATTACTATACTGTAAGAACACAATAAGTCTACTGTAAGAAAAAAAAAATATTGATGCGGGTCACGCGTGACCCACACGCACTTTTGAATTTGGATGTACATTAAGCACTATCGTGCATCATATGCACCCAAGTTTTTGTCATAATTTATAGGTATAGAAAGCCAAACATGCTCATTCTGGATATAAAAAAACAGATGCCAGTAATACGGGAGTAAGACAAATATCATTATAAAGATAGTTAATATAAAATTGAAGATTCTTCGTTAATATGAGCAAGTAATGAAATGATCTTGCCATAAAATTGATATTTTTAGATTAAGCAATACTACCTCCATCTTTTTTTAGTTGTCATTCTACTTTATTTATTTTGTTTGTAAATAGTTATTATTCTAGTCTTTTTACTACTTTTTATACAATATTAACCCTATAGTTATTGAAAGAGCTAACAATATATAGAAATGATTAAAAAAAATTAAGGGATTTAAGAAAATTAATGTATGGTTGATTTGTCAACTCCTTAAGTACCTTAATTTTCATACATAAAGTTAGAATGATAACTAAGAAAAACGAAGATAGTAATATTTAAGCAGAAAAATACAAAAAATAGTATTTGTATACAAATTTATTATATTATTAAGTAAGATTGATGAAGCAATAAAAAATTCTTCCTTTGCTATGATTATGGTAAATTGAAGAAAAAAAAATGATCCTATGGGAATATATTTAAGCAATTAGGAGTATTGTATCTTGTGATACCAAATACGTGCAACATGTAAGTTTTTTGTTTTTAAACACAACCAAAATATACGTTATGGTCACTACTAGGCAAATTACTAATTAGCCCTCTCCTAATTGCAAATAAAGCTAGTATTATATATCGAAAACGAAGAATTAGCTACAAAGTATATTTGGAGGAGGCGTACAAGAGAGAGAGAGGATACAGAGGGGAGAGAGAGAGAGAGACAGAGAGATGGATAGAGTGTTTTCAGTGGACGGGATAGCTGACGAGTTCTGGTCACCCCACCCTCCGATTCGCCTGGGCCACGAGGAGACGGACCAACCGTCTTCCTCCGCCGCTACAACTGCCCAATCTAAGTCCATGGGGATGAACCGTAGCGCCTCCGAGTGGGCGTTCCAGCGATTCCTTCAGGAGGCCGACGCCCCTGATCGGACTGACACCACCTCATCGTCCTCCAGTCATCCGCCACAAGACGACGACGTCCTCGAGATCAAAGCCAACCATCATTACAGTGGCGTTGTGGTCAACGGTAATCAGCAGCACCCAAAGATGGCGGCGGCGGGGGTCCCACCCCCGAATATCTCTGTAGATTCTGAAGAATATCAGGCCTACCTTAAAAGCCGCCTTGAGCTGGCCTGCGCTGCCGTTGCGTTGACTCGGGTATCTTTATTTTCCAGAAACTTTATAATTTATCTTTTAATGGAAAATAATTCATCGTTGGGAGAAAGATATTTCTTATTTTTCCTGTAGAAGTAATTTGAGTTTGAGCTGATCTTGATGATGATGATGCTCAGAGAGTCAGACATTGCTGTATAAATTGTTTTACCGTTTGTACCTTTTGATTTATTGATGGAGATTGGTCTTTATTTGACTCAAATATACTTTTTCTTTTAATGCTATTGCTAAGAGATGAACTGCAATAATGAATTCAGGCAAGCACTGGCAAGGGTCAAGTGTCCCCGCCAGCGGCCCCTGACAATGGATCGCAGGCTTCTAATTCGTCGCAGCTGGGGTCTCAGCTTACTTACAAAGGTTAGCATTTACTGTTGTTATTTCTAAAGCAATTAGTTATGATTCCCTGGCTGAGGAGTATGAATGCCTTTGATTTTCTATTTGTTCAATGTTGGACTCATATATCGATTACAATTGATCTAGAATCAGGGATGGATCTAGGGAGGGAGCAGTCGCCCCCCTTGGACTTCCAATTTTTTTTTTTTTGCACGTAATTTTAACTAATAATTTTTATTAGTACTCTTTACATATCAGAGTTCGTCCCTTTTAAATATAAAAATTCGTCTCAATACTCTGTAATAAAGTTGAAAAAATTTTGCCCCCCTTAAGAGGAATTTCTAGATCCGTCCCTTTCCAGAATGTTAGTTTGTTTTCTGAATTGTGATGGATATAAGCCACAATGCTGCAGGTTCTTATACATTACCATTTAAGGTTCTTATAGATCACCAGTTAAGGTTCTTTCTATTTTATCACTCCTTTTGCATTGTCCGTGTCAACTTAAAGGCTATAGTTCCATAAGAGTTTTTTTTTTACTTTCTCCACTTCCTGACTTGGTAGGTTACACAATGAATGTGATGAATATTTTTGAATTGACAAAATGGAGGTATTGGAATATTTTCAATTTTTTTATCTAAGCAGATTATTACTTTTGATTTATGTTGTTATCAACTAGTTCATTTTTCTCATTGCATCAAGCATATAAGTTAGCAATGTTTTGTTAATGCAACATATCTCCTGTTGTTATTTGTGAGCCCTTTTTAATCAATTCTAATACTTGAACTAGATTTATTTAACGTGCAAACGATTTCTTGTTAGAATGAGTTCTATGACCCAAACCTCTTAGTTTTTTAGTGAAACTACTCTGGGTAAGCCTTTTTGCTAACTGCAAAGTTATTTACCCTAATTAACCGATCCTTTTGCTGCGAATGTTATTGATCTTTCCCATCCGTAACTTACCTCCTGTACATCTAAATATCGGACTTCCTAATCTTGCCATTGATGAACACATTTTGGATTGTCGTGAAGTCCACAGTTATTGGATGATAAGATTTATAACTGTGTACCGCTTTGGGTGTAGATACTAGATAATGTTACTCAGTCTTAGGTCTCTTCTTTTGGCAAGTAAAACCAACACTCGACTAACTTCAGAGGTGCACTTTTTCGTTCAGGGCAGGCAAGCACTCACTTTGAACTCAAAATTTTCATTTAAAATGATCTTTTTGCAGACTTGATTTGAGGATCTTTCGTTAGTAAGATGCTTTGGGTGCTTATAAATTAGAAATCAAATCTTATGAAATCAAATCTTATTTCAGCATCTCTCTCTCTCTCTCTCTCACAGACTCACACACACACTCTTTTCTATTCTTTGTTAGATGCCAACCAAATGCTGGCTGGTGATAGATAGCTTAGCATTTTGATAATATTTGGCCAAGCTACGTCAGAGACTATATAACTTACTGTAGAATACGTTCGTAATTTTTCACTTTGTGATTTAGAAAGTTTTAAGGTGCGCCACACAAATCAAAGGCAACTTAGGAGGATTGTTGGGTTAACAGTCACAAAATTTTGTGTCACTGTCTTTTCCAAACACTTTATGAGTTTCTTTCAACGTTGACAATCAGAAAGGTTCAGTAATGGGAACCATTCTTCTATCAGGTCATGCTACATTCCCTGGGATTTTCTATTCTCCTTCAGTATCAATTTTCTTGTTGTTGCTGTTAAAATATATAGGGAGCTTCAAATTACGGATATTTATTCGTTGTTGATAATTTGCTAGAAAAGGAAATTGGAAGGGTCTTGTAAAATGAAAATCCAAAGGTGTAAGAGGTCCCAAGGACTAAACAAAGCATTAGATTCATTGTACGTTTATTTACGTATGAATGGGAATTGGCCAAATGGCTTAACATATGCAATCAATGGACATTGAGTTCGTTGACCTTGTACTGTATGCTATTGTTTACATTATTCTCTCCTTTACAGGAAGTGCATTGGATTCATCAAAGCTACAAGATAAGGATGCCAGTGGACTAGTTGGTGTTCCTCCCCTCCCTGCTATGTCTAAGAAACTTGCAGCCCAGGTGAAGTCAACGACAAGTGGATCATCAGGCGAACAGTCGGATGATGATGAAGAAAATGAATCAACCCAAAACATGGACCCTACAGATGCAAAACGCATGAGAAGGTAGTTAGCTGAATCTTTTAGTTGCCACTGGATTTTGTCTTTGGATAGAGTTTTCGTCATGCATAAAATCGTTGAGGAAATCACTGTGGATGTATTATACTCTGGTCACATTTAGTTTGACAATGAGAATTGCTCCACACTTCTATGATTCAGATACTGATAGCAGAAGTTAGAGATGTCAAAAGTTCATCTTTATATTCTATAAACTTCTCTAGAATTTGTGCAAGTGTGCTCTGATAGTATTTTTATAGATATCTTGGTGGCATTCTCTCTTTTAAGTTTAGAAGAAACTATAAAATAAAAAAGTTGTTAGTTGTGCTATTGTAAGCTAAATACTGAATCATTGTTTTACAATGTGAAACAGTCCACTACAATCCCTTGCTAAAAGTTCAAGGTTAATTTCTCCATTTATCTTGTTTTCCTTTTATCTCGACTACGTTTTAGCACATCTTCTAGTTTCTAAAACTAATATTCTCTTATTAATTTGTTTTATTAATTTGTTCACTCTGTTCCAGAATGCTTTCAAATAGAGAATCAGCTCGACGCTCTAGAAGAAGAAAGCAGGCTCATTTAACTGAGCTTGAGACTCAGGTATATACTCGCTTCAGGTTTATGTATTTCCAGTTATCTGGCTCTGGTCCTGTTATTTATTGATTATTATGCTTTGATCTAGGTTTCTCAATTAAGAGTCGAGAACTCTTCTTTACTCAAGCGCCTAACAGACATAAGCCAGAAGTACAATGAATCAGCTGTTGACAATAGAGTTCTGAAAGCTGATGTTGAGACATTGAGAGCAAAGGTAATACACTCAATAATGGCTGCAAGCAATAATATTGCATTTGCGGGTCCATGTTTTCTAAAGTAAAATCATGAGCTGCTCTCGAAATTTCCTGGAAACAAGGTTGTAAAGTTCAGAAATTTATGATGAACTAGTACTAAAATTAGTAGATTCCAAAAAAGGTTAAAAATCTTCATTACAAGCCTGGAAGTATATAACGCAGTTGGAAATCTCCCTTGGCTTGTTGCTCCTAAAAGAACATAGGGATAATTTTGGATATCTGATGGGATGTTATGAGTTAAACACCCACTGCCTTTTGGAGACTAGTAAAAATCAGCTGATTTAAATACAATCAAAGCATGAATAACTCTGCTAAACAAAATTTTAGTGTTGAATTTTCAAAATCGAAGATCTTCCCTGTGCTGATTTCATACTTCACTGGGCACACTATTTGGTTTAAATACAATCTCAAACTAAGCATCTGTTCAATAGGAACTGCATAGATGAAATCACACACTGTTATGCTTCTGTGCTCTAATATTTTTATTTCAATATTCCGATTCATTATGGTATGCTAATGTTTGGCTCTTAGTATACCGGGCTGAGCTAAAAACGTTCATGTGATGATAGATATAACCGATTTAACTTGTTTAGGTCAAGATGGCTGAAGAGACAGTTAAAAGAGTTACGGGATTGAACCCGTTTTTCCAAGCCATGTCCGAAATATCCACAATGAACATGCCATCTTTTGCCGGTAGTCCCGACACCTCAGCAGATGCAGCTGTACCAGTGCAAGACGATCCAAATCAACATTATTACCATCCTCCGTCCAATGGTCAGACGTCAGTGCAAGACCAAAGACTTCAAAATGGTTTGGTGGATATTCCTCCTATGGAGAACGTGCAACCGAGTCCAGCAGGTGGAGTTGTGGTGAGCAAGATAGGGAGGACTGTTTCAATGCAGAGAGTGGCTAGCTTGGAGCATCTGCAGAAGCGCATTCGAGGGGCGTCTGGATCCTCGTCAGGTCCTGGGGAGCAATAAGGGCTTTGTTGACCTCCATCGTAGTCTGCTGTTTATATATTGAAAGTGGTACCATATTTTTTGTCTAAATTGTTTTCAGGAGTCAGGATGAAGGTGGATTCTTACCTTAAATTTCTCGTATCTGATTTTCCTGACAAACTCTGATCTAAATTGGTTCTTTGTTATTTTTTTGGGTATATTTTCCAACATTGTTCACAGTGAACAATTCTAGAAACTCTTGTGGATTCTCAAAAAAATATCTTCCCCCAAAAAGGTATGATTTTTACCGAGTGAATTGTTTGAAGTGCGAGTGATCCAGCTATAACCAAATAGTGAGAAACGATATTAGTTGTCTCGGCAGGATGATGAAACTATGAAAGCAAAGCGTGACAATTGAGACACCCTCCAACTCCCACTCCCACACCTGCATGCTTATTAAGATCAACCTCCTTTCTATGTATACTACTACAACTGCTTATTTTCCTTTTCAGACTTCTTCTCCATTTTTTTAATATAGTATACCCATTTTCATGTAATTTATTATCCTAATTGTATATCAAGAATCATGCCACAAATCAAGAAATGAAACAAGACATCTGCATTCATCCTCAACACAGATTCCTGTCAATTTGACTAAGTTCCTATGTTGCAATTTTAATTTTACAAACAGTAAATTTTATCAAAATTGATTATTAAACATCAACAAAATAACAATTTATGCATTATTATTAAGAGAATTGAATAGTAAAATTATTATGCTAATATATCTATTATTAAAATATCTATATTTATATAATAACAAAATGTATTGTTACCACTTTTGGAAAAAATTGATTTTCCGCCCAAATTGCTTACTATATTTGGTAATAAAAAATATTTTTTAATTAAAAAAAAAGAATGAAATATATGCCTAAAATATCTCCGAATCTGGTACATATATATGTAATGGTAATGTTTTCGCAAAATTAGGGAAGTTGTTGCTAAATTTATGGGGATGAGTTTTTTGTCCCTAAATATAAGTAATAATTAGTTGTATCCAGATTTACTTTACAAAATTATCAAATCGTAAGATACAAATCAATCTTTAACCAGAATTTTTTAGAATGAATCTTTACCAATATTATTTATGTTACAATACCTAAATAAATCAGCTATTTTTTTTTTATCGAAATTACTATGCAAACGAATCTACAAATTTATTTTATCCCAGAAAATTAGAGTAAAAAATACTAATTACAAACCCTATATTCCAACTAATTAAAAAATATATTCTTAACATTAAACAAAATGACATTGTTGTATATAAAATAGAATTATTTAGGGTCTTTTCCGTGCATCGCACGGGGGGGACATACTAGTTTCCTACAAAGGAAAATTAATAAAAATTCCATGTACCTATCAACGTAATTAATACCTCTTATGTGTATATAATTTGTAATTCCTCTTTTTTTTTCTTTTTATGAATTGGGGAAAAAAATTAAATTGCATTTATTGTGGTATTTTTGATGAATTATACAATTTGTTTACTTCAAATTCAGAAGAGGGTGCTAAATTCAGAAAAAAAAAAAAAAGATTAGATTGTTCAATGGTCAATAAAATATTAAAAAAGTCTCATATAATGGTCAACGAGGTAAATCTTGTATTGTCTATTTTTTAAATTATTATTGAGTTATTTTTGTTAACTTTTTTTTCTTTTTCTTTCTATTGATTCATGAGTATATACATGTCATGTCAAATGAAAAAAAAAAACCCTTAAAAAAGCACACCCATATATTGAAGATATGCTATACTATGAGATTAATCGTTAGTATATATGTTTGTAATCATTTCGCCTTAAAAATGATTTCTTCATATTCTAGAATATGAATAAAAAAAATGAATCAAATAATTTTTTTTTGATCCAATTATGTTGTTTAATGTGACAATATAGAAATTTCACAATCTCCGTCTATTTTTTACAGTAAATCAATTACGTTAAAATCATCCACAAAAGAATAATAGGACTTCTCCACATACATATTTTTCTTCTGCTGAAGATATTTCTTGTCATTTTCACTACATTAATTGATTTATGATTGTACGTAAAATATGGTTTACCAAAGATCATTACGTATGCCTTTTTCAAGTAATTAATAAACTTTCTTACAATATGAGTTCAATACATTATTCTCTAAAATATTAATATTTTTGAAAATTGGTAACATATCATATAAAATCTTATATTTAGAAAATTGTTGATACTCGCGGTTGTGGAGAAAGGGAGTGGCAAAAAAATGTCAAGCAGAGAACTACTGTTACAAATTGCAAGTGAAGAATCCAAGGGAATCATCGATTTTAAAAGATTTCAAGATGAAATTGCCCTCAATATCAAATATATAATAAAAGATGCAACAATAAAAAAAGTTAATCCTACGTATCCAAGGGCACATCCAGAATTGAGCTTATACTTAGAAGTTTCAGCACCTTAACGGAAGCCTCGGAAAGTATACAAATGAACATCACCTACAATTTTGTGAAGTTCAAAGATGTACCCCACAAACACAAACAATATGAAACATTTGGTAAGTAGAATTTCTCCAACATATCAAATTTCAAATTAAATAAATATGTAAATTTCTTCTAACATCATAAAAAATGTGCAAATACCTATGATATGTTGACAAGGGTAAATGAATGTATGAAAATTTGTCCCATAATAACGGACTCAAAGATGAAAGAGAGATTACTATCATGAAAACAGAGTAGGTTAAAATTGTATTTATTCTTATAATTATAAATTTATAAAGAGAGAGGCCAGAGGTGAAGGGAGAGAGAGAGAAAGACAGGGAGAACACAATTTATTGATAATGTTATAAAATTATTGTCCAACTATACTATCTAATCAATGTAATTTGCTTATTGATTTTACATGTACCAATTCATAAAAGTAAATCTAAAATGAAGGACAAACATTAGAGAAAATAGTTAATCAAAAGTCAATGATCGCCCTCGCAAAAATTACAGCAAACAAATTCAGAGGCAATCAATTAAAAAATAAAAATATTAGAAAATTTCAATTAATTCGAGATATATTTTATGTTAGGCGAGCTTCAATTGCAAACAACACCAACCTCAACTGTACAAATTAATCCACCTTCTAAAGAAAACTTGATGATATGCAACAATGGTAAGAACTCTATATATAATTTAAAAATAAAAATAGTATGAGTAAATTATTTTAAAAAAAAATATCTATACGATTAGTTAATATATTAAATTTTATACAGGTCATGCACCATTAAGTATTTGTTGGATACATGAACACTATCAATGACCCGAAGGAGAAAATACTTGAGGATTCCATAAAAAAAGGAAGATACAAAGGTACAAATAACAAAAAAAATATAAGTAGACGATAAAATATATCAAGAACAAAATAACACATAATCATGCATTTAATGTTGGTTTCAAGCATATATTAAGAAATCTGCTAAAAATCATTCAACTGAATTAATAAATCAATTAACTTAACAATGGTTCTTTTCATAGGATACCTACTACTATTTCACCGGAACGGTTGAAGGTGTTGAAAATGAGGCAAAATATAATATGACTCCTGCAAAATATACCGATCGGTGCACAAAAGTGAGAGTACTGCAATATAAAGCAAGTGCTGCGATGAGCCAGCGGAAGCAATGACAAGGTACAAATATGTTGATAATTTAATCTTTGCGATACGTTCATAACGATGTACACACTAACAATAAATGATAATTAATATACTACATGTACATAATAAAACTAAGCGTTCATCAAGGAATCTACAACGCAACAATAACCATGTTTGATGAGATATTAGTAGTATAGGTTGGATGTCCAGTACGGGAGTACATTAAATCCATATAAATGTAAAAAATTACTTTGCAATAACCAACACTAATAAGTTCGTACACTGGAAAATACAATCTTACTAAGATACTCCTAATATAGGGACAAAATGAATTCAAATACTACAGAAAATTAATCTTACAGAATGCAAATGACGTGAGGTTCTTGCTAGCACTAAATCAAAATACTAAATTTGTCGAAGGAAGATTGAATGCAATAGCAAAGACAATAGAAATTATAGAAACCACAGAGTAAAAAGAAGAAACGAGAAAGATACAACTGCAACAATACTTGAGGAAAAACTACAAAAGTAGAAGGGAAGAAAAGAAGGCGAACAACAAAGAAAAAGATAAGAGGATGAAGAAACTACAAAAATGTAAGAGAAGAAGAAACGATGAAACACAAAAACAAAAGTAGAAGATTGCATTTCAGATTGGAAGCAATTATGAGGTCATTGAGACCATAAAAGAAAAAATAGAGGGGTACAAAAATGCAACTTAATTTTGGAGGATAAAACTACAGAAGTTGAAGGGAAGAAAACAAGAACAATATCAAAGAAAAAGCAACATGAACAAAGTGCAACAACGAAAGAGAAGAAGAAAGGAAGAAACAAAGAGAAAATAGATTACAACATTCAAATAAATAGTGATGATGAGCAAACACTCAAACAATTTTTTAACAAGCACAACAAAAAAAGGCCTCGGTAACAAGGAAGATCAAGAAGGAGAAACAATATAAACAAGTGCATCTGTAAAAAGAAAGAATCATGTCATTTCAAAATAATTTCCAATATAAATACGTCTTTCATTTTTTTCTTTCATTTTTTTTTTAATTAAGATAGATGAGTAGTTTCATATAAATCAATTTGAGCAATTCATTTATACGTACTAAGACAAATTTGCGATGTTACAGTTTTTCTTGGGTTACTTATATTATTCATTATTAATTGATTTAGTAAAAATGTTGTACATCAATCTTATTCTACATACTATATTTCGACTTTTACTTAAACCGATATTTTAACAATCACATTATTTACGACAATTTTTCTTTTTTAAAATAGGTTATTTCACATAATTATACGAAAAAGAAGTGGTCTTGTGATAACATTATGATTCACTTGTACAATTCTTTGAAAAATAATTTATTCTTTGAATACTTCTCGCTGAAAATATTTCGAAATTGCTAAAATAAACTAAAAAAAATACTATAAACAAGTACCAAATTATAATTTCCAGAATTAATATACAAAGAGAATGTTTGGTAGAGCTTATAAGATCCTTAAAACATCTTATTGAGCTTATAAGCTCTCAAATTTGCTTGACAATTTATTAAAGAAGAGTTTATAAGATGTATAATTAAGCTCCTAAAAGCCTTATAAGATCTTTTAAAAAAGTACACCACCTCCACCTTTTTTGCATAAGCTTTTCTTAAATACAACTTATATGACAATATTATCCACTCTATTTTTCTCAAATTTCCACAAAATCTTATTTAACAAATACATACACATCAATATTTTATAAGATGTTGAAGAGATCTTATAAGTTATTTGATCCAAACACTCGTACAACTTATTCCAAAATAAGATTATATATACAAGTTATAAGTTGTAAAAACATGTTACATCACTAAAGAAGAAGGAGAAGTATTTTTGTGTGGATCTGGAGAAAGTAAAAAGTAGGTTTTGGGTGAAGGTAGCAAGTGTTGATGATGTGCCATAACTAAATTACCATTAGTGCGAAGAATTAACTATTGGTATAAAATCGGTAGGTCTCGAGTTTAAACAAATTTCAATCATTGATGGAGAAGGACGATGGAGATGAAGAAATATAAATGACGATGGAGATGAAGTGCTCTTTGACTAATTTGAAATCAAAATAAGAATAATAATTGCCAATGTGTAATATGCAAAAGGAGTGTTTAACTAAATTTATTTTAAACTCTTTGGAATTTCAATACATTATAAATTTATATCTCAAGGCCTTATAAGGTGCAAAGTGTTTGGATAATGCATCAAAGTTATAAGTATGGTTTATAATATCTTAACAAAGCACCTTATGTTTAATTAGGCCTTACAATTTTAAAATCTCATTTCATCACACAAATTTTTAACAACTTACAAACTCATTAACATTTCATATTTTTTTTTTTAAGAACTACATAGGGTCAAACGAAGTTTATCCATTTTAAATAATATTTCGTCGCATATAACAAATCACTATAGATGCATATATGCGAAATAACATTAGAGTAACATCACAAATATCACATATTGATGGAGTTGTAATAGAACATTATCTATTTTAAAGGTGTTCACTTTTTTTTGTTTCAACTCCATCAACACATGCATATATGCAAAGACAAAAACTTGTTATGGCTACCAAATGTGTGCAGCCATGTGGCAGGGAAAAATAACACTTTTTTTTAACAAAAAAAATATCATTTATTGTAGTGAAAGTATCACTTTTATTTGTAAAAGTGTATTTTTTTTAGGTAAAAGTATCACTTATATTTGTAAAAATAACATTTTTTCTTGAAAAAGTGTATTCCACCACAATTTGCCACACTATGTGGCTGCCAGACAACACAATGATATAGCACGTATTGATAAAGTTATAATAAAACATGAAATATCATTTAAAATATGTAATTGTTTTTATACTCAAACACCCTCTAAATCGCTCCAAAAATCAGAACATGGATGCTTACCCAATGGACGATAGCCCTCTATGTTCAATAAATCAAGATTCGAAGAAGATTCTAGAAGGCCTAAAATGCTCGAAATGCTTTGCTCTTCTCTATAAGCGTGTACGTGCAAATACTTGCACACAGATCGTGGAAGCTTCCAGCCATTCACCACAAATGTACTATAAAGCTCTACTCAAGCTTGATAAGTGAAAAGTGTGAAATAAAGTGTGAAAATATTAAGCAACTCAAGCTCGACTAAAGTTCGTTCAGTCTCGATTCGATTAATGATCAAATAAGTTCAAACATAATATTAAAAGCTCGATAATATTTCAAACAAACTTAAATAACACTATATTCGTCTCATTTACGACCCTATTTTCTATATAGGGTACCTGTCATATATCTACTCCATGAGGGTGTGTGAACCTTTTATTTATTCAATATTCCAATAGTTCTAGTACATTCAATATTGTAAAAGTTGCTAAGTGCTGCACGACAATGGATTAGGCCTAGTATTCGTTCTGATTCAATGTTGGGCAACAAATTAGAATTCAGTGTCTAATCGGGCTCTAAGCAGGATCAATTAACATAGACGTGATTAAGTCGAGAAGGAAACATAAATAAAACATAGGCGGCCAAATGGAAGGCTAGCTCCTAAGCGTAGGACGGGAAGGAATGACGACAAGAGAGCATAAGTTATGAATGAGAATTTAGCTGCAAAGTTGTAATCTAGATGTTTAAGGGAAACAAAAACTCCATAGAAATTAAACAAAAAATAAAATATTAATGAATGCACTCACATCCCAGGTGAAGCCTAACGCAATGCTGAAATTTGATAAAAAGTTGTTTCAAATTATTCATCATTATAAAGGATAATAATATGTATTACTATAGAATATTAGCTGATATATTGTTAAGTAGTTAGTTAAGTCTGTTAGTTAGCCACGTGTATTATTCATAAAAATGCATTCAATATAAGAGAAGAACACTCTTCTCTGTAAACTCATCTTTTCATTTGTATCTTTTCATCACCACTCAATGAAATCTTTTCCGAGTTTTTTATTCCATAAGACTCTACATGGTATCAGATAATCGAGGCAGCTCGATTGTTATTCAACATGTTTAAATTCTGTTTCAGCGCCATTATCTATTTGGATCTTAGACACTGGTGCCACTGACCACATGGTGTGTGATTTAAACTTGTTCACTTCACCTTTAAAACCATCAAATGTAACTGTTAAGTTGCCCAATAATGCTATTACAACAGCCACTTTTAGTGGAGATGTTATATTAAATAATGACCTTATATTGAATGATGTTTTGTATGTGCCATCTTTCACATATAATCTGATTTCAATATCTCATCTCACTAAGCACTCTAACTGCATTGTTAGCTTCCATTCCTCACACTGTGTTTTGCAGGACAACTTGTTAAAGAGAATGATTGGTTTTGCTGAACAAGTTGCTGGACTTTACTACTTGAAATCCACACACCCTGTAACCCTTCCACTTGTTAATTCTGTTACTAGTTCAATTTCTGTTTCTCCTTATGATGTTTGGCACAATAGGCTAGGACATATTTCTGTCAAGAACATGGCCCTTATACCAGACCTAGTTATAAGGAATACTCCCATGAATAAAAATGATTGTTTCATATGTCCTTTAGCTAAGCAAAAGAGGAACTCTTTTCCAGTTTCTACTTCTGTGTCTCTTGCCATTTTTGATTTAATTCATGTGGACGCCTGGGGTCCTTTTAGCATTACATCTGTTTGTGGAAATAAGTATTTTCTCACAATTGTTGATGATCACAGTAGATGCACTTGGGTATATTTTCTTAAAGCAAAATCTGATGTCAAACATTCGTTAGAAAACTTCTATAATATGCAGTGTTCTAAAAATCGCTAGGCGCTAGTCGGTCGGTTCACTGGGGCCTAGCGCCTATGCGGCACCATCTTAGATGAATAATTTAATAAATAAATAATACATACACACAAATATTAAAAACAATAAAATAAACACCACCAACTTTAAATTTTAAAAGAGTTAATAGTGGGTGGAGGGGAAATTACTAAATTAGGGGAGTGAAAAAAAAAAAAAATTTAAAAGGGCTCACCTAAAGTTATACACACTGACAAGATAAAAAAAGTAAAACAAAAAAAAAAAAGAAAAAGAAATAAAAGAATTAAAAAAAAAATTGTGCAGTTAGGCGGCGCCGAACTCGGTGACCGCCTAAAATGACCTTTTTCAGAAAATCGGATCGGTCTAGGGCCGCCTAGCGCCTAGGTGGCGCCTAGGACGATTTTTAGAACAATGATAATATGGTTAACACTCAATTTAACAAGAAAATAAAAATTATCAGAAGTGATAATGGCACAGAATTCTCTCTTGCTGATTTTTACCACAAACATGGCATATTGCATCAAACATCATGTGTTAGATATGATTTTTGGATTGGATAATGGATCAGCAGTGATTGGAGAATCATCTCCATGTGTTCCTGCTATATCCCTTATCTCATCCTCAAGATCCTCATGTCTAATATCAGAATCAGTACCAACAGAATTATCAGTGTGATGTGTAATATTACTATCACAAGCAGCAAATATATCACAATCAACAAAATGATCAATATCAACAGAATGCTTAGAAGCTAATTGATCAACAAGTTTTGTTACAACAACTTTTCCATCAATAGAATAGGGAAATATATGCTCAAAAAATTTGACATTCCTAGAAATGAATATCTTTCCAGAACTTAAATCTAGTAACCTATAGCCTTTTGTGCCTAATGGATAGCCAAGGAAGACACATTTTGTGGCTCTAGGGTCAAATTTGTGCCTATGTGCAGTGAGAGTGGTACCAAAACACAAACAACCAAACACTCTTAAGTGTGCATATGTGGGTTGTTTTTTATATAACTTCTCAAAACGTGTCATATTACCAAGAACGGATGATGAAGTTCTGTTTATTAAATGAACAACAGTCAAGATACAAAAACTCCAAAATTTCAAAGGTAAAGAAGACTGGAAATCTGATAATTCTCAACAACCTAATGTTGTTGAAATTACCAGAAGATCAACAAGGCGGAAAACCCAGCCTGCCTATCTCAGCCTTTACCACACAACACTTCCATCTTCTCTAGAACATAAGCCTTCTGCAAATATGTCTCTAAGATATCCTATCAGTGATTATTTATCTTCTGATATATTATCTAATGGACATAAGGCATTCACTGCCTCTATAACTAAAATAGTGGAACCTAAAACCTATAATCAAGCTAGTAAGGATACTAATTGGATAAATGCCATGAATCAAGAAATTAGTGCACTTGAAAGAACTAATACATGGACCCTAGTTTCTTTACCTCACAACAAACACACCATTGGATGTAAATGGGTTTACAAGGTTAAGTATAAACCAGATGGTACCATAGAAAGGTACAATGCCCGGTTGGTAGCCAAAGGCTATACCCAACAAGAAGGGCTAGATTATTTTGACACATTTTCACCTGTTGCTAAAATAACAACAGTGAGAATACTACTTTCTGTTGTTGTTTCACATAACTATCATATACATCAATGTGATGTAAATAATGCCTTTTCACATGGTGATTTAATTGAAGAAGTCTATATGACCCCACCCCCAGGATATTGTAAACATGATGTCAAAAGGGTTTGTAAACTTAACAAATCATTGTATGGCCTAAAACAAGCTTTTAAAAAATGGTTTGATAAGTTGAAAGAAACCTTACTAAGCTTTGGTTACACTCAATCCAAAGCAGATACCTCTCTGTTTACAAAGACAACAATTACAAATTTTACAGCAATCTTATGCTATGTAGATGATATCATTCTGTTTGGAAACAACATAGATGAGATAACTAAGGTAAAACCTTTCCTACATGACAAATTCACTATTAAAGACTTAGGAGTTCTAAAGTATATACTTGGTATTGAGGTAGCCAGATCAGAGGCTGGACTTCACCTATGCCAAAGAAAGTATATGTTAGATCTTGTAAATCAAACAGGTTACTTAAACAGTAAGCCTTGCACTACACCTATGGACTCAAAACAGAGTTTCACTAAAAAATACACATCCAACCTCACTAATGTTTCAAATTACAGAAAAATTGTGGGTAAATTACTGTATCTTACAGTAACAAGGCCTGATATCTCTTATGCAATACAAATTCTCTCTCAATTTATGAGCAATCCGACAACAGCTCATTTATCAGCTGTCCATAGAGTCTTAAGATACCTTAAGACTACTATTGGACAAGGTATATTCTATCCTGCTAGTACTAACTACAACCTTCAAGCCTTTACAGATTCAGATTGGGCTAGATGTGAAGAAACCAGAAGAAGCATCACTGATTATGCAATATATCTGGGTGATTCACTCATATCTTGGAAGTCCAAGAAATAATCAACTGTGAGTAAATCTTCAGCAGAAGCTGAATACAGGGCCATGGGATCAACAACAACTGAACTACAATGGATAGCCTACATCTTACAAGACCTAAAGATCAGATTCAATAGACCTATCTTGGTGTATACTGACAGCAAGGCAGCCTTCAGCATTGCACACAACCCAGTCCTACATGAAAAGACAAAGCACATCCAAATTGAATATCACTATACAAGAGAAAAAATAAAGGAAGGCCTGCTGAAAATAATCCAAATCCCTACTGACAAGAACTTGGCAAATATACTGACAAAACCTCTACTACCAACTCCATACAAAGTTCTAAAGTCCAAAATGGGATTTTTAAATATCCACTCCCATTTTGAGGGGGGGTATAAAGGATAATGATATGTATTACTATAGAATATTAGCTGATATATTGTTAAGTAGTTAATTAAGTCTGTTTAGTTAGCCACATGTATTATTCATAAAAATGCATTCAATATAAGAGAAGAACACTCTTCTCTGTAAACTAATCTTTTCATTTGTATCTTTTCATCACCACTCAACGAAATCTTTTCCGAGTTCTTTATTCCATAAGACTCTACAATCATCTACACTGAGCTATGAATATCAGGTCTAACAAGAGACGAGAAATTCGCAAAACGCAACTTTCTTTTCCCTTTAGCAACCAATCTAATCTAATAAACAAAAAACGAACATATTTCCGGCAGAGAATCACTGTCTGTGCAATCTTCCAACCTAAGGTTAAAAGACACTGCGAATCGACCTTCAAACAGTTGAATCCGCAGCATCTTACTATACGCAAAACAGGACAACCCGACACTATTTTCTCGTTTACATCCTCACTCCCAACGTAGCAACAAAGCCAAAAATGGCCACTCGACTATATTTCGAGGACATATTAGACATCCATCTACCCAAAATGACGTCATATGTGAATTGGAAAATCGTGTGTGGAAAGTGTTGTCAGTTTTTAGCAGCATACAAACACTTCTCACCCTTTTCTTTACGGAAAACTCAAGCCAGACATTTACATCTGAAACAAACCAAAGGTTGTACCTGAAAGAAACAAAAACAAATTCCAAATTATTTCCGCCATGAATAACAAGAGTCTTGTGAACTCGAGTTACAAATCTGTGTAGTTTCTCGGTATTGGTACTCGTCTCTTGGAATAAAAGAAATTTCCATATTTTCAACAACACACAAGTGATTGCAACTTTGTTTGCTTCGAGATAAGAGAGAATGTGAACAAGTAGGGAATCTGGTAACGCGCTGAGCCGATCAATCGATATTAGCTGTGTATGTGACCTTTTTGTAAAATCGACATTTTAAATTATGTGGCATATATTGAAAAATACTTCTTTGTAGTTTGCAATTGATGGCATGATTGACTTGATCAAAACTACAAAAGAAAAGAAGGACTGGAGAATGAAACAAGCACATCCCAAAATTCAAGAGAATGAAGTCAAAATTTCCAAAACAAGCATCAATCATCAAAACCACTGATGGGGAACTGATTGAAGTCAAGAGAAGACTAGGAAGATTCAAAGCATAAATAGAGATGCAAGGGAATGAAGTAAGCCATCGAGTTTTGAGTCTATTACACTTGTGTAAATCATCAAAAACTTGTAACTGTTTTGTTGATGTTTAAACTGTGATTGAACATCAAATAGTCAATAAGATAGAATTCGGGAGAGTTGTGTCTAAATTTTTGGGGAGAACACATAGAAGTTTGTGAGAACCTTCAAGGTGCAGTTAGAGGGATCATTTGCGTCAAGAAGTCCATATAGGGGACCAGAAGGCTAGGCTCATTATTAAATGGAGTAAGTATAGGATTAATATTTTCGGAGCGAGTCCTAAAATATTCTGTAAGTACAAAGTGTATTTGTCATTATACTTCTCTCTAATATAAAGCCTAAGAGGAAGAGGGATTCTTCCTCGAATTTTCATAACTCAAATTGTTGATTCTGTCACAATCAAGTTCGTACTTCGTATGAACTTATTGGTCACTTTAATAGTTGATATATTTCAAGTCATTCTAATTTTAGAACATTGTATACATGCACAAACTCTGACATTTCAACTGACACTAGAGTAGGTTCCAGTTTTTAAAAACAGGTAGATCAAGGGACCTGGAATGGCTTCTATTGATCAAGCATTGTTGCGACCCCCGTATCTAGATGGGGCAAACTATTCATATTGGAAATTCATGATGATGGTGTATCTTTGGTCAAAGAAATGCTGGCTTGTGGTTGTGAAAGGATGAGAATGGACACAAATCAAAAATGCAGAAAAGAAAATGATTCTAAAACCGGAGGAGTCCTTCAGTGATAAGGAGAGGCAAACTATACTGCCCTATTTGTACTGCTTGCCTCAGTGGATCAAATGTGTCACAAAATGATCGTGAAATGCACTACAACCAAAGACGCCTGGAGAATATTGCGGAGCCAGTACGAAGGAAATGGATCAGTTAAAACCTCCAAACTTCAAAGACTAACTCTACAATTTGATAATATTCACATGAATGAAGAAGAAAACATTGAGGTTTGTACACTAGTTTTTTGTGATGTCGTGAAATGGCGAAGAAAGGCAGATCATAAAAACCACGAGAACTTTACCAGGACAATTTCGAGAAAAAATCACGGTACTTGACTCCTTCATGAAAATCAAGGAAATGACGCTGGATGACCTTATGAGTGAACTCTGAACCTTTGAAATCAACAACATGTATGATTTAATCAAAGCCAAAGGGATTGCACTAAAAGTTAAAGTATCACAAAAGCTAGAAGAAGAAGCTGGAGATCCGGATATGGTAGGCTTTGCAGACACCATGGCACTTCTTGCCAAGAACTATGGAAAGATGTTGAAGCGGGTTCAACAACTCCAAAGGACCTCGAAAGAACTTCCCATGAAATACTAGCAAGAACAAGACTGGAGGCAAGAATATGCCTTCAAATCAGTGGGAAACAAGAAGGAAAATGATCATTGTAGGGAATGCAAAGGGTTCATACATTATCAAGTTGAATGTCCAAATTTTTTTAGGAAGATCAAAGCATACAAAGCCACCTGGAGTGACTCAGAATCCGATGAGGAAACACAATTTGACGAAAATGCTCAACATACGAGCATCTGGCCCTCTGCAACTCCACAAAGGACTACACATGTCTGATGGCCCAAGTTCGTTCCTCCAAGGAACATTGTGGTAAAGACAAATGAGACATCTCAGACTCTGATGATTCCTCAGATGAGTCATGCCCAACGGCAGAATAATTGCAAGCCATCTATGAAGACATAACCTCAAAGGCAAACAAGGCTGCTGTGATCATAAAATCCTTAGAAGCGAAAGTCAAACTTTACGAAAAAGGAGGAGATTAGAGCACATCCTCACAAGCTCAAGACATATCCACTGCAAAGTTCACTCTGCTACAGAATGAACAATAATTTCCAAATAGGTAATTGGTTCAAAAGACATCTCAATAAGTTCATTAGAACAAGAAATTTGTAATATGCAATAGGTTAGCAATAATAAAGGAATGGAGATACAAATACTCAAAAGGGAGCTGTCGCAAATAATGAAGGGGACTCAGGAACCACCTGCTAACTCAAGATAGAGGTCTGCAGACCACTCGAAGGGTAAAGGTAAAGAGGTGAGAAACCAAAATGAATTTTTTTGAAAGAGTTCCAGTCAAGAACGAACAACGTTTGGTCATAGGCCAAGTAAACAAACTGTTCATTCTGACCATGAATTCTTTGTCTCAAAATTATACCCTAGACATGAGAACTTTAAATTTATCCCTACTTGCCACTAATGTAGTATTAAAGGACATATCCATCCTAACTGCAATAGGATGTGATATGATTTATATACTGGCAAAGTTACCTTCAGGGACATATATAAAGTTCAGTCAAGACAAAAACCAAATCCTAAAACAAAAGTAGACTTGAGCAATCACAAACAAACCAAAATCTAGGTTTAAAAGGAAAATCAATGTCTCACTGCCATTCTTACTCTAAAGTCGAACGTTGAAAGGACATGGTATTTTGATAGTGAAACTATCAAAATACCATGTCAATGATAATGTTTTCACTTTTGGAGATGGTGTGATAAACATTAGGATAGGAACACTGAATGTCAGTGGTATGCCTAATTTGGAAGAAGTTCGCTTGTTGAAAATCTAACAGCAAATCTAATAAGCATCAGCCAACTCTGTGATCAAGGGTTGAATATCAGATGAACACAAGACAAATGTCGGGTACATGATGATTGTATTCTTACTGGTACCAGGACTGCGTACCATTGTCACATTTTGGATCATGATAACACATGCCACTTCAGTGCCATAAGTAAAACTGAAATTTGGAATCTTAAACTGGAATCTCATTCAAAGTAGTCAAATGTATTATGAAATACGTTGGAGGAACCTCAAACTTTGACATTCATTATTCTCGTGAAACTAAATTAGCTTGGCAGGACATTGTGATGTAGACTGGGCTTGGGATAATGGCGATCGCAAAAGTACTTCAGGTGGATGTTTTTTTGTAGGCAACAACGTTGTGTTGTGGCTAAGCAAAAAAAAAAAAAAAAAAACATCATATCCCTCTCAATAGCCGAGGCGGAGTACATAGTTGTTGGAAGTTGCAGTGCTCAACTTATACGAATGAAGCAAATGCTTCTGGATTATGAGTTTAATATTTTGTCTGTCAATATTTTCCGTGATAACAACAATGCTATAAATATATCTAAAATCCAGTTCAACATTCTCAAAAAAAGCACATCGATATTCGATATCACTTTATTCGAGAATTGGTTGAAGAAAGAACAGTTATTTTGGAACATGTTCCTATGCAAGAGCAACTGGCTGACATTTTTACCAAGGCACTTGACTCCAACAGATTTCTAACAATAAGGAAGTCCTTAAGAATTTGCACTGCATAATCTATTTTCTTTATATATATATATATATATAAACACACACACACGCATCTAAGTTATTTTGCATTAGGCATACTCTCTTGCATGCACCTCACCTCTGGATTCTGATCCTTAATACCCATTGGTTTGACATCCAAAAAAAATGGCTGATGCGATTTCTTGATTCTGTCTTGTAAAATGTAACATATTCACTGTCAGAAAGAGCTACCATCGGAAAATGATGTAGTGAGCAACCATCCGCATAAGGAAACAGGGTCTCATGCACAGAAAAATGACCGAGTGTGTGAAAGCTAATAATAGGCAATGCACTTTGTGCAATGTTGTTTTCATTTTGGTGTAGGATTGTCTAGTTTATTATTTCTTTTGTACAACAAGTATCATGAAGTAATGGGGTAGCTTTCGGGCAAAAATATTGATAGCTCTGAGTTAAAAGTGATACTGCATTACATCACAAAGTAATGGGGTAGCTTTTGAGAGAAAAATTCTGATAGTTCTTAGTGAAAAGTGATGTTGGAGCACTACAACAATAAAAATGTAATGGGGTAGCTTTCGGGCAAAAAATTCCGATGGCTCTAAGTGAAACATGATCTTTACAGAGGAATCCACAAAGCAGTGGGGTAGACTTCAGATGGATATATTTTTGTTGTCTCTATGTGAAACATGACCTCTTGTACAAAAAAACAAAAACAAACCAAAAAAAGAAAAGAAAAGAAAAAGAGTGATAATGTGTTGTTCCTTGGTTGTTCTTTTCTTATTCTTGTTTTTGGTTACATATTTACCAGTAGACTCGATATCTCCAACTTAGATATCGGATATCTATTAATCATGTGGAGTAACATACCATATCTTGAGATTTATTTTCCTTGCATCAATAGGCATATTTGCATCTTAAGTTTTAGAATATCTCCCTAACACTTATTTTACGAAAGATCGTTTACTGTTCCTAAAACTATGGAAGCCCATATATGTTCCAAAATTACTTGATTTCAACAGTATCACACACGGATTAGGCGAGGATTTGATTTCAAATTTTCACATATCTCATTCTCTCTCATGCTCTTATTTATAATCAGACTCTTCATCTTCCATTATCCACTATCACTACTCTTCTCTTTGTTTTCTCTAACAGCTAGGGCTTTTCTCCATAATGGGCCGCACAAAGGAGGCAGCTAAATGCAAGTGCACTTCTCCCACCACTGCACCTCCGCCACCGAATTCTTTCGTCGATCCAGCACCACCCGTCTTAGAGGACATCCCTCTTTGCACAATTCCTCCGAATGGGTCTCCATTGATTTCGAGTCTATGAGACTTGTTTGGTTCATCGTCGGATGGGTCACCCCACCTCCACCACCAGTCAAGGAACCCGCCTCGAAATCTATTCCGGTGTTCTCTTTGAAAAAATGGACAGTCTCTCCGATGTCATTGCTCTGCTCCTCCAAGCCCGAATCTGGCGAATCACCACCTCCAGTTCGCGCTCAAGATCCTTAAAAATCAGCTTCACCGATCGCCCCTCGTAAGATCAAATATGGGATGGTCATCTCAGGTCCTACCCGGTGATCCACCCGAACCAAAACCCCTGATCCAGATTTTGTTCCTCAGGCTTAAAAGCCCACAGGTGTCCGAAAATCATCCCGACTGGCCAAAGAGAAGACGAAATCGGCTCGGTCCAAGGACAAAGGAAAACAGCCCATGTCTCTTGACCCTGAAAATGAACTGCTTGACAAGATCAAATCATTTTCAAAGGAGTTCTACTCTATTCGTGCTAAGGAAAGGTTCGATGAATTCAAAAGCATGACTCTTTGGGGTGAGAGAATACCCAATGTTTGTTCTTTTAAAGGATACACCATTCTGTCTCTTATTTCTGTTGTTGGCTTGTCTAAAACTGTGTTGAATATTCAAAGATTTTGTGTGGTCATAATGAAGGAGTTCTATGCGAATCTAACCCATCTATAACTGACCCTACCTCCCCTAGATTCCAAAAAGTTTCTTGCAGAAATGTGGTTTGCAGTTTTCTCTTGATATCATCAATGTTTATGTGACCTTATTGAGGATATGGATCTTGTTGCATCAACCATCACCGAGGAAAAAGTTATTAAATGGCCCAGTTCTGGTCTTTCTCCAGCTGACCTCACTCTTGAGTGCAATATTTTCCACAAGATGGGAATGCGAAATGGACCCCTACAACCCATAAATCATCTCTCAATCCTAGTCAAGGGGTGTTTATCTTACGAGTGTTATCATGAAAATCGAGTAACTTTGGCGAGCATGTATTTCAAACAATTGTGGAGTTCGTTGGCCGTCCTGATTCTAGGAAGCATGTACCTTTTCTTAGTTTAATCTAGAGTATTGTTGAGCAGCGGGATGTCATTGTTGACGACAGGCGTGGCAACTTTCTTAATCCTGCACCGAAACTGTTCACTATATCCTCCCATACTACAAACATTCATGCCCCATCTCCAGTTCCCCAGCAGCTCAAATCGAGCTCTGTTCCCAGGCAGCTTGAACAATTACTTCAGTAGAAAATTGCTACCTTCGCTGGCATGGCCAAATCTGCCCTCTCTCAGAAGGCATACTACCAGAAGATTCTTCTAAATCTTATCAAGACTTCGCATTCCAGATCGAAAAAGGGGGAGAAGGAGACAAATGAAGACGACATTTAGTAGGTATGGAGGAGGATGATGAAGGAGAAGACGGAGAGGGAGATGCTGATGCTGATTTTCCAACATCAGATGATGGTAATTCTGATAATGGTGACAATGCCTCAATTGAGAATGTGGATGAAGAGGCTGGACAGAGTGGATGAAGAGGCTGGTCAAAGTCGAGGCTTTTAAAGCTTGGACCAGTGTCTTTCCTTCATGTTTTTGGAACAACCTAGCTATATTTTGTTATTTTGATTTTGGACTATTTGAAGTACTGGTTGTACTTCTTGAATCCTTTTTGATTGATTTCCTTGTTGATCTTGTTTACTGTTATTTGCTTGTTCGTTGACAAATCGTACTGCTAAGGGACTAGCCATACTAACACAATCTTGTAGGAATCTCAACAATATTTTTCGAGCTAGAATGCCAAGGGGGAGATTGTAAAATTGACAGTTTTTACATATGTTGAAAAATACTTCTTTGTAGTTTGCTATTGGTGGAAGGGTTGACTTGATCAAAACTACAAAAGGAAAAAAGGACTGGACAATCATACAAAATCAATTCTCCACCTTCAAGAATCAAGCACATCCCAAAATTCAAGGGAAGGTTTCCAAAACAAGCATCAATCATAAAAAAGAATGATGGGGAACTGATTGCAGTCAAGAGAAGACCAGGAAGATTCAGAGCATAAATAGAGGTGCAAGGCGATTGTGGGGTTGTGTTCAATATCATCAAGGTGATGCTTGTATGGAATATGTGGTGTTGGGAATTCAGAACCAGATTCACAAGTCTAAGAACCGGACTAAAAGAACCGGATTTGATCGAGTCTAGAGAAGGGTGTAAACTGGACCGGGTTTTGGTTGAAAGTGACGTGTGTACAAAAGGACAAACACAACGGTTTTGAGCTAACAGAAACCATTGTGATTCAATCGTTGTTAACAAACTTGCAGCTTGCAACTTGCAGCAGTTGTAACTCACTCCTCGCGAAGATTCGAGACACATTACTGATATAGGTTTAACTCTCTTGAGTAGGAGAACACAATTATCATATTTTCCCTCTGTAAACAATACAGTAGAAAGAGAATTAGAAATCTAGGGTTCTTAACCTAATTTGATTTGTGAATTAGGGATTTGCTGGATTTTGTATAATTCTTGTAATTTCTGCTTGAGTGAAGTGAATTGAGGTGTATAGAGCCTCCGTGGATGTAGATCACATTGGATCGAACCACGTAAAACCTTCTTGTGTGATTTTACTTCGCAATTCTGCGTATTTGAGTGTTCGTTCGTTCTTGAGAGATTAGGTTCGAACAATTCAACATCTGTTCATTTATTCTTGTGCATTTTTGTGTCCAAATGTAATCTGGGTATTTTATGTGAGGTGATTTTCACAACAAGTGGCGCCGTCTGTGGAAAATCACTCTCACACCAGAAGAAGAAGGAGAAATGGCAGGGATGAAGATGGATTTGGATAAGTTCCCCGGTAAGAATGATTTTGCATTGTGGAAAATCAAGATGAATGCCATCTTGATTCATAAGGGGCTTTCAAATGCTCTCAAACCTGTTGATCAGTGGGTGGAGGCTGAGAAATCCAAGCTTGGTGATATAGATCAGAAAGCTTTGAGTATGATCATCCTGTGTCTTGGTGATTAACCATTGAGGGAGATTTCCTGGTGTAAACCTGCCATAGAATCCTGGGCAAAACTGGAGGAACTTTATCAGTCAAAGTCAGTTTCAAATAAGCTCTTCCTCAAACAGAAGTTTCTTGCCTTCAGGAAGAGTGATGAAAAGGTAATTTCTGACCAACTGGATGCATTCACAAAGCTAATTGATGAACTGGAAGATTTGGCCATCAAAATTGAAGAAGAAGATAAAGCTCTGCTGGTGTTAAATGCACTTCCAAAATCCATGGAGAGTTTTAAAGATACTCTCATGTTTGAGAGGAAGGAGAAGTTGAGTTATGACTCAATTATCACAGCCTTGAAAACCAAATATCTGCAGAATCAAGGTGAAAAGAAACCCAATCAGTTTGGGGAAGGCTTGAATATCAAGTTCAAGAGAAATAATCAAAAGAAGAAGGGCCAATGTTTCAAAGATTCAAAGGTTGGGAATGATGGCTCAAAGAAAGCTGGAGATTGGGTAGAGAAAAGGAAATGTTTCAGTTGTAAGGAGGTTGGACACTTGAAGAAGAATTGTCCATTAAAGAAGAAGAAGAAAGAAGGCCAAGGTGCAGAAGCTGCAGCAGTTGAGCATAACACAGATACTCCAGAAGTTCTAAACATTACTGATTCAAAGATGGAAAATGAGCGGGTCTTGGATACTGGATGTTCTTTCCACATGTGCCCACATGAATAATGGTTCCAAGACCTCAAGAAGGAAGATGGAGGATGTGTGCTACTGGGCAATGACAATTCCTGCAGAGTACTAGGCATTGGTTCAGTAAAGATCACCATGTTTGATGGTGTTACAAGAATCATCTCAAATGTAAGGTATGTGGCTGGTCTTAAAAGGAATTTACTCTCCCTGGGTTCTTTAAATGCAACTGGATGTGAGTTTAAATTAGTAGATGGTTTCGTACACATTACAAAACACAAGAAGCTGGTGATCAAGGGTAGGAAGCATAATGGATTGTTTATCTTGATTGGACAACCAGTTTGTGGTAGTTTGGATAATGTGTTCAGTAAAACTGGTCTTATGCTGTGGCATAAGAGACTTGGACATAGTGGGGAGAGAGGTCTGAAAGAGTTATCAAGAAGAGGCATGATTGATAACATGGGATTAGAAACACTTGAGTTTTCTGATAAATGTGCATTAGGCAAGTCTCAAAAACTGCCTTATGGTAAGGGTGCTCATTCCACCCAAGAAGCTCTTGATTATGTGCATTCTGATATCTGGGGTCCATCTATGACAGAGACACATGGTGGAGGGAGATATTTTATGACAGTCATTGATGATTTTAGCAGGAAAGTATGGGTGTTTTGCTCATAAATAAAAGTGATGCATTCAATAAGTTCAAAGCATGGTTGACTCAAATGGAGAACTTAAAGGGCAAGAAGCTTAAACACCTAAGGACTGACAATGGCTTGGAATACTTATCCACTGAATTCAATGAGTTTTGTGAAGAGAAAGGGATCACAAGACACAAAACTGTGCCAATGAATCCACAACATAATGGAATTGCTGAAAGGTTCAATAGAACCATTCTTGAAAGGGTGAGGTATATGTTGTTGGATGCTGGCTTACCAAAGGTATTTTGGGAAGAAACAGTGAACACTGTTTGTTATCTCATCAACAAATCACCATCATCATCATTAGGATTCAAGACACCAGATGAGGTATGGAATGGGAAGCTGAGTGACTACTCAGAGTTGAAGGTGTTTGGCTGTCTTGCCTATTAAGCAGGACAAGCTTGATCCAAGGGTCCTCAGATGTGTGTTCTTGGGTTATCCAGATAGGGTGAAAGGATACAGGTTGTGGTGCTTGGAGCCTGGAAATCAGAAGCTCATTGTGAGTAGAGATGTGAAGTTCAATGAAAATGTTATGGGATATACTTCTACTGGAAGTGTGAAGGAATTTCAGGATGTTGTGGGAGCTGAGAAAGTTTCAGTTGAGGTGGAGTGTTCACACGACAACACTAAACCCAGAGAATAAAACTTGGATCATCACTCAAGTGAAAGTTCCTCAGAAGAAGATGAGATACAACCTGAGACACCAAACCTCAGAAATTATAGCATTGCCAGAGATAGACCGAGGAGACAAATCCAGAGAATAGATTTCTATGGACAAGATGGAAGTGTGTAATATGCACTGAGTGTTGCAGAAGACATAGAACACAATGAACCTCAAAGTTTCAAAGAGGCAGTGAGTGGAAATGAAGGTGAGCATTGGATTAGTGTTATGATGGAGGAAATGGATTCTCTGGAGAGGAATAACACCTGGAAGTTAGTGGATAAGCCAAAGGGACAGAAGCTAGTGAGTTCCAAGTGGATTTATAAGAAGAAGATTGAAGTTGGAGATACTAAAAAAATCAGATACAAGGCAAGGCCGGTAGCTAGAGGGTTTACACAAAGGAAGGGTATTGATTTTAATAAAGTATTCTCTCCTGTAGTGAAACATTGTTCTATTAGACTTTTGTTATCAAAAGTAACTCAAGTGAATATGGAATTGCAACAACTGGATGTAAAGACTGCATTTCTACATGGGGACTTGATTGGAAACATATATATGAAGCAACCTGAAGGCTTTGTGTTTATCCAGGAAGTGAGGAGAAGGTGTGCTATTTAAGGAAGTCACTCTATGGGTTAAAACAAAGTCCAAGGCAGTGGAATAAGAAGTTCATTGAGTTCATGTTAAATGCAGGATTCACCAGAAGCTTATATGACAGTTGTGTTTACTTTGATAAGAATTCTAAGGTTGATCATGTGTATTTGTTACTTTATGTGGATGATATGCTTATAGCTAGTAAAAGTAAGCATAAGATCCAGCAACTCAAGAAGAAATTGAGTTCAGAGTTTGATATGAAAGATCTGGGGGATGTAAGGAAGATTCTTGGAATGGATATCAACAGAAACAGGAAAGCTGGAATGTTATTCTTATCTCAAAGGAACTATCTTCAGAAGGTGGTGGAGAGGTTCAACATGCATGAATCCAAGAGTTTGAGTGTTCCAGTGAATCAACAGACAAAGTCATCTAAAGATCAAAGTCCCAAAACTACTGAAGAAGAAAGATACATGAGACAGATACCATATACAAGTGGTGTTGGTAGTTTGATGTATGGTATGATTTGTAGTAGACCTGACTTAGCCTATTGTGTTTCTCTGGTAAGCAGATTCATGTCAAACCCTGGAAAGGCTCATTGGGAAGCTCTTAAACAAGTGCTGAGGTATCTAAAGGGAACAGTGAGGTTAGGATTAAAGTTTGAAAAACAAGCTGAAGATAGTGTTCCATTGATGGGATTTGTAGATGCTGACTTTGCAGGTAATGTGGATACAAGAAGATCAATGTCTGGATATGTGTTTACATTGTATGGAACTGCAATAAGTTGGAGAAGCATACAACAATCTGTGGTGGCTTTATCCACCACAGAAGCAGAATATATGGCCATCACTGATGCTATCAAGGAAGTTGTATGGCTTAAGGGAATTCTAAGGGATCTGGGAATTGTTCAGAAGTGTGTTATAGTTTTTTGTGACAATCAAAGTGCACTCCACTTAGTGAAACATCAAGCACTCCATGAGAAGTCAAAGCATATTGATGTTAGACTGCATTTTGTAAGGGATGTGATTGATTCAGGATCTGTGGAGGTGAAGAAGGTGCATACGGATGATAATGCAGTAGATTTCTTAACTAAGGCTATACCAGGTAACAAGTTGAGACATTGCTCGAGCCCAATTAGTCTTGAACAATATGTTTGAAGCAGGAAGTGAAGGGCAGATGAGGTGATGATACACATTTGATTTCATTGAGGTGGATAATTGTGGGGTTGTATTCAATATCATCAAGGTGCTGCTTGTATGGAATATGGGGTGTTTGGAATTCAGAATCGGATTCACAAGTCTAAGAACCGGACTAAAAGAACCAGATTTGATCGAGTCTAGAGAAGGGTGTAAACTGTGACGTGTGTACAAAAGGACAAACACAACGGTTTTGAGCTAACAGAAACCGTTGTGATTCAACCGTTGTTAACAAACTTGCAGCTCGCAACTTGCAGCAGTTGTAACTCACTCCTCGCGAAGATTCGAGACACATTACTGATATAGGTTTAACACTCTTGAGTAGGAGAACACAATTATCATATTTTCCCTCTGTAAACAATACAGTAGAAAGAGAATTAGAAATATAGGGTTCTTAACCTAATTTGATTTGTGAATTAGGGATTTGCTGGATTTTGTATAATTCTTGTAATTTCTACTTGAGTGAAGTGAATTGAGGTGTGTAGAGCCTCCGTGGATGTAGATCACATTGGATCGAACCACGTAAAACGTTCTTGTGTGATTTTACTTCTCAATTCTGCGTATTTGAGTGTTCGTTCGTTCTTGAGAGATTAGGTTCAAACAATTCAACATCTGTTCGTTTATTCTTATGCATTTTTGTGTCCGAACGTAATCTGGGTATTTTATGTGAGGTGATTTTCACAACAGCGATGAAGAAAGCCATCGAGTTTTGAGTCTGTTACACTTGTGTAAATCATCAAAAGCTTGTAATTGTTCTATTGATATTCAAACTGTGAGTGAACATCAAGTAGTCAATAAGATACAATTCGGGAGAATTGTATCTAAATTATTGGGGAGAACACATAGAAGTTCGGGAGAACCTTCTAGGTGCAATTAGAGTGATCATCTGCATCAAGAAGTCCATCTAGGGGACCAGAAGGCTAGATACTTCTCTCTAGTATAAAGCTTAAGAGGAAGAGGGATTCTTCCTCGAATTTTTATAACTCAAATTGTTGATTCTGTCACAATCAAGTTCGTTCTTCATAAGAACTTATTGGTCACTTTAATAGTTGTTCTATTGCAAGTCATTCTATTTTAGAACATTTCATACGCGCACAAACTTTGACATTTCACTTTTGCTCGCTATTATCTTTTGTTACAAACAATATTCAGAAAAAAAAGAAAAAAATAGAGAGAAATCCGGAAACAAGTTAGCGCCTATTGGAACTTAGACGGATATATATTATTATATATTCTAGACATATATAATGGGTGGTTGAAGTGGGTGGAGGGAAGGAGGAGAGGGGTGCAAGGCGACCCCACCTCAAGGCGGTAACTAGGAATCAAGTGAGTAAGCAAAAATATCCCAAAACGAAATAAAATAACGGAATTGTTGAAGGAAAAACACAATTAGTGTGCCTTCGTCACAAGTAACTGATGAAGGGCAATTTAGGTATTCACTAAATATTATGTATCTGTGAAACCCTTGTATTTGACACCCTATATAAAGGGGATCTGATGAATAAGAGAACCCTAATTATTCCGTGTCTCTCTTCCGTCCCTCTTTATTGTTCTTCTTTTCTATTTTTCTACAACACGTTATCAGCACGATGCTCCGAAAAAGAAAAAATCAAATTTAGCGAAGCAATCATAAATAAAAAATAGGGCGAAGCGAGCGGTGTTAAACGATAAAATCCAAAGATGAAATTCAAAGATGAACAAGGTGATCCGTATATATTTCTTAAATCTTAATTTCTTGTTGTTTGTTGTATTGCTTATTGATATCAGTGCTTCAACTTTTCCTTATCAACATGATCATTCATTTTCATTAAAAGTATTCTTATTGCCGAATAACTTGATAATTCCATAATATTATGTGAACCATCTTGTTGATCAGATTTCTAGGTTATAAACTTATAATGCATTATTATTGATCTTGATTATGATTAGGACTTGGATTCATGGTACACACTAGTAATTTCAGAATATGCAAAATATATGTGAACCATCCTTAGTTCATTACTCGCAACGGTATTTTTGCAATCAAGTTCACTAGATTGATTATATATGTTAAATTATCTCTGTCAATTTCCCATTAACTCAATTCACGATGATTATCGGCTATTATTATCCAATGTTTTTGTAATGTGTATTTCAATGTACGTCGGTTCTTCGTTAGTACGTCGCCCATTATTACTCAATTTCCTGTGATTTTCTTCCTGCATAACCCCATGTATGATATGATTATGATTGAAGGTGGATTATGTGCTTTGTTCTGAATGATATTTAGAAATGGATTCTTCATAGAGTAGCATCAAATTAGGTTGTATATATAAAGTAGGTTATTCTTGCTCTTAAATTTTATTTGAGTGATATCCATATTAATAAATTTTATTTGTATTTGCGAGTATCATGTCGTTTTCATCGGCACGGAGCTTGGATCGGAAATTAGTGGTTCACAAAGAAAATATGAGAACTGCCATTAGAAAGAATCATGTCTTTCCTACAAGGTAATTCAAATCACCTTATTTTGTGGAATAACTGCAAATAACTATATTTGCTTATGGTAGCATGATATGTTTGTCCGCTCTATGCAGCATGGATCAAATATATCTGTGAGTAAGAATGATGATCACAAATATATGTTTCTTCTATGACTTGTATATAAATATAACATTGTGCACCTGAATGTTATTATGTACAATTGTGGCAATAATGGACTTTTGCTTGATTTTAAATGATATTCATGAAGTCTAATATGCTCAATCTGTTTTGAAAGTTTTTCATTAAATTGAAAGTTATGTAGTCGAATCATTATGCTCTTTGAGAATTTTGTATTTAAAAATTGTGATAAGCTTTATTAGCCTGATTATACGGGAATTTTGATCATTGTCTGCTTATAAGTTTCGTTAGACTCAATTCATTGAGTATCTACATGATAATGAAATTTCATGAATAATAAATAATCAGACAAACCAATTATGTGATAAAGAATTTTCACAAAATTATAAGAAAAACTTGTGATATATGGTCTCAAAATCTAATTCATAAGAAAATGATTAAATCAACTCATGCTCAACTTGAATTATTGGACTCATAAGAAGTTGAGTACCACGCTTGAAAAAAAAAAAATATTTCCACAATCATATCATCCACCAATCCTAATGACAAAGCATTTTCCCACAAAGTAAAGTCACAATCAATGCCCCATTAATGTTGAGGCGAGACGTTATGACCCTAACTTCCTCTGAAAGTATTCTTTAGTAAAAGATACACGAGAACGCCATAAAAGAAATTTTGGAGTATTAAACGACTCTCTACTTCTAGAATTAACTCTTTAGTGGGATGAAATCCACTTACTAGACTACAAAGGGGTCAATAACTTCAAAAATGACACGTTGCGTCTAAAAACACGTCTTACTTTCTGCGAAAAGAAAATCACAGAAGATGATATGATAAATAAAATATTTTCATTTTCCGCTTCAACACTTATACTAGAGAATCAGTATAGGTTGGAGTAAGAAAATATAAGAATTACAATATTCAATAAGCTAATCAACCGATCAAGTAGTTGAGAGGCAAATCAGTTTATTCTGAAAAATAACACCAAACGCGTTGGGATATGAAAATTCCTTAGCCTAACTATGGTGAACTAAATAGTGAAAATAACCCCAAAGTAAAGGGAACGAATGTATTTGTCTCTACAGTTGTGGTAATGATACACCACAAAGTAAGGGATATAGAAGTCTTGGAGGCCTTCCGATGTGCCTACCCCAAATGGACATGGTGGTTATGGAAACAATGTGCAAAAGACACCTCGGAACCCTCTAAACAAAAGGAATAGACTTGGTAATGAACTTTTAAATAAGTGTGGAAATATTATACTTTTGTATAAAAACTGCTAGAGCAGTTAACTATAAGAGATACAAGAAGTCCAAAGAACAGAGACTCACTGCATCACTGCATAATGACCATCATTTAATCACAAGTACTAAAAGGGCAAAGAATCGTCGAATTCTCTAGATGCCTAATGACATAACAATTATAGTCACAAAACGCTTTATATGTACCAAGAGCTATTACAATGTTATTAAGTAAAGATATTCATGTCAAAGACTATCATTTCAAAACTACATGTAAGAATGAAATTGAATAATTTATGATACTTCTAATGAATGTGAAAGGAAGCACATCTTAGAGAAATAAATGAGTCAATCTAGTGGCATGTATTCCACTACAACTCTGATCATTGGATCAAACACTATTACCATAATGAACTTTGGAAAACAGAATCATATATTACCCAAAATGAACTTTGGGACATTAATTCATATAGGTTTTGGTACGAATTTCTTAGACATCCAAGTCATAACATGATGATCCATATTTAAGAAATTATATGGACATTCTTTCTTTCGAGTGAAATACAAAAAGGATGAAAATCTTATACGATGTACAGTGTCCGTACTAATTTTATTATAATAGAGTTAATACTTTAGCACGACCAACATCCCATTCTGCCTCATTAACTGTTTTGGGCATATCACTCATTCTACCAAGCCTACTATTTAGCAATAAGTAGAATCGAGGCCTTCCTATGCCTGATATATAAGTAAGACATTCCATTCTTACAAAAGAACACAATATGATATATGTGGACCTATCAAACCAGAAAGCGGGCCATTAAAGTATCTATGGGTCTGGTAAATATTTTGACACATTAACTGATCGTCACATTATTGTCCACAATAAATGTTGCATCAATTACTCCTAGAAAATATTGTATAAGGGCTCACCACCCTCACTCCATAAAGTCAATCAGACTTATTAACCCTAGAGAGTTCTCATCATAAGGATTTGATGATTATTGTATATCTGTCAGGATCAATGTATAGCATCTTTTAACCCATGTGCATACACAAAAATGGTCTCACATAAGCCACCATCAGAAGGATATAGATGGAGGATTAGGCATTTAAAATGATAAAATGCGCACTAAAGTGTCTATCAGACATGGGACTATGCAATATCACTGCAACTTTACTTTATTTGTCTCAGACCCACTGCTAACCAATAATTTATGCGTACCAGTTGGTAACTGAATTTAGCCTGATATTTTTACATTTACGCATATTTGGTTAAGCAGTATATGTGCCTATTTGCGTCCCCACAACGCATCAAAATGGGTCTTTAAAGAAAACTATTACCTGCTATTTGAAACTTTTGACAGGCGAGATCTATTTACCGCTAGATTGGCGGATTGTCACTTTAATGAGACAGTCTTCCCGTCGTTAGGGGGAGATAAGAAAAAGAATTTTCTAAGGGAACGACAGGAAGTGTTTCCCAGTATGTCTCATTAGGATCCCCACACTTCATAATGTAAATTGAATTAAAACGAATTATCGATCTTCAAAGTATGGAAGATTTGATTGTTGATGCATTTGCTAAAATTGCTAAAGTGACAAGATCATATATACCAGCTGCAAATGTGCCTGTAAGGTTAAAAGTCCCCAGTAAAGGGCACAACACCGCAGATAAATGTGTTGCAACCATACTTAGTGGAGGTGTGGTTGAGGCTGTGGCTCCCAAAAGGAAATGGGGGATGCCACGTGGTTCGATGAACACCTGCTCAAGGAAGGAGGCAGGTGTGGCACAATTTAAATCATCAATAAAAGAAGTACTCTCAAATTATCTCTAATTAATTATGTCCATAAATCACCACTGGAGGACGCTCCGAAGTTTAATATGATTCTAGAGATAGTGAGAATGCATGTGAGTTAATGGAAAAATCTTTCACATGCATTGGTGATGTATACCTTGTTGCTCAATGAATTATAGAGCACAATAATATCGAACCACGCTCTATTGTAAGATTTCAACAAAGAGCATATTGGCCTATATAGAATCAATCCAGGTAGAACTCGATTCTATGACAGAACAACAGGTATTTGGTTTAGTAGTGCTAGCCTTACCAAGTGTAAAGCCTGTAGGACATAAAATATGTTTTGTCAGTAAGCATAGTGAGAATAATAAGTCCTGAGATGCAAAACTTACCTTAAAGCACAAAGTTTTCTCACAAAGCCCTGGAATTGACTACGAGGAGATATTCTCCCACAACGGACGTCATAACGTCTTATCGATAAGTTTCCAAATGATTGAAAATGCAGCATACTAATGTGGTTACAACATATCTCTTTGGGGATCTTGTTATTGAGATATGTGTAAGTGTCAGATGGACTTGCATTGCCCAACTCAAGTAACTCTAGACCACGGAGTGCATTTACAATATTAGATTGAAATGCTCACTTTGATTTAAATAAATCTGGACGGAAATGGCATACCCGTCTGAGTGACTGCTTGATTGGGAAGGGAAAGAACAAGTAGTACTACCCCTATGCATTTGTAAAGAAAACGATTTCTATGTTTGCAACTATAGCAGCTTATGTCGATGTTAAGGACATAATGGGTACTCTTAAAGAAATAAGAGATACTGTGATGTATTTGAAATCTAAATTGAGATAAAGGATCATGGGAAAACTCACCGAGTTTGTGGAATATTAATTCCTCAGTTTGCATATATCCAAAAGATTATCAGGCGATTTCATATGTATAAAGTGCAATCTATGAGCACTCCTATGATTGGTTGAAGTGTGGACATAAGGAAAGATCCATTTGAGTCAAAAGGAAATGACGAAAGAGCTATTGGGAGATGAAATTCCCTACTTAATTGAAATGTGCGCATTATTGTATAAAAAGCTCAATACACTCAACCATGTATTACTTTCTCAAAGAACATGCTAATTATATTTTACTCAGGACAACACAATATCAATTGAATGATATCAAATAGTATTTTGACATATGAAAGAAACCATTGACTCATATTTGTTCTTCCCATATTAGACACAAGAGAGATTACAAATGAAATTGTAAAGCTCTAAAGAAAATGTCAAATGCTCTCATATATAGAGATTAAAGAATTACAAAAGAATATGTAACTCCTAAATAAATGTTGAAGCTACCCCCACTACAAAATACCGAATACTACTTTGGTTAGTTTAAATGTTGGTTATCTTGTTAGCTAATGTAAAGGTCATTACCAAACTGGTTACGTATTACCACGAGGAGTATAATGAAATCTTGAAGATCCACCAAGCACAACTCATTTATCAACCCCACCGAATCAGACAAAGATGGTTGTCCTACATGAAGAAGTTCTTAAGTACTATGGTTGAAGACCTACCACAGAAGACCGACCTGAATTTATGGAGATAATGCAGTTTGCAACAAGAAGATAGAACTACGCTACATAAGAGATGATTATACGAAGCATATGTCACAAAGTTTGTCTATCACCAGCCACCATAAACTTTCCTCATGATTTATATAATCGAGGATGCGGAGATTTTCAAAACTCTCCTAATAGATGTACGTATCAGGGGAGGTGTGTAGACTTCAAGGGGGAGTCTCAACATAGGTGCGTTGCACTCTTTTTCCCTTCGACCAAGGTTTATTTTTTCCCACTGGGTTTTGTTACTTGGCAAGGTTTTTAACGAGGCAACGAGTTATGCACCAATTCTCCTTTGACTTGGCACAAGGGGGAGCGTTGAAGGAAAAACACAATTAGTGTGCCTTCGTCAAAAGTAACTGATGAAGGGCAATTTAGGTATTCACTAAATATTATGTATCTGTGAAACCCTTGTATTTGACACCCTATATAAAGGGGATCTGATGAATAAGAGAACCCTAATTATTCCGTGTCTCTCTTCCGTCCCTCTTTATTGTTCTTCTTTTCTATTTTTCTACAACAGGAATCTAAATAAAATTTCATATTCATTTCGATTTGAAATAATTTTTCACTTTTTTGCTCCTTTTCCTTAAAAATCTCAGTTTTATTACTTCCGTTGAATTTTTATTTAAGAAAAAGCACCAATAACAGTATAGCATAGAATTATAAACTCTTTATTACGTGTATCAGTCACCGGTGACATATTTACGAATTGAGGTACAATAATCTTAAAATGATTTCAAATAATTTATAAAAAAAAATTGTGACAACAAGTTATCACAAATCAATTATTAATAATGATCACAATGGTTGTCTTTTTTATTTTAGTGGTACCAAGAAAGACAGTTTACCACAATAAATTTTAATATTTAATTATACACGACTTTATAAGAAATTATTACTTATATAAAGCTCAAGGTTATGCGACAAGGAGCAATAATTTCACAAGTAAATAAATTTTGAGCATATTTTTATACTACGAGTACTAACATATTTGTGGAGTAATATGCCGTTTGATAACCATATTAGTGAAGAGTTCTGCCGTTTTGACTGCGGTAAAAGTGGTCGAAAGAGCTCCGAAGTGGGCCGATTTCGTAAGGCGATCGACCACAACCAGGATGACGGTGTACCCACGGGATGGTGGTAACCCTGTAATGAAATCCATTGTTAATTCATCCCAAACGGAAGCTGGTGGAGGCAGTGGTTGAAGGGCTCCAGCTGGGGGTTGGGTCGCGTATTTCAGTTGCTGGCAAACAAGGCAGGCAGTGACAAACGATTCAACGTCTTGACGCATGCGAGGCCAAAAGAAAACTGATGAAAGGCGAACCAAGGTCCGTTTGATGCCTGTGTGACCGGCTGCAGGTGTATTGTGGTATTCTTCCAAAAGTTGACGTTTGAGATTGGAATTCGGGCTTATGTAATAGCGAGAGCGGTACAACATGATGCCATCTTTGAGCAGATAAGTGGAAGGGAGTTCTCCCGCGGTGTATTGGCGATGCAGTTGGAGTAAATGTTGAGCTGTGGCGTTCTCCTGTTTGAGGATGGCGATGAAATGTGGGATTGGTTTGCTCAACAAGGAGAAGTAAGTGGACAAGTCACTAGAGGAAGTTACATCGTGGTCCTCATGAACACGTGAAAGTGCATCAGCAGCAAGGTTAGCTTTCCCGGGTTTATAATCAATACGAAAATGGAACCCGAGAAGTTTAGCGATGTACCTTTGTTGATCCGGGGTGTGGACAGTTTGGCGGAAGAGGTCCTTAATGCTTTGGTGATCGGTGCGGATAATGAAGAAACGGCCCAGTAGGTACTGGCGCCATTTTTGAACGGCTTCGGAAATGGCATGTAATTCCTTCATGTAAGTAGATGCGGAGCGCAAGCGGGGTCCAAGTTTTTTGCTGAAGTAGGCTATTGGGTGGTCGGATTGCATGAGAACGGCGCCAATGCCAACATTGGAGGCATCTGCTTCAATGATAAAGTCGATGGTGAAGTCGGGAAGACGGAGAACAGGTGCGTTTACCATCGCCGTCTTCAAGTCTAGAAAAGTCTGTGCAGCTTCGGGGCTCCACTGGAAACTGTCATGACAAAGTAAATCAGTAAGGGGAGCAGCTAAAGTCGCATAATCTTTAATAAATCGTCTGTAATATCCTGTTAAGCCTAAAAAGCCTCTGAGTTGTTTCTGAGTGGTGGGGGTGGGCCATTTGGTCATAGCATCGATTTTGGTTGGGTCGGCTTGGACGGTACCGGCGGAAACGATGTGGCCTAGGTAGTCGATGGTGGTTTGGCAGAATGAGCATTTGGATAATTTGATGAAGAATTGGTGGGAGTATAGGCACTGGAGGACAAGGGAGAGATGATGCGTGTGGGCTTCTAGGTCCCGGCTGTAGATTAGGATGTCATCGAAGAAGACGATGACGAATTTTCGGAGAAATGGTTTGAATAGTTGGTTCATGATTGCTTGGAATGTGGACGGAGCGTTGGTAAGGCCAAAGGGCATAACGAGGAATTCATAGTGACCGTCGTGAGTACGAAAGGCCGTCTTCGGGATATCTTTGCTGTGAACCCGAATTTGATGATACCCGACTCGTAAATCGAGCTTGCTGAAAACAGTGGCCGTTCCCAATTCATCGAACAGTTCATCTATAGTCGGTATGGGAAATTTATCCTTGATTGTGACGGCGTTGAGTGCGCGATAATCCACGCAAAATCTGGTGGAGCCATCCTTTTTTTTTTTGCTAACAGAACAGGGGACGAATAGGGGCTCTGACTGGGGCGGATCAGCCCCTGTTCCAACATGTCGTGAACGATGCGCTCGATTTCATTTTTTTGGAAGTGTGGGTAGCGATAGGGCCGGACGTTGATGGGTTTGCTGTTTGGTTCAAGAAAGATTCAGTGATTGATTGTGCGGTGAGGGGGAAGACCTTGTGGTTCGGTGAATAGGGGATGATAGTGTTCTAAGAGAAAGAGGATCGGAGGGGGCAGATCCGAGGGGAAGGAGGGTGTCTGATTGGGAGGAAAGGACCCGTCCATATCGGCGTCCAGTTCATGGAAATGGATTTCGTAGAGGCTGAGAATGTCATCAGAGTCAATCAAGGCTTGGAGTAGGTTGAAGGTAATCTGAGTGGGTTGGTGATGATTGCCCTGGAGAGATATCAGTTGATCATTGATGGTGAATTCCATCGTCATGGCTTTATAATCATGCGTTATTTTGCCCAATAGCTGCAACCATTGTATTCCGAGGACTACATCCGGACCTTCGATGGGAAGAACATGCAAATCAATGTTAAACGAAACTCCTTGGAGTTGTAATGGTGTTTGCGGGCAAAGGTAAGTGCACGTTAAATGATCCCCGTTGCCGACGTAGACCCGAAATGGGGAAATCGGTGTTGTGGCCAAGAGAGTGGATTCGACCACAGAAGTCTTCACAAAGTTATGTGTGGATCCGCTATCAATGAGAACCTGGACTTTGTGGTTGTTGAGCGTGCCCCAGATACGTAGAGATCGAGGACTAGACTGGCCGGCGAGCGTGTGAAGGCTCGAAATATCTGCCTCGATGTTATCGTCCGGTTCCGAGGTTGCCGGAAGAGCTTCAGCTATAGGTGGTTCTTCATCATCCTCAGCAAAGAGTATGAGAAATTTAGCTTTGCATTTGTGTTGAGGTGTGTACTTCTCGTCGCAGGTGTAGCATAAACCGCGATCTCGTTTTTCACGGAGTTCAGCCTGGGAAAGTTGGCGAATGGGTAGGGAAGGGGGAGGTGGATTTCGTAGTAATGGCGGCTGAATGGTGGAAGGTTTGGACGTGATGGTGGAAGCGGGGAGGTGGGTAGGTCTTGGGTTTGGGGTGTGGGAAGAGTAAGGGCCAGATTGAGTGTTTGGGTTGGAGTTGGGCCACTTGGGCCCAAGTCGAGACATGGCTCGGGCCTCGTCACAACGGGCTTCGCAAGCCCTAGCCAATACAAAGGCTTCCATAAGAGTGTTGGGCTTGGAAAATAGAAGCTCGCGGCGTAATTCGGGTTTGAGGCCCGTAACGAAGAAACTGACCAGTAAGGGCTCTGGAATCCCCGTAACCTTGTTCATTAGGGATTCGAACTCTGATTGAAATTCAGCCACTGTTGTTTTCTGGGAAAGTTTAGAGAGATTTCCCTGATGGTCTTCATAAATGGAGGAGCAGAATCGTTGACGAACATTTGTGAGGAAGTCCGGCCACGTAGATAGGAGACCATTGGATTTCATCCATTGGAACCATGACGAAGCGTTTCCTTCGAGATGAAAGGAAATGATGCGCAAACGGAGTGTATCGGGGGTGCCATGGAAGTCGAAAAATTCTTGTATCCGAAAAATCCAACCAATCGGATCGGTGCCGTCGAATTTTGGAACCTCCATTTTAAGGGAGCGGAGATATGGCGGCCCATCGGAATATAGCGGTGTGGAGTCGGAGGGATTGAATGGATGGTGGGTTGGATTCAGTGTATGAGTTGGATATTGTAGTGGGGGATGGTGATTGAGTGGGGAACCGGAGTAGTGGCGAGTTGACGTGGCGGCAGAGGTGGGGTTGGTGGGTTTGATTTGGGATTGTAGGTCGGTGAGGCGGGAGTCGATAGTCGCTATATATTCATGGAAGGATAGAGTTTGCTGTTGGATTTGAGTCTGGACGGATTTATGTTGGGAATCAATTTGGGTTTGGAGATTTTTTAGCAGGGTTGGAAGATCGGAGTCGGAATTAGTCATTGACGGATAGAGTAAGCTCAATGGAAGCACCAGTTGTTACGATCTTGGCACTTTTCGAGCAAGTGAGAGCTCCGCAGAAGGAATAAGAAACAGAGAAGGAGAGGGAGTAGAGATAAGGCAGAATGAAAAGGCAGAGTTAAAAGGGAAGAAGGAAACTCAGAAACATCTCATTCATCAGCTTGCTTCTTACAATTTGGGAAGATCAATATTTATATGATCTTGCTAGGGTAAATTCCCTTTGATTCCAGCTGTCTAATTCATAATCTCTCCACTACCAAAACGTACAAAAATAACAGAAATGAAAGATAACAGCTTTTGTCGTGGTCCCCGCATTCTTGGCTTGCAGATGCATCAGTGATGTACGTAGTCCTTCATCCAGGATGGTGGCTGCTTCTTACGTGCTTCCTTCTCCTTACCTTGGGCCTGAGCTTCTTTCGGACCATCGCTAATGGGCTCGTTCGTGAATTGGTCTGGGCTTGTTGTGGGCTTGTTTATGCAATGGTCTGGACTTGTTGTATCAAGTAACCACATTACAAATGTGGTCTAGTGGTTATGATTACCTTTTCCTTCCAATAAACATACCCTTATGTTGCGAGTGAGGGTTCAACCTGCTTTGCAACATTTCTCAATTAAGATTATGACCACAAGGATTAACAACATGTTGCAAAACTACTCCCCATAACACATGTTTGTTTGGCGGATTCCGTCAAACGTCCCCAATCTTTTCTAATTTAATCAATCAATCACAATCTTTAATCATTAAATTGATCATCAATTAACAACTTCTTACACACATCACCTCACATTTTACAATTAATTAATATTCCCAACACTACAACCACTCAAATAATCAATCACAATTCTCAATACTACTTTAATCTTCAAACCAATCATCAATGAACAACCTTTTACACACATCACCATTACTTTTTATAATTAATTAATATATCTAACACTACAACCATTTCCACAACTACCAAAACAAACACCACTTTCACTTCTTCAACCACTTACCCAGTCATTTTACTACATCCAAAAGTGCCCTCAGGACCCCAACCCTAAGCAAACATACCTTATAAAATTTCTACAATTCAAGCATTTAATCTTAGGTTTAATATGATAGTAATACTAAACCATGGGTTTTCCTAATTTAATTGACCAATCCCAACTGGGGATAACAATTAATCGGGTTGAAACCCGAATCCGTACTAAAACTGTTTCACGTGGGGCGGGTAAAAATTCGGTCAAACGGATTACGGAGTGTGTTCAAATCCAGTCAAACGGGTATTGTCGGGGTTTCAATCAGGTAGTGAATTTCGCTATACCCGCCTCGTATATATTATTTATATTAATAGTTTATATCTTTTTAGTTTATTATAGTATTATATTCCACTTGCTACTAGTTTTTACTACCAATATAGTCACATTTTATTGTTTCTCCTTGCTTTATTGTGTTTGAATTAATTTGGGAACTTGTTTAGTTATCTTGGCAAATAGATTTTTTATTCAATAATATATATTTTATATTATATTTCTTGTGGAAAAAAAATCATTATTAGTCATGTAGGTTAGAATTATCTAGGAAAATCACGTATGTTAAATAATTTCAAGTTTAATTCTCTATGTTTTAAAATTTGTCCAATTTAAGGACCCTGTGCATCTCCAACAACCAATTTTTCTGAAATTCGGTACGTGACTTGCATGTGATGATAAAGTTTAGGGCTTTCCTGCAATGTTGTCTATGTGGCATAAAATGAACCAGATGACAGACCACTTCATATAATAACTAAGCAGCCAAGTAAAAGAAAAATATATGACACATCAGAATTTTAACTTGTTACCAGGAATTAAAATCCGTAACATAACAAATCAATCCTAATTCCCATTTACCATTTCTTATTCACAAAACCCACAAATCACTCCAAATTCGTAGGATGAATCGAGAAACCAAGGGTAAAACGAGAGAAATTTTGCACATTCAGGGTGGGCAATGTGGCAACTAGATCGCTGCTAAATTCTAGGAAAGTGATCTGCGACGAGAATGGCATTGACCACACTGAGCGAGCTTAATTGATCAATTATGTGCTTGAAATTATTTGCAAGGATGCTGAAAACTGTGACCTCTTGTGGTGGGTGGCGGCCATGTTGATATGAGGTGTTTGTCTAAACATTGAGCATCAAATCTGTTTAACATAAAGACTTAAAGCTGAGAGAAAAAGGCTTGAAGAAGGCAGGACAAGAAAAGCAGTTTAGAATTTCAGTTTCTGAGGGAGGAGAAAGACAATGGTTTATAACAGAATTAACTGGCAAAAACCGTTGTCATTTTATGCATTTTTTGTTGTCGTTTTGGAGCTGTTTTCTGAAGCAGTTAGTTAGGGACAGTTTTGGGTTTTCAGCTCGGTTTCTGTTTCAATTCTATTTCCAGCTGGATTATTAGTTGGGAAGTTAGTTTGTTACATCTCATTCCATTCATTTTGTCATTCTTAGAGAGAGAAAGAATAGGATCAAAAGAGGTAGAAGAGCCATAGTTATTTTGAGCCCAAGCTTTTTATTGTAATTCTGTTGTAACTCATTTTTCAGTGTTTAGTGGATCTCCTCCTGGCCTGTGGATGTGGGCAATTGCCGAACCACGTAAAATATCTTGTTTAATTGTTTTTCTGTTTTAATTCTTTGAGTGTGATTGAGTGAGTTCACCACTTGTTTGATAAAGTGTGTGAGTGAGGTTGTTGTGTGTTCTTAAGTGTTTAATTAATAATAAGTGGCGCCGTCTATGGGAAACTCCATAGAAGAGGTCAATTCTTGATCAACAACAATGTCTATTTCAAAGATTGAGACAGAAAAGTTCAATGGGAAGAATGTCTACGGATTATGGAAGATCAAGGTAAAAGCTCTGTTGGTTCAACAAGGACTTGGTGCTGCACTGAAGGGAGAAAAAGCTTTTCCAGAAAAGATGGAGGAGAGTCAAAAGATGGATATCTTGGAGAAGGCTCACAGCCTATTGATTCTCTGGTTGTCAGACAAAGTACTGAGGGAAGTCTCCAAAGAAAAGAGTGTTGCTGAGGTGATACAGAAACTGGATAACCTATACATGCCCAAATCTATGGCAAACAGGTTATATCTAAAACAAAAAATGTTCTCTTATAAGTTTTCTGAAGAAAAATCAGTGGAGGATCAATTGGACGATTTTAACAAAACACTTGATGATTTAGAGGCTATTGATGTCAAAATGAATGATGAAGACAAGGCCATCTTGTTGATAAACTCTCTGCCACAATCTTATGATCATTTGAGGGATGAAATGTTGTATGGAAGGGATTCCAATATTACATTAACAGAAGTTCAGAAGGCCTTAAGAGCAAAATAAATGTAAAAGCTCAGTCAAGACAAGATAGATGGGGCAGGAGAAGGGTTAAGTATAAAGAAAGGCGAGAATTTCAAGTGGAAGCAAAACCAGACCAATGACCAATCCAAGAAGATAGGAAACAATAAGGGAAAACAATCTGATCAAAAGGAGACAAGGAAGTGCCACTTTTGTAAGAAGCCTGGGCATCAAAAGAATGAATGATTTGGGTGGAAGAAGAAATAGGCTCTGAAAGGAACACAAGCCTCAAGTTCTGCAGAGGTAGATGAAGCTGCAGAAGAAGAACCTCAGGTACTTAATATCTCTAAAATTTAAGACTGATCAGCACTTGATTTTAGATTCTGGATGTAGTTTTTATATGAGTCCTAATCTAGAATGGTTTAAAGATTTTAAAGAACAAGAAACTGGAATAGTCATGCTTGGAAATGATCAATCATGTTCAGTTAAAGGAATAGGTGATATAATGGTCAAAGTGCATGATGGTTCTGTTAAAATCTTGAAGGATGTTAGATATATACCACAGCTTAAGAGAAATCTTGTTAGTCTGGGGACTTTGGAAAAGAGAGGGTGCAGTTTTAAGTAAGAAAATGGCCAGTTAGATATAATAGAGGATTCCAAAGTGGTTATGAAAGGAATAAGAAGATCCAGTCTATTATCTTGTTGGCACTGTAGTAATTGGTGAGTCTGGGAATGTAATCAGAGATAGTAGTAAGCTGTGGCATGCCAGTATGGGACATGTCAGTGTAAGTGGACTAACTCAGCTTGCAAAACAAAACCTTTTGTGCAAAACAAAACAAAAATGGTGTGTGAAGACTGTATACTAGGTAAAAACAAGAAGCAGCCTTATCCAGTGGGAAAACACAACTCAACTCTGGTTTTGGAATACATCCATGATGATCTGTGAGGTCCTTCAAGAGTTCAAACTCTTGGAGGAGGAAAGTATTTCTTAAGTTTGATTGATGACTTCTCTAGGAAACTCTGGATATATGTGTTAAAGAACAAAGCTGACGCATTTGACAAATTCAAAAGCTGGTGCAATGAGGTAGAGAATGAGAAGAATGTCAAAGTCAAGTGCTTAAGAACTGACAATGGATTAGAATTCTTATCAGAAGAATTCAGTAAATTCTGCAGTGACAGATCCATAAAAAGGCACAAAATTGTACCAGCAAATCCACAGCAAAATGGTGTAGTGGAGAGGATGAATAGAACAATACTAGAAAGGATAAGGTGTATGTTGTCCAGTTCTGGGCTGGATAAAAGGTTTTGGGGAGAAGCAGCTTCTACTGCTGCTTATCTAATCAACAGATGTCCAGCATCAGCAAATGATCAGTTAACACCTGAAGAGAAATGGACAGAAAAATCACCATCCTACTCACATCTCAGAACCTTTGGATGTAGATCATATGCTCATGTTAAATAGGACAAATTAGAAGCAAGAGAAATAAAATGTGTGATGCTTGGATATCCTCCTCGGGTGAAGGGATACAGATTATGGAGTGCAGAGCCTGCTGCTGGAAGAATAATGATCAGCAGAGATGTGGTTTTCAGAGAAGACATTATGCCCTTCAAGGAAAATCAGAGGGTAAAGGTGGTTCCAGAATCACTAGAAGACCAGTTATCAACCAAGGTGGAGCCATTGTCAGAAGATGAACTAGATTCATCAGAAGATTCTGAGGAAGAACAACAAATAAACCAAAATGATAGCCTGAGGAACTATCAGCTGGTGAGGGACGGGGGAAAAAAGGACTGTGAAGTAATCTACAAGGTATGCTGATGATTATCTTACAACATATGCTCTTGTAGCAGCTGAGGAGATTGATTGTAATGATCCAAGGGATTATAGAGAGGCAATGATGAGTAGTGACAGAGATAAGTGGATGTTAGCTATGAGAGAAGAGGTCGACTCACTGGAGAAGAACAACACCTAGACTCTAGTTGACAGGCCATACAAGCAAAAAATGGTTAGCTGTAAATGGATTTTCAAGAGAAAAGTAGAGGTAACTTATACTGAATCTGTAAGGTTTAAAGCTAGACTGGTAGCTAGAGGATTTACTCAGAGAGAGGGAATAGATTACAATGAAATTTTCTCTCCCGTTGTCAAGCACTGCTCCATCAGAATATTACTAGTCTTGGTAACACAATATGATCTGGAGCTTGAACAGTTAGATGTAAAAACTATTTTTTTACATGGAGATTTAAAAGAAAAAATTTGTATGTCCCAACCAGAAGGATTTGTTATGCCAGGAAGTGAGAACAAAGTCTTTAACTCTTTATGATGAGAAAATCATTGTATGGACTGAAGTAAAGTCCAAGACAGTGGTATATAAATTTTGATACACATATGAGGAGAATTGGATATGCCAGGTCCAGATATGATAGCTGTGTATATTTGAAGTTTGCTGGGAAAAGAGTACTGGTTTTCCTGTTCTGTATGTGGATGACATGCTAGTTGCAAGTAAGAGTAAAGATGAAATCAAGTATCTGAAGGGTGAATTACAAAGTGTATTTGATATGAAGGTCCTTGGCAATGCAAAAAGGATGCTGGGTATGGATATAGAGAGAAACAGGTCAAGTGAAGTCCTGTGGCTTCACCAGCAGGATTATATACAGAAGGTGTTGCAAAGATTCAATATGCATGAAGATAGGAGTGTATCAGTGACACTAGGACAACATTTAAGCTATCTGAGTTACAGAAACCAAAGATAAAACAAGAGACATATGAAATGAAGAAAATTCCTTATGCAAATGCAGTAGGAAGTATAATGTACACAATGATTTGTACCAGGCCTGATGTTGCACATGCAATAAGTGTAACTAGCAGATATATGGCTGATCCTGGAAGAGTTCACAGGGAAGCATTGAAATGGGTACTCAGATACTTAAGGGGATCCAACAGTGTTGGTATTTTGTTTAAAAGATCAGGTGATGATGATGATGATGATGATGATGATGATGATGATGATGATGATGATGATGATGATGATGATGATGATGATGATGAAAGAGATGTACTACAGGGATACAGTGAATCAGATTATGCAGCAAATCTGGACTCAATAAAGTCTCAGTCTAGATATATTTTACTTTATTTGGAGCAGCAATAACTTGGAGGTCAATGTTGCAGTCTGTAGTTGCTTTGTCAACTACAGAAGCTGAATATATTGTTGTTGCAGAGGCAGTAAAAGAGGCAGTCTGATTGAGAGGAATTCTGGAAGAGTTTGGAATTGTTCAGAAGTCAGTGAGAGTGTTTTGTGATTCCCAGAGTGCATTACATATGGCCAAGCATCAGGTATTTCATGAAAGGAGTAAGCATATAGATGTTAGGTTACATTTTGTGAGAGATATAGCTGAAAAAGGGACTGTTACATTGGAAAAGATTGGAACTGAAGATAATGCTTCAGACATGTTAACAAAATCATTAGCTGCAAACAAGTTCAGGCATTGTATGCAGTTAGTCCAAATAGCACAGATGAGTTAGAGAACAGCTCTTGAATTAAGAGCTGTGAGGTTCAGGTGGAGGATTGCTATACAAGGGGTTGAGTTGCTGGTTTTGTGGCTAAATATTTAGCCAAGGTGGAGAATGTTGATATGAGGTGTTTGTCTAAACATTGAGCATCAAATATGTTCAACATAAAGACTTACAGCTGAGAGAAAAAAGCTTGAAGACGGCAGGATAAGAAAAGCAATTCAGAATTTCAATTTCTGAGAGAGGAGAAAGACAACGGTTTATAACAGAATTAACTGACAAAAACCGTTGTCGTTTTATGCATTTTCTGTTGTCGTTTTGGAGCTATTTTCTGAAGCAGTTAGTTAAGGGCAGTTTTGGGTTTTCAGCTCGATTTCTGTTTCAATTCTATTTCCAGTTGGATTATTAGTTGGGAAGTTAGTTTGTTACATCTCATTCCATTCATTTTGTCATTCTTAGAGAGAGAAAGAATATGATGAAAAGAGGTAGAAGAGCCATAGCTATTTTGAGCTCAAGCTTTTGACTGTAATTCTACTGTAACTCATTTTTCAGTGTTTAGTGGATGTCCTCCTGGCCCGTGGATGTAGGCAATTGCCCAACCACGTAAATTCTCTTGTTTGATTGTTTTTCTGTTTTGATTCTTTGAGTATGATTGAGTGAGTTCACCACTTGTTTGATGAAGTGTGTGAGTGAGGTTGTTGTGTGTTCTTGAGTATTTAATTGGTAACAGGGCAGGGGGAGGTGGACGGCTGCCGTTGGAGGTGAAGGGGAACTGGCGATGAGTGGCGGTAGTCTGAGATAAAACTCCAACTATTTCAGTGTGTGATTTTTACGGAATGGCGAAGGAGGGATGAAATTTTTTATCAAGTGCTTGTGGTTTTTGTGAATAACAAATGATAAACGGGAATTGGGTTCAGTTGTTATGCTACGCGATTTTAATTCAAGTTAAAAATCTGATTTTCTTTTCTTTCTTTCTTTTTTTTTTTTTTTTTTTTTTTTAAATTTGGTTGCTTAGTGATTATATGAAGTGTCCTGATCCGCTACATAGGCAACACTGTCGGAAAGTCCCAAATTTTAACATCATGTGTGAGTCACATGCCAAAATTCCACGAAATTGGTCGTCGGGCATGGACAGTGTCCTTAAATTCGATAAATTTTTGAAATATACATGACTAAAATTGAAATTGTCTTACATACTTTTTTTATACAAGACCTAACATACATGATTTATAATGAAATTTTCCCTATTTCTTGTCATCTAGTGTTGCAATTAGGGTTGCCAAACAGATCCGCCCTAGCGGTTTAGGACTAGTCCTAGCGGTTTTCAGGCTTATGGGGCCTCGGACTTATCGGACCGACAATATGATGAACCTAACCCTAACTCTATCGGTTTTCGGGCTAAACAGGCCACTATCGGGCTACATGTAAAATTATATATATACTGAAATTCAATAACCTTAGTAATTCAAACATAAAAATATTTAACTTAGTAATTCAAACATAAAAATATTTAAGGCTCAAAATATCAAATAAATCACCATTCATGTACATACATGAAAAAATAACATAATGTTATCAAGGCTAAGCATCATTCACGCGGTGTGGGGCAACTGATGTCTGCTGAAGTGAAGAGTAGTTGCGGTGCTGGAGCGAAGAGTTGTTGCGGTGCTGGAGTGAATTGGAGCCAAGAAGAGGGGAAAAGGGGAATTGGGAATTGCGGGGATTAGCTCAGATTCAAGTTAATAGGCTTAGCATATTAGTGTATTACTATATCTTATTATATTATATTATTATTAGTATTATTATTTTATTGTATCAATATTACTTTGTATCACATTATGTAATACTCCATCCTTTCCATATTAATTGACGTTTTAGGGTGTTCTTCCCTTTTCCAATTATTTGACATTTTACATATTTTTCACCAATTCTACCAATTTTCTCCCTGGCTGAATCCTAAAATATCTCTAATTTTCAATCTGTCAGAGATATTTTGACTTGGTCAAATCTTTAGCTGATGGTATATCTGTCAAAATATTTCATCCTTAATTATTCTCTTTCATCCTAAAACGTCAATTAATATGGAACGGAGGGAGTATGTGTTTAATAGTATTCACTTGAGTCCAGTGAGTCGACTAACTTAAAATATCAGGCTCCAAATAAAAACAAAAAATTATAAATACATATATATCTCGGGCCAACCCGCATAGTCCTACAGGTCCAGGCCAAAAAGTCCGGATTTTAAACGGATCGTAAATACCTAAACCTAACCCTGGGTTTTTTTGGGTAGGCTCGGGCCATTTCAGCAACCCTAGCTGCAATTATAAAGAACCGATGATTGAAATTATACTGTTTCAATAAACAAATTATACTTTTAATAACACAAGTTATACGATATCGGATACACCACAACAAAAAGAAATAAAAAGTAAAAAAATTATAGAATTATACTTTTTAATTAAACTAGTTATAGCATATCGGATCCACAACAAAAGTAGGAATGAAACCATTGCAGGATAATTTTTTATTCCAAAATGAACGGCCTCAAATGAAAATAAAAAGAAAAAGAGAAAAATCCACTTTTCATAGGTATTTAACCTTTTTTTAAAAGAACAACCGAAGGCGCTGGAAATATATAATAATAATAATAATAATAATAATAATAATAATAATAATAATAAATATATATAAATATATATATATATATATATATATATAAAATAAAAAAAATGGAGCCAAATGAAGAAACTGAAGACGCTACAAATTGGAAAAAGGGAAATGGAGAATGAAATCAGTGGACAATAAATTGTGATTCCAAAATAAGTAGACTCAAATGAAGGTAAAATAAAGAATAAAAAAATCACTTTTCATATGTATTTAACCTTTTTGGAAATTAAAAGAACAACTGAAGGCGCCTCAAAATTGGAAAAAAAAAAAAATGTTGCTGACCTCCAATTCCAATACATTAGAGCGTGACTAATACCACTGGACCATCACCCATTATTGTTAAACAAATGCCGAACTTGTTTGTATGAGTCGGTCTTACATGCACCAAATACACAATACATTTATTGTGTATCACAAATTTAAAATTCTAAAAAAAATTAAAAAAAATTCAAAATTAAACCCCAAATCCCGAAATCCTAAAAATCTCAAACCCTAAAAGAAGGTGGTTTTTGCAGTGTAGTTACAAACTTATGAGTTATGGGTGTATGACGAACACATTTTTACAGGAAAAAATGATTTTAAAGACAAAAGTATTACGTTCGGTACAAAAAATGACTACCTGAAAAAAACCCTAAAAGAGCCCCCTAAAAAATCCGAAAAACCCCGAAAATCCCCGTAAAACCCCTAAAACCCTAAATCCTAAAAACCCCCTAAAATTTCTAAACCCCTAAATCCCTAAAAGCCTCTAGAATCCCTCAAGTGTACAATAAGACTTATTGTGTGTTGAGTGCACGCTAATCTTTGTCTATTTATATATGTTTAAGCGCGAGTTTGTTCCAATAATAATCAAGAGTACCATAACACTTGTGTGTACAAAGTGTCAATACGTTTTTGCCTTATTTTTAACCAAATATCAAGAACACAAACATTCAAGTTACTCAATAAAATTATTTATTTATTTATTTAAGTAGTATTAAAATTGACTAATATATATATATATATATATAAGTTAAATGAGGGGTCTTTCTGTAATTTACTATTTTTTGCCTAAAATATGTCTTTGCTGCATTCTTAATTTCTTTTAAGGCAAATTATATTTTTTTTCTTCAAATTAATACAATATTAAGTATTATATTCCTTAATAAATGAATATATACTTTATCAAATTAAAAGTAAAAGTTAATGTATAATTTAATGACTGACTAATTAAATTATTGTATTTACAAATATTAATTTGTTATAATTAATCATGGGATCACGACTTTCACATATATTTATATATGATAATCAATCTTGAAATTATTTTTTATTACATATTCATATTTTCTATTTATTAATATTATTTCTTTATAAATAATAATTACACTTTGTAATCAAAACTATGAGATTTTACACTTGCTTAAATATATATTTCTATTTAAAAAATAAAATTAACATGCTTGAGCTTTATAGTTTTTTTAGAGTTTTTAACATAAATAATATTTTTTCATATTTTTTCGTATTTTGCAACCTAAGCAAAATATACAGACATATAGAATAATCTAATATTCATAATAAAAATGTAGAATTTGTTTAAATCAATTCAGCGTATACATGATATTATTCTGATAAATTAAGAATTCATATGCTTTCTTTTGTTAGTCCAACTATAGAAGAATCATTGAATTTTATTCTATTACTATAAAAAAAAATTAAAACCTAAAAGATATTTGGGTATATTAAATCACCATGTAAAATATTAAAACTTGAATTTTTTTTTTTTTTAATTAAGTTAAATAGTTATAGTTAAAATTAAAATTAAAATATTTAAAAAAATGGGAAAAATAAAAGAAAAGAACACAATAATTTTCTTATAATATAATTCAATTTATTTTATTCGATATATTTTGGTGTGTTGTGTGATATTTTTATATTTGTATTTATTTTAATATTCATTTTCAATTAAGCTATTTCAGTGTTCGCATAGGTTAAGGTAGATACACACACACTAAATATATGTTTGGGTTTCAATATTTGGAAATATTCATTCTTGAAAGTAGATATAATTTATTTTTTACATTTAATATTTTATCTTAATGTAAATTTATAAAATAATATATTTACAAAAAGTAAGTTATATTAAATCAATATATCACGTGGGAGGAATAGATATTTACATTATTTATATTTTGGGTTTATATCATTTTGCAACATGTAGTATGCGCGTTTTTTATTTTTTTTTTTTAATCACAACCTAAACTATGCGTTTTTTCACTTTTGCAATCTCTGCCAGCAATTTAATGGCGAAAAATAAAAGAATATCAAAAATTATTTAAATAACATAAAATTGTTTAAAAATCTGAAAAATATTTTTTAAATTCTAAACTTCATTTAAAATATCAGAAAATTAACTTAAACATGTTGAAAATATATTAAAAATTTGATGTTTTCTTATTAAAAATTTAAGCAAGAAAAATAAAAAGTTATTAATTTTTTGAAAATCATAAACTATTATAAATTCCTGAAAATTATCTTTTAAACTCTAAAAATTTATTTAAACTATTTGAAAAGTATCTTGAAAAATTATTTTAAAATCTCTATTTCGTTTAAGATATGTGGAAGTATCTATAAAAAGTCTACTTTTATGATATAAGTATTTATTTAATTATTTTTTTGAAAAAATAAATCCTTTTAAAATTATTTGAAATAATATCAAAATTATTTGATCTTTTTTTATATGAAAATTGAGTTTTTATTAAAATAATTTCTACATTTTTTCAGTTAAGTTTATGATATTTTAAATAAAATTTAGAATTTAAAAATAAATATTGTATTTTCTGAACATGTATATTATTTTTAAATAATTTTTTTCTCTCTGAAAGTTGCTACGAAAGGTTGCAAAGGTGGGAAAACGCAAAGTTCAAGTTGTGATCGTAAAAAAAGAAAAAAATAATTATTCAAATATTCATTTAGTTAGAATATAATAATTCTATATTTTTTTTTATATTAGATTATATAATATTTAATTTAATTAAATATTTTTTCCGTGCATCGCACGAGAGCGATACTAGTCCATATAATAGCAAAGGTTTTATAAGGTCAGATGGTCCAGTCGCCCCAACATAGGTTGCTCTACTCACATGCCATATGTTTGGCCGGAAATTAGTTGGTAGCTTTAAGAGCGTAATATATAGGTTGACGGTCATTTAGTAAAAAATAGTAGTTTACATAGCCAAAAATGCTAATAATACCAGAAAAGTCATTTTCATAAATAATGGCTTTTCTACTCGCATAGTGATTCTCAATTTCACCCTCTGGTTTAGAATTTGGTCGGAGCATTATACACACTCACGGGGCGCTTGGTATAGAGAGTAGGGGTAGGACATGGGTGTAGAGAAGATCTTATGCTTGGTACACATTGAATGAAAATCAAAGTAAGTTAATCACTACCTTCATTACATCATTCTATAGTGTGACCCATTATCATTATGGGTTAAAGATGCACCTGACTGATCACATTTCTTCATCTGAAAAGAAAATGAGGAAAGAAAGCCAGATATCTGCAGCAAAGCATCAACAGATACATACACCAGTAGCAAGCATATGCATAAAGCAATATAATCGAATGCCTGAAACAATCGTGCAACAAATCAAGCCCCATAGTCAATTCATGCCATTCTCAATATATATGGACCGGAAAAAAGAAAGAAGAGTGAATACATTAACATGCTATTGTTTCTTTTTCGGCTTCTTAACCGGAGGATTTGGAGATGCTAAATCATCGTCTTCTGAGGAGATTTCTTCCGGCTCATCAGGGACATCATTCGGGATATTATGCTTTGTGATGAAGTCCTTTAGGATGCTCATGCTCTGCTCCTTAACTGAAGATAGTTGCTCAGAGATGAGGCCTTTGCTTGCCTCAGCAACATATGTCTCTGATCCTAGGTGAATAGTGGCTTTGACACGTGGCACGTGGGAGCCAGCATCCAAAAGTTGCGCTTCCATCATGCAAGTCTTTTATGTGACTCCTGCATACATTCAATTTATATCACTACTAAGTTTGCTTAGAAATTAATCTCCTCTTCATATGCTACGTTGATCATATGACTAGCACTAAGTCGAAATATACTTATCAGTCTTATTCAAGTAAATAATTATAATGCCTATGATCAGAACATGTGATCCCCAGGTGCATTTATCACATGATGATAACCAATAGAAATAACCATTTAGCATAATTTTTCGAAAAGGCGCACCAGAATCACCTTTTAGACCGATATTATGAGCGCAAACTAGCTAACGGAGGGTAATATATACTGCAAAAAGGATATTCATTTTGAACATATCTAAGTGGCTAACAACTTCTGCAGCCTAACCAAAAATCTTCGACAAGAGTGCAAACAAAAGCGATATCTTTACTTCATCGACATTATCTTATGCAAAACTTGAACACCTCAAGGAATAGAAGCAATTCCACAACAATCAAATAAATGTTGACCTTTTGACTTCTCTATACAACAAGAAGACCATCATGAAGGCCAATGTGACAAAACATAGTTAAATATAAATTTATGCTTGTAGAACAGTCAACTAACAGGAATTTCGACTCCACCGACGAGTGATGCAAAATACACCCCACACACATTATGCAGCAAAAACATCACATTGAAAATAAGAAATAAGTTGCTGTTTCTGAAACTAAAAAATTCGCATCAAAAGAAAACTTGCACGTCTCACGATAAGGCAACAACTTAAACAAACACAAAATATATTGATTCTGGTTCATAAGGTCATCTAGCGCTTTCGCTTAATCTTAAAGAGCACCATTCTAAGAAAATTATACAGTACACCGCAAAATTGAACATAAACTAGTTCATTTTTTCATCTACTGTCTTTGCAACCTCTTTCTTTGTTAAGAAACCGGCTTTTCCGGCGAGTGTAATTCGCCGGGAATCGGAATAAAGGCAAACAAGACAGGCAGAGAAAGAGATCTTTCTTACCTTCTAGAGCGCGCACAGTTCGCTAACGTTTCTTGCCCTAATTTTTGTGTATTAATTGGATGGGTCAAGTGGGCTTTATATATGAACATGGGCTTTGCATTGTATATGCACGAGTGAGTTAAAAACTAGCCTATATTTAGAGGATCTCCCACTGGCTCTATTTTAAACATCTTATTAGATCAATACTTTATTTGGGTAAATTCTACCCTACTCAAGTGGGTAGTGCTCCACTTGGGTGATAGAATAAGCCCTTTATAAGACTTGCTTTCTTTGTTCCACTATAAAAGAGAGATATATTTTTTAGTTTAGTAAAAGATACAATTCTTTAAATTAGTATACACCCTACGGGAAAATCAAACAGTGAAGTGAATAAAACTTAAATTTCTCCACACCAAATTGAGTTATCTCTTTATCCTCTCATATACACATTGTGATTCTTGCTCTATGTAATTCGAGAGAGTGCAACTTTCAAGTTACAAGTGAAATAAATTTTGTATCCTGGATGGTGAATTCCTCAAAATCATTAGCGCCATAGTGGGAGAAATTTATAAATTTAATGGTAGCATCTTTTGAAATACGTCTAACCTATATAAATCCATCACCCACTACTGTTGTGGTTGGGGATTTCAACATACATCATATACAAGGGTATGCATCCAGAGATTATGCCCATTAAGATGGCGGCTCAACACTGTACTACTCGTGTATTCATAAAAGTATTATGAGGGGTGATATACATATGTATTGATTAAGAAAAGCTTGTCTAAAAATTAAGGGTGTCTTTGTTTATGGATGGAGGTGTGCGCAGTAAACCTGAACTTGAAAATTTTAATCATATAAATTCTAAATCTAATGTTAGCTTTTGGATATAATGTGATTATAAGATATCTTCAGATCCATTAAAAATTTATGAAAATGTATTAAATAATTAATTCTAAGAAATAGAAAGAAAAGAATGAAGAAGTGGTAAATGAATAAAGCATGTATAGTGATTTATGATGGGCCTTTTTTATCCTTTTGGATGAAACTGATCATTCACTTTTTTCTTTCGATACAGACTAAGTTAGATTTAACAGGTTGGCCTTGGCCCATAAACATGAGAGGTGGATATTGGTAAAATAAAAGAAATGAGAGCCGAACTGGTTCAATTATTTTTTCACATTTCCAGGGAATAGATGAAGAAGATTGAGAAGGGAGAGGAACATGTTTAACGTTGGGTTTAGACAGGTTCAAATGATTACTTCTTCTGTTTGTCCTTCGTGTTCCTTTATTTGATGTTATCTTATTTTCACCTTCATTCTTTTACTTCCATTTAATTTAAGGATTAAATATTAAAATCAACCTATACTTTACGAGTTTTTACTCTTCGGTACCTTAACTTTTTTTTTTTTTTTTTTTTTTTTTGCCGATTGCAACTTGAAGTTCACGATTTATACAAGTTCCAACCTCCGGTGAAATTTTCCGGCAAAAATGACTCGCACATATCTATTTTGGGGCCTTTTTGTTATTTCCGTATTTTAGAGATGTGAAAAAAATAATAAGAAACTAAGAAATAATAAAATGAATATGAAAGCTTCATTGATGTCAATATCTAGCCCAAGCAGAACAGGGACCTGTCCGCCGCCATTAATGAGTTTCTTAAGGAGCAATATTGGAAGCAGAGTCCTTTCCACCGCCTCACACCGCCGCCGGAATGCTCTGTTACTCGGGAAAATTCAGATCATTCCTTTTTCTTCAAATTAACAGCATTACCATCTTCTCCATTTGGCTCCAGTGTCCCTGGGGACTCTGGATCTGAAAAATCTTCCTCAATTTTCTGGGTTTAGCATCGCCACCATTGCAGGCCCAGCTAAAAATTGCGTTATCTCGCGATAAAGTATAAACTTTTGTAACATCATTCATCTTCTTATCAACCCCGAAAAATCTCCCACTATCATATTTCTATTACCTAAAAAACAGGAAAGGCTTTGAATAACTCTTCTTCGTCTTTGTTTTATCCAAATAAAAAAGCCTCCCAGCCAAATCTTTCGATCCGACAACCATATAATCTAACTTGGGGCTCCAATCCAAACGTAATGCGATCGTTAATTTTTGTCGAGATTTCACGAATGGAGAAAGACGTTCAGAAGATTCTAATTTGGAACAAAAATTCACGAAACACAAAAATCCCCAAATGCTCCAACCAAAAACCCTTACCCTGCTTCGACTCAAATCAACCAGCCATAATAAGATATAATTCCTCTGCGCCACTCTTGTTTCTCATTGTATGCGTGGATTTTAGAGTATTTTTGCACTGATTTTGGCCTATGTACCAGCCGATGCATCTGGGTTTTGTTACTTTTAGGGTGTTTTGGTACTGATTTGGGAAGCGCTGAAGGAGGAAGCTTTGAAGAATGAGGAAGCTTTAATTTTTCGTACTGTAATTTTAGGCCCGTGAGACAATTTTTTTTTTCTGCAATTTCTGGAAGTTTCTAAAGAAGGAGGAAGCATTTTTTAAGGAGGAGAATATATTAATTAATCTAGGGGGTTTATTTGATTTTTTAATTAGCATTAAAAATTACAATTTTTATAAGTTGGTATCACTAAAATGCATAAGTAACAGAAAGGCCCCAAAATAGACCTGTGCGAGTTATGTGTTAACTTTTTTGTCGGAGGTTGGAATTTGTACAAATCGTGAACTTCAGTTTGCAATCGGCAAAAAAAAAAACTAAAAAACAAATAAATAAATAAAAAGGTACCGAAGTGTAAAACCTCGTAAAGTAAAGGTTAATTTTAATATTTAACCCTTAATTTAATGTAATATCTATGGTAGATTACGAAAGTTGGATCCGTTTATCAAATATAAGTGGAGTGTAGGCATTAAGGAATGTAAGTGGAGTGTAATATAAGAGCCAGTGCCAAAATCTCTATATTCATGCGGCCTGTGATAAACGCTTGAAAGACGAGATGCACTTTTAGACGGCGATCTATATCTTAAGATCCCTAAAGTATTAAAGTTTGTTGCAGCTGTTTCTTAAAGTACAGTTTTGTTTTAATTGATCCTTATAATTTTAGAATTTTGTTTCAACTGATCCTTAAAATATTTTTTGTTTCAACTCCCTAATATTTTAAAATCATTTCAATTAGTTCTTAAACTACTACAAAAATCTATCTTAAGGAACATAGAAGAAAAAAATTACATAAAGTATCTGAAATTACTAAATTACATCAAAATGATACTATGACATATCTTTTATTAAAGAAATATTGCATTGATCACTCTATATTTTACGTAATTTTTAAACACATCTTTATAGTTAAAGCAATGCAAAAAGCATGAATTTGTACTTCCTAACCCATGTTTTCATATGTTTGGCAAGTTTCACTTGTTTGTAGTGTTTTCAATACAAACAACACTTATTTGGAGTTAATGATGAAATCACAAGACGATAAAAGGAAGACTTGGAAGGAAGAAAATAAATAATCAGGCTTAAAAGAGACCTTGGATATGCCGAAGATGGAGTTGCTCAATTTCGATCCGATCCGCTCCGATCCGCCCCGCCCCGCGACGTTTGGGGCAAGTCAAAACCCGCCCCGTGCTAGAACGGGGCAGATCAGCCCCGCCCCGCGATCGGGTCTGGTCGGGTTCGGGTCTTACAGTCCGCCCCGTCCCGCCCCGCCCCGCCTGAATAATAAAATAAAATTATAAAATATATATTATATATTTTTATATATAAAATGTAAATAGAATCTGTAAAACCAAACCCTAGTCCCACTCTCTCACTCTCAGCAGTCAGTAGTCAGGAGTCAGGAGATTCATCCATTCTATTTCAAACCTCATTCTCCATTCTATTTCAAACCTCATTCTCAGCCTCAGCCGCGCTCTGCTTTCTCTTTCCCAAGTCCAGTTTCATTCCGTTATACGCTGCCACTGCCTCTTCAGTCGTCCTTTGCTGTCTGCCGCCGCCGCTGCCTCCTCTTCAGTCTATCGCTGTCTGCCGCCTGCCCGCGACCGCCGTTGACGCCGCACTGCCCGCGACCGTCGTCGACGCCGCACTGCCCGCGACTGCCATTTTTCTTCATTAAAAATAGCTTTTTCTAATTTAAAAAAAAAAAAAAAAAAAAAAAAGATTTTTTTAGGAGAAAAAAAAGGGGCGGGGCGGGTCGATCACGGGGCGCCAATGTTTGACCCGGGACGGGGCACGGGGCAGGGCGGGGCGGGCCAGTGAGTGCGCGGGGCGGGGCAGAAAAATAAAAAACCCGCCCTGCCCCGCCCCGCCCCGTTGACATGCCTAGTTTGACTAACTCGTTCACGCAAAATATCGTCGAATTTGACGACTGACACGTGGGTATGGGCTTTTATCCGATTTGATCCCTACTTTAAACTATTATTGTGTACTCCTATAAATTCCTAGACTTAGTAGTTGTCAATCATCGTACTTTTATAAGATTATATGATAGTCGAAGAAGGAGAATGAGATTCTTCTGTCGTCTTTGATCAGTGATTATAGTATTCTTCCTTTTCTTTACTTTTTTGTTATGAACAAGCTTTTATTTATGATATTTTTTTTTAATATGGCTATGGAGTAGTTTGTTTATATCTTAGGGTTTAGAAAATAGGTTTCAATTATAATTTGAATGTTTATATATTATCCATGATTCACAAGATTCTGTTGTTATTTAGTGTGTTGAGAGATGATTGTTATTAGGTTAGCATGATCACGTAGTCTAGCAATCACGAATCACATACCTAAGATATGTGAAAGTGAGGGTATTGATGACCTAACAACACATAACATAATATATCTGAGAACCCAGAAGGCTAACGTATATTGTGGGGGTATTTCCTAGGCACTTTTAGGAGTAATAGACAGTTCTTCTAGGAGGTCGGTCTGCTGTCTATAATCCACACATTAGGCACTCCGGAAGGGAGTTAAAGATTGATAATTGTGAAGCCTCTTAACAATAAAAACTTGTGAATTATGGATATATATATATATATATATAAATGTTTGCATGTGCGGTTGTCTATGGTCGTACGGTAATTAATTTTGAAATCGAACATCCTACGATAGTGTTTATATTATTTAGTCTCATTATTTGCTTAATGTTTATTTGACATTAGTTATTCTCTTATTATTGTTAAGGGCCTACATATTAGTAAGTAGGGTAACAAAACCAACCAAACTGCTATTTGATCCGTTTAGATATTTTAGTATTAACACCAACTCTAGTGAAAGTGTGCGTTGCTTTGCAAAATACTGAGGTTGGGTACGTGGTTTACCCAACCGTGAGTCTAAACACCACGTAATCTAATTTTCCACAAGTTTTAGATAACTTGTGGGTGCTTTCACCTCTAAATAACTCGCTATAACTTGGTGAATTACAAAAAGATTCTAGGAGTGAATAAAGACAGAGTTCAATTCACAACACTGGAACCCTAATGTCTTAGACACACGATTATACATAATCTAGAGTACAAAACAACCTAACAAAAGCTATCCTAAAAGTATCCAAACAAACACAATTCAAATTAGTGAGGAATCTGAGTTTAATACAAACTAGACACAGTGGGTTTGATAGAAGAACTACTCAATACTCTAGACAATACTAACTGTAATGTAGACTGGAACTTTTCTCTTTGATATTCCTCACTTTCTTTTATTGTTGGATCTCTATTTATAGACCTCTTAGAAGTTTGGACATCACTCTCCACTAATCATCATTCCACCGGTTTAGGACATTGTTAGTTGGTGGTTGTAACGATCGTAAAACTTCGGCAACCGGTTGAAGCTTCGTTCTTCAAGTGTGAGACTCGGTCTCCTCTTCAACTTCTTCCTTCATTTTTTAGCATCTTTCAACCTATTAGACAAGGTCTACATAAACTTCATATGATTGCTCCAAGATCCCTACATTACAATCTAATATAATCTCGACCAAATAATAATAAATATTAATTATGTGTATAAAAGGCAAAAACATAAAAAATAGGGATTTTTTTCTAAGAGTCCGATCAACCAAATTCCAACAATCTCCCCATTTTTGTCTTTTCTACACAAAATCAACGTGCAGCTGAAAAAAAAAAAGTCAAAACATATCAAACTTCCCCTAAATCAAGAGATCCCAGTAATATCCCTTTTAACATAAATAATACAAAAATATGAGGAAACTCAAGAATAATTGCATGGAAAAACCAAACATACATTAAAAACAACTTCAAAACAATTCAACAAAAAAAAATTAAAAAGGGAAAAAAAAAACCAGTAATATTGTTTTGAGTAAAAACAACCAAAAACCACAAGCCCTGTAAAACTAATATTTTTAGTACTCCTCCTGATCTTCATCAGACTCTTTACCCTTTTCCTCTTCTTCATCTCCTTCTTCAGCAAGGTCTTCATCGGAGAAATCATACGTCTCAATGATATCATCATCAGCCTCTTCTCTCCGGATTGCATCACCAAGTGGATTGCTTGTAACAGCCTCCTCTTGAACTCCAGTAGGAATCTACCCATATTGTTGAAGAATTTTCTTCCATAGTGGATCACTCTCAACAAGGCCGGCTTCCGGATTGGCTTCACCCTCGACGTTGGTATCGGCCACGACGGCTGTACTGCTACCTCCCCTTTTTTGTGGAGAAATTGAGGCAAGAAGGTTATCCTGAATCTTCGTGAGGGCTTCAATCTGGGCAGTGAGTAGGCGAGCTTGATGTAGAATGAAGGATTTGTTCAAGATTGGCTCAGATGTTGACCCAACAATATGGCCAACATTAGCAGGCTTCTCAACATCGCTTACGAGCTCAGGATGTTGAAAATGAGGGATGGAAAGGACAAATCAAGCTCTTCCTTTTGCTCCACATATGACATTATATATTTAAAAGCAAGCTCTCAAAAATTCATGTAACAACCTATTTCAATTTCGTAAATCAAAACTCCCTGGTCATTGGTGACCTCCATGGTGTTGGTTGATGGACACCAATTATGCACGTCTATTTTATGGAGGCCTGTGTAAAATTGTGATAACATGGAGATCTTCATGAGCTCCGGCCATTTCTTCAACTTCCCTCCAACGATGACCATAACAATCTGATCAAGGTCGTTAAAAATGCATGATGGTTCTTTAAAATCTTGAGCAATGTTAGACATATTCCCCAGTTAAAAAAGAACCTAATCAGTGTTGGTATTCTTGAATCAAGAGGTTGTAGCTTCAAGCCTGAAGAAGGATATCTCCATGTTATCAAATGGGGCGGTATTGTCATGAAAGGCATTAGAAAATCTAGCCTATATTATCTACCTGTTGAATCTGTAATAGGAGAATGTGAAAAATTGTCATAAAGGATGAGTCAGTATTATGGCATAGAAGGTTGGCTCATAATAGTGAGAAAGACTTGAATGAACTGATGAAAAGGAACCTAATCACTAATTCTGGGAAAGCAAGGATTGACACCTGTGACAAATGCATATTAGGAAAGAGTAAGAAGATCCTGTTTCCAATAGGGAAATAATGTTCAAAGTCTCCACTCGATTATGCCCATTTTGATTTGTGGGGACCTTCCAGAGTGACTTCTCTAGAAGGAGGTAACTATTTCGTAAGCATTATTGATGATTACTCAAGGAAGCTATGGGTATACATGCTGGAAAAAAAATCATAAGCTTTTGATAAGTTCAAAGAATGGTGTATAGAAGTAGGAGTTGATAAAGGCATTGTGTTGAAATGCCTTAGAACTGACAATGGTCTGGAGTTTCTATTAGAGGATTTCACAAGATTTTGCAAAACCAAGGGAATTAGAAGGCATAGAACTGTCCCAGGCAATCCCCAACAAAATGGGATTGTTGAAAGAATGAATAGAACAATTCTTGAGATGGTCACGTGCATGTTACTTGAATCTGGAATGTCCAAGAAGTTTTGGGTTGAGGTTGTTACTACAGCATGCTACTTGATAAATAGAAGTTCTTCCTCTGCACTAAATTTCCAAGCACCAGAAGAGACGTGGAGTGGTGTTTTGTCAAGCTATTCTAACATTAAAGGCATTTGGCCATCAAGCTTTTGCACACCATAGACAGGACAAACTTGATGCAAGAGCTCTGAGATGTGTGTTGCTTGGATATCAACAAGGGGTCAAAGGTTATAGGCTCTGGTACATTGAACCTGGAATGAATAAGGATACATGGATATTAGTTGATAAACCAATACATGGATATTAGTTGATAAACCAATACATAAAAAACTGGTCAGTTGCAAATGGATTTTCAAAAGAAAGATTGAGGTGACAGAATAAGAACAAGTGAGGTTTAAAGCTAGACTGGTGGCAAGGGGATTCACACAGAAAGAATGAATAGACTATAATGAAGTTTTTTCACCTGTAGTGAAGCATTGCTCTTTAAGGATTTTACTAGCTTTGGTGAGTCAATTTGATTTTGAGCTTGAGCAGGTAGATGTGAAGACAGCTTTCTTACATGGAAATCTAAAGGGAACCATCTATATGACTCAACTTGAGGGATTCATACTCCCTGGAAATGAAAACAAAGCATGTCTGACAAAAAACTCATTGTATGGGCTCAAACAAAGCTTAAGGCAATGGTACATCAAATTTGACACTCAAGTGAAGAAGATAGGATCTGTAAGATGGAGATATGAAAGTTGTGCATATCTGAAGAAGCGTGGAAGTGAGATTGTTTCTCATCCACTGTTGTATGTAGATGATATGCTTGTGGCTAGTAAAAGCCACAAGGAGGTTCTGTGCTTAAAGGAAGAGTCACACTCAGCTTTTGAAATGAAAGTGTTGGGAACAACTAGAAGAATTCTTGGTATGGATATCATTACATATAGAACAAAGGGGATTATATGGCTGCATTAATGATATTACATAAGTAAAGTATTGAGGAGATCCAATATGCATAAAGCTAGGACTGTAACAGTGCCTTTGGCACAACATTTTAAACTTTCTTTACAGAAACCAAGGACATTTTATGAAGTGGAAAAAAAAAAAGTGCCCTATGCCAATGCAGTTGGGATTATCATGTATACCATGATCTGCGCCAGGCCTGACATTTCATATGCAGTGAGTGTGGTGAGCAGATACATGTCAAATTCTGGAAATTGTCATTGTGAAGAACTCAAGTAGGTGTTGAGGTACATAAAAGGAGATGTTGATTGTGGCCTCTTATTTAAAAGAAGTGGAGTTGATTCAGAGGATGTCATAAGGGGTTTTGTGGACTCAGATTGTGCTGCTAATCTTGATTCTAGAAAGTCTCAAACAGGTTATATTTTCACCATATTTGGATCAGCAGTGAGCTGGAGATCTATTATGCAGTTTGTTGTGGCTTTATCAACTACTGAGCAGAATATATAGCTCTCACTGAAGCAGTAAAAGAGGCCATTTGGCTGAAAGGGATCCTATCTGAGTTTAGAATACATCAAGAAGTGGTAAAGATTTCTTATGATTCTCAAAGTGTGTTACACCTTGCCAAACATCAAGTGTTTCATGAGAGAAGGAAACACATTGCTGTAAGTCATCATTTTGTAAGAGATGTAATAGAGAAAGGATTAGTGGAAGTGGTAAAGGTTTGGAGAAGATAATGCGGCTGACATACTAACTAAGACTCTACATGTTGAGAAATGCATGTATTGACTTAAGTTAGTTGGTGTTACTCCAATGTGAGTAATAGGTTGTACCCTGTGATGGGGCAGATATGGAGGGAAGTTTGTTACAATTGTTCTTTTGCTTCATTAGATGCCAAGGTGAGGATTGTTGATGAGTATGGCCACTCATTAAGCTGAGCCATTAGAAGAAGAAGCAGAAAAGGGTTGGAACAGTTTTACAGCTCTATTATGCATTGGTTTTGCATTGACAGTTAGTTTGTTGGAGGAACATTAATTGTAACTTTTTTCTTCCTCTTGTTAGTCATATGGCAGTTGGAAAGGTTATAGGTGGATAGTTGCTGCTCATGCTTCATTTTGTAATCCATTTTCACATGTAATCATACTCTTAACTCACACGACACACAACTCAAAAGATTTAGAGGGGATAAGTGTGAAGTTGGTTTTGTCTTGTGTAAGTGAGGGAGAGTTAGATGGGTGCAAGAGGTGTGTTTCCATGATCAAACAAGATGTTGCACTTCAGGTGTTTGATCATTGATCTTGGTCTATAATTTTGTACGAGAACACATAGTGAAAGCTCACCCCCATAGATGTAGGTAAGTTTATGTCGAACCATGTAAATCGGTTTGTAACAACAAATTTCGTGTATAAAATGTATAAACACGAAAAAGATGTACAAAATAGAATATTTGGATCAAATGAATAAACTTTACAACTTCGTGGACTCTATCTCTAGTTTGCCTCTGATGCTTCTCTTCGTATATGTGGTCAATTTTGTTGATTTGAACAACTCTAATCCAAAGCTTGTTAGCATAAATTTTTGGATTAAACACCGTTTGTTGTCGATTTTCTCGAAGAACGTCGAAGAACACTGAAGAACGTTGAAATTCCTTTGTACCGAATTCTTCGCTTGAAATTCCTTTGTGCCGGAATTCTTCACTTGAAATTCCTTTGTATCGGAATTCTTCACTTGATTCTTGACTTATGGTGTTGATGATTTTGGTGGAGAATGAAGCCCTATTTATAGTTGTAGGATGGAAAACCCTAACGGGCTTGAGCCTGAACGGAGCGATATGATTGGTCCGTCATAATATCATTATCCATAAGATAATTATTAAATTAATTTAAAAATTTAATAATTTCTGCATCATCTTGACACGTGGCAGCTTCCAATTGGCCAATAAAATATATAGTAAATCACCAATTAAATTGATCATTTAACTTAGGAATTTATTTAATTAATTCCTAATATTTAAAATAATCAATATAAAATTAATTTTCAACTTATATTTTATTGTGTGGCGCATTTTAATTGGATACAAATTTTATGTATCAACAAATGCCCCTAGGGATGTAAACGAGCCGAACCAAGCCGAACAGTACCAGGCTCGAGTTCGGCTCGTTTAATTTTTAGTGGGCTCGAGTTCGGCTCGAACTTATAAAAGTATATTCGAGTTCGGTTCGTTATAAAATTACCAAGCTCGCGAATAGTTCGAGTTCGATTCGGAAAAAACTCGATAACATAATAAAGCAAACTTAAGTTCGAGCTCGGTTCGAAAAAGCTCGAAAACATAGTTCGAGCTCGGATTCGTGAAAAACTCGATAACATAGTTCGAGCTCGGGTTTGTGAAACCTGTAATAAAGCTCGAGAGTCACTAAAACAAAGCTCGTTTATAGACTAAGCTTAGAGTTCAAATCCTATTGAACACATATTTTTAAATGGTCTAGAGTTCAAATCCCATTGAACACATATTTTTTTAAATGGTCTAGAGTTAAAATCCCATTGACACATTTTATTTTTTAAATATATATATATATTCGAGCTGGCTCGCGAACCAGCTCGTAAGCTCGGCTCGCGAGCCTACGTTCGCGAACAGGCTCGCGAGCTTACGAACCAAATACTTGCAGGCTCGAGTTCGGCTCGAAAATTTTGTCGAGCTCGAAATTGGGCTCGGGTTCGGTTCGTTTAGGCCAGCGAACGATCCCGAACGAATATTTTTTCGAGCCGATACACGAATAGCTCGCGAACAGTTTGGTTTGATTACATCCCTAAATGCCCCCTCGAGACTTATTCACGGACGAGCGTCTTGAAGTGGATGAGTCTCGGATTTGACTTTTGAAATTCATTTGGAACATATTGACATTTTTATACTCTTGTCGATGAGTTCTTCAATTTTGTATCTGATTTGAGACATTTTAAACTCGTGTCAAGGAGCCTTGAATTTGAATTTTGAATTTGATAGGCATTTTATTCTCGTACCTAGGAGTCTTCAATTAAATTTAAAATATGTTGATAGTTTATACTCGTATCAAAGAGTTCTTGAATTTGGGACTTCAATTTGATTTGACTTTCTGAATTTAGAGAAATTATTGGGCAAAATGACTAGCTTGAGCCCATATTTTCATGTCTCCATTTTTAAGACCAATAAGCTCACCATAGATGAGCTGATATGTAATTATCAATTAAGAGGCCCAATACAGATTTTCCACCTTTTGACTAATTAGGCCCAAATACAAGAGACAGTCCAACTTTAGCATCTCCCTGTCACGTGCATAATTTGTTTTCTTATGAAGCATAATTCTCTCACTTGTTTTCCACATAACTGCATGCATGTAGCAATAAATTGAGTCACCCCCATCCATATCTCTTCCACGTACAAGAGTTAACCCAATTTATCATGCATGCCATGCATTAAATAAAGCCACGCGTCCATATCTTACATATGCGTGATTCATAATCTCCTAGGTCTCCAGGATTTCAGCGTCAGATTTTCCTCAATCTTGAAGACATGGATGCTGCAGATTCTTATTAATTCCAAAAAGAGCGGAGAAATAATACCAATCCCGGTATCCTTCTAATTGTAGTGTATGTTTTCTCATCACAGAAAGATTTGACTCATCTACTCCTTGAAACACTAGGAATCCTAATTTGTGTAGGCTAAATATTTATTGATATGCATCAGATATGGTTCTGCAATTTTGTTCTTCCCAACCATATAACTTCTTCCCAACCATATAACTTCTTCCAGAGATACAGATAATTCGGAAAGAAATCAATGCTAATCAAGATCTTCACCAGATTCCTCAGCAGCACAAAAGGATCCTTGTTCTCACAATATCTGTTTGTATCTGAAGATTCGTTTCGTGCTCCTCAAGTACAATCAAGTGCTATAAATACCCTCCTCCACCACTCAATTTTATCACTTATCTGCTGTTGAATAAACAGAATACCAACATCACCTCGAACCGCCTCTACGAACGAGCTCACTGATCGGCAGTTGAAATTTCTATACAAAAGGCATATCCCGATCGACGGCGGTCCGAACTCCCTGTACAAAGGAGTATCTCGACCGACGACGGTTCGAACTCTGTGTACAAAAGAGTATCTTGATCGAAAGCTGTCCGAACTCCCTGTACAAAGGAGTACCTCAACTGACGACGGTCCGAACTCTGTGTACAAAAGAGTATCTTGATTGAAAGCTGTCCAAACTCCCTGTACAAAGGAGTGACTTTATCGTCGGCGGTTCGAACTTCCTGTACAAAGAAGTTGCTTATTCGACGGTGGCTGGGAAGAGGCTTCTTGTCGGCTGAACTTCAACTTAATCATCAGCACCCGGACTTGGTTGTTTGCGTGAAAAGTTCCCTGCGTGAATCTGGTGCAAGTAACAGGCATGTGTTTCTCCCTTTTTATCTCTTATTTTTTTCTTCTTTTGCTGTTTGTTTCTTGAGATTATTATCAAACTTTACCCAGCTTTCTGATGGCCCGTGAATTACATCTTTGAAAATTGCTTCTCATCTCTCGTTCTCTTTGTTGGAACTAGCTTGGCCAACGTATTTTCCAAGAATCTCGTTAATAATGTCGGTTGGATTTTCTGTGGATAATTTGTCTTAATGTCTCAGCTGAATTTTCTCCTCAAGATTGGTATCTTCTTCTTCCGGTACAATATTTGTTTGACAGCCCCGAACTGATAGGGTAGTAGAGAGCTGAGATTGAAAATTTACCGAGTTTGGAGTCTTTGGACTGAGGTCTTTGAGTAGGAACCCTAAAGCTAAAAGAATCTCTGGGATTTTTTTTTTTTTTTTTTTTTTTTTTAAGCGCACATGTTACTTCCTCACATAACATATCTAACCCCTTTTTTTATTGGTCAGTTGTCACGATGGTGTACTTCAAAGATGCTACTTTCGCCACGGGGAAACGATACTTGGTAATAACTGACGACGAAAATCAATCCATAGAAAAGGGCACGTGCCTAGTGGTTTATGAAGCTCTTATTTGCAAGTATGCCAGTTCGTGGGGAAAACTGACGAATCCACTTTATACAAAGTCATGGACGGAAGAAATTCACTTGAACAAAACCTCGAAAGCATGGGCTTTACAAGCCACCCACCACCGGCGAATCAAAGATTCAAATTTCTTACCGACGCTAGGAAGAGATATCATTGAAGGCAGAACCGCATGGGAGGGCCCTATTGAATTCGCCGGAGAATTTCGGTACACTCAAGGCTATTGGGAATGGGCGGAGGATGTACTTAGCCGATGCAGACAGACACTACTTGGTGCTGAAGTTTATGATGCAGTGTATGCATCTCTCTTTACTTACGATCGCAACACTGAGGTGATTAAGGCTTTTTGCGAAGCATGGTCTCCTTCGACAAACACATTGTTGACCTCTCTTGGGGAGATGTCTATTTCTCTGTGGGACTTACATACTTTGGCGGGTTTTTCGATGACCGGACTTCTCTTTGACGAAGTTATTCCTGATTCGACAGAGCTTTTAGTGTCGATGAGCGTGATAATTTATTCTTGCCTCGAAGCTGTAGATATTTATTTCACGCTTACCATCTTCTCTAAAAAAATGCTGACAAGTCCCGACCGTCTCCCGTATCTACTACAGAATGGATCAAATTTTGGTCACTAAAAACCATTAGGCATGCACAACCTCCTCCGCGTAATGAAAGGAAGTACAAGAGTCGTCCTAAGTCTCACAATCCTTCCGGAAGATTTGATGACTTCGAAGCTTGGACTGCAGAAGAGGAAGCTATATTTGAGAAGCTCGGTATTGATCCAAAATATCAGGAAGAAACATACTTGGCCGCATTTCTGGCTTGTTGGCTTTGTTCGTTTGTCCTCCCAAATGAAGATGTCAACACAGTACGTCCTACTATTTTCAAGATGGCGAGCTTGATTGCGGTAGGTCGGAGAGTGTGCCTTGATGTTCCTGTCTTAGCAAGTATTTATGCCGGTTTGAATAAAATCTCAAACCTTCCAAATTCATCTCGATTGCAGTCGGCATTTCCTGTTCATTTTGTCTACGATTGGGTGGCCCATTACTTTAAAACACACTTTTTGCTCAGTGGGCGCGGGCCTCCAATGTTGCAATACTCTGGTGAAGGAGCGGCAAAGTACTTTGATCCTGCAGAGGCTCATAGAAGAATACACAAAGGCGACAACGCCTCTTGGGCTTGTAATGCACTCGAGAAAGATGAAGCTTTTACTTTTATTGATGATGGACGCATTCTAGGACGAAGGTTGAACTTTTTTATGGCAATTCGTTCTAATCCTTCCTTGGCGTCGGGGTAACTCTTTCATTATTGAACCTTACAGTCCTCATAGATTCAGCCGTCAATTTGGCTATTACCAAGAGTTGCCCAGGGTGCTCAATAAAAATATTCGTGATGGTTCTTTGGAGCAAGGGGTCCAGTATTGGCGCCTATGTGTGTTACATAAATCGATGTCAAAAGCGTTTCTTCCGCATGCTCTGTTGAGTGTAAAGAGGCTTTCTTCTGCTGATTACAAAAACTGGTCGAGCCGAGTTCATGGGGATTACTTTGAAGAGAACATAGGGCGTTTAATCAACCCTGAACCAGACAACACCTTTTCCAGGAGTGGATCTCCCAAGAGTGACAAGCGGAAACATTCTATTCCTTCTATGGAGAAGAAGGATATAACTGACTCCATCCATCATGGGAAGAGACGGAAGGATGACTTTGCTTCGCCGCAGTTTACTGGGAATGCTGTTGTAATGGATTCTAGAGGTGATGGTGGGGACGACCTCGAGGATGACATTGAAGTCAACCTTGGAGATTGTGTTGAAGCCATTCCGTGCTCGATGAGGAAGCTTAAAAAGGTCAGCTTATCTGCTTTGTAGTTCTCCTTCCGTTTGCATTGTTAATACGTGACACTCTCTCTTTTTATTTTCCAGAAAGGTATAGACGTCGTGGAAGTCGATGCTGAAGACAAGTCACGAGAGAGCCAAGGATCAATTACAGAAACTCTACAAGTTGGTGTTTCTCCTCTTCATAAGACATCAAAAGGAGATCCCAACATTAACCGAAAGGCTCATTCTGATGTAGTCTCTAAATTCGAAGTCGATAGATTCTTTCATGATCACCAAAGAAAATTCCTCCAAGGTTTGTGGGAAGGCCTACATGAAAAGATTGCAAATACGCCAGTGAACTTTATGTCCTCTCGTCGAGATGAAGTGTTCCACCTACTTGACTTGATGAAGTCAAATAGTTGCTTGTATAAATAAAATGAAAATAAAGTGTGTACAAAAGAGAAGTAGCAAAACCCAAAATGCTCTAAGAGAAGGCTAATACAATAGCCGAGGAACGCAACGCAGTGCGTATATCTAAATCTATGTCGAAACTACCACAAGCCGGTAGTAGACTGAAAAAGTCTAACAGATCAAAGGCGCTAGAGGTGGGGGAGAAGCCACTAAATGGAACCGAGCGCCGTGAGTGCTAGGCCAAACACTCATAGAAGAGAGTGAGATCTGTGGTCCGGGAACAGCTTCCGGAACGCGGACGACATGTAGGGCAGGGAATGCTATGCTGGAACAGGCAAAACCAGCTGAGGGCGGCAGAGCAATGAGTGCCGTGGAGGGTCCGTCCAAGGGCGATAGAACTGCCGAGCGTGCAACACTAGTGAGACGCCTAGGAACCTGAGTTCCAAATGCTAAGAAGCATGTAAGAATCTTCCCAGAGTGGGAAAGATTCTGCTGGCCTCGTTAAAACCCACTACTGAAAAACCCTGAGGGAAAAAACCAATAGTGGGAAAAAGAGTACCAGCATCGGCCAAAAAAGGCCAAAATCCGTCAAATCCAAAATTCGTCAAAACATAGGTAATCCAAAGCAGGTGCCTGAACAAAAAGACGGGGGAGGGAGGGGGTAAGAAAAAAGAGCCGAGGGTTCCTCCAGAGTGTCCGCAGGATCTGCAAAAGAAAACTGGGGAGGGGAACGTCAGAAGGCTCAATGTACACGGTAATACTGAGTATAGAAGTCACGAGAAGAAATATCTGAGACGTGTGGAGGGAGGGGATTCCACCAGGTAAAAGGCGTGCGGAGGGCAGAGAGGGCATCAGCAGCCTGATTGCCTTCTCTGTAAATGTGCGAAACCTTGAAAGTGATATCCCCTAAAAAATGCAAGGCTCGAATCCAGCGTGCACGTAATCGCCATGGTACATCAAGAGATCGGGACTGAAGCGCTTGTACGACGTACATGGAATCAGACTCAAGTCAAATCTTATGCCAACCACGATCCCTGGCCAGCTCAATCTCGTAGATGGCCGCCTGGAGTTCCGCTTCGAAAGCAAAACCACGGCCAAGTGAGACAGAGAAACCGCCCAAAGTGAAACCTCTGGAATTCCGAAAAATGCCTCCCCCAAAAGTGAGGCCAGGTGCCCCTTCGGCACTACCATCCGTGTTAACCTTGATCCACCCAGGGGAGGGGGGGATCCAAGTGACAGATTTCACCAGAAGAGGTTTAGACGGAACACCACGCACACCTAGCCGAGTCAAAATGCTGAGCTCCCGGACCGAGTTGTGCATGTGTCCCGAGATCAGGGAGGCCGATTCCCGAATGCAAGAAAGAATAACCGAGACAGCCTGTGTGGAATTAGCCTCCTTATCATAAAAAATGGACCTATTCCTGGTAGCCAAATAGCCCAAATAGCAGTGACAAAGGCAACTCTCCAAAGCGCTGTGACTTGGGAGCTGAACTATAACTGCATAGCCTGTAAAAGCAATCTATGGAAACCTTCATGAAAAATAAGAGGTATATCAAAAGCCCAACAGAGTTTAGAAAAATGGCAAGAGAGAAAGAACAGCTAGAGAAGATGTGATCAGCAGACTCCCCTGATGTATGGAAAAGAGCGCATATGGAAGGACCCTGAATGTGGAGAGACTGGATACCCAAGAAGGGAGTCTATGGTGTATCGCACGCCAAACCGTATAGGATCGACAAGGAGGGATAAAGGAAGCCCAGATCCATTTCCCCCAAGAAGTGGCCGGAAAGGAGGTTCGAAAGTAATTGTAAGCCAGAGTAGACGTCACAGTGCCCGTCGGAGAGCGAGTCCAAACTCTATGATCCGGGGTAGAGGGGGAGATGGCCGTAGCAACTATGTCCTTAGCAATAACAGGGAAATTCTGAATAAAGAGCCCGTCCAACTGCAAGACCCCATCAATGTAATAATCTGAAATCAAATGCTGGAATTGTAAACGTGCCTCAGGAGGCATGCCAATCCTGTCAGCGATGGAGTAACCGAGCCAATTATCAAGCCAAAATCTGACCGAAGAGTTTGGTCCAATAATCCACTGAGATTCCGAGAGGAGCTGTCTGATGTAGGGTCTAGTGGAACCAAAAAGGGAGGAGCGGATGTAGGAGGTCTTAAGATCACCAGAAGCAGAGAACCAACGAGAACGAAGAAGATTCATGCCAGTGTCAGGAGAAGTCAAGAAATCCCAGGCAAATTTGAGCAGAAAAGCCGCGTTAGCCTTGCGAATCGAACGAAGACCCAGACCTCCCTCAGCTTTCGGCGCACAAACACGTTTCCAGGAGATGTTAAAATTACCGCTATGGGCCGTGTTGCCTGTCCAGATAAAATTGCGCATGGCCTTCTCAACGTCAGCAAGGAGGGACAAAGGCCAACGGTACACCATCATCGAGTGAACGAAGGAGCTAGTGATCACAGAATTCACGAGGCAAGCCCAACCACCCATCGAGAGAGAAGAGCCCACCCAGTTGGAAAACTTAGTGCAAATAGAGTCCGCCAAGGGCTGAAAGTAAGCAAGTCTGGGTGCTCCAACAAAGATAGGAACCCCAAGGTATTGCATAGGCAAAGAGCCTTCAACCATCTTCGAGACACGGAGAATCCGCCGCTTGATGTTAGTGGCGGCTGCCTTCGCTCCAAAGAAAACTCTAGACTTATCAGTGCTAACGATTTGGCCCGAGAGCCTACCATAGAGCTTAAGAATTTGATGCAGCTTCCTCACATTAGACAAGTCCGCATTGCAGAAGATGAGTATGTCATCTGCATAGAACAAGAAGGGAGGACAGGGAACCCCCATCATAGCCATAGCCGGGCGGATAGACTGCTTGTTATGGCAATCAACAATGAGCCTACCCAAAAACTCTTCAGCAAGACAAAATAGGAGAGGGGAAAGCGGATCCCCCTGCCTAACACCACGTGAACAAGCAAAGTAACCAACAGGAGAACCATTGATCAGAATGGAAAGCCTGGCAGAGAGCAGAATGGAGGAGACACGATCCACAAACCAATCCGAAAAGCCCAAACATCTCAGAAAATGCAGAAGAAAATCCCAACGAACAGTATCAAAAGCTTTACGGATATCAATTTTGAGGGCCACATTACCACCCTCATTTCGCCTGTCCATGCAATTAAAACACTCAGAAGCATAGGCAATACAATGATGGATGCGCCTACCTGGCACAAAGCCGAACTGATAGGGAGAAATGTGGGAGCCCACGAAGCTGCCCAGCCTAGAAGCAAGGATCTTAGTGAGGACCTTGAACAAAAAGTTGCTAAGGACTATGGGTCGAAAGTCCTCCACTCGATTGGCCCCCTTCTTTTTAGGAATGAGAATCACAAAGCTCGAATTCAAACCAGTGGGAATGAAACCATGGCGAAAAAAGTAACACACAGCAGCAACCACATCGTTACGAACAATATCCCAATAAACCTGAAAAAAGCAGCCTGAAAAACCATCCGGGCCTGGAGAGCTGTCTGCCGAGAGAGAGAAAACCGCCGAATGAATTTCCTCCGGTGTGGGGTCAGCCATAAGAAGGGCATTCTCGTCATCAGAGATGGAGGGACTGACGATGTCCCCCACAACAGAAAGATCAATGGGTGACGAAGTAGTGGGCTCCGTGAAGAGGTTGGTGTAGAAATGAACAATGTGATCAGCCAGAGTGGTTCGGTCTTCGACCAACACCCCATCGATCTTGAGAGCCGAGAGGTGCTGCCTCACCTTAGAGGCAGCATGCAATCTGTGGAAAAAAGAGGAGTTACGGTCCCCATCCTTAAGCCAGCTGAGACGATTTTTCTGACAAATAAAGTCTTGTTGCTGGGCAAGAGTGCGATTAATGAGGACCTGCAAGTCCACCTCCTTCTCAAAGACGGCATCAGAGTAACCCTGTTCATAGATCAACTCCTGAAGGGCGGCGAGATCCGCATAGTGTTCCGCCAAGGTGGTGTAAATGTTCCGGAAGATGTTGACGTTCCAAACTTTGATCTCATCCTTTAATCTCTTCAGCTTACGAACGACCCTAGAGAGGGGATCCGTATGGGCTAGGGGGGCAGCCCATGAGTCATTGATCAAGGAACGAAAGTCAAGATGGGCTGTCCACATCTTTTGAAACCAGAAAGGCCGAGGATAAGAAGGAGCAGACTCCGTGCAAGTGATCAAGAGAGGGTGATGATCATAGTTATTCCGGGGGAGGATCAACGCTTGAATAGAATTCCACTGAGCCACAAAATCACTGTTAACAAAACCCCGGTCCAACTTAGAAGCTTTGAAAGCGCCGATAGAGCGACGAGAGCACCAGGTGTACGTGCAGCCCTCATTCTCAATTTCCAACAACTCAGCATCATCAATAGCCTGCCGAAACTCAGAACAAGCAATAGGGGGAGGGGAAGCCATACTCATGCGCTCATGCGCACCAAACACGGCATTAAAATCACCAATAATGCAACAAGGCAAAGAAGCAACATGAATGAGATCAGACCATAGAGACCGACGCTCAATGTACTCGTTGCACGCATGGACAAAAGCAAGATGCACGGGAACGTCCCGAATGACAGCATAAACCAAAAGCAATTGATTCGAAAAATAAATAACATGTGAAGACTCCACATAGCTAGCCCGACAGAGAATCCAAATATTAGGGAGCAAAGGGGGGCGGGAGTTTTCACTAAGAAAATGAAGGTGGAGAGACCTCCAAAAAGTAATCGGAATAGAAGACGATCTAACCTTCGGCTCAACAATGGCGAGCCAGTCAGGGGAGTGAAGTCGACAGAAATCCCGGAGAGAGTTTCTAGCCTGTTCATTCCCCATTCCACGAATATTCCACATCATCATCTTCATGTCCAACCTGTGTATACGCCCTGCTCAGGCGGCGGGTCATCTAGTTCCATCTCGTTAGCCCAATTACCCAGGGCAGCCCGGTGCATGTCTCTTAGGGCATCTGAGTTGGGCCTATCCAAAATGTGAAAATCCAATTTTGCGACTGAGTCCATATCCTCAATAATCTTACCCCTCCGAGGAGGTATAGAGGCGGAGCGAGGGCGTGAGGAAGTAGCACACCATCGGCGGAGTGCTTCCACATGGATCGGGGGAGCCGTCGATAGTGGGACCACGTCCATATGAGGGGCCGAGTGTAACACCAACTCCATAGACGTGGTAGCTTTGGCATGTGCCAATGATGATTGTTTGTCTCCACGATAGGAGGGAGTCAGCGGGCAAGTAGGGGGAGTCCCATCATAATCCGATTCCTTGTGAGACATGGACATACTATTAATAGAAGTGGCCACCGCCGTGACATGAGGCATCGAGGCATTATCATTATCAAGGAGAGAGAAATGGGCTGAATTACTATTAATAGTATACCACCATCATTACTATCCTTGTGCTGCATGGACTCCACCAGCGTACCACCATCAAAGAGAGAGAGAGGGGCTGAATTACTATTAATAGTAATACCACCATCATTACTATCCTTGCGCTGCATGGACTCTACCAACGTACGACTGTTAATAAGGTGAGACGAAAGGCTCTTGTTAGCAAACCCACCATGAATGGAGTGCATGGGCTCAGAAAGGGATGCATGGCGAGGTGGAGAAGATGGTGTTGCGTCCCTGTTGCCGGGCGGAGTCGAGCTCGACGTTGAACCTTCCTCTGTTGCCATAGCGCTCAAGATGGCGAATGAGTTCGACGTAGTCGGGACGTGAGTTGGCTCCGGTGTAGCTTTCGGTCTGTAAACCATTCGTGGCAGCTGCGATCGCCCTCTCGACCGGCCTCTAGATATGTTCCAAGGTCTGGACTTCGAACGAGCCGTGGTTGTGGGAGCCGTGATGGTCGGAGTGAGCCTGCGCGTGTACGAATCCCTTCCCGTATGCGAGTGTGTTGCTTGATGAGAAGAAGCAGCCTTTCTCTTCTTGCATGTGATGGCCGTGTGTCCCAAAATACAACATGATGATCAATAAGCAGGGCAATTCTCGTAAACGATAGAGGCTGTGGTGAGAGTGCCGTTGCCTTCGACAGTGACCTTGTCCGGTAGAAGGGTCGACTTGGCAAAATCGATTTCAACCTGCACCCGGGCGAAATGACCCAAAGAGCCTTAAATCGCACGTTCATCTATCTGTAAGGGATTACCGATCGATTTGGCAATGCCCCATAGACAGGGGATGTCCCAATGTTCCATCCCGAGCTCGTAGATACGGATCCACACCTGTGCGACCGAGGTATGCAGCTTGTGCGGCTTAAAATTAGGGACCCAACGCGTCAGTCGGAGCGTTCCAGGCTTGAGAGACCAAGCGGAGTGCGAGAAAGCTTTGGACCGATCACTGTCGTTGGTGAATTGGAAGTTGTAGCATCCCCATCCCAAGAGGACGATCTTCCATTCAAATTGTGTTTTCCAGATGTCCGTGAGCTTCGACTTGAGATCAGTTAGAGACCATGATTTATCCTTCTTGATGTAATAAAGTCTTCCAATAAGAGTCTTGGAGAGAAACTCCACTCTTTGTCTATATCGTGTTTCGTCCACAGAGATGGAATAAACGTCCCCTTTGAGGACCGGTTCATATGGTATCGGTCGTCGAGACGGCGATGGCAATGAGGCAGCAACCGGTGTCGCATCAGTGAGAGGCGAGGGGGTCGAGAAAGGTACCGGAAGAGAACCAACACGTAGAGAAAATGTCCTAGGATCCATCGGATTCCCGGGTGGAGCTGAAAGAGACGTTCCCGAAGTGTACATGTTCCCCAATGCCGGAAATAAACTAGCATTGGGGAGGTTAAGAGCAGGCATAGGCAAAGAGCAAGTAGATGGGAGAGTCCCATTAATGGATGAATGCGGAAAACATATATCATGCATGGTAAGTGAATCCTGCGTAATAGAAGTAGGAGTAGAAGAGGGGGAAAGGGGGCTCATGGAAGGGGGCACAACACCACTATTCATAAGTTTAAATAAATTAGTAAGTGCTGAAAATTCAGCACCAGACCCACTAGGACTAGAGCTAGTCTCATGCAAAGCAATCTCAGAACTATTATCACGTGAAGTCCCCATGTGAAAAGAATGAGCAGCTATGTTTGAAATAGGTAAGTCAACATGAGAACCATTCCTAGATAGAGAAGCATTAAATGCAAAGGGGGGTATGTATGGGGTTTGGGCAGAAGAGAGAGTGAGCATTTAATGCATGCATGGAAGAGGAAATAAAGTGCGAGGGGGGTACACTATGCATGGGAGCATCTAGTGCCAAAATAGAGCGTCGAATAGGCATGCAAGAAGGTGTGACCTGATCTGGATATGTTCCCCTGGAGGATTCCGGCGAAGGCAAGGCGACCGGAATGACAACCGGAAGTTGCTGTTGTGAGTCCGGGAGGGGGTGTAGGGCCTCCGTCGTGTGAGAATCCAAAGAAACAGGCACCGGGGAAGCCGGTGGAGGTGGCGGTGCTGTGGTAGAGGTCACCGGAGCCTCCGTCACTGAAACTTTGGAGACGCCGGCGTGCTCTAGCACGTTTGACCTCTCCCACCTTGAAGGTCGGCTGAAGATGTTGTTCTCGAAGGCAGATGCCTATGACAACGTTAGATCCAAATTCTCCGGGAAACTTTCCAAAGAGCAATTTGCACATCAGTTATTTGAAGCTGGGGATGATCTTCGCAAGGCCAAAGCAAGAGCAAGTGAAGAGGCTAAACGAGTAAAATCTGCTAAGTCTGAATTAGCACAATTGGAGAAGGATTTTGATAGAAAGAAGAAGGAGTTGTCTCAAGCGATTGAGGAGCACAAGCAGTTACTTCAAAGTGCTAGGGATGAACTTAAAGCCATTGATGAGAAGATCCTCCTTATCAAAGAGACTTCTCCACTGAATGATGAAGAGTTGAAGGCTGCCCAGTTTGATTGGAGTCAATGCAAGCCGAGTGCCAGAACTTAAACCCTTTTGCTTAAGCGTTGTTTTAGATTTTCTTCATTCTGCTTTAGTTAGGATTTTGCTTTATGTTAGCGCTAGATTTACTTTTCGCATTGTTCTTCTGCATGAACTCTTTTGGAATCTTGAATGAAATTTATTTCTTGCTCTGCGTAATGCATCTTTGTAATGTTGGTCTCTCTTTTCGAATCTTTGTGTTTAACCTTGTAATCGAATATCGTCATGACAAAGAAAAGGAAAACACAATTTATGACTGAACTTAGAATAATTCTAAGCTGCCTACGTACCCCGATGAGAGGGATCAAGTCATAACGTAGTTCAAGTGGGGCCAGGAGTGACTAATCTTTAACCACTTTAGCCAAAGTGGGGTAAGTTAGTATTTTAACCACATACTTTAACTTTGGTGGTCGTCGTGCACAGTTTATCCTCATGCGGGCCAGGAGGTTCTTTTTTTTTTTTTCTTCTTTTTTTTTTCTCTTTTTTTTGCTTTCTTTTTCTTTTTTCTTCTTCTTTTTTTTTTTTTTTTTTTTGTTGCAGCAGACTCAAGCGTAGTAGCGCTTCAAGAACTTCCCATTTATGTGCCCTACTCGTACGCCATCTTCAGAAATCAATTTGTAAGCACCATTCGTGTAGACTTCCTTTACAACATAAAGGCCATCCCACCTCGATGTGAACTTGTTGCCAACTCGGTGAGTAGTGATGATCGGCCTCCGAACAGCAAGTACCAAATCACCTACATGAAATGAACGCGTCCGTACCTTTTTGTTGAACGCCTTTAACATGCGAGCTTGGTAACATTCGAGTCTTTGTTGTGCTTCCAATCGCTTTTCATCAAGAGCCTCTAGCTCCTCGAGACGCAACCGCGCATTCTCTTCTTCAGTTAGCCCTTCTTGCATGGCTATCCTTAATGATGGAATTTGCTGCTCAAGAGGAAGAACAGCTTCCACCCCGTAGATCAACGAGTAAGGAGTTGCTTGCGTAGGCGTCCTCTGCGTAGTTCGGTATGCCCATAGAGCTTCTTCCATTCTTTCATGCCAATCACGTTTTGACTATGCAATCACTTTCTTCAACAAATTACATAAAGTTTTGTTGAATGCCTCGGCAAGACCATTGGCGGCAGCATAATACATGGACGACTTTCTTTGTTTGAATCCAAACTTCTGACAGAGATTATCTATCAAGCTATTGCTGAACGGTTTTCCATTATCGGTGATGATGTATCTTGGCACCCCATAACGATAGATTATGTTACGACGGATGAAATCAGCCACTGTTTCCTTCTTTACTTCTTTCAGAGGCACAACTTCAGCCCACTTGGGGAAATAATCCGTCGCTGCCAGGATATACAAATGTCCACCGGAAGACTTTGTCATTGGTCCAACTACATCTAAACCCCAAGCGTCAAAGGGCCATGAAGCAACAGTAGGATGTAGGGGCTCGGGTGGTTGATGAATGAGATTTGCATGAAACTGACAAGCTTGACACCTTTGCGCATAATCTATGCAATCTTTCACCATGGTCGGCCAGTAGTAACCTATTCTCTTGATCCGGAAGTGTAGTTTTGGACCCGATTGATGAGCTCCACAAATCCCGGAGTGAGCTTCTTCCATAGCTCGGACAGATTCTTCATTACTTAAGCATCGCAAAATGACTCCATCAAATGACCGTCTATAGAGTGTCCCTTTGAAGTAAATGAAACGTGATGCACGACGTCGTATATCGACCCTTTGGCGAGGGTCATTCGGTAGCTTCTCATATTTTAAGTAATCCACAAAGGCTTGACGCCAGTCTTCTTCTTCAATCTCATATACTTCAACGGCGAGACTTTCCTCCTTCTCATCATCATCTTCATCTTCAAAAATTGGTGGAATGACCCAACTTTGGCATATTGGTACACGAACCTCAGCATCAGACATAGCAATTGTTGAAGCGAGCTTAGCAAGTGCATCTGCTTGTTTATTGTGCTTTCTTGGAACGTGATCAAGTTCTACATCTCCAAGCCACCCAATCAGTTTCCGAGCATAGGTGACATATGGTAACAATTCGAGCTTCTTAACTTCATATTCTCCGCTTAGCTGGTTGATTACCAACTTGGAATCTCCATACACTTTGAGATGTAGTCGTTTTGTGTCCACCGCCATTTCAAGCCCAAGTATGAGTGCCTGATACTCAGCGACATTGTTCGAACAATTCTGAGTTAAAGTGAATGAGTATGGAAGTACTTCACCATATGGTGTCATAAAGGCAACCCCAACACCAGCTCCTTCTCTATGAGCTGCTCCGTCAAAGTACATCTTCCAAGGAGGAGAGATTTCAACAGCTAAAGCATCTTCATCTGGCAAATCGTCCGATAATTCCCATTCAGCTGGGATAGGATGATCAGCTAAGAAGTCGGCCAACACTTGTCCCTTCACTGCCTTTTGGGGAACATAAACTATCTCGAATTGTTGTAGCTGGAGATACCATCTTGCAAGTCTGTCGGAGAGCACTGGTTTTGACATAACATACTTTAAAGGATTTGCTTTTGAGACAAGGCGGATGGTGTGAGCTTGGAAGTAGTGCTTCAACTTTTGAATTGCAAAGATCAAAGCTAGACATATCTTCTCTATTGCTGAATAGTTTAGTTCGTTTGGCGTCATCGTCCTGCTTCGATAGTACAAAGCATTTTCCTTGCCGTTGTCATTTTCTTGTGCCAATAAAGCTCCAACAGATCGTTCTTGTGCAGCGATGTACAGAATCAAGGGCCGTCCAGACACTGGCGCGACTAGCACTGGTGGCTTCGTCAAGTAGTCCTTGATGCTTTTGAAAGCATTGGTGCAAGATTCGTCCCATTCAAATGGAACGCCTTTCTTCATGAGCCTACTAAACGGTTGACATCGTCCAGCCAAGTTTGATATGAACCTTCGAAGGTATGCCAACTTTCCTTGTAGACTTTTGAGCTAGTGAATGTTTCGTGGCTCACGCATCTTCAAAATTGCGTCAATTTTAGCTTGCTCAATTTCTATACCCCGATGGCGGACGAAAAATCCGAGGAATGTTCCAGACGTGACTCCAAATGCGCACTTGAGGGGATTCATCTTAAGTTGGTATCTTCGAAGGCGTTCAAACACTTTCCTTAAGTCCTTCAGATGATCTTCTCGCCTTTTAGACTTCACGACCACATCATCAACATAGCATTCAATATTCTTATGGAGCATGTCATCAAATATCTTCTGCATGGCCCTTTGGTACGTAGCTCCAGCGTTCTTCAATCCAAATGGCATCACCTTGTAGCAGTATATTCCTTTCGGAGTTCGAAAGGCTGTCAACTCTTCGTCCTTGGGTGACATGCGAATTTGATTATATCCCGATGATCCATCCATGAAGGACAAAGCTTCGTGCCCCGTAGTCGCATCAATCATGAGCTCGGTGATCGGCAGTGGGAAGTCATCTTTCGGGCATGCCACATTTAGATCTCTGAAGTCAACACAAACTCGGATTTGTCCATTCTTCTTTCTTACTGGGACAATGATGGATATCCATGTGGGATATATGACTTCTCGAATGAATCCAACTTCGATCAGTTTGTTTACTTCCGCTTCTATCGGAGGGATCAATTCAGGTCTAAAGCGACGTTGAGTTTGTTTCACGGGTCGAGTGCCTTTCTTTATGGCCAAATGGTGGACAGCTACCTTCGGGTTTAATCCAGGCATCTCTTTGTATGACCATGCGAATACATCTCTAAATTCTTGCAACAATTCAATGTATGCCTCTTCTTCATTGGTCGTCAATAGGGCGCTGATGTAAATTGGTCGTGGATCATCGACATCACCTAGGTTAACTTCTTTCAACTCGTCCACTGTTGATTTCACTCCTTCTTCGAGTTCTGGGGGCGCAATTTCGGCATCTTCCTCCGCTTCATGGACTTCTTCACTCAAGGTAATGTGATTTGTTGAAGCAACGTCCTCATTTACCTCTTCATATTTCTTAAAGTCTACGCATGCTCTCATTTGCCCGTTCCTTTGCCTTATTTGGATTGTGTGCATAGTACCATTCCCTTCGTTGACGTAGCCACCTCTGACTAGTCGAATGATTTTCCTTCTTAGGTTTTCTATAGTTCTCTGAGGGGTAGGTTGAGGGACATGTTGGGCGCTACTATTGATGAAGTATGAAGAAGCCACACTTTCTCTATCGTCTTCATCTTGTGTTTTTGTGAAGATGATTGTTTGCATTCTAGCCTTCATCTCTTTATCACATGACACAATTAAGGTGGTGAGCCCCTTCATACGGGACGAGATTAAGCTTCTAATCCTTTGATTGGATTTTTGCTCATTGCCCCCTTGTAACTTGGCAGCATTTATCCTTTGGCGAATGTTTCTCCCACGTCTTTTCACTGGGCCAAGTCTTTCAAAGACGGAGACCCGACGTACTTTCCTCCAATTTCTATCGAAAGTGTCTTCTGTTGATGAGACTTCTCCCTCAATGACATAATTAGTGGTTGCTCTTTTGATGGTGATGCGAACAGGATTTGCTGGCGTATAACCGAGGCCTATCTTGGAACTTTTGCCACCATGGCCAGCCTTCTTTACTGTATTCGTGACAACTTCGGATTTACTGGAGCTACTTTCTTGTGGGTTATACCCGGCTTGGACGAGAAGTTTAAAGGCTTTAGGGCCATAATGCTTGTCGTCATCAGGTAATGGAAGTGTTCCATGCTCAGTTCTAGCTCCAAATGTCGGATGGACGAATCCTTCGAGTGGTTGACTTAACGGGATTGTTGCATCAAGCTTGTGTAGTGGCAAGGTCAACTCTTTCAGAGGTTCATCTTGGGAAAGGAGCATGTTTCCCTTTGAGATCTTTCCATCGCAACAAGGTGAAGGTTTATATGGTTCGTCTTTAGCAGCTTGACCCTTTTCAAATTTTTTGTTTGAGAAAACTTCTTTGGTCCTTGTGTCTTTGAAGTAGTATTTGGCATCGGCGGAATGTGATTCAGCCTCAGAGAAAGGCTTATCGTCAGCAACTACTCTTCTTACGACACCATTTTCACAATATTTCAAACACTGGTGCCAAGTAGATGGAACTACCCCATTCTCATGCAACCATGGGCGGCCGAGGGCATATTATATGATGTTCTAGCATCGATCACATAAAGCAAGGCCGTCGAAGTCATCTCGTCCATCAACAAGTTTAGCCTTATAACTCCGAGAGCTCGTTGTCCCTCTTGGTTAAATCCTTGAATCATCAGTAAACTATTTACAAGCTCATCTGTGGAGATCCCTAACTCTTTCATTATTCGTAGAGGCATGATGTTCATGGCAGAGCCTCCATCAATGAGTATTTTGTTCACCTTTTTCTCACGAGTGTATGCAGTCATGAATAACGGCCTATTATGTGGATTAGAGCTGAGTTGCAAATCCTCGTCAGTGAAAGTGATTGTTGAAGTACGGTCATTATCAGTAGAGCAATCCTCTGTCTCAGATAGATAGACTTCTTCACTTTGATGATTCGTTGTGGAGCATGTAACAGTGACGAGATTTGCCATAGCGTCCTCCTCTAAAAGGGTCTTTCCTTCTCGAGACAACCGCATCACTTTGTCTTTAAATACAAAGCAATCTTGAATCGGGTGACCCAACAGCCGATGGTATTTGCAATACTTTAGGTCGTCGATTCTTCCAGCCTCTTCTGGTCGCTTCATTTCCGGCAACTCAATCAAACATTCCTTGAGCAGGTCATCAAAAATCCCGGGAACATCCGAATCTAGAAAAGGGTATTATTTGTTCTGCATTTCCTTCAAGGTTAACTTTCTTTGTCCCGTCTCTCGAGGAATGTTCTGCTTTTCACCTTCTTTATCATCATTCTTTGTTCGGAACTTGATGGATTTAACATTTACCGCCATGGAATCTTTGGTTGACGGTTTGACAAATAACTTGCCCCCTTTCTTGGCTTCTTGTCTTTCTCTAGATTTTGGGAAGTCAAGGGTCGGTGGTCCTTCAACTCCACTTGCAGTCATACTTAACTCCATATCATGCGCTCTAGTTGCTAATTCTTCAAATGTCCTTGGCCGAATTCCTTGGAGGATGTACCGAAGACCCCATTGCATTCCTTGGGTGCACATTTCAATCGCGGAAGCTTCCGACAAACGATCTTTGCAATTAAGGCTTAGATTCCTCCATCGATTGATGTAGCCAACTACGGCCCCCTCTTTCCATTGACGCGTGTTGGTCAATTCAATCATGCTTACGGTTCTCCTAGTGCTGTAAAAGCGGTTGAGGAATTCTTGCTCCATTTGCTCCCAACTGTCAATGGAATTGGCTTCTAAATCTATGTACCAGTCGAATGCATTCCCCTTCAATGAGCGGACAAATTGTTTTGCCAAATGATCGCCATACGTCCCGGCGTCGTTGCATGTCTCGACGAAATGAGCAATATGTTGTTTCGGGCTGCCTTTACCATCGAAAAGTTGAAACTTCGGAGGTTGGTAACCAGAAGGCATCTTTAAGTTGTCAATCCTCGGAGAGTATGGTTTGGTGTAAGTTGAAGATGACTTAGACGTTTCATCAAACTTGTCCTTAAGGGTTCCTAGGATGATCTCTTTTAGTTGGTCGACATGGACCATACCATCAGTGGACACTTGCAGTTTATCCATGGTTCTTTCCTTCTTGTTTTGTTGATATTGATGCCCCGCAGACTCTTCCGCCTCGTCTTGTTCCTCAACAGGTTCTTTTCCAGGAGCGCGACTTGTAGTACCGCTATCAACCTTGCTTATCAGTTTTGCGATCAAGGAGTCTTGCTCTTGTGCATGTCTCGTAAGTCCTTCAATAGCTTTAGTCAAGCTCACGACTTGTTCTTCAAGAGTTGAAGCATTTGTTGTCATGATCGGAGCTGCTTCTGAGCTTGATGAGGAACGAGGTGTAGAACATGCAGAGTTGTCCTTGTCATCCCTATTGCTATCAGCAATGTCTCGCAAATCCTTGTTAGTAGCCCCGGAAGAAGTATTTTCCTCTGAAGATGCTAATGATCGTGAGCTGCTTGACATATTCCTTGTGACAACATTGACGTCTGCAGTTGGAGGATTTATTGCAGCGGCTTTCGTAATTATGATCTTGTGAGGTGTCATAGTGATGCCTTCAATTTTGGTTGAAGAGAAGAGATGAGAGGTAGAGATGGTCCCACCGGGCGTGCCAAATTTGTAACAACAAATTTCGTGTATAAAATGTATAAACACGAAAAAGATGTACAAAATAGAATATTTGGATCAAATGAATAAACTTTACAACTTCGTGGACTCTATCTCTAGTTTGCCTCTGATTCTTCTCTTCGTATATGTGGTCAATTTTGTTGATTTGAACAACGCTAATCCAAAGCTTGTTAGCTTAAATTTTTGGATTAAACACCGTTTGTTGTCGATTTTCTCGAAGAACGTCGAAGAACACCGAAGAACGTTGAAATTCCTTTGTACCGGATTCTTCTCTTGAAATTCCTTTGTGCCGGAATTCTTCACTTGAAATTCCTTTGTACCGGAATTCTTCACTTGATTCTTGACTTATGGTGTTGATGATTTTGGTGGAGAATGAAGCCCTATTTATAGTTGTAGGATGGAAAACCCTAACGGGCTTGAGCCTGAACGGAGCGATATGATTGGTCCGTCATAATATCATTATCAATAAGATAATTAATAAATTAATTTAATAATTTCTACATCATCTTGACACGTGGCAGCTTCCAATTGGCTAATAAAATATATAGTAAATCACCAATTAAATTGATCAGTTAACTTAGGAATTTATTTAATTAATTCCTAATATTTAAAATAATCAATATAAAATTGATTTTCAACTTATATTTTATTGTGTGACGCATTTTAATTGGATACAAATTTTATGTATCAACACGGTTGTCTCTTGATTGCTTGATTTTGATTTCTTTTATGTGTTTAATGTATGTGTGTTCTTGATGCTACTGGAATCACAACATGATAAAAGAGTTTACGATGATTTAGGAGAGGTTATTAGGCAAATCGAGAAGAAATTTTATGATGTATTGAAAGAAGAAATGCTAGTTACAAATTGACTCTGCAAAATACTATATATATTGATATATACATACATATATGAAGGAGACGCACACATTTGGTGTGCATGATGAGAGAGAAACTGAGCAGGCGAGGTTGCTTGATAGTTGTATGTGTGAAATATAAGCTCAAATCATCATTGGAAGCTTCTTAATATAGTTAAGAATCGGTTACAAGGTAGTTTAACTAATTGGATTAAACTCAGATGGCACAGGGGTCATTTCAAGTCAGGTTTAAAACAAGAAGGAAAGGTTAGGTATTGTTCGGCTGATTACTGGCCGAATTGCATCACAGTATTCAAACTGTTTTTTGGCCGAGTTTTCTGTATCTGTTCGGTTCATTAACGGTTTGCATGGGCCGATAATTCCAATAACCATTTTCTATTCTGTTATAACTGCCTTGGGATATCTGGATTGATGTGGAGTATCTTGATTGGTCAAGAGAAGGCGGTTTGCTTGATTATAAGTGGAAAACCGTGAGTCAAGAGGATCATCATCTTGCATTTGGAAAAGAGAGGAGAAAGAGAGAGTTGTATACCAAAAGAGAGAAAGAGTGCATTGTATTTTGCTTCTTCTTGTGTGATCTTTTGAGAAACTCTTGTAATCTTGGTTCTCCTTGAAATCAATAAAGAGGTGTGTGGTTTTTGAGGCCGTGGATGTAGGATTCACAACGAATTCGAACTATGTAAACATCTTGTTTCTTTCTTTCTTAATTCATATCATTTTGCATTGTGAGTTAATTGTTAAACTAGTAGTAGTTGTAGTGTTTCTTGAGATATATTTTGGAGTCAAAACCAACAAGTGGCGCCGTCTGTGGGAACGGCATGACTACTGCTCGGTTTGATGTGGAGAAGTTCAATGGGAATTCAGAGTTTGGATTATGGAAAGTGAAGATGAAGGCTCTCTTGGTGCAGCAAGGTTTAGCGGTTGCCCTTAAAGGAGAAGATGATCTCCCTATTGCAATGAAAGCTGAAGATAAGCAATCCTTGCTGGAGAGAGCACACAGTACCATCATCTTAAGCCTTGGAGATAAGGCTCTAAGAGAAGTATCCAAGGAAACCACTGCAAAAGGTGTGTGGGAAAAATTGGATCAAGTGTATATGGTTAAATCTGTAGCCAATAGACTGTTCATGAAACAGAAGTTATTTGCCTACAAGATGTTTGAAGAAAAGTCAATCACGGATCAGATTGATGAATACAAGAAGATACTGGATGACTTGGAGAATATTGAGGTAAATATGGATGATGAAGACAAGGCATTGATCCTGTTAAATTCATTGCCCAAGTCATATGAAAATCTTAAGGATGCTTTGCTATTTGGTAAAACGAAGCTATCCTTGTTGGAGGTAGAGGGAGCTCTTAGATCCAAAGAATTGTAGAAAGGAGCTGATAACCATCAGAGTGAAAGACATGCTGAAGGATTGATCATCAAGAAAGCATATCATAAGAAACTTGCTCATCAAAAGAACAAACAGACCTGGAAGAAAGGGGATCAGTCTTAAACCATGGATAAGGAAACCAGAAAATGCTTCAAGTGTCATAATGTGGGACACCTGGCAAAAGATTGTCCCTCCAAGGCAAAGAATCAACCCAAGAAACCTCAAAATCAACATCAGAAATCTCAACTGACCAAACCTACTGCAGACATGACAGAAGCCAAGGATGATACTGACTATGCTGAGGTATTAACTATCTCCTCAAACCCTGTATCTTCTGAATGGGTGTTAGACTCAGGTTGCTCATTTCACATTTGTCCTATTAAAGACTGGTTTAAAACTATAAAGTATACAGATGGAGGATCTGTGCTGTTAGGCAATGATGTTGAATGCAGGGTAAAAGGAATTGGATCAGTAATGATTAAAATGTTTGATGGAGCTGTTAGAATTTTAGAAAATGTAAGGTTTGTACCTCAACTCAAGAGAAATCTAATATCTCTTGGAATGTTAGATTCATTAGGATATAAATTCCAATCTGAAGGAGGTGTTCTAACAGTATCAAAGGGGTCTATGGAAGTGATTAAAGCAGTCAAGAGAAATGAACTATACTTTCTTCAAGGGAATACAGTTCTGGGAGAAGTCTCCATGACAAAGGAAAATGATAATACCTTACTCTGGCATAAGAGACTAGCTCACATAAGTGAAAAAGGGTTGGAAGAACTGAGTAAACAGAATCTGTTGTGTGGTGATAAATACACCCATATGGACCTGTGTGAGTCTTGTGTATATGGGAAAGCAAAGAGACTGAAATTTAACAAATCAGAACACACAACAAATGAAAAGCTAGACTACATACATGCTGATCTTTGGGGTCCATCCAAGGTGCAAACAATCAGTGGAGGAAGGTATTTTCTGTCAATTATAAATGACTATTCAAGGAAAGTTTGGGTATACATTCTGAAATCCAAAAGTGACACACTACAGAAGTTCAAAGACTGGGCCATTGAGGTTGAAAATCATACTGGAAGGCAGATAAAACACCTCAAAACAGACAATGGTCTAGAGTTTATTTCTGAAGAGTTTAATGAGTTTTGTAGGGGCAAGGGTATCAAGAGACATAAAACTGTTGCAGGTACTCCTCAGCAAAATGGTTTGGTGGAAAGAATGAACAGAACTCTCCTAGAAAGAGTTAGATGTATGTTGATCAGTGCTGGCTTGAGTAAAAGCTTTTTGGGGGAAGCTGTCACAACTGTTGCCTACCTTATAAATAGGTCTCCTTCCACTGCTTTGTCCTTTAGAACCCCTGAAGAATTGTGGGGTGGTCATCCAGCTAACTATTCAGAATTGAAGGTGTTTGGTTGCTTAGCATATGCACACACAAAGCAGGATAAGTTAGAGCCAAGAGCCCTAAAGTGTATTTTTCTGGGATATCCTAAAGGAGTCAAAGGGTTTAGACTGTGGTGTATTGAGCCTGGAAATCAAAAGTGTTTGATCAGCAGAGATGTCATATTTGAAGAGTCAAAGATGCCACTTCTGAAGGAGAACAGCAGAGAAGGGAACAGCTCAAACCCCTACCAAGCTCAGCTTGAGGTGGAGCTTGGCAATTCCAAATCACAACAGGAGTCTGATTCAAATACAGGAGAGGATAATCTAGAGGATGTTGAAGCTGATAACATAAGATCATACCAATTAGTGAGGGATAGACAGAAAAGGCAAATCCATGCACCACAGAGATATGGTCAAGTTGATATTGTGTCTTATGCTCTATATACTGCTCTAGAGGTTGAGAACTCTGAACCAGAATCATACCAAGAAGCAATGGAGAGTCCAGAGAGTGATAAGTGGACAGTGGCAATACAGGAGGAGCTGTTATCTCTGGAAAAGAACTCCACTTGGGAAGTGGTCAATAAACCAAAACTGCAGAAACTGGTGGGATGTAAATGGATCTTTAAGAAGAAGATATAGTCGTCTAAACCAGCAAAGATCAGATACAAGGCTAGGTTAGTTGCAAAGGGGTTCACACAGAAAGAAGGAATTGATTATACAGAAATATTCTCACCTGTAGTAAAGCACTGCTCTATAAGAATCTTACTTGCTTTGGTGGCTCAGTTCAACCTTAATCTACATCAAATGGATGTAACTACAGCCTTTCTTCATGGGAAGCTTGAAGAAGAAATCTACATGAAAATTCCAGAAGGAGTACATGTTTCAGAACCAGACAAGAAAGCCTGTCTGTTAAAAAGGTCATTATATGGACTCAAACAGAGTCCTAGACAATGGTACATGAGGTTTGATGAGTTTATGCTGAGAATTGGTTTCAAGAGAAGCAAGTATGACAGTTGTGTATATCTTAAAACCAACTCACAGTCATCAAGTGTGTATTTACTCCTTTATGTGGATGACATGTTGATTGCTTGTGAGACACAAGCTGGTATTCTTGAAGTGAAGAATTTACTGAAGACTGAATTTGAAATGAAGGATCTTGGAGATGCAAGGAAAATCCTGGGAATGGATATTCTAAGGAACAGGAGTAGAAATGAAGTGTTCTTGTCACAACAAGATTACTTGCTTAAAGTTTTGCAAAGATATAATATGCATCAGAGCAAGGTTGTTTCTACACCTCTGGGACAACATATCAGATTATCTCTTGAACAATGTCCTAGTTCAAATCAGGAAGAAAGTTAAATGAAGAAGGTGCCATATGCAAGTGCAGTTGGTAGTGTGATGTATACCATGGTTTGCTGCAGACCAGACCTTGCTCATTCTATGAGTCTTGTGAGCAGATATATGGGGAATCCAGGAGCACATCATTGGGAGGCAATGAAGTGGGTATTGAGATATGTGAGAGGAACAACTGAGAAAGGTTTGAAGTTCCAAAAGCAAGACAGTTTGGACAAAGCATTGATAGGGTATGTTGATGCAGATTATGCTGCTAACATAAATACCAGGAAGTCAATTACTGGGTATGTTTTTACCCTATTTGGAACTGCTATCAGCTGGAAAGCTTACCACCAATCAGTAGTAGCCTTGTCAACTACTGAATCAGAGTATGTAGCTCTAACAGATGCAATTAAAGAAGCTGTATGGTTAAGGGGGATTTTGAAAGAGTTTGGCTTATTCCAACAGCAAGTAACTGTCTGCTGTGATAGTCAAAGTGCTATACATCTAGCCAAACATCAGAGTCATCATGAGAGAACAAAACACATTGATGTCAGACTACATTATGTAAGAGATCTAGTGAGTAAAGGATTGATTCATGTGAAGAAAATCTCTACTGATGTAAATCCTGCAGAATGTTTTACTAAATCTCTTCCAGTAACAAAATTTCAGTTGTGTTTGGATCTTATCAATATGAGGAGTTATGTTGAGGAACAAGACCAGAGAAAGTCAGCTGAGACAAGTCAGTAATAGGTTTGGGAATGATGATTTGGAGCTTAAGGTGGAGAATTGTCAAATATAAGCTCAAATCATCATTGGAAGCTTCTTAATATAGTTAAGAATCGGTTACAAGGTAGTTTAACTAATTGGATTAAACTCAGATGGCACAGGGGTCATTTCAAGTCAGGTTTAAAACAAGAAGGAAAGGTTAGGTATTGTTCGGCCGAATTGCATCACAGTATTCAAACTGTATTCAAACTGTTTTCTGGCCGAGTTTTCTGTATCTGTTCGGTTCATTAACGGTTTGCATGGGCCGATAATTCCAATAACCGTTTTCTATTCTGTTATAACTGCCTTGGGATATCTGGACTGATGTGGAGTATCTTGATTGGTCAAGAGAAGGCGGTTTGTTTGATTATAAGTGGAAAACCGTGAGTCAAGAGGATCATCATCTTGCATTTGGAAAAGAGAGGAGAAAGAGAGAGTTGTATACCAAAAGAGAGAAAGAGTGCATTGTATTTTGCTTCTTCTTGTGTGATCTTTTGAGAAACTCTTGTAATCTTGGTTCTCCTTGAAATCAATAAAGAGGTGTGTGGTTTTTGAGGCCGTGGATGTAGGATTCACAACGAATCCGAACCACGTAAACATCTTGTTTCTTTCTTTCTTAATTCATATCATTTTGCATTGTGAGTTGATTGTTAAACTAGTAGTAGTTGTAGTATTTCTTGAGATATATTTTGGAGTTAAAACCAACAGTATGTACGTACGGTAAAATGCGATTACCTACTAATTGATGTTTTCAATTATCTTACATACATAGTCAAATTTTTATCTTTCTTCCTTTTCCTATTTTATGTTTTAAATAATATATCACATAACAATAAATAAAATTCGAATAACACATATAAAGGTGCATTCTCAATTTAATAAAGTTCACATGACCAAAAAGTATTTTGATTATATGGACTTCATTAACGCGGTGGCTAGTGACACCATAAATACAAGTACATCACTTTTACTAAAAATATCATATATAAATAATTTAAGTACTCTTATTTTCTTTAAGTGCCACATTATGTTCTTATTTTACCCTTACACTACTACAACTATTATTAATAAATATAAAAATAAAGTAAAACAAAACAGGAAAAAGATAATAAAGATGAAGTAAAACAAAAATAAGATATAACAATAATAATGAAAAAAGAAATAACAAGAACAACAACAACAACAACAACAATAATAATAATAATAATAATAATAATAATAATAATAATAATAATAATAAACAACCAAATCTACCATTGTATATCCAAAATATATTTTCCAACTTTTCATTCATTGTTTATTCAAAATATAGTTTCCAAACTTTTGTTGAGCATAAAAAGACTCCACAATATCCAGCACCCTTATGGTCAACACAACGATCTGAGAGTGCAGATATGTGTATCCTCAACATTGAGGACGTCGTTTCTGAAGAATATGGACTAGATTAGGATATGAATTTTAGTTAATTATCAGTTGGACTAATTAATTAATTAAAGTAGACCAATATAATAGGCTCATATACTTAGACTCATATGGATATTATATATATTTATTCCCTATCGTAGGGAATAGCTGATCTTGTCAATAAGAAACAAAGAGACATTGTAGAGTTCAATAAGGGATTTTCTAACAATCTCTTATTGAACAAGTGTACCGGAAATTGTTCCTGTAGCGGACGATATACGCGTGGATACCTGAAGTGGTGAATTTAATCGCTTAATTCTGTCCGATTAATAAAGCAACACGTAAGTCTTCGATCTTATGCGTGATTATTACTCGACGTCAATTTAGTTATAAATCTAGATCGTGATTCTCGATTAAATTCCACGGCGTATTATTAGATGGAATCGAGAATACCCAATAGTTTCCACATCCTCATACCTGGCTGCCTCGACTATACTCCCGGAGTTGTGCTACGGATTCCTAGTTCAACGCCACGTGGCCAACACCCCAACCTCCTGGCCCCACATTCTCTCTCTCCGTTATACGTCATCCCACTCTTTTCCTTTGAGAAATTTTGCTTTTTTACTTATTATTTATAACAAAATCTATTATTATGTTAATGTATATTTATATCAACTTTTATTGATAATATTTAAATAAAATAAAAAATTCGAAAGTGATTGTTTGAAAACTTTATTAAATGTGGAGTATATATAGCAATAATATTTTTTATATTAATTTCATAAAACTAATTTGAAATTAAAAATATTTTTTTTAAAAAAATCATTAATTTTAATTTTGCAAAAGATTATAAGAAATATGTAATTTCTACAATAATAATAAATTTATTATTAATAAAACATAATATGATATTAAGTGTATAATATATATGTGTGTGTATCAATACTGCTTCCCTACACAAAGTGGACCCAAATTAATATGTTCATCAGATTATATGTCAACATCTTATAAAATGGCAATTACCTTATTCAAAATTTGGGGATAAGGTACTTACACACCCGTGGGAGCCGGTTAGTAGGGGTGTGCACAGAGCGATGTGGATCGGAGATGTGAAAATCTACAAAGAATCAGGATGGTACGATACGGCTATTATTTTCTTTGGGATAATTCGGTTCGATAATTTGGATCTAACAGAATGATTCAATTCGGATCTTGAAGATATTCTAAGTTTTAAATAAAAAAATTAATTTGAACAAAATATATTGAAATCTAACCAAAATAAATAATTTTACTGCATCAATACTTTTCCAATTACTAACTTTGTTTTTACAAAAATTATATAATAATTAATAAAGTTCCCTCAATTATTTATTATATGTCTCAGTATAAGTTCAATATGATTTTTTGATTTAGAACTTATTAAGTCCGGTTCCATTTTAGTAATCTCTAATCACCAAAGATGGCTCTACTTATGAGCACATGAGGTCATGCCCTACGTAGGTAGGAGAGAATTTATATATAAAAAAATATAAATGTTATTTTATATAATATAATATTACCATATGAGCATAGGCAAAATGTAAATAAAAGATGTGGATAAATTGTAAAAGAAGTAACAAAGAAAGAGTGAGAAATATTGTAGAGAAAGACCGGCTACCTAGAGATGGCCGCATCCGCATGGCACCCTCAAAATATGATCTTATGTATAACATCTCATTTGAAAAATAAGTTTAACAGTCCTTAATTCTTTAAAAACAGCTTAAGAACAACAACCCCTTAAAGATGAAATAAATCTTTTAAAAAAATATACATCAACACTTCTCAAACCACATATAAAATGTTGTTTAAGTGCGGGACTCGATTCGTACCAAATAAGCTCAAAATTCACCTCCTAATAATTATGAATTTCAGTTCCTCTAATCCCAAATGCAACCTTCCATGTCAGCATACAGCACAGCCGTCATCAACATAAGATCAAAATAATCCAGATAAATGTTTGACAAAATTTAAAAGTGGACCATCGGCAAGGTTAAGGTACGACACTGCTAACATATCTGCTCATTCTTTTCCCCCATGTAACGGACAAAGTTGGAATTATAGAGGGTGGTAATGGTTATATAATAAGTTATTCCTTCACAAGGGAATATGGTTCCATGCAAAATAAATTTTCGAGGTCCTTGTGGATCAGTGATCCTCGATCTTCTTCAGACCTTTCATATCCGTTGTTTCCACCCTGCACCATTGGAACAGGGAATCAATTTATGGCAAATGAGTCATTCAATTGAGAAGTAACAATACAGAAACAATAATTTTCTGTTTTGATCTAAGAATTCGACAATCATTTCAATCTCATTACGCAAAAAGATCCTGCATGTAATTCGAACCATTCTCTGAGGTTTATTAATTAGATGAATCATGAAAGTATTTATGGGAGAAATTTTTTATACTAGGAAATGGAATCTAACTTTAGGATCTCAAAGGATAAAAAAAGCCATAGGTTTAGCATAGTAAGAATAGTTAATATGAACAGTGTACCGAGCACACATGCAAGAATCACACAAAATGATGCATGAATAAACAATAGCTTCACATTAATGCAAAAGAAAGATGCCTATGAGATTTTGCATGTTGTGCAATGGATCAACCCTTGATGTGCCAACATAGCTTGGAAAGCAGTTGATAGATCCAAGATCTCTATGCCCACACTGGCCAACTTGATGGTACACCATGGGCATGTTAAGTATTGACCACTTTCTATCTATAACTGATACAAGAGGTGCATCCCTAACGGAGCCACTCAAATATACTCTAGTCATGCATCTAGCCATGTCCGAGTTTTCTCCGGAAACCACACACATAAAAGTGGAAATAAAAGACAAGGTGGGTCTAAGCAGAATCTGTTAGGACTTGACACCTGAGTCCGGCTCTTTGCCAACCGAGATCCGTAACAGCTAAAAGAAACCAACTGCTTGGGTTCACAGTAAGAAACTATGTGTTGAATGTCTATAGATTATGCGGACTTTACCAACTCTATCCAAAAGGGAATTTACATTAAACTTAAGGTGAAGTAATTGATTCAAAGAAAACTGTTCAGTTATAGAGTTCTGACGTGCCTTGACATGTTACTGAATCAGCATTGGTAAGTCATTTCTTGTCAAGATTTTTTATATATATTTGATTTAATATCAGTTCCAGTAACTATGATTTTCCAGAATATGCTAAACATAGATATCCTGGCCATCAAGCCAGAAAAACATATAACAGTTAGAACTTCAAAAAAATTAGTAATCACACTATCCATTCCTCCCCAATCATCCAAAGTACAAATTCTACTTCCTTGGGGTCCCACTTTCAAGTCACCCATTTTATTTGCACATCTTTTTATCTACAATTTCACTCATACAATTAATTAAATAGATATTCTAAATTTTTTTGAGGACATATTCAAGATAATTTTTATATTAATGTATTACTTTTTTTTTCTAAATTATTCTTTTTAAAGTTGGTAATAAAAATAACATTGTGCCGAGTTAAAATGAATTTTTTCACGGCTAAGATTAACGTTGTGAAATAAAAATTTAAACTCAATTAAAAACTAAATTGAAGTATATATGTATATATACTAACGGCTATTTGCTGATGAAGAGAAAAAGGAAAACAAAGTGGAGGACAACAATTGCAGAGGGGGCACGCCGCACCATCACCCACTCGCGCACAGACTCCAAATGTCCATCCCCTCTTTCTTTTTCTCCTTTTTTAAACGCTCTTCTATCCCCCCCCCCCCCCTCTCTTTTTAATTTCTAACTGGTACATTTAAATGTACAAAATCCCTCTCTCTCCTAATTGACTCTACTTCCCAACAGATTTGTACCTGATCGGTGGGTACAATTTTTTTATTGTACCCACCATTGTAGATGCTCTTGTACATCATAAGAACATCAAGGAAGATAAGGCATAATTGATGATCACCAACTATGTCTGACATAGATAAATTGGTACGAACTGCATAAAGTAAGATATCCAAAGAAGAAATGCAGGAACTTACGTTGTTCCAAAAAGAGCAATTTTTTGAACTTTCGTGATTTCAGAACCAGATTGATTATCCTCGATAAAAATTGTCAAGCTGATTCAAAACAATTGGTGAGATCACTCCATATTTTCAATTAAAAATATTATATACGAGTGTAGTGGCATAAAGGCAGCACACGCACCTGCGAACATTCTGAAATTTGACATATTTCACAATGACTGGTTTTCCCTGCAGTGATTTTAGCATATCCAGCATCACACTTCTCTACTATGATATCTCAACCACAAATAACAAAGAAATTTTTTATCTCATGCACCTATGGAAACACCCAGATTGTGAAGTTTACCTTAAGGTTATCTACAGATAAAACGGCTGTATCGCTTGGGGGAAAATCGTTGACATTACTGTGAACTTATTATAATCAGAAAGAGCACAAAATAGCTACTGAAACATTAGTCAACATAAACCAGTATACCCAGATAATACCTGAATCCCATGTGCTCCCTGTTAGCAAAAAGCTTCACAGTTTTAGGACCTGGAATTTGCAGTATCAAATTAGAAAAGATTGCATAAAATGAATAACTGGTTTTTCGTAGATCAAAGGTAACTTCTTAAATGATACAGTAAATTACACAGATCCAATACATTAATGTCACAAGTCATGGTGGTTAAAATTTGTCAGCATTTGTGTCCATGGAGATGTAAACTCCACCATTATATAAGGCAGAGTTAAATCACTGGCACTAGTGAATCCTTCTTTTATGTGGGGGAAGGGGGCTTCGCCAATAAATAAATCATAGAAATATGTTATTTACTCTATTCAAATAACGAGTACCATCCATGAGATTCTCACTCTTACTAGTGATTTCCAATATAACGAGAAGAATGAGTAAGTTAAGGGAGATTGAAGGTGCCAAAGATGAGCGGCAATTAACCGTCATATCAATGTTGCCGGATGGCAGTTTCTAGGCCTAGCGAGGTTAGGCAGGACTGATTTGAGTGTCGCCAAAGGATGCTTGGAGACTTCGGGGGGGCTTTCAGAACATGATAATACGTCCAAATTTAAGCTTAACAATACATACAAGTGGCTGGGGCAGTGAATCTAAATTCGTGGCAGCAGTAAGGGAAAAAAAATATTAGACTGGAAGATGGTTACCATCCTCCTCCGAGCCTTTCACAGCAATAGAATGCAGTTTAATAACTTGATTAAAAGGAATATAAATCAACAGCTGCTCGTCCGCATCACTTTCCAAATGCAAACCATCATCTTCCCTGTATCCCTGATTTGCAAAATAAATAATAAATAAATAAAATCAATCATCTAGAATGCCACCGATATAGTACCCAGCTAAAATCACCATATTCAACCCCTTTTGAACTAAATCCCTAATGGCCAAAACCCATTACTGCTACCAAGACCAAGACACAGACACATAGAAGCAAAGTGCCAAGAGCACTAGAAAGAAGACAGAGTAGAGTGTGGAGAAGATAAGGAATATATGAAGACCTATGTGATTTTGAAGTGATATAGAGCGCAGATTTCAACAATAACATCGTAACAGAATTTAACATTAACAATGATAATAGAAAGAAAAGTATAGACTAAGAACTTTTTGATACAGCATTAAAAGAAAGAATAAACACTGATAGACAAAGATAAAGGGTTGAAAAAAGAGGATGACGCCAGTTAGCACTTAGCATAACACAAAGCGTCTGAAATTGCATAATATCCCCTAGATGTTAAAAAATTTATACACTGAAAACTTCTCTAAGCAACTTACTATTACTAGTCTCTTTAGTGTCTATAACAGAACTACTTCTGCAGCCTCAAACTCCAAATAATGTAAAGAATCTGACATCCCGTTAGTCATGTCATTAGAACAAAGAAGTTTGATATATGTGAAACATGATCCAGTCAGAAAGATAAAGCATTGGGATTTGTGACCACAAAGGCCATAACTCATAAATAAGGTGGTGGGAACCCTTGACAGAAGTGGATATCATAACTGGGTACGTGATTTCAGGAAAAAAGTTGATCAGATAAGAGAAAATCTGAGGCTGCAGTGAGTAGCCACTAAAAGGAATTCATTGATTTGTCTATTACGTAGTAGTTTCTGAAAGTCCTCTTACTACGAAGTGGGACTCTTAAAAGGGAAATGCACTTCCAGACCGAAAAGTTCCACAAACTAAATGGTCCACAAAAGAAAAGCACAATCTAGTTTGAAAGGGAAGGTACACCCTATTATGCCAAAGTCAATCTTATGAAAACTTGATTTCATCTTAAATAAAATAAAAACAGAAAGCAGAAATAATTTAGTTTCGGTCATCTATCTTTCTTGTTTAGATAAGTTTCAGTCATCCATGTTCTTAATACATGAACAATAGAGGAATTTTCGAGAATATGCAACGAATCAATAGAGGAATTAAGGAAGAAAATTAAGTTTAGGGTGGCTGTTGGATTTCAACCCATAAGGAATTCAGGAGTTTCTTGGACATGCAAAGGGATTTAAGCATTGTACTCTTATAGTATATTAATATGTTGTATGTATTTCAGCTGGGAAATTCCCACTGTAATTTTTCTAATAATTAATCAAATTGTTTTTTATAAAATAATCAAAAAAAAAAAAGGTGAACAATGAGGCATAATTGAATGAATAACGTGCTTTGCAAATCAAGTCAACTTCTTATTATATATCTTACCCCTTGTTATAATCCTAGTTGTCATCCCACATTGCTAAGTAAGGGCTTAGAATGCGGATTTATAACTCCTTGGGCACCCTCTTCCTACAAGCTAGTTTTTCGGTATGACTTCTACTTAACGGGTTGAAACACCTCTTTCCCATCATCTTCTCCTCAGGCCACAAGTCATTAATCATAACACCACAATGTAATAGTCTATTATAATTTCTTAATACAGAGGTCAACCTCTGAACCTACAAGCACCTTCAATTTACAATTCCTTGCAAGCTAGCTTCGAAAAATTCCATCCCCGTTATCTTCATTAAACAAAACTATAGTCCCCCCCCCCCCCAAAGATAGTAAAAGAAATTTCTCATAATATATCTACCATCAATGATTGTTGTTTTTGTGCTAGACATTTCTGAAATTGTCGGTGACATGTCATGTTCTCCCAAGTAAAAATCGACTAAGAATCAGATACATGAGGAACAACAGAACCCAAAAGAGATCTCCCAATTCATTATTACCTTTTTACCCTCTGTCTCTCTCATTTTGTCAATAGCACTTGTCGATAGAGCTATTGGTGAGAGTAGGGACGGCAATCAGGAAGATTTTGCTAAACTCGTAACCCACCCGGCAAAAGAAAAATAAATCCATAACCCGCGTCGCTTGCTTTGTCAAGCTGCCGGGTTTACCCATCCCTCCCCAAACTTGTTTGGTATTATGTATTTTTCAATAATTTCAATACTACTATAATGTAATTTGAAAGATGAAAAACTAAATAAGAAGTTAATATGCAAATTAGTACAATTATGACTTATAAATAGGTTATTTCGAAAACTAATATAGTAATAAATTTATAAATTTATCTATATATTTAATATACACAGGGCGAGTTTTGCAAAGTCCTCCGTGATTACAAACCCGCTAATTGGAATTTGGCCGAGATGGTTTTCATGGGGTTTCGGGTTTGACACACCCCCATTTCCATCACTCGTGAGAGTGAAGGTCAGAATTCTATTAACTATGGCAAGGGATGTTCCATAAAATCATATAGTCCTTCAGAACAATGACACTCCAACAAAAAGTGGAAGCAAGTAAGCCTGTCAATTATACTTTATCTGGCTCACGGAATATGCTTAGGTCAATAAACCCTTTAACTTAAGAAAGCATAAAAGAAGTCTAACCCTAAATTCTAATAGAGATTTACCTGTTTAAGAGCATTCGAAAGAGAGTGACTGCCGCTTTGATTCAAACATTCCACACTGGACCAGTCGATAAAGTCTAGTAAATCAACCTGATTAATCAACAAATAAAAAATTGATCAGATGAATCCACATAGGAGTATATACCAAAACAATCCCTGAAACGGATAGCGAGAGTGATGAATTACTTGGTTTTTGGGTATAGCAGAGGCTGATTCGGCCGACATGGCTATTGATATTCAAACTTTGTCTGTATCTTAGAGAAAAGAGACGCAGGGAAGAAGGGTGAAGAAAAAGTAATTCCCCCTCTAAATCGATTCAGATTTGTTACTTTAAACCTACCGCATGGGCATGTGCGAGTACGGATGTAAACAACTTGGGTAGGGTACAGATACCCTACTTTATTTAATTTTGGGGATATTTGAATTAGAATCGTTAAATTTAAATAGAAGATGTTTCCAACCAAAATTTATATTTGTACTGTGATGAAGCGGGATATAGATGTTAAATTAATAAGTCGATGGATCATGCTTTATATTATTATGAAAAAAAAATTGTATGTGGTCGTCAGATCGCATTCCGTGCGACGAGTTAGCTTAAGTTTAGTAAGAAAATTTGGTAAATGGGGCTCCTCTTTCTTCTTCTTGGTTTGGGTAAATAAGGCTACACCACACGGAATGAGATTCGTGTAATCATCACACACAAGAATTACTTATTACTTATAATGTGAGAAGTCATAGATAATTTATAAAAAATTGTTGGGATTAGTGAATTTATATTATTATTATCTATATCTATATATATATAGAAACAAAATGCATTTATACTACAATTGGAAAATAATATTTTTCCCGCCCAAACTGCTTACTATATATGGTAATAAAAAATATTTTTTAAATTAAAAAAAGAACATAATATATGCCTAAAATATCTCCGAAACTGGTACACATATATGTAATGGTAATGTTTTCACAAAATTAGGGAAGTTGTTGCTGAATTTATTGTAATGAGTTTTTTTGTCCCTAAATATAAGAAATAATTAGTTGTATCCAGATTTACTTTACAAAATTATCAAATCGTAAGATACAAATCAATCTTTAACCATAATTATTTTAGAATGAATCTTTACCAATATTATTTATGTTACAATACCTAAATAAATCAGCTATTTCTTTTATTGAAATTACTATGCAAATGAATCTACAAATTATTTTATCGCATAAAATTAGGGTAAAAAATAGTAATTACAAACCTATATTCCAACTATCTAAAAAATGTATTATTTTTAGACCTAGAAATAAAGCATTTCATCCCCCCCCCCCCCTCCCCCCAACTTATATACTTATTTGGGAATAAAAAATTATTTTATTTATTTGACTGTAAATTTTAATTTATGGCTGGCCCACTTACCTACCTTTTTTTACTCCGATAAATTAGGAAACGGTTTCTTTAACTAGCTAATTTGGTAAAAATTAAATCAAATCACTTTTTTTTTTTTTTTTGTGGAAGTTATGTATCCCTCCCTAAAAATCTATATCTATATATATATAAAAACAAAATAGATTTATACTACAATTGGAAAATAGTGTTTTTCCCGCCCAAACTGCTTACTATATATGGTAATAAAAAATATTTTTTAATTAAAAAAAGAACACAATATATGCCTAAAATATCTCCGAATCTGGTACATATATATGTAATGGTAATGTTTTCGCAAAATTAGGGAAGCTGTTGTTTAATTTATTGGAATGAGTTTTTTTGTCCTTAAATATAAGTAATAATTAGTTGTATCTAGATTTACTTTACAAAATTATCAAATCGTAAGATACAAATCAATCTTTACCAATATTATTTATGTTACAATACCTAAATAAATCACCTATTTCTTTTATCGAAATTACTATACAAATGAATCTACAAATTTATTCTATCGCATAAAATTAGGGTAAAAAATACTAATTACAAACCCTATATTCCAACTATCTAAAAAATGTATTATTTTTATACCTGGAAATAAAGCATTTCATCCCCCTCTCCCCCCCCCCCCCCCAACTTATATACTTATTTGGGAAATAAAAAATTATTTTATTTATTTTACTGTAAATTTTAATTTATGGCTGCCCACTTACCCACCCTTTTTTACTCCGATAAATTAGGAAACGGTTTCCTTAACTAGCTAATTTGGTAAAAATTAAATCAAATCACATTTTTTTGTGTGGAAGTTATGTATCCCTCCCTAAAAATCTATATATATATATATATATATATATAATAAGTCAAGTCATCCGAAATTAGTAAGTTGAAACTTTTTCCGCTCATTTTAATAGTTACCATAAATAGATGTGAATTTGAATTTTGAAATTTGGAAAATCCAATGATATTAGCGGGATTCAAGTTTTCGAATATTTTTTCCGTCTAAAATTCAGCAATAACAAATCTGTACATATATGTATAACAGAATTTGTTGCACATTTTTTAAAATTTTGAAATTCGAATTTAAAAAAAAAAAAATTATCCAATAACATTATTGCTCCTATAAATACATAAGGTCTTCAGTAAATGAGAATCACTTTTGCAGCTGGTATTTCTATTTCTTATTCATTTCGCAATTTACATTTTTTACTGCAAATTTCTATAATTCCTTCATTCCTTGATTATTATGTGTCAACTTTGATAGTTCATTTGACAATTTACATTTTTAACTGCAAATTCAAATCTATAATTCCTTCATTCCTTGATTATTATGGGCCAACTTTGATAGGTACTTCACAATGGATGCTCCAAAAGTACTACATGCAAATCAAGATAAGAAAATATCAGCAACACTGAATCTTGATTATGGCAAAAACAAGTTTGATGATTGCAGAATTCAAATCTATATACCATCATCGTTTTCTACGGTAATCTGTAATCATATAAAAATTCAACCTATATTTTTAATTTCTGTTATGTGAATTATTTATATTATTGTCCATATATTGTGCTAAACTTTACATTTTGTTTATAACATGTACAGTCTCAATCCGTTCAAAATATTGGCAAAAAATTAGAGACAATCAACTCATCCGACGATCAGCTGAGATTGAAGACTAATTTTGATTTTATTGTAGCAGAATTCAGTTTTTTAATTTCTGCAAAAATAAGTTCATGTATCAACTTCAATTGAAATTCTAATTTTATGGCAGTATTTCATTTTTGTCATTATAATATGTTTACAATTAAACTTTGATAAAACTCAGTAAAAAACGTTTACTATACGCAAGACTTTTAAGAAGAAATATTCCATTTAACAACTATCATGAACTATTGCAGAAAAATTTCCGAAATATTATCTTATAAACAAAATAAATTTAATATACAGATTGGTTGATAACAACCATAAAATGATATCACATATAAATTTAGAACTATCACATAATTGGAATGATTAACGAAATCAATACTCATTATAGATCGAATTTTTATTTTAATATAAATTATAATTATTAAATTATAATTATGATGTGTATATTAATATATAAACTACCATAGCTTTACCAAAAAATAGATGTGATTTTATCAATTTTTTAATATACAATAATATGTAATCTTTAATTGAAGATATTTGATAACAGAATGTCCAGATCATTCCAAATCTTTCAGATATGATTTCTAATTTTCTATACTCCTATAAAAAGCAAAAGGATGGCTGCTTGCTTGATCTCAAGAATTTATAAATTGTAAAAATCAATGTATCAAACTATATATAGATTATTGTATATCAATAATTATATGGAACCACCTGTGAGTTTTCTTATAGAGCCCACCATGATGTGTTCGGTCAGCTAACACACTCCACAAAAAAAAACAGGCTAAATATATTTTTGATTCCTTCCTCGCCTCTTATTCCACAAAATCAGTTTTTTTTTTAGTTTTTTTCCACAGTACAATATTATTTTTTTCCAAAATTATTTTATCTGTAAAGTACTTTATCCGTTTTATTTCTTCTCTCGAAAATAATTTCATTTATTTTTTTTCTTCTCTCATCTCTCTTCCAAAATTTTAATACAAACAACCAAGATATACAATCCAAAATTGCAATACAATTTAATAAGATTGAGAAAATAATATATTTTCCTAATGATTATTTTTATATAAAGTATTTTATTAGTTTAGTCCATTAATTTTCTAAATTAAAATCCAACTTTATTTATATTAATGAGCTCATCTTATGGATATAGGAGATTATTGGATAAGAAAATTGAAAGATTTGAAGTCATCTATGTCTTTTAAAATTCTAAATCCAAATCCAACTCTATTTATATGAATGAGCTCATCATATGGACTATGAAGATTCAGTTCATCCTAAATAAGATTGTCTTTTCTATGTCTTTCTTAAAATTTATTTCTAATAGGGGATATTTTGTAGGTAAACTAATAAAATATTTTATATAAGAATAATCCTTAAAAGAAAATTATGTTTGTTTCTAATAGAAGATGTTTTGTACGTAAGCTAATAAAATATTTTATATAAGAATAATCCTTAAGATTATTTGTTTCTCAATTCTATTAACTGATATCGGATTCTGGATTATGTATGTTCGCTTTATTTATTATTACCAATCAGTGTAGTCTATTCAAAATTTATCATGATTTAATATTAATGTTTTGATAGAGACAAGATATAAAAAAAAATTAAAATTAAAAAAAAAAAAACTGGAACAAGATACGAGTAAGAAATTCGTGAAAAAATTAAAATGTATTTTTATTAGTGGAAATTATTGATTTTCCGGAGTAAGAGGCAATGAATGAATAACACTGCAAAAGAACACAAAAAATTTCTTTGTAAAAAAATTTAACCATTTCCTTTTTTGTTATATATTATTAAATAAAAATGTGTTTTCAATAAAAAGTATTGTTCATGTTAATATTGATTTACTTTTTAAAAAAATAGCTCGTGCATCGCTAGAATGACAACTATTTACAAACAAAATAAATTAGTTAGAATGACAACTAAAAAAAACGGAGGTAGTACTACATTAATTAATTAGTTTATGGAGAAAAAAAAATCTTATGGAAGTTCCCCACGTTGACTACCTACTTCTTAATTTATTTATTTTTTTGGTTGATTATTGCTACGGAGAAATCTATTCTCCACTATATAAGTAATAGCAATACCCTGATTTGCAACTAAACTAAACTATCACATTTATAGTTCATGTATGAGTTTCAGGAATTGAAGATCTTGCAAGCAATTACTTTCTTCTATGAGGATAATTAAAGAAATATTTCTAGGTTTATGATGTAGATTCTGGTGGATCCTTTTGCAAAGTCTCCACCGAGGAACAATTTGTAGATTATATTCTCTTGTTTTTCTGCAAAAGTTTCAAATGGCAAACATTTTCTTGATAGATTTCTTATTATTTTCTATAGTAGTTCCTAATGAGGAAAATTGTATACCGACTTTTTCTTTCTTTTCCGATGTTAGTTTCAATATTTTCAAGACCATATTTTCAAAAGTGGGAGTTTGTGATACTACTGGAATTGACGATATATACTAATTGATGGTACAACTTGATATTTTCGCAATCAGGTTAGGATTGCTCTTTAGTAAGCCTATCTTCTATCGTGGTATATTTTTAGTTGTTTTTAGAGTTACGAATCAAGAATAATTGAAGATTTTGATATTTTATGGGAAAGCTACTACAGGTTCGTGTATAAATAAGTATTTCCAAATTCGTTAACATTTATGTCTTTTTAGAAACTTGAATTATCTATATTATTTTATCCAGTAATTTTTTGTTATAGTATGTTGATACTAAACCTTTTGTGTTTTTGCATGATGTTTTTTTTTTAAGAAAACCTACTAATTTCGAATTTTTTGAATTCCTGTTGTTTATTTATGATGAATTTTGATGTTATTATGTTTGTTATTGAGGATATATTTATGAGTAAAAATGACAATTAAAACATTCCTAACAAGAACACACGCACACACAAAAAGTTACACATTCAAATTCCAACATGTTACACTTTTAGCACTAAATTAAATGATATTTTTGTATATAAAAAATATTAATTTAAACTCTTTCCCTTTGCATCGCACGGGGTAACTACTAGTATATCTAAAAACAAAATGACTTTTTGCTTGATTTGGCAATAATCATTTTTTCCCGCCCATTTGTCATTGCTAAAATGGGAAACTTTTTAATGAAAAACAAAATTATATTATATTTAATTTATTATTTTTGTGGGCCCAGCTGGCCACCATTTTATTCGGAGACAATATGGCAAAAGATTTGATATTTTTTGGGGTATATATTTGTTTTTTCACTGAAAATTAATGTTCCGATTTATTGTTCCATGGAAAATGATCTATTTGTAACAAACCATATATTTTTACATAAATATCAGTTATTTTTTGAGTAAAATCAGCGATTGTATATTTCCTGATTTTATAATAAAAAGATTTTTTTAGATTCAATCATATCTAATTATTTATTTTGCTGCATAATAAATATATTACAAACCCTAATTTCGATCTCTATAAATACATAATGTTGAATGAGACAATCAAATATCTATACTTGAACTCTCCGCATACAATTTCGAATAAATATGCCTCCGTTTTCTCCAAAATAAGCGAAGTCCATGCTAAGAGGCATGATTGGGCTTTAAAGATGCGTCTTGTACGTGCTTATAATATACCAATGTACAAGAATCCTACTCAAATTCAGAGCTTCGAATGCGTTTTCCGGGATTCCGAGGTAAACATTTTTTAATATTGTGTATTAAATTCATTTATTCAATAAAACTACACAATTATCAGATCTAACAAATATGTCATGTTCATACATATTCGCAGTTTTCATATTGTGGAGTCAAGTAATATATAATGATGTTCATGCATATTCATTAAACATTTCAATTTACAGTTTATGATATAAAATATTTTTTCTGTTAAAATGAAAAATAATGCGATTTTTTTAAAAAAATATCAGTTTTCGTGTTTGCTGTATACTTGCTTGCAATCATAAAAAATATGAAAATTTGTTTCATGATATTTTTTTTTAAATATATTATAAATCTATTTATTACAATTCATTTAAATTTCAATCATTTTAGTGTTCGACAATATGTAAATTTTGGGTATTAAATTTCTTTCTTCATATAAACTACACAATTGTGAGATCTGAAAAATATGTAATGTTCATACATATTTGCAGTTTTCTTATTTGAAATCTATTTATTACAATGCATTGAAATTTCATTTCACCATGTTTAATGTAAATCTTTTTTTTGTATGAATCAGGGCTCAACTATAAGGGGATCTGCAAGGCTGAACCATATAGATACTGCTCGACAGCGACTTACCGAAGGAAATTTGTACATCATTTCTAATTTTATGGTTTCTAAAGATGAGCTGAGATTTAAAACTGCAACTCACCCACTGAAATTTTCCTTTTATGGAAAGACAAAGATTAAACATATCCGTGACACATCGTTCCCGAAAGATAGATTCATTTTTAAGTCATTTGATTGGATTTCAAAACTGAAGAAGCAGGATGAAACTTTGCTATTTGGTACCTAACTAATACAAGGATTCATTTTATTATGATTAGTATATAAAATAAATGCATGTCACCTACCAATGTTATTTACGAATTTGTTTGTTATTCTATGAAATTTAGATGTCATAGGTCGCTTGGTGGAAATGCATTCACCTCAAATGATGGCTACAAAGGAGGGACCGAAGAGGTTGATGGAAATCGAGATAGAAGATTTGAGGTTTATGTCTAAATCTGTTTTATTTTATTAGATTATTTTCCGGGAGATTCTTAAAAATATTATTAGGTCCTTATAAATATCCTAACAAAATTAATTTTTAATCATTTTGTATTTTACTTAAAGAGAAAACAGATTAACCATAACATTGTGGGAAGAATTTGTGGATCAAGTCTTACCTTTTTATAACAAAGAAACAACTGAGCCAGTTATCATAGTAATGCAATTCTGCCGACCGAAGGTGTACAATGGTAATTTCCCTGCAAAATTGCATATTATTTATATTTTGCTAAAAATTATATTAGTCTATTGTTTTTTGATCCAAGTATGACTATATTTTTTAAGCAGATTCTGTAAAAGTATCAAATACGTATAACTGCACCCAGCTTTTTGTAAATGCTGATGTTTGGGAGATAAATGAGTTTAGAAACAGGTAAATTTAGCTAAATTTTTCATTGTTATTATACTTTGTTCACAAATTTCTTATTATATATGTTGAGATATTATCAAGTTCTTAATATGCTTATTTGAAAAAATCAATATTGATTATTACTTTAAAGTTTAAATTGAACTTAAATAATTTTTTTAATAAAGTATATGACGAATATATGATAAAATTCTGTCCGAGTAATATTCATGGCGACTTACTTTATTACCCCTTTTTTAGGATTGCTGATTCTCCGAATCGGTCAAAACCAGTGTCGATATCACATGCTTGCAGTTCTGGTGTGTCCCCAAGCAGTGAGTTTTCTTCTTGCCGTGCGGTTGTTAGGAATCTGCAGGAGATATGTGAGGGAGAGGTAATGAAGTTTTCTTTTTTATATGTTGTTCAGTTCTATTAAAATAAAATTTATGGTTATTTTAATATCAGTAAATATTTTGAGATTCGATTTGAATATTTAGGATGGTGTGTTTTGGGTCTACTGTGGAATCGCTGAGATTGAAAATGCTACTGATTTGTGGTATATGGCATGCTTAACATGCCATCGTAAGCTGAACAAAGTGGATAATATTTGGTCTTGCCGTGAATGCGGTGAAGTACAAGCTAACAAAAATTTCAGGTATAATATTCTAACCTATTTCAGTTTGTATATGTAACTATTATACCTAACAACAAAAATAATAATGTATTAAAAATCATGTTATTTTACATCAAATTAAGGTTTAACTAATATTATTATTAATTTTCTTTAGGTTCAAGATGAAAGTTCGTGTCATTGATGAAACATACAACGCTCTTTTTGTTGTTTGGGACTCAGAGTGTCAAATTATATTTGGGAAGTCAGCCTACGATCTCAAAACAGCCAATGTAAGATTAAGTTATTAAACAATAGTTTATCTAATTATTTTAACATGTGTTACATCAAAATAATTCTTGCAATATATAGGATGCTGAGCCGGGTGTTCTAGAGTACTATATCACCAAACTTGTGGACAGGAATGTACTTTTTAAAGTGTCAAAAAAGACTGATACATCACGTGGTGGTAGAGTTACCCTTTCTGTGACAAAGGTTTCTGATGATCCTGAACTTTTGGCACGGTTTTGTTCAGCTTATGTTGAGCCACAGGTAATAAAAATTACTTATTATTGATTTTATTCAGTTTAGTTTCTAAAAAATATTCTTCTGAAGTATCAAAATATAGTAAGATCATATTAATCTTAGTGATATTTTCATTTACACTTATGAATAAAAAAAATTTATTGTCACATGAGTCCCAAAATATTATGTAAATTTTGTGTTTTTATCATTTGTTATTAGGAGTCAGATTTGATTTCTAAGCTTGTGCGCAAAGATGCGGCGGATGATGATAGTGGTTCTGATGATGAGGTTAATACTCCTGAAAAGGTCGTGCAAGCCTTAGATGAGAATGATGATAATTCAGATAAGACTACTACTGTGGAAAGTGGCCGCTCTAATGGAAAAGAAAAGGTTGATGATGGTGACCAGGGTCTAAAGGTGAAGCGCAAGCTGTTGGATGACCTCGATAAGAACTCGACTAACAGGAAGACTATCAAGCAGGAAAAGTTTTGAAGTTATTTTGTTTTTAAGTCATTCTCCTATTGACGATGTTTTTTTAAGACTATTCTATAGTTTCCCTATTCTGTTTTGCTATATTACATTGTTTTTTAAGGTTGATTTTTCTATTGACAATTTCTTTTTCTCTATAATATTTGCCTCTATGTTACTTCATCAATTGATTATGTTATGCTATTTGCTCTATGCTACTTTTTTATTTGAACGTGCTTCAATGATATTCAGATTGCCATTTTGATTTATATGTGTAATTCATTATAAAATATATGTGCAAACTACTAAACACATTAACATAATGACTACATACATAAAGCTGAACGTGTTTCTAAGTAATTCTATTTTCCAGTGCGATGATTATATGTGTTCAATTGTTTATAAAATAGATGTGCAAACTACAAAACACATTAAGTTAATGATTTCATATATATATTTTAACGTGCTCGAAAATTTTATGCATATTGACAATGTTATTTTGTTTGTTGTTAAATTTATTTGTGATCGACTTATTACAATAAATGTGTATGTATAAGTAAATGCATTGACTTATTAACAACAAATTTTCGGGATTTTTTTATTTATTTATCATTTTACATAATACAATATTAATTTGCATTATGATAAAATAACTTTAATTTTATATGAATACACTTCAAATTAAATAGACTATGTAATAGTTAGTAATGATATAAATATAATTAAATAACATAAAAAAATTGAGATATACACATTCAAAGTGTTAATGAAAATATATGTTATAATATTAAGTAAAACGACATATAAATAAAAGACGACACAAAATTAGTTTTAATATAGTAGTTGTAATATATTTAACAAAAACTACACAATTCAACAATAATAGTTGTAATATAATTTACAAAAATGGCATAAATATATAATAAAGGGATATATGTATTATAATGAGAGTATGATAATATATATCACAAAAATGTTTTATGTATTTACATCCATTATTTTTAAAAGCAACGTAACATATCCATTAATGACAATTATGAATAAATTATTCGATCATATAAATTTTCTAGAGGTATCATATTTATGATTTTATTATATTGATTTCATTAATTCAGTAACCAATTTTATTTCAAAATAAGATATTTTCTGAATTTTTTTATTTCTATGTAGAGCACATAATAAAAATATTTTAAACAATGATAATCTTTTGTTATGCACAAAAATGATTATTTTTATTTATTATTTAAAAAGAAAATATTAAGCATGCAATTCTGAATCCAAGATATGATCTGGATAAGTATTGTTTATATAATAGACAATGATATAATGCATATATATCTATTATCAAGAAAGGCAATAAAATCTGCAAAATCTAACCACTCAAACCCTAGCACTACAAGAAAAATCATCGACTGCGACGGAAATTTCCGTCACTAAACTGAAAAATTCCGTCATAATGAATGAGTAGTGACGGATACGTGACGGAAATGTTTTGTTACAAAAACCTTTGTCACTAAATCGATAATGACGGATTTTTCATTCCGTCACTAGTTTAGTGACGGAAATTCTGTCACAATTCTAAAAAAATCCGTTATAAAATTATGACGGAATATTTCCGTCACTAAATTGCAACGACTAAGATTTCGTCACTAACCCGTCGATAAATGATTTATGACGGAATATTTCCGTCACAAATTAATGACGGAATATTTCCGTCACTATCTTGCCTATATTAGTAACGGAATTATTCCGTTACGAAAAAAAAAATCCGTCTCTATTCCGTCACGATACTATCTAATTTCTATTATTATTCCAAAAAAATATGCTCTTTCTTGACCTACCAAAATGAGGAAGCTATTTGCAATTACATGTACAAATTCACCATTAGCAATCATTAGTTGAACTGTATAATTGGACATGAACAAACATAAACATATTCCATTACAAATAATTCTGACAAGTGGCAACACACACCTCAATGGCAACAACAGGACATTGGTTCGCATTATACAGCACATTCATATCGCTATATCTACAATCTACACATGCAGCTCATACACAATAAATAGAAGAAATGGTTGTCAAGTTAAACCTTGCAAGAAGTGGTCCTAGAAGCACAAATCCGGATGGGGCATTCAAAGCATCTATTAAGGAAAATAAAGATAAATAGAAGATCTGGCTATCAAATTAAACCTTGCAAGAAGTATTCCAAAAGTAATCCTGAGGGAACATTCTCAGCATCTATTTAAGGGAAATAAAGAAAAGTAAATTGCTTAATGAATCCAGACATACACATAAAATTACCAAAAAAAAATTCATGTTCATAAGAAATTTGTTCAATTTCCTCCTTTAACCAATGTTCCTTTCATAGAATGAAATGCTACATGCACAACAACAGAGTTCTGTTTAATCATCAGAAACCAACTTTTACTACTTAAGGCTCCCAAAGAGCCTCCAATCGACCCTTCAAATAACTTTTTGCTCCTACTTAAGCGGGAAAACAGATCCGCTTTGTGTATTTGCCTGCAAATCAAACTCCCATGTCTTTCAACCCTTCTACTCAGGTATTTTAGCAATTCACTCATACTGCAAAATAACACATGGTTACATGCTCAAATTAGTAACTCAGAAGCAATTTGACTTTTACCTGCTTTTCATCTGATAATCCTTTCTATCGAGGTAGGTGGGAGAGATCGGTGTATTTTCAGATTGATGAAGAAGCACTTTCTTATCATGCATCAGATTTATACATAACCCAGAGTGCATTACATATGTCCTGCAAATAGAGGAGGAGAAAAGTGTGAAGACGTATGCTGCAAAAGTATAAGACCTGTTATATTTAATCGAAGACGAGTTTTGTTACTCTCGCTCTCTTGTTGGTAGAGATGGCCTCAAAATTTGATGGTTATTGGTTTAACTAAGAACACAAAGTTTCACAATACACCACAGATTCCGATCTTCACAGTTAGTATAAGTAGATCAATCTTGAAAATTCACTCTGTATTGTTCGACACATAGTGCTCTTTCTTACTCCACATACATGAGCTCTTATTTCCTAATTTTATTTCATATTTCAGGAACCTAATATACATGCTTGTTGCACTCAGAAGAAAGTGGGTTAGAGTAATAGCTGTCATATAACTTACCAATTTCAAGCAGATTTAAAATATTATCAAGGTTTCAAAGTTTTCATAATTGTGCTTAAAATATTATCGAAGTTTCAAAGTTTTCACTTGTGAGGATACTAAGTCAGATTGACATAGCCAGGAAACAAGTAATTTCTTTAATATTTGTTCGAGCTTATTGCTATTTCAATTGAATGTGGACAATATTACCATCCCTATTATTAATACATAGAAGTGTGGGCTATATGCATCAAATTTCCTCCAAATACATCTCATCATAAAAGATGTCCTCAGTCTAACAAATATAACATGTTTAATAATTCTAGTCGAATATATTTTGAGGTATTATGTTAGTGTGATGGAGAAAATATCTATTTTTTATGTACCGAATACAAATTAAAAATCACAAATCCCTTTCCTCTCTATAACTTAAATTTTCAGGAGTTTGTCGTTCAGATGGATCAGAGAAAACTAGAAGTTGGGTTTTAACTTTGGTTTTTTCAGCAATCCACTCACAATATTAAAGAACATTTATAAATTTGCGAAGGATAAGATGTAAGGAAGGATCTAGGCTTCAGATCAGAATCAATGTCATCAGTAACGTGGGATATTGAAATTATTTAACTTAAAGTAACAAGACATTAGTGATTTTCTCAAAACCCACACACAGACACAAAAACAAAAAGAAAAAGACATCAGTGATGAAAAGGCAAAGAACCAAATAACAAGGAATTGTTTATAAATTAGTGTAATTGTAGGTTACCTAATGACATGTGATGCTCTGGTTCGTTAGCTATCAATAAATATTAAATCAGATCCCAAAATTCTGTGATAACACGATTGAGTAATGAATTATGTCATATCCAACCCATATAATATATTATAAGTATTTTGTTAGATAGTGGTTTATTAACTAGAACAAAGAACTGTTGTAGTCTGGATTAAGGAACTTACAAGTGTCCAGAGGCAACAGAGAATATATTAGTTGTTTTCCCATGACGACCACCACTTCCAGGCTTCTACAAGAAAATGTAAAGTGCGTCACTAATACACAAATTTAAGCTACAGTAACGATGCATGAGGTGATCATATTTTGTGTTAGTCATCAGAATACACATGTTTCACACTTTCTTATGACGCGCAGCATAACCAAAGAAAGGAGTCGAAAACTTACTCTTAGTGAGGGTCTTGTGGGGAGTAGATGAGGTTAATCACACCTCATTATCACATCACAAGATGCTTGGACACATTTTACTCCTGCAACTCAGTGCATCACCAAGTTTCCCTCTTGTAACTGATTCAGTCACTACCTGCATCCAGATAGAAGAACAGTAGAAAATAAACGACCCAAAAGTGCAATATAGAGGACAGGGGATGGAATACTGCAGGTAATTCAGACATGACTTTGTTGTGACACAAAAAGCATTTGAAAAAAAGAATTATGAACTCTCTCATTTGTTGAGCAGCTTCTTTAATATAGATACATCTAATACATTCTGTAAGAAATTTGAAAGCTTCTGGTGCTATGCTTACACAGAAATTAATAATCAAAATGAAGGGTTTTTTACGGCCTCTTATAATAGTTGAAGATGTAGAAAGTTGCATTTGAAGGGAAATGCTAACTCCTCCATTTGTCATTCAATGCCTCAAGATAGTAAAGTAGAGAGATACAATGAACCCCACAAAGACCAAAATGGGGAGAAAAGACGGAGAGGGTGAGAAGTAAATTTCTTCTGCTTCCTGATAATTTAGAGAGAACAACTTCAGCACAGCCCAATCTGCATTCATCACCAAGTCTCCATGTTTAAGATAAAGTGGTCTTGTCATCTTGGAGGTGAACTGCTGGACCTGCAATATTCCTGTATTTACTAACAGAACAAATCAAATTGAGTTCTTTTAGTTTCCATGGAAGAAGGAAACAACAACAACAAAGAAAAGAGAACCTTTCACCGCATCCTGAGTGGCTAGAACCTTGAGCCTTAACGTCCTTATGGGGACAAGGTGGAATGCGTTTACGTGGTAGCATTATTGTTGTTGATCCTCCCTTCGTAAGTTTCTGGCAAATTTTCGAAAATAAACTATTTGCTCAAAAATACTTTATAAGGAATGTTAACATGGACACAAGACATTTTTTTTAGCAAAGTTTGAAATTAAAAATAATAACAAAGCCATACAATTCTATACAAGTCCATAAATCACAAATACTCATTAATATCAACTACATTTTGTTTTCCCTAAAAAAAGGACACAAATAAAAAGCTACTTTTAGTTAATTGCACTGATGTCACAAATACTTATTTATTTTCTACATGAAGTTTTCTTTGAGATTCTTGAGCCATTTTTCAACAGCTTCATGAGGGACAAGATCTGCACCATATATTAAAAGTCATTAAGTATCATTTTCTTCAAATCCTTAACAAATGGAATACCAAATCTATAAGCAAAATGATCCCTAATGAACATAAAATATCTAACAGTAGGAGGCGAGAAACTAAATAGAATTCAGTACACAAAATCAATCACAAAATAGCAAACTACAATCTAAACACTTAATACAAGGCTACAACATCACAAACCTCACTATGATAACTGTAAACTCTTACCGATTTTATTGAGGAGCAAAACAAGACGCTTATCAGGCCCCGAACTCATCATCATCTTTTCCGTGTCAGCACAGCAAGTTCCAAGGGGATCACAAGCGTAAAGAACTTCCAAAATAACATCAGAAGCTTCAATCACTTTGACCAACTCCTTGTAAAAGCCTTCTCAGAGTTATCTACAACAAAGTTTTAAAATAAAATTAGAAACAAAACACAGAACAGAACAAGTCAATCATTCAAATACACAATATACCCCATTATTTGTAACTCATGCTACCTTGTCCTCTTCAACAGAAGTAACTTCTTTGATTTCCTCATCCTCCAAGATGCCCAATTTTCTCTTCCTAGCCTGAAAATTACAGACAAAATAGATTAATTAACATCTCAATCGTCGGATTGAACAAAATAGGAGAAGAGTGAAGCCATACCCTCTCTTTACGAGCTGCTTTCTTGTCCTCAAGTTCCTAAATTGCGCATTGGCGACGAACTTCTAGGGCTTTGAGCTCCTGCTCCTTGAAAGGCCAATTATTTGGTATGTCGGGATCCTTCTCGAGAAAGAAAACCTAGCGAGTGGATCTGGAGAGGAGATGAGTGGCGACAGGGAGCGGGTGGAAGGGCAGAGGGCGTCGGCGGGCAACGGGTGGTGAGCGGCGACGGAGGCAGTGGAAGCGGCAACAGCAAGGCGGCAAACGCAGGGACCTGGGCGCGGCGGGGGAGATTTGTTCTAAAATTTTATCTGCTAGACGACACGAGGGCAGGGCAGTAATGGCGACGGCGGGGGATGGGGATGGTGGCGGGGGATGGGGATTGCGGCGGCGGCGGCTGAGTGGCGAGGCAGCGCAACTAAGGGAGGTTTTCTTCGATCTGAGGTAATTCAGTTTAGGTCACAACAAACCCGAGGCGATAATGTATTTCTGGAGAAAGGATGGGGAAAGGCGAAATGAGATGTGGTAAGTTTGGGGAAAAATGAATGTGGAGAAACTGAATATGTAAAAACCAAGCAAGCAATTCTCAATAATTAATAGGTGTCTTGGTGGTAAGCAACTTGCCTTATATCCACCAGGTTAGGGGTTCGAAACTGGCGCGTAACGCTTTTATTTTTTTAAGCATTGGAGGTCTAAAACGACGTCGTTTGGTATAGTGACGGAAATATTTCCGTCCCTAATTAATTAGGGCCAAAACGATGTCGTTTAGGGGTATAGTGACGGAATTTTCCGTCACTATTCCATCACTAAACTAGTGACCGAAAATTCCGTCACTGAATAAGTGCATTTACATGGGCATTAAGTAATGACGAAATATTTTCCGTCACTACATAGCAACGGCTAAAATTCCGTCATTAATTCGTCAATACAAGATTAATGACGGAATATTTTCCGTCACTATATAGTCACGACTAAAATTCCGTCATTAATCCGTCAATACAAGATTAATGACGGAATATTTTCCGTCACTAGATAGCAACGACTACAATTCCGTCATTAATCCGTCAATACAAGATTAATGACGGAATATTTTCCGTCACTATATAGTAACGACTAAAATTCCGTCATTAATCCGTCAATACAAGATTAATGACGGAATATTTTCCGTCATTACATAGCAACGACTACAATTCCGTCACTATTCCGTCAATACAAGATTAATGACGGAATATTTACGTCACAACATTACGGTTTAATGACGGATTTTTTTCCGTCTCTAAGTTCCGTCATAATTCCGTCACTAAGTCGTTGCTAATACTCAAACACTCTTGTAGTCCCTATCCGTGAGTATTCCGTCACTAGTCCGTAATTAGATTGTGACGGAAATTGTCCGTCACTAAAATCAGTCACTATTTGTAATATTTCTTGTAGTGTAGGCAGCCAGAAAATTATGCTTATTTATAGGTCTTATTATTTTCGTGATCGAATATAAATCATTTGCAGGTTGGTTATTCCTAACTGTAAAAGTAGATATATTGAAGACTATAGGATGAGAAATCAGTAAGCTTCATAGCTGCATTTTTTGTATTCAACTGTTTGTGAAACGTTTAATTACTGAATTGCTATGGGTATGATAATCTTACTCTTATAATGCGTAGGGATCCAAATGTTGAGTTAATTGTTATATCCGAAGATGAAAGTCCGTCTTTTGATGTTAAGGTTACTGATGAGATACTGAAATCAAAGACATTGGTATAAGTTATTGCTGTTTATATTAATGTTATAAGTAATACTTATTAATTAATCAGATTGTTTTAGTTTTAACAAACATTAATGGATTTCTGTATGATTTTATTCAGGTGATTCCAGATGATTTTAAGGCACAGTTTATTAAATGGAGACACTTGCTTGAAGGGACTGCTAAAATATTTCGAGGAATACAGTACTGGAATGTTGGAATTGGAGGTGACCCATGGAAGAAATTAGAATTAACTAACTGTGGCAAATTTCTTGCTGATAATGATCTTGGATTGAAGAGGGAGTTCACGCTGGAGTGGGAGGAGGATGAAGGCTTAAATTTTCGTGTATATGTTTACTGATTTAGAATTTAATTATGTTCAGATTCGTCCTGCATAGAATAAAGGTAGTATATGTAGTTTCTATGTTTAATTTCCGGTTTCTACTAAAATAATATTGTCCCTATCAATATAATGAAAACTATTGCTTACCGCTCTTTTACCATAAAAGATTGTGTTATCTAAAATTCATCACAGCTTATATATTATTAAATAAATAATGCCAAACGATATACTTTATTTAATATGATAAAAGTGTATAAAAAAGTATTAAATAAATTAATATTTATAAAGTATATAATTTTTTAAATCATATCTGTTTAGATATATGTAGATAAGAAGAGATGAAATTTGAAGTATCACAAATATTTTTTATAACAATTTATGAGATAATGAAATAAACAAATGGGATAACAAATGTTGAAATTTTAATATATGTAATTAAATCCATTATTGATTATGTGAAAATATATTGTATATATTATATTCAATATAAATGCTGTATATAACTTGATATATTTGTAGCTACAATATCTCAACAGATTGTTCACATTAAATTGAAGATAATTTTCATGATTTGATGTTTTCAACTGACCAACGTCTATATAAATATGAGATGATATGCACTCATTATATTTCATAAGAAAAATATTTAGTGGTACCATACAAGCTTAGTAAAACCAAGACCAAAGTGTATGCAATTGGAAGATGACTCAAGTTATTGTTTCAGTGTTAGTTGTGAACAATGTTGCATACCCGTGTTTCACTATTGCTGTGAAGCACAAGCATGTTCGCAGAGCAAAACTGGTATTAAAAAATTTCTAACCTATATGTATGCAATTGTAAAGCAATAATTTCCTAAAGCATGTTTATTGATTCTCTTGCAGAAAGTTCCTGAACAATTCCGTCATCACTTTTTAAAGTGGGGTCATCTAATCAATGGTACGACGACGCTCATTAGGGGAACTAAGGAATGGACTGTTGAAATTGAAGTTGATGTTGTAGAGAGGGAAGAATTTTGCTATCTAACAGGCTGTAGGGATATGATGGATCAGTGTATGATTGGTCATGGTGATTTTATCACCTTTGAGAAGCAACCTCCTAGGGGTGGTGATACACTTGATCTTTCATTTAGGGTGTTTGTTCAGTAAATGAGAAGCGACACTTATTATTTTTATCTATTGTTTTTGAACTTTACAAATCTTGGAATAATAAATGTAGGTTTTGTGTATTTTTTCTGAGTTATAAGCTTATCAGTAATATACTTATTTGTTTTTGGTAATTTTAACAATGTTTGTTAGATCAGCAATACAATATTGAAAATAACGTGCTTAGATTGTTATGTGGTGGTTTATCATATAAAATTATAGAAGATCAAAATCTAATTTAGTTCAGAAAGTAAAAATTACATGATTAGTGATGTAAGTAAGATATGGAACCTTAAAATAAGGAAACAAATTACAATGGAATTGAGAAAACATATTCATATTAGATATATTAATTTACTATCTAAGATTTGATATTATAAAACCTATTTTTTGATTCGACACTTATTACACAAATATTGTCTCAACATTAAATCTGCATTAAATTATTATATAATTGTGACTAAATGGGTCATCGGATTTTGTTATTTGAAAATTATATATATATATATATATATATATATATATATATATATATATAAATAAACAAATTAGGATTGTGTCAATCAATCAAATATTTATAGCTGACATAAAAATATATTGTAATATTTATGTGAAGAAAATATATGCTTAGTTATGAACAGAATCTGGGAGAGCAAATATGTGATTCTTCTATATTATAATACATCAAAATATAAACTTATATTAATCAATAGTTATCCTTATTAATATCTCTTCTATATCTATATATATGTTTCTATAAGAATACTGAAGTTGTTTCAAACAAGTTTTAAAAAAACTTAACCTAGAAAAGACTAAAAGTCAACGTTATAGGGAGATGGCTCAATCACAAGTATCAATTCTGGTGGTTAATAATGTTCAGTATCCATCTTTCACAGTGTCGGTTCATCACAGTAATGTTGAGATGAGAAGACTGGTAATTATTGAAGTCACTATTGAATCATTAATAATATAAGTTTAGTATTATGTATCACTGATTATATTTTCTATTGCAGAAAGTTCCTGAGCAGTTTCGTTATCAATTTTTTAGATGGGGACATATAATCAACGGAAGAGCAACGTTGTTAAGAGGTAGTAGAGAGTGGACAGTTGGATTGGATGTGGACGAAAACGAGAGGGAAGGAATTTGCTACCTAACTGGCCGTAGGGAGATGTTGGATGACTGTATCATTGGTCACGGGGATGTAATTACATTGGAGAAGCAACCTCCTAGGGGTGATAATTTTATGGATCTTTCGTTTAGGGTTTTTATTCATTAATCTATGTTTTTTATGGTCTATTTTATATGAACGATTTACATTATGTTTCACTGTATTTTAAGGTCTATGCAACACATAATGTGATATCAAAATAATTATCTTTTGTTTTTTCATCAGTAAGTCATTTTCAACACATATTATGATTTCTGGGTGTGTGTTTGTAGTTTTTATTCAGATTTATCAGTTTCCATAATCTATATTATATCATGTGTAAGAGATTTAATCAGCATCCTATATTATTCAAAATTAAATAAGAGGAAAGATTTAGTAGTAGATCACTTATCTTCATATGCTTATAAATATTGATTTTGATACTCCAGCTATCAACAACCCTGTTGCAACTCCAATGTATAGTTGATGTTTTCTGTACCTGCAGTTGTTTTAATTAAATTGTTAATATTATGAAATAGGGCAATATCAGTTAACTTTTGCAATCATATATACATGAAAATATGTGACAATAAATACATGGATGTCAAATTCAGAAGCCGTGTAAGTCCTTTGTATTTTTTTCATGCAAACAACAATATGTGACTCAATAATTCAGTATATTAAACTGCATAACATCAATAAAAGGTGAATTATTGTGGCATGCATATATGATTTCATAAACAAGGAAAACTAAACATTTTATTATGTATGCCAGAAGTTGCAGGCTGAAAATGTTTTATATCATGTTAGATTATATATCAATGACTATTATCTATGAACCTGTTTTTTAAGATACTTATTTTTTTATTTTTATCCATACAAATCAAAATAGATGCATTAATCTTAGTGTTGTTATTGCTAACCAGCTAAAAATAATTACAATAATGAAGCACTAACAGGTAAAAACATAATTCATGCCACAGGCCGGAATGCTAAGATTACTATTGTACATAACTACGAATAAGTAATGCTTGTGAAGTCTAATTTTATGCATTTTTGTTGTATCATATATGATAAGCATGCATAAAATAACATGAAATGGTTAAACATCTTATACAACATGGGAAAGCTGTACGCAAATAACATTTACGAAACCATCGAAACAAATGCTTATGGAATGGGTATAGTAAAATCCTGTACTTATCTTTGCTATCTTCTTTCATAGTTTAGGGACAAATTTGGATTCGTAGCTGTATATCTCATTTTTAATATCCTAATTCATCTTTTGCTTCTATAACCTGCAGATACAAAAAGGAGGAAAATGTTTTAGAAAGAAGAACACTAACCTATCAATATTGTTTTATTTAATAATCAAATCTATAAAAATTATTTATATTAAACCCATATTATGAAAATCTTAAGTTATTTTATGTTTTTATTAGTACTCATATTGAAAATAGAAATTTATTCTCAACTCTAAAAAGATCAAATATTTTCCTTTTATAATTTATTATGAATTTGAAGATCTGGTGGAATACATAAATTATCAATGATTGGATGAATCAGAATAATATTTATCAAGATAATAACTATAAATATACTTAGATATATATCAGATAAAATATATGTGACTAGATAAACACAAATATGTAAAAGAAAATATGAATCCCTATAAATACTCAATATAAGTATCCATTCCACAGATAAGTTACATCATTTTTTTACCCTACTTACAGAATAACATAATTTCGTTCTTATGATGCCCTAAATATGCAGAAAGGAGTTTCAATCCTCAATGAAAAATCAGTGGAAGAATACCATGCGGTTATGATTTGTGAAGGTGTGTTTTTAGTTTTTATATAGATTAATAAGTTTCCATAATCTATGATATACCATGTGAAAGTAGTTTAATCAACATTCTTTTATGAACAATGAAAGGGAAGTAAAAATTTATAAGCAAAGATTACTTATGTTCATATTGTTTTTTCATTTAGATCCAAGATTATCCGGATATTAACAATCCCATTGCAGTTATTGATGATTGTTTGATGTTTTGTGTTTCTGCATCTATTTTAAATGAAGTTTTAAAAGTATGAGAAGAAGAAAGATCATGTCACTTTTGTAATCATATATATGTCTATGAAAAATGTATGATAATAAACAATGTTTTATCAAAATCACGTGCTGTGTAAGTTCAGAGTTGTTTTTTCATTCAATCAATGATATATGAATCAATGAATCATTATATTCTGGTGCAAACACTTTATAAAAACACTATTGTTGTGCAGTGGGAATAAATTTCTTAAACAATGACAACAAAACATTGTATTACTTATGCAAGGTTCATTGTTGCTTGAAAATGTTTTAGTTAATTCTAGGTTATAAAGCAATTATTATTATTGATGAACATGGTCCAATTAGATAATTATAAAGCATTGTCAACCCACCAATCCAAAATATATGCATGAATTTTACTGTAATCAAGGCTAAATTAATAAGAATCAGTACATTATTTCCTCACTATTCGATAGCAAAGTAATGTATGCCATAATCAGCATTCTTTTTGTAACTGTTTAACATGACTTTGAGTTAGTAATGTTTGTGAAGTCTATTATTATGTAATGTTTGTTGTATCATATATGGAAAGCCTACACGTTGATGAAAACGTTTATATATTTTATACAGCATGATGAAAGATTGATCAAACAACATATCATTTTTCACGCAAGCAGAGGTCCGAAGAAAAACATGGTGAAACTTAGAAGTTCTATTACTATAGGAAAAAAGCATGCTAGGGAAGGTATGTCTGATGTTTTAAAACTGTATTGATTGAAGATCTATTTTTTTTTTTTTTTTGTCTACATAAACATTGAACAGATTTCAAATAGTTAAAAAGGTTAGTGGTTGCTTTGTTTTAAAAATCATAATGTATTTATAAGACTAAACTGATTATTAAAACAATTGGGAACAAACTTATCTGTTTGTGCAGCCCTTTGAGCATCCTGTTTTTTCGTAAAAGGATTCGTCCAGTATTTTGTCATTTTCTTGATGCATGTTTATAATTTTGCATCAAGATTCTACGATCATCATACTCTTGGATAGAAGAACTTATTTGCTTTTGTAGTGGTACCTCATTATACATACAAAAATGAAATAGTTAGATGTGAATCTGTTAAAATAACAAATTAATAATTAAATATTGGATAATCAAATAAAGTAAATAAAAAATATTATTGTGAATAAGTAAGCATATGTAAGTATTCTAGATAATCAATTAAATTTAATTAAACAAAAAATTATCTTTGTTGATAATAACACTTTTCAAGATAGTGATCATTTTGATTAAAAATAACATTATTAGCGAACTCCAAAATATGACAATATGACTTTTTTTACTGCAACAGGCTGTATTGTACTTAAATGATGGTTTTTTTTTACCCTAAATAAATTTTAACTTATATTTATCTGTTTATTTGGTATATATAAATATGAAATGTGAGATACTTGTGATATGCGTATTTTATTGATTATGTTGATTAAGCGTTCAACAAACATACCATCTGTTTATCCTCATGAATCTTGTGAGAATCAATAATGTTTTTAAGTTGAAATTTGAGCATTTGAAACTACTCTTTTAGCATGTGTTTTAATAAAATATGACCATTTTCAAATAAGGTCTTTATGCAGGTATATATATATATATATATATATATAAACAGAAAGTAGAGCACATGATTCAATTCTAACATATGATTAGTGTTTCCAAGTATTCTGCCTTATTCAATTGAATTAACAAACATTGCATGTTGAATTCTAAATCAGATAAAGGTAAAATTACTTCAAAAATTCATTGCATATTGATATTTTAGTTAATAAAAGTAATAAATACATAGTACTTTAAATTAAAAAAATAAAATCCCTTACATCTACCAGTAAAAACATATGTTGGGGGATATAAATGTATATAAAAGAAAAGAAAAAAAAAAGAAATTAACTTCTACATGTCTCTTTGTAGAACTGATATGAACAAATTTCTAACAAATATTTATATATATATATATATATATATATATATATATATATATATATATAACAGAAAATAGAGTACATGAGTCAACTCATACAGATGATCAGTGATTTTAAGTGTTCTGCCTAATACAAGTTTAGTAAAAAAATTGCATGTTGAATTATAACTCAGATAAAGCTGTTATACCTTCAGAAAATGGTTGCATGTTTATATTTTAGGCAATAAGATTACAAAATAACATAGTTGTTTTAACATAATCACAAAATGACACATATCTACCAGTAAACACATATTTAGTATGATATAAATATAAATAAAATGCAAAAAACATAAAATTACCTTCTGCATGTCTCTTCGTAGAACGAATATGGAAAGGTATGATCCGATATTAGATTTTATAGAAATGTGAAACAGATCTGAAAACCCCTATCATCATCGAAACACATTCTTATGAAAACCCTGATTTGACCTATAATATGACTTTGAAAACCATTTTTAAACCTTTTTTCAGAACCAGAATTCGAAAACTTCTTTCACACTTTCAGATCTGGTAAACTATTTGAAAAAAAATGACAAAAACAACATGCAAGAATGGTTAGTGAAAGGATCCAGCATTTTTTTTCTCAAAAAGTGATTTTGTTCAAAAAAATTACCGATTTGGAAGCCCCTTTTATCATAGTTATGGAATCCGTTCAAAAACCCTAATTTCATCTCTGAATAGAGATTTCTAATCACAAAAAACCTTATTTAGATCAGAAGTTTTACATATTTTGCGCTGAAATCTTAGATCTGTATACTGTTATTCATTAGAATAAAATATTTCAAAAAAAATTTGATTCATCATTTCTAAAAAAGAAATTTGTGATAATAATGTTCTAATCCACTCAAAATGAACATAGATAATGAACATATTATGAAGGGAGGCTTATTTCATATGAGAGTGGACATCAGATAGAGAGAGAAACTGAAAACCCAGAAACTGTGGTAGAGAGAGAAATGACGGTGGAGATGAAGAGCTGTGTATCACAGAGTATGAAATACTCTTTCTTTCATCTCATTTTTGACAGAAAACAACATGCAAGGAGGTTTAGTGAAAGGATCCAGCATATTTTTTCTCAGAAAGGGATTTTGTTAAAAAATTTACCGATTTGAAAGCCCCTTTCATCATTGATATGGAATCCGTTCAAAAACCCTAATTTCATCTCTGAATAGAGATTTCTACTCACAAAAAACTCATTTAGATCAGAAGCTTTACATATTTTGCGCTGAAATCTTAGATCTGTACACTGTTATTAAATATACTAAAATATTTCAAAAAAAAAATTGATTCATCATTTCTAAAAGAGAAATTTATGCTAAGAATGTTCTAATCTACTCAAAATGAACAAGCATAACAAACGGATTATGAAGTGGGGCTTATTTCATATGAGAATCCAACAAAGATAGAGAGAGAAACGGAAAACCCAGAAACTGGGTTTGAGAGAGAAATGACGGTGGAGATGAAGAGGTGATTATCACAGAGTGTGAAATACTCTATGTTTCATCTCATAAACAAGAGAGAGATAGAGGGAATAGGAAAAGTCAGAAAATGAGTTAGAGAGAGAATGACGGTGGAGATAGTGAGCTGTTTGTGAGGGAAGAGTCTAGAAGAAGACTCCTCACCTTAAATGGTTTATCTAAAATGGGTATAGTATAAATGGTGTGTGGGTTTGGGCTGTGGGCTTGGGCTTTATTTTATGTTAATTTATTTTGTTTTATGTTATTGGGCTGCTGAGTGTATATCAGCAGCCCATACAAATTCAGAAATTGGGCATTAATATTTTACCACTATATTAACATAGATTTATTTTAAGTGGGCTTAGAAATTGTCATTTTCTTATAATTTGTATTTAATATAAATGTTTTGTGATAAAAAAAAATATATATATATAAATACCTGGTATTAGCTAATTAAAATATAAATATTTTCTTTCAATAAATGTATATTTTAATTGATATATTAATAATAAGGAAATATTTATTACTTCATTTATTTGTTAATTTATTCAATTTTGATTCAATGGTAATTTATATTTGTTCACTTTATTTAGAATTACCATTTATAATATTAAAGCTAGATTCTAACATATATATTAATTTTTTAAATATTGGATTAAACAAATTGTTTATGAATTGTATAGTTTATTTGTTAACTCGATTAAAAATATTTGTAGGATTTAGTTTACACGGTTTCAGCTTTGATATGTTTGGATTAGTTTTTTTCATTTATTTGTTCATGCCAAAAGCAAAAAAAAAATTGAACAAGTTGAGTCAATTTGTCATTCACTTACGAATTTGCTAACAGAATAACAAATGGGCCAATTATTGATTAATCGAACATAAATTAAAATCATTTAAGTTTTATAATTCTTTAAAATAATTATTATTGTATTTGTGTGTTATTTTGCATTTTTGTTTACTATTATTGTTTACGTAATTTAATTACTATTAGGATTAATTATTTTTCATGGTTGGAATAACATATTGGGAATGTATTTTTTTCTTTTATCAGAAGTTTATATAGTTATTTGTTGGAATGTTTTTTGTTTCCTTTATATAGATTTTGATTAACTAAAATTGTTTATTGTTTCTTTTAAATTTAGAAAATACAACTCCATCCAACAACAATGGTAGTGGAGTTGTTAATAAATTCTCCAGGAAAACAGATTCTGGCAATAACATTAGTCAAGGGACTGTTTCATATCCATTTCAGAGGAGTCCTTTTTCCGATATCACCAATGGTAATAAAATATTTTCCTAGAATTTATATTTATCTTTTCATTATTTATTATACTATTTTGTTCGGGAATTATTTGTTCTAACTTCAATGTTTTTAATTTTTAAGTTATTGAATCCAATAAATTCTGTCGCCAAAAAGGCCCCTTTGTCGTAGAGAAATGTTCAAATGAAATTGTTTCTAATTCGACTTCGTCTACCATAATAGGTACATCTGATACAGTATTTGTTATTCTTTTATTTATTTAAAAACAATTGTGCAAAAATTATATCAATCAATACTAACATTTATTTTATGAATATTTTAAATTTTCAGGAAATGCGAATATCACTCCACATGCAGAAAGTTTAACAAGTGTATCATGTTTGATTAATTCTTCTATTAATGCATCAGCTAATTTACAACCTGAAAAAATTAGGAAGCCACCCAGAAGACGTAAGATATTACATGAGTTTTATAAATTAAATTATTAGTTAATTTAATGTACTTTATTTTTAGAAAAAAAAAAACTGATTAAAAATATTAATAAAGATATTTTATTGATTCTGTGCAGAAGCAGCCGGAACAAAGAAAGTACACATTAATAATCATTCTGTAGTAGGTAAGTTTTATTAATTATGTTCTACTAATTTAAATTTCAAGTATAATGTTTTATGAATTTTTGAAGTCTATTAAGATTATTTACTATATACTTTATTTGAATAGATTATATGGATTTTGGTGATACCACGTACAGTTGTCGTTATTGTTCCGCATTGTTTTGGTATGAGGAACGTTTGTCCTCATTCCCGAAGTCTGTATATCTTGTATATAGTTTATGCTGCATGAAGGGGAAGATTCAACTTCCTTTACTTCCACCTCCTCCTCAACTTTTACAAGAACTTCTTTTTGGACAAAGTGCAAGGAGTAAGCAGTATCTAGAAAATATAGGGACATACAATAATATGTTCTCATTCACGTCAATGGGAGGAAAGATCGATTCCAGCATGAACACTGGTGGTGGACCTCCTGTTTTCCAATTACATGGTCAGAATTATCATCTAATTGGAAGTCTTCTTCCCTCTGAAGGTTCAACTCCGAAGTTTGCACAACTTTACATATACGATACTGACAACGAAATATCAAATAGAATCAATGCCGTGAGGTAATAATATTTAATTTTTAATTTTGAATTTGCAATACTATTTAATATGTCATGTTTGTGTACGTAACTTTTGTCCTATCTTTACTGTGTTTATGCAAATATATTTATTTATATTTCCAGAAAGAACAGAGAAAATGAAGCTCTTCATACTGAGTTGGTAGCAGACTTGAAATCCATGCTTGATCAGCACAATGTTTTAGTCAAAACATTTAGGATGGCGGCTCAAAAGATAATATCTGAAGGACGTGCTGATGTTAGAATAAAATTGGTCAATGAGAGGACAAAGGATCGCAGAAGATATAATCTACCCGCTGTTTCAGAAGTGGCAGCCTTGGTGGTTGGTGACCTTGATCGTGCGCTTGGTGATCGTGACATAATTGTTGAAACGCGCAGTGGTTCGTTGAAACGCATTAATGAGATGCACTCATCATATTTAAGTTTACAGTATCCTTTGTTATTCCCATATGGTGAAGATGGTTATAGCGAAAATATTCCGTTTGCTTCTGGAAGAGAATCTGCTGGTGGAGGACGTAAAAAAGTAAGTATGCGAGAATTCGCTGCTTTTCGCCTACAAGAAAGGCATTCCGAGCGAGCAAGTGTTTTGTACAGCAAGAGGCTGACACAACAGATTATTGTTGATCTTTATACCATCATTGAATCCATAAGACTGTTGTTTATCAGATTAAATCAAAAAGTTTTGAGAGTCGAGTTATATAGTGGTCTTACTGATGCTTTGTTACGAGGTGAAACTGATATTACTTACATGGGTTTGAGGATTGTTTTGCCTTCCACTTACACCGGTGGTCCGCGGTATATGATTCAAAGTTATCAAGATGCAATGGCTATTTGTAGATGGGCTGATTATCCTGATCTATTTATTACTTTTACATGCAATCCAAAATGGCCAGAGATTGTTAGGTTTCTTGAACCAAGGAACTTAAGGCCAGAGGATCGTTCTGATATCGTCGTTAGGGTGTTCAAGATGAAACTTGATGCTCTTATTAATGAGCTTCGTTGCAAGAAAATATTTGGCAATGTCATAGCAGGTAATTTAGGTTTAGCTAATTTTACATGTAACATTGATTAAACTTCGATATTGTGATAAATATATATGTAAAATTATATATTGTTTGGATTATTTTGCAGTGGTATACACGATTGAATTTCAAAAGCGTGGTCTCCCGCATGCTCACATCCTTCTTTTTCTTGCCAAAGAAGATAAATATCCAACCGGAGCAGACATTGACCGAATAATTTCTGTGGAAATACCTGATGAGGTATCTGATCCAAAATATTACTCTGTTGTGCAAGAGTTCATGATACACGGTCCGTGTGGATTAGCGCGTCCAAATTCACCGTGTATGGACGATGATGGTAAATGTACGAAGCACTTCCCGAAAAGATTCGTTGATTCCACAACTATTGATGACGAGGGTTATCCAGTATATAGGCGGAGGGATGATGGAAGGGTTGTTATGAAGAGTGGTGTTCCTTTGAGTAATGCATATGTAGTGCCCCATAATAGATATCTTCTTCTAAAGTATGGAGCACACATAAATGTTGAGTGGTGCAACCAATCTCGGTCTATAAAGTATTTGTTCAAGTACATAAACAAAGGCCATGATCGTGTTACTGCTGGTTTTTACAAAGCAAGTCAAGATAATTCTTCTGGTAATACAGTTGATGAGATTAGTATGTACTACGATTGTAGATACATATCGCCTTGTGAAGCCGCTTGGAGGATCTTTGGATTTGAAATTCAATATCGATATCCACCTGTGGAACGATTGAGTTTCCATCTTGAGAATCAACAGTCAATTGTCTATTCTGAAGGGGATCCGTTGGAGAATATTCTGGAGCGACAAAGTATCAGTCAAAGTATGTTTTTGGGATGGTTTGAAGCAAATAAGAAATATCCAGAGGCAAATAATCTGACTTATGCAGAGTTTCCACAAAAAATTGTCTGGAAGCAGAAGGATAGAGAATGGGTTAAAAGAGAAAAGGGTAAAGCGATAGGTAGGCTTCATTATGTTCCACATGGATGTGGTGATCCTTACTACGCTAGGTGTCTTTTGAACATTGTTAAGGGTTGCAAATGTCATGCTGATATAAGAAAGGTTGGGAATGTACAATATGAGACCTATCGAGATGCTTGCTATGCTAGGGGGTTGCTAGAGGATGATAGGGAATACATAGATGCCATCGAGGAGGCCGGTGCTTCTGCTCAGCACTTGAGGGTTTTGTTTGTTACGCTCCTCTTCTCTAACTCAATTGGCCGACCTGAACACGTGTGGGAACAATGTTGGATGCATCTATCAGATGATATTTTGTACAAACAACGTAAAATGAGGAATACTAATGGTATGATGTTATTTTTATTAAAAATAATAATTTATTTTGTTTATTTATAAAAAATAAGTGTTTGGATGTTAATTTATGGCTTAATACAATATGTTTTATGTAGATTTGACGTTGTCTGATGAAGAGATTAAAAATCTTACTCTTGTGGAGATTGAGAAAATGTTACGAAGTCGTGGGAAGAGTCTTTCAAATTACGATCCCATGCCAACAGCAGACTTATCGAATTTGGCGGCTTCTGGAAATCGGTTCGTTGCTGATGAACTCATGTATGATCGTGAAACTTTGGCTGCTGAACACACTAGATTTGTAGCTGAAATGACAGACGAACAACGAGTTGCGTATACCTCTGTTATGGATTCGGTGAGTTCTGGTGATGGTAAGGCGTTCTTTGTATATGGATATGGTGGCACTGGTAAGACTTTTATTTGGAGGACATTGTCGGCTGCTTTACGTTCTAGGGGTGAGATAGTTTTGAACGTTGCGTCAAGTGGCATAGCATCGCTACTACTGCCAGGTAGTAGGACAGCACATTCCCGATTTAAAATTCCATTGAATGTTCATGAGGATTCTTCGTCCAGCATAACCCTAGGAAGTCCTTTGGCTGAGATGATTGGTATGTCTAAACTAATTATTTGGGATGAAGCTCCAATGATGCACAAAAATTGTTTCGAAACTTTGGATAAGTTACTTCGTGACATAACAAAGAAAGAAGCTCCGTTTGGTGGAAAGAATGTTGTTCTAGGTGGAGATTTTAGGCAAATTTTGCCTGTTGTTCCAAAAGGAACAAGACAGGATATAGTGTATGCAACAATTAATTCTTCCTATTTGTGGCCGCATTTCAAGGTGTTGAGGTTGACGAAGAATATGCGATTGCAAAATCTTCCTAATGATGCAAATGGTCATGAGCTAAGAGATTTTTCAGAATGGATTGCTGGTATTGGTGATGGGATTATTGGTGGACCTAATGATGGAGAAGTAGAGATTGACATCCCAGAAGACATTTTGTTGCAAAAAGGTGACAGTGCTATGGCAACTATTGTGAAAAATACGTATCCGGATTTTGGGAAAGTAGGTGATGACACTTCATATTTACTAGCTCCAACTCTTAATGTTGTTGATTCTATTAATGAGTATATGACATCCAAAAATAATTCTGAGGGTAGGACGTACTTGAGCTCGGATACACCCTGTAAATCTGATGCTAATGTTGATCTTTTGAATGATCTTCATACTCCTGAGTTTTTGAATTCAATCAAATGCTCTGGTGTGCCGAATCACGAGCTTAAGTTAAAAATTGGCACACCTGTTATGTTGTTGAGAAACATAGATCATTCACAGAGGTTGTGCAATGGTACTCGATTGGTGATTACTAAACTTGGTGATCATGTAGTTGAGGGAAAGGTCATATCAGGTGATAATGCTGGTGTCACGGTTCTCATCCCTCGGTTGTCTGTGACTCCTTCCGACAAGAGAATGCCATTTCGGTTTCAAAGGCGACAATATCCGTTTATCATTTCTTATGCAATGACTATAAACAAGAGTCAAGGGCAATCACTTAACCATGTTGGTCTGTTCCTGAAGAAACCTGTTTTCAGTCATGGTCAGTTGTATGTTGCAATCTCTCGCGTCACTAATCGAAAGGGTTTGAAGATTTTAGTATGTGATGATGAAGATCCAGAAAGAAAGACTACTACAAATGTTGTTTATAAGGAAGTTTTTCAGAATTTGTAGTTGGAGTGTTTCTTTCTTATTATGTATTGTTTATTAATGTCTATATTGTATATTATTTTTCTTAGTTTTCTTAGTATTTTTGGATTTTTTTTAGATATACATGTGTTATTATAAAATCTTCTTTAATTTATTTATAGTCATGTTGTATTTTTCTATGACCTTTATTCAATAATATACATGTTCATCAATTACTATAAAATACTTAAATAAAAAAATAAAAAATATCTTCTCGTGCATCGCACGGGTACGATACTAGTATTATAAAGAGTGATATTGATAATGATGGATTGATTATATTATAAATGAAAAGGTAATTGAGATTTCCGAAAGTAAATAAGACTTTGAATGGGGATAATCCGATTGAGCATATCATTCTATAACTCATAACAAGTTGTATTATATATATATCACATATAATGTGATATGATGTCTTATATAGCATATACAATAACATATAAGTATTGTATTATATGTTATTTCATATCTTTTTTAGGGTACATATCTTATTTCATATTTTTTTAGGGTACATATATTATTTCATATTTTAATTTATACTCCTCTAATCTAAAATACTAGCAACTTTAGAGAAAAAATTATAATTACTTAATATTACCTGTAGACAAGTCCCAACAATAATTATATGATAGGAGAGAGGTAGCAAAACTATAGCTGAGGAATTATTTATTAAGAAAGAAATAGGGGTGAAATAGATAGGTTGGATAGAGATGTAATTGTCTATTGTAACAATTCTTAATTTTTCATACAAAGTCAAAATTGACTAGTATTTTGGATTGGAGGGAGTATATTATATAATAATTTATTAGATATTGTTAATTATGTAACATATAATATATAATTTGATGTCTAAACCCCTCGCGGAACCTTTGTGCTTTCTTTTCGGTTGTGTCCACTCGAAAAGAGAGCAAACCGACACATTTTGTTAATCTTCCTCTTGTACTCACTTACCATCACTCCTCCTTGAGTCAAATCCATGAACTCCCTGCATCATGTCCTTGTATATGTGCTAGTAGTGTTTTTCCATCACAATGTCCTTAAACTTAGCCCATGTAACGGCATTATGCTCATTTATTGGGTGAGGTCTCCCATAGTCCTTCTACCACACCCTTGCATCTTCTTTGAATTGGAAAACAACACATGATTTTTTTTGGAGTATCCGAACGGACCATATACTTTAAAATGTCCTCCAAAGTTCCCATCCACTCTTCAAGCACTTCAGAGCTTTCGTGTCCATGAAATGTAAGAGGTTTGAACTGATTAATCACCCTTGATTGTACTTGCTCTAGCGTTGCAGTGGGAGTGATGGTTGCTCCTTGAAGTAGAGCAACTATTCTAGTGAGTAATTGTTGGGGATTGGGCTTAGCAGCTTCAAAGGCAACATTCTGGTTTGCATCTTGTGCTTCGTTAATGGGGTCATGTGCACCAATGTTTGGGTTATCATTATGATGAGTCATTGTCGTGTCAGTTAATCACGTATTTGATAAGTTATTGGAACGTGAGAAATGGGGTAAGAAAGTGATAATGTGTAATAATATCAATAATACCATAACACATAAAAAAGATAAATAATGAGATTAAATGAAATGAAATGAAATGAAAATGATTAACACCAAAAGCTTATGATCATAACTCAATGTGAAAATGTTAAAGTCTACAAAATAATCGTAATGAGGAAATAAGGAAATGACAACATACAATAGAAAAGGGAATACAATATCATCTAAATCAAAGTAAAATTGTGTCTAAGCCTCATCGTCACCACTCGATATCTCAATGATGGGAACATGTGGTGGAAACGATACAATGTCATCATCAGAATCATTCTCATAATTGCCTATTATGGGCTCCTTCTCCGCATAGGCTCAGGTTTAGGCTCTGACATGGGCTCGGGCTCCGGGCCGGGAAAAGGTGCATGAGGAAGATCCTCATCGCGGTATGTCTCTATATCCTCCTCGTCTGTCTCATCATTCTCATCATCCATCTCATCACCATCCTTCTCTGGAGTTTCGTTCGAAGAAACACTCCTCAAAATATCACTAGTTGTGTACTGGAATCCGTCCACCGCTACATGTGCCTCCAGAATTCTAGCTTCGAACACGTACCAACAATCGAGGAAAGAGTCATGCTTTATCAGGCAAGACGGATAACATGTAGTACACTTGCTCCTAAACGGAGCCTACTCTCCCATATGCATTCCACTTATCAATTCGATTAAGTATGTAATGAGGTGCATTCATCGGGAGTCGGGGATCATCCTACCGATTGGATCATGCTAGAGAGGGAGGGCGAATAAGGATAGTTGTGCTCTTATATGTTGTTTGGAGTGCGTGTGTGTGTGCCATGTTAAATATAATATAATTTAGGTTATGATAATGTTGCACTAATAAAACATATGCACAATGGTATCATGATTGACAATGTATTGATTGATAACGTGATTAAGTAATTATACTGTATCATGCTCATGAATGATTGAATGCAATAAAATGATAAATTGAAGTCGGTACCTTGGAACTGAGCGTTAAAGTAGAGGTGGCCAAAAGCATATGGTATTAGTGACCATGATTTCATTTTATTTCAATTTATATAACATAGAAATTTTAGGAGAGATGGGTCTACAGGAAAGTAAACTGCGCTCTGATACCACACAGTAACGCCCCGATTTTCTAGACTATTTTAAGTAATTATAAAGTGCTATTTATGTAGATACTATATTATTTTTTAAATCAAGCCAGTACTAAAAGAAAATAATTTAGTATAATTATCTAAAATTTTATGAATTTATTGGATCAACAACATCGAGTGTTAGGACAAGAATGACTCTACTTTTCAAAAAGGATGGGTCGTCCATGATTTTTTTTTTTTTTAAATTAGGATAAGTGCTTCCAACGATGATACAAATTGGATCTTCACATTTTTTCAGAAGTATGTCATCAGGAATCTGTATTTGAGCATCCAAATCATTTATTCACCAAGTGTCTCATCATCAATAGCCTCCAACCACTTGGAGATTTGTTTCAATTCTGCATGGTCTTCATCAACTCTCACATTTTGTATCCTCATGTTCTTCGTGAATTGTAACACTCTGCAATCATCCCATAGATAAGATGAATTTATAGTAGCATGAACGATATCTTGTCTTGAACCTTTGGTATAACAGGAAGAATCTGTCTAAAACCTCCTCAAAGAACAACTATCTTGCCCCAAAAGATAGATCAGAATGACTTGACCCACTTAATTGCATGACATCTTTGAGGTTTTATCCAAAACTTCAACGCAATGTCTATGAACCATGGGAGCTTAATCCCAAATTATCATTCTAGATTTCATCAAAAGATGTGATAGAGAACTTCCCTGTTTGATGCTGTAAGTGGAGTCTTCATTGATGTTCAAGAGATGGAGAAACGTGAGTGACCAGTCCTCTCACCAGGTAGTAGTAGTAGAAAAGTTATGTCACTGGATGTAACATTAAGAACAATTTCTCCTTCAGATCTCAAAGTTGTAGATAAGGTTCTCCACAAGAATGTTTTCCCAGTTCCTCCATAACCGTAAACAAAGTACACACCACCCTTCTTGCTACAAACAGAACTCATAATCTCATCATGAATACAAAGCTGTTGATAATTCAACTTATTCAAAAGCGCAAGGTACTCTTTGCAAAGTTCAGCTGTTTTGTAACACAATCCATTGAAAAGAATTATGGTGTGAGAACTCAAAGCAGATTCTGAATCAGGAACAAGCATACCCTCGAAGTTTTGCAATGACTTGCCATGTGGTTGCAACATTTCCTGAATATCCAGTATAGCAAGATTCTTGATGGCATCTTCCAAGACTACCAAATCTGAAAAAGTAAATGAAATGTTTAAATCATTAAAAGTTTTATTTATCAATAAAATATAATAAAAAAAGCATTAAAGTTCATTTTAAAGTAGTTAATTTATTTTTATACCTGGGAAACTCAGCATTTTTCGTTGTCTGTGCAAAATATCATTGAATAGGTAGCTCCAAGTCTTTTCCCAAACGATCTCAGGCCTGCAATAACTTCCTGAAAATAGCAGCCTCACAAACAAATTCCTTAGTGACCTTCCAGATGCCCAATTACTTGCTTCGATTACCCCGTCTATGTATTCCTTATCATCGTCTAAAAGACCTTTTGCATAACATGCATCCCGAAAAGTGTTGTGAATAACACGTCCATATGTTCGTATACTTTTGTAAGAGGTGCAAAATTTGACGAAATTAAGGATAATTCTCAAGTAATAAGTTTCCCAGATCCAGGTGGAATATAACAAATTCGTCTAATAACAAACCATTTGGTCCTCTTCACTCATTTCCTTTTATACCTCTGCCAAACAAATTGTTGTGGTAACTGTGCTTATGTTAATTTTGTGGCTTTAGGATACTTCTTATTCGCCTCAACCAGGCTAAGAACATACTCTCTTTCACAAATGGTTCGCTCATGACGGATATCAAATAATCTTCATCAGAAAAGATGACATTCTGGCGCGGTTGCAGAAGGTGAAAAACGAAGGCGGAGCGGTTTCTGCGCCTAGGCCGCTTAGGCGAGGCCAAGGCGCCACCTAGGAATTATTATTATTATTATTATTATTATTATTATTATTATTATTATTATTATTATTATTATTATTATTATTATTATTATTATTATTATTATTATTATTATAGAAGATAATCATGATATAACACTACAATCAATTTGTTTAATATTTTAAAAAAAATTCTAATTTTTTTGCTATGAAGGATTTGTATTAAAAAAGAAAATTCAAATGCATAAACTTTATTATAAGAAGCTAACATAAAATTAAAATTAAAAGAGGTCAACATAAGTCAAACTAAGTTCAAAACAATTAAACAAGATAATAATGTCGGCAAGACATAACAATAAGTCAAAAACACAATAAATCAAATGGAAACGGCGTTGTTCCGAGCCTTTTTTTAAAATACAAAAAAAAAAAAAAAAAAAAAAAAAAAAAAAAAAAAAAAACGCCCAAACCGCCTAGGCGACGCCCGGGCCAAAAAACGCTAAGAGCAACCGCCCAAGCCTTCATCGAGGTGGCCAGGGCCGCCTAGATCGCCTGTTGCATCCATGCATTCTGCTAATTTGGTATCAGTCTGCAATTGTTTAGGTGAATAATACCATCACTTTCTCGGGTAATAATCGTCAAAAAATCTTGTTGTCCTGTTCTTAATATGATGAACCACCGTTGGATGTACTAAAAATTCATTTTTAGTCCAGTATGTTAGGCCTTGTCCAGTAAAAGTCCTGTATGTTAGAAAAATTCAATTTTAGTCCTGTATGTTCCAAAAGTTGTCTAATTTAAGGACACTAACCATCACCAACGACCAATTTAGCCGGAATTAGACTAATAAATTTAGGGTTTTTGAGTGCTAATGCTTATGTATCAAGTATCTGTCCAGATAACATGTCAAATTATTAAATTACTTTAGTAGCTTGGCCAAAAAAGAAAAGAAAAAGGTAACCCCTAATTTTCATATGAGGTGCATTTCATTGTATTTTTTATTCTATTTTTCTTTCTTTCTTCATCTTTCTCGAATTTATTGGTGACGTGCGTCGCACGTGATTAATTGTGGTCAAATTGGTCATTTCTGATGGTCAGTGTCCTTAAATTGGATAACTTTGGAAACATACAGGACTAAAATTAAAATTTTCTAACATACAGGACTTTTACATTATAAGGCCTAACATATTGGACTAAAAATGAATTTTTCTCGATGTACTAAAAATTTGATGGTATAAGCTGCATTTATTTTTAAAAATATAAATGATTAATAACATATTATATTCTAAGAGAATTAAAAAAATGATTAGTAACATGTGATATTCTAAGAGAATTAAAAAATTTGAATATATAACTAAGCCAAATAATTAAACAAATGATTTGAATAAGCACGGACGTTTGTTGGTAAAGTATATGAATAGAATGAAATAATGTGCTTAATATTCAATTAGGATGAACATCGATCTTATTGTCATCTATATAAACACAAATTCAACATGCATAAATTTATGCAGAAATAAATTCAGAATAGTTAGAATTAAATTAATTTTAGTTGAAATTGTAATATAAAATACTCGAAGATATTAAAAAATACAGGTTAGAGTGAAACGTTACATTTGTTGATGTAATAAGATCTTAATCTTTTCTAGTTTCTAATTGTAGAACCTTTAAGTTTTCTCATGGTAGATTAACGTGAAAAGAATATGGATGAAATTCAAGAAAGAAAAAAAAAACTTGTGTGCATATGTTATTTGTGTATACTTTTAGTTTAATTATATATGAAAATTAACATATGTCAATTCTATATTTTAGATTCTATATCTTGTTAAAATTTATTATTTTCTAATAGCCTCTAAATTTTCTGCTATGAACTCCTTAAATTAATCCATAATTAAGTGTTTTACACTACAAGAAAATTACCAAATTCCAACGGCATAAAAACCGTTGGAATTTTTCAAAATTCCAACGGCAAATGAGCCGTTGGAATTTTTTCCAAAATTCCAACGGCAAAAGGCCGTTGGAATAACTGTTGGAAAAAAAATTCCAACGGTAAAAAGTCCGTTGGAATTGCCGTTGGAATCATTTTTCCGTTGAAATTTAATTGTTGGAACAAAAAAATTCCAACAGCCACATTTCCAATGGCATAAAAATCGTTGGAATTAAAATTCCAACGGTAATTTACCAAAAACCGTTGGAATATGGTAAATCTCCGTTGGAATTTTAATTCCAACGGCAATTCCAACGGTTTTTATGCCGTTGGAAAAGTGGCTGTTGGAATTTTTTTTCCAACAATTAAATTCCAACGGACAAAATGATTCCAACGGAAATTCCAACGGACTTTTTACCGTTGGAATTTTTTTTCCAACAGCTATTCCAACGGCTTCTGCCGTTGGAATTTTTTTCCAACAGCTATTCCAACGGTCTTTTGCCGTTGGAATTTTGGAAAAAATTCCAACGGCTCATTTGCCGTTGAAATTACCGTTGGAATTTTTAAAAATTCCAACGGCTTTTATGCCGTTGGAATTTTTCCGTTGAAATTTGATAGTTTTCTTGCAATGTTATATGCTACAAAATATTAGTTTTGACTTTATTTTATTTCAATAATTGTAAAGACGCTATTTGAAAGAGTAATTGAAGAATTATATTGTTATATATAGAAAGTTTGACAAAAATACTGTACTTTAAATGACGAATTCAAAAAACTTTATCATGTTTGAGTTGAATGCAATAAATTAGTTATATATTTAAGACAACTATGAGAATTACTAAACAAATACTACATAAAATATCATTATTTTGTTGGTATATTATAAATTCATTTTAGTGATTTGTCATAATTTCAAATCAAACATTTTGACAAAATCTATGATTAGTCCTAATTCTTATATTAGGTTTTAAGATATAAAAGAGGGTTCATTATCTTCAATATCTTTAACAAAAATAAAATCAATAGATTTTCCTCATATTTATTTTGTAGAACTGGACGGATGAAAAAGTAATTATTATGTTATTTACGTGTTTTATTTAAAACTATTAAGTGATATATGCGTGTTACAATACATGTTCATAATTTCTTTTTACACAAAGAACACAATACAACTTTTTATTATTTATCTCTTTTAGATATCTTATATTAAAAATAATCTCACATTTATTTTTGAAAATTATATGGTAAAATTATTCATTTTGCAATTAAAAGAAAGCATAAAATATTATTCAAATATTAAAAGACTAACATAACAAAATATTATTCAAATACAATGTCAACCACATAACGACAATAATTAGAGTTTTTAATAGGATAACAATGTAAAAAAAAGAAAACTAAAACATATCATTTTTCAATAGAAACTTCAAAAAACAAACTTAAAATATCCAAATGAGCGAATTTAAGAGTCACTAAAAAATCCCTACTTGAAATATACTACAACATTTAAAAGAAATTAGACTAATATATAATTGCAGTTGTTAATTTTAAGAAATGAACATTGTGCCAGGTAATGTCCAATAAAAATTAAATCCACTTATAGAGGCACTAAGTTATGATGAATAAACTAATAAAAAACTGTTAAGTTCATTAAACTTTAATTTTTTTACAGATTATACTAACAGTCTTTTTAATGTTCAGTAAGAAATCTAGCTTATTGACAATTTGATGTTCAGTGCATGCTTAAAAAAAAATTAAATTTAGAAGTTCTTAGTCAAATAATTATTTGATATCTTACTATATAATAAAATGGAACCCTCTATAATAGGAAATCGAGTATTTTTTCGCCCAATTTACTTACCAAAGGTAGTTTAAGATATAATAAGATAAGATGTAAGATATATGTGTTTACATAGCAAAGTCAAGCAAAAAGTTTAGTTCCAAATTTAAATTTTTTTATTGAAAATTTTCTATATACATATTATAGGAAACAACTTATTATTGATTTATTATATAGATGAAAAAGTATTTTCCAAAAATTAAAACACAAATAATTCTCCTTTACATATTTTTTATGTATAATATCAAATTAATTTTTTCTACTTTAATTTGACATCTATATCGCATATTTTAAAATAAGTTACATATAAAATTACAATTATTTTCAATAATTTATGTTAGATTTGTATACGTAGTATGAGTTGATTTATTTTCATTGATAAGTTACATACAAAATTAAAATGAGTTGCCGATTAAAATTAATACAAAAATATTTATTACATATATTTTGAAAAAAATATTCATGTTAATTTATTTTTGAAATCTTAATGTTATTCTATAAAAAGATCATAAAATTTATTTTTATTTATAATACTTTAGAAGTAGTAAAAATCAACTATTTTACAGTTTTCAAAATTAGAGATAATATATTTTTTAAAGAACAACACAACTCAAAACTCACATGTGAGGGATGATAAAATTTAGAGGTTCTCTCTCTCTCTCTCTCTCTCTCTCCCCCTCCCTCTCTCGATCTCTCGTATATTCTCAACATCCTAAATGCTATTGGTAATTGGTTTTTATTTACAATATCTAAAAATCAACCATCCATTCTCAATATTTATATAATACTCATATTGAATATTATATATACAATTTAAATCTAAAGTAAGCAATGGTTTGTCGATTAGTCATTGCGCTTAAAATAGAATATGTATTGTGGATTGAATTATTTATATTAAATTTGAGTTATATATAGAATAAAATAAATACTTTTTTTCTATTAAAACAAAATGGGAAAATTCTTGTAATTTATAACAATATTTTGTTATAAAAATAAATAACACAAAATTCATTTTCTTTCCAATTTGCGTCCGATTTTATTATCATTTCAAATGTAAATGCAATGAAATATATGTCCACAGTTATTTTGCAAAAATTTTATTTGATATGATATGTCATCAAATGTAAATGCAATGATGACAAAATAATCATATCAAATGTAAATTCAATGATGACAAAATTTGATTTGATATGATATAGCTTATATTAAGAATGTGTAAGCTCTCAATTTTTTTTTGACAATTTTTTTTAAAAAGGAGCTTATAAGATGTATAATTAAGCTCGGGAAAAAATCATAAACCGTCCCATAACTATAGTGACTTTCACTAAATATCTCGTATCTATCTGCTTTTTCAATTTCGTCCCATATCTTTTTAGATTATCCGATTTTCGTCCTAAAATTCAAAATTTCGCCGGAAAATGCACGTGACGGACACGTGCCGGCCAAAATTTGGGGGTTTTTTGCCACGTGGTGTCGGAAAAAAATCATATGTCCACTAAATATCCCACAACTTTCTGTTTTTCTAATTTTGTCCCATATGTCCTGAGATTATCCAATTTTCGTCCCAAAATTCAAATTTAAGCCTAAAAATGCACGTGTCGAACACGTGCTGGCCAAAATTTGGGGATTTTTTGCCACGTGACATCGAAATTTTGAGTTGGATTTGAACTTACTTTTTTCTTTTTCTTTTTCTTGCCACATTTCTCTAAAATTTTACCCCCTTCCAATTTATATTTTTCTTGTACAACTAGGGTTGAGATACTTTATGGAGCTCGCGGCGGCGCTAACAGTAACAGCCGGCATGCCGGCGATGGAAGGAGGGTGCGAGCCGTCTTAGAAGCAGGGGTCAAAATAAAGGAAAGATGGGGTGATGAAGATGAAGATTATGGATGGCAAGCCATAGTGCTCGACAGCGATGAAGTGGCAAAGGATAGAGGAGTCTAGGCCGCCGCCGTGAGAGACGGGGGGAGAGAGATTTCCGCACCGTGAGGGTGGCGGGTAGAGGTCGGGTTGAGGGCTTTCGGTCGAAAAACCTGTGTCACAGAGTTTCACCTTCATCGGAATTTGCATAAGAGAATCACCTATGCCGAAATGAAGCGGCATGAGGAGGGCAGTTCTGTCGGCACAGAATGAACACCGGCAGAGGGTGGGAGTTGTCGGCGGTGTCTATCGGGGAAGAGCAGCGGTGGACGGAGCTGCAGGAGAAGAACAACTATAGGAAAAAGAAAAGAAAAATGTGGCAAGAAAAATGTAAATTCAAATCTAACTCAGAATTTCGATGCCATATGGAAAAAAAACCCCTAAATTTTGGCCGCCACGTGCATTTTCCGGCTTAAATTTGAATTTTGGGATAAAAATTGGATAATCTCAGGACATATGGGACGAAATTAGAAAAGCAGAAAGTTGTGGGATATTTAGTGGACATATGATTTTTTTTCTATGGCACGTGGCAAAAAAACCCCAAATTTATGCCGACACGTGACCGGCACGTGCATTTTCCAGCGAAATTTTGAATTTTAGGACGAAAATTGGATAACCTAAAAAGATATGGGACGAAATTGAAAAAGCAGATAGATACGGAATATTTAGTGGAAGTCACTATAGTTATGAGACGGTTTATGATTTTTTCCCAATTAAGCTCCTAAAGAGCTTATAAGCCTTTTAAAATAAAGTACCGCGCCCCCACCTTTTTCCATTAGCTCTACAACTCATATGACAATATTACCCATTCTATTTTTTTCAAATTCGACAAAATCTTATTTTGCCAAAAACACATCAATATCAATATCTTATAAGATTTTGAAGAGATTTCATTAGTTATTTGATCCAAACACTTCTACAGATTATTATAAAATAAGATCAAACAACTTATAAGCTCTAAAAACATATTATAAGATGTGAGATCCTATAAGATGTATAAATAAGTTTAGCCAAACACTCTCTTAATATTGTTAGATTTGGAGGTGATATTAACATTTCTACATAATACATAATATTACATATGGACTGACACTATTACAAATAAGACTTTTTGCCACTACAAAATGTTGTTACAAAAAATGGAGAATAGTCACAAAAATATTTTTAGTAACTAAATATCTAAAAGTAGTTACTATAGGGTAGTCACTTATAATAAGATGCAAAAAGTTTTTTTGCAACTACTTTGTAGTTACTAATGTATTTGTGACTATTTTTTGCAACTACTTTGTAGTTACTAATATACACTACAACAAAGAGGTCTTTATTATAAGACTTTTTGACACTACAATTGTGGTTACTAATAATAAGTTATTTGTGACCACTTGTTGTCACAAATTTCTCAAAAAAATATTTGAGACAATTTTAAGACTACTTTTAGAGACAACTAGTTGTTGCAAAAAAATATTTGAGACGCATTTGAGACCACATTTGTGGTCACAAATATATTATTTGCGACCGAGTTATTGAAACGACAATAAAGTTGTGACAAATACTCATAAGTCATAAGTTGTGACAAATACTCATTATTTGAGACCACTTTGCTTAAGTTGTGACAAATACTAATTATTTGAGACCACTTTTTTGTGGTCTCAAAAGACCCTTTTTCTTGTAGTGATATTTGTAACTACAAGTAGTTGCAAAAGAGTTTGTCATATTGTAGCAAATTTGGTTAAAATTGTATGAAATATTTTATGTAACTACTAATAGCTACAAAAGAGGTTATTTTTAGTAACTATTTTATAATTGCAAAAAACTAGCGGCAAATGCCTTTTTCTTGTAGTGTGAATTTGCATATTGAATGAAATTATGTGTGTACTGAAACATATACGCACACTAACAAAGAAAATGCTGGCATATCATAATTGAGAGTCCAACTTCTGTGCAACCGTTGTACAAATGCAACCCTTTTTTTTTCACTGTAATATTTATTTCATTTCGATCTGAACATTCATTTAATTCGAATAATTTAAAAAAAGAATAAAGGCTGAAACATCAAATCATTCTCTCCTCTTCCCCATAAGTTATTACAAGTCCCAAAAAAACCTTTATGAAAACTAAGTTCAACACTCTATCTCTCTTTGTTTCGAAAATGATCCTCCATTAGCCAAGTTTTTCAGACAAATTTTTCTCTTTGCTTTTGCGCAACATATCATGGTTTTACACCAATCCGTCTTCACTTCCTCACATAGACGTACCATGTCCAACGAGAGCAATGCTTCCTTCAACAGTGCCGTCGTCGTCGCCACAATAGGCATGTCCACCTCTGTCGGGACATCCCTTTTTCAGAGATCCTCGATTCAAATTATTAACAACAATAATAGAGTGGATTCAAATTATTAAAAAAATAATAACGGATCCCATACAACACTTAAAATGACAAAAACACCTTAGGTTGCATAGGTGCAACGATTGCACAAAAGAATTACCCCATAATTGAATTGAAAAGTACATAGTTATATGTAAAATTATGTGACAACCAACAAAAAACACTATCTTTAAAACACATAAATAGAAGAGTTCTTTATTTAAAAATAATTCAACACCCCACTCCCCCCAAAAAAAGGAAAAAGAAAAAAAACAACTACTACCAATCACCATACATCAATATTTATCCTTCAATCATCTCCTTGAAAGCTTGACCTGTATAACAAAAACAAAAAAAAGTTATAAAAATTTAGTATACTAATAGTTTAAATTAGAGAAACAAATACATACACGGAATTGGTCAATTGTTAAAATAAAATGTCCACATCACTACATCTTCACTGAATTTCATAATATAAATCAGCTTATTCCCAACAGATTCTACAACAGTGCAATCTAATTTTCAATATAAACATCACAAACTATTGCTTCCAAGCCCTTTTTCAAAAATAACTTTAGTTTTTTTAAATACGTCCAAACTTTTTGTCTTTCCGTATACAAAAATCTTGCAAGTTGTGTAAAAAACATGACATGTTTTTTTATGAACTTTAGCAGTATCTCCTGCATATGTAATGGATTATATAAAATGTATTAAATATTCATAATCAAATAATAATAGTCAACAACATGAACAAACAATCCTCAAAGAAAATATAATATGGTATAGATTAATTCATGCAATTATATTTTCATACTGAAAACCACATTTTGATAGAAGACTACCACCAACATTCTCTATAAATTATGTAGGAATCACTTTACAAAGTTGAATTATAAACAAATATTAGCTTCAACTACAAAATAAATAATAATGATGACATGTTTTAAAATAATGCCACTTCTAAATGAAAATAATTTCTTACCAAATTAGCTTCAACCAGTTTATGCTTAATGCAGGATTCACAAGAAGTTTGTTTGACAGCTGTGTTTACTTTGAGAAGCAAGCAAGGAATAATCAGAATTATTTGTTATCGTATGTTAATGATATGCTTATTGCAAGTAAGTGTAAACTGAAGATTGAACATTTAAAACAGAAGTTGAGCTCTAAATTTGAGATGAAAGATTTAGGAGATGCAAAGAAGATTCTAGGAATGGATATCTTAAGAGATAGGACAGTTGGGAAGTTGTGTTTATCACAGAAGCGTTATCTACAGAAAGTACTAGAAAGGTTCAATATGAATGAATCAAGACCTGTTGTGACACCAGTGGGGCAACAGTTTAAACTCTCTAAAGATCATTGTCTGAAGACAGCAGCTGATATCAAATACATGGAGTCAGTTCCTTATGCAAGTGGAGTTGGAAGTCTCATGTATGGGATGATTTGCAGCAAACCAGTTTTGGCATATGGAGTATCTCTAGTAAGCAGGTTCATGTCAAATCCTGGAAGAATTCATTGGGAAGCTTTGAAGTATATCTTGAGATATTTAAAAGGTTCATTGAGTTTAGAACTGATGTTTGAACAAACCAGTAGAGTGAAAGATCCATTGATGGGCTATGTTGATGTTGACTTTGCTGGAAACTTGGACACAAGAAAGTCCATTACAGGATACATATTCACACTCTATGGAACAACCATCAGTTGGAGGTCTGTACATCAATCTATGGTTGCACTCTCAACAACAGAGGCAGAATACATTGCCATGACAGATGCAGTGAAGGAGGCTGTTTGGTTAAAAGGGATTCTAAAGGACTTTGGGATAGATCAGCGTTGTGTTACAGTGTTATGTGATAATCAGAGCACATTACACTTGGCAAAACACCAAGTGTTTCATGAAAGATCAAAACATATAGATGTTTAGTTACACTTTGTGAGAGATATAGTGGAGAAGGGGATTGTTGCTGTCAAGAAAGTGTCTACTGAAGAAAATGCAGCTGATTTTCTTACAAAATCTCTTACTGGTTCGAATTTTGGATATTGCACAAGCTTGGTAAAGCTTGTGGCATGTGTTTAGCTTTAACAGGTATTCAAATTTGAGGAGATGAAGTGTTTTGAATTCATTGAGGTGGAGAATTGTGAATTGTTGATCAATTTCTGCAAAACAGCTTAAGACAAGTGTAATCATTTGGAATTATGATAAAACCAGATTGATTAAGTCAAGAACCGGTCTAGATCAGAAAAATCGGAGGCATAACAACCATGAACCGACAGTTACTTACTTCAGTTAGTTGCAACGGTTTCTGGGAGGGTCTTTGACAACGGTTTCTGCAACCATTTTGTGCAGCTGATTGGGTTGGCGATTTCCATACAGTTTTGAGCCCAATTGATTGTGTGGATATAAGAGGTTTAGATAGGAGAGTAGATCAGTTCAGTTTTTCCCTTGTAACAGTTAGACATCACAGAGAATTTGAGAGCTAGGGTTCTTAGTCAATTAGGGGTTCTAATTGGGGTTTTCTTTGAATCTTGCTAATTCCTTGTAATTGATACTGTGATATAGTGAATTGAGGGACACCAATCCTCCGTGGATGTAAAACGAGAGTTTGAACCACGTTAATCCTTGTGTTCGTATGATTTCTGGTTTCGAGTTCATAGTTTTTCATTTGTGCGATTATTTGTGTGATCAAGGTTACTCAATTCTAAATAAGAGGTGTTCGAAGTGATCTTGGGTTGTTAATTGTAACAGAAATAAAATAGGGAAGCAACAACAACAGTGAAAGAATTAAAAAGCTTTGGGGATGACCTTCTTACCAGCGGCGAGGCAGTTAATCAATATGCTCTTGAGTGTACGTGGCACAAAAATACTTGGTAGATGAGAATGGAGATTAAGATGGAGAAACGGAGAGAAAAAAAAATACTTATGATTGCAAGAAGGATAATACATAATTATATTTTGGGTATTAGAAAATATTAATTAGGATACATGTAAATATGAAATGTTTGAAAATTTTAATTAGAAGATATATTGTTGAAAGCCAAATCTGTCATTTTATGTGTCAAATTTATTGTTGATAGGATTCTAGTATAATTTAATCGAACATTTTTATCTCTAATTGACCGGATACTTAAATGGTATTAACAATTAGTCATAATTTGCATAATTAACATACATAATGGACGAATCCTTATCAAAAGTAGTAAGAATTGAGTTATTATATATAGATATAGATATAGATATAGATTGTTGAAGCGCAACTATAAGTACCTTGTATACGGTAAAACTGTTGATGTTTTGATTGAATTATGTGGTGATGAAAGTGGAGTGAAAGGTCAAAGGTCACCCAAAATTAGGTGAAGCTAGTAATTTGGCAATGTGGCACTACATATGTTTAGATAATTAAGATCTAAATTTAATTTTTCTCAAATTACTAAATCAGTTCAACACTTCCGAATTTGAATTGTTCCTTAGTATTCCTTCTATAATTGTATTCTTGTTAACTACTTTTATTAGTATATCATATATACCCACTTATTACTTGATATTGGTAGCTTTTACTTTAATGGCTAAAATTCAGCCCAATCACAAACAAAAAATAGCAGAAAAAATCAATATATTATTCTCTTAAAGAGTTCTACTTTATCCCTCAAAGAAAACAAAAAAGAGTTATCCTTTACTATAGTAAAATAATTATTTTGACAAATAAGATTACAGTTTTTATTTTATTTTATATTAGTTCAACTATCAAAATATATCATAATCATCTTGAAACAAAACTTTTACATGCATTATGGATGTTAATTGACGATTTTGAAAAGATATTAATTTGATAGATTTTTCATAGAAAAAAGAAAAGAAGAGTTAAGAATGAAACAGTTATAAGCAAATGAGACTCCAGGTAAACGAGACATGAAAAAATATAAGATTGGTTGGTTAGTTTGAAAATAAATAATTTTTTCGGCTCAAATAGAGATCATCCTTTTTGTTCTTTTTCAGCTTTTGTTCTTTTATTGATACTAACTGTATTGACACGTGTTTTTCTCCCTTTGTAAACATATTAAGGAGAGATTTCAGATACCCATCCATTGAACAAATGTTAAATGATAAGTATTTTTTATACACGCTACAATAAAAGAAATCTTTTGTATACCACTTTTTGACATCATAATTGTAGTCATTAATAATAAGTTATTTGTGATCACTTGTCACAAATCTCTATATAAATTATTTAAGATCATTTTAAGACTACTTTTAGAGACAACTAGTTGTTGCAAAAAATATTTGAGACCACTTTTATGGTCATAAATATATTATTTGCGTCGGAATTACGGAGACGACAATAAAGTTGTGACAAATACTCATAAGTTGCGATAAATACTCAATATTTGAGACCGTTTCACTTAAGTTGTGACAAACACTCATTATTTGAGACCACGTTTTGTGATCTCAAAAGACCGTTTTTCTTGTAGTGACACCTGACTACACATTTTTTAATTTAAGAAGAAAGACATATTTTTTTACAAAATCTCACTTCTGCAGCAAAACCCAGCCTTTCTTCTTGTAGATAGAGATTTTTTTTTTCTCGTAATATTATTTAGATACTAATTTGTAAACATTGAAATATGAGATGTATGATTAGTATTTTACAAAATCATTACACTATAAGTTTTCGGTATTACAATATAGGAATTTTAAGAGAACAAGGTCAATTTGTGAATTCAATAATTCCAAATTACAGAAAAATGTTAAACAAAATAAATGAAGAAAGAGTGTAACTTCCACTACAAGAAAATGGGGTCTTTTGAGATCATAAAAAGTAGTCTCAACTAATAAATATTTGTCACAACTTAAGTCAAGTGATCTCAAATAATCAATATTTGTCACAACTTTATTGTCGTCTCAATAACTCGGACGCAAATAATATATTTGTGACGACAAAAGTGATCTCAAATGCATCTTAAATATTATTTGAAACAACTAGTTGTCTATATAAGTTGTCTTAAAATGATCTCAAATAATTTATAGAGAGATTTGTGACAATAAGTGGTCACAAATAACTTATTATTAGTGACCACAATTGTGGTCTCAAAAAGTGTTATACAACAGATCTCTTTTATTGTACTATTGGATGCATAAGATGCACAATAGGGTTATTGTACACCCTCAATAAAAAACCTCTAAAAACCCTAAATCCTAAAAAACCCTAAAACCCCCTAAAATCCCCTAAAACTCTAAACAGGGAGAGAGAAAGAGAGAGGGATAGGGAGTCGTCTCGTGAAAGGGGAAAGACAGGGGGAGAGAAAGATCTCGAGAGTTATCTCATGAAAGATCCAGGGATCGTGAAGTCAGAGATGACAGGCACCATAGGGATCGTGACAGGGCTAGGGAAAAGGACCACGAAGACCGTGATCATCGCGACCGTGAAAAATAAAGGACGCGAGACGCGATCGCAACAACCATTACCGTGAGAATAAGAGGGATAAAGACAAGGACATTGAAATTGGGGACAATCACGATCGTGGGCGTTCACGCGACAGAGATTATGACTATGAGGTCCGATTCAAAGCACGAGTGGGGTGATATAGAGAGGTATGCAAGTATGGAAGTAGAAGATACTCGTGGGTTTATCGATGAACATGGTCGCTCGAAAATTGAGCATGAGCATGGGCATTATAACTACTATGGAACCCAAGGTCGGGGCCAGTACGATGATAATGTAGAAGGGCATGGCGATTATGACTGGTACAAGGACTATGACAAAGACAAGGATCGATATAATCAAATGGATGATGATGACGATGGATATGCACCCAAAGACATGATTACCGACATTCTGATAGGTCCATCTCTCGTGAGAACGAGTATTAAGGTGTGGCCATCATCGCTTCTCCTATAGCTGTGAAATTGGGTTCACAGTCTGAAGTTTATGTGTTGTTTATATTTCCCTGTTTGAATTTACATTTTGTGACTGGAATAGTATCTGAATGCACCCTTGTGATTTTATTTTAAGCCTTTCTATAAGGATTATTGTTGTTAAAGAAAATCCTGGACCAACTACAGACCGATCAACCTCTGTAATATCTCGAAGAAGATCCTCTCCAAGATCCTGAACTCCAGACTAGCGTCTCTCCTCCCTATGCTCGTAATGCCTAACCAAAGTGGCTTCGTTCAGGGTAGATTGATCTCGGACAATGTGCTGCTGACCCAGGAGCTTGTTCATGAGTTGAACTGTGACATCTTTGTTCCCAACCTTATGCTGAAGCTTGATATGGCTAAGGCCTACGACCGGGTGCAGTGGCCCTTTTTATGTCATGCTCTTCAGAGAATGGGCTTCCCCCGCCCCCCAACTGAAGGATTGACTTCGTTCACAATTATTTGGAGAATTGTTGGTTCTCGATCCTTGTGAACGGGAGCTCTGCCGACTTCTTCCACTCAAGTCGGGCCCTGCGTCAGGGAGACCCTCTTTTCCTTGCTCTATTTTTATCCCCTGGCAGCAGGCTACCTCTCCGGAGGCTAGACACGCTCATTCGTAGCAGGCCTAGAATGATCTACAGGTCCCCTTGCTCCGCCCCACTTATCTCCCACCTGGCATATGCTAATGATATTGTCTTATTCACTCGTGCCCAAGAGAGGGAGATGGGGGAGCTTGTCGAGCTCCTCCAACACTATTCCGCCATCTCGGGTCAGATGATTAATGCTCAGAAGAGCAACTTCTTTCTTCGTCCTAGTTTTCAGTTACAATGGCAGGACATGTTTTATCAGGAAACTAGATTTCATATTGGTTAGTTTCCGGTCACCTATCTTGGCATCTCGCTCTTCAAAGGGCACAGGATCTTGGCCTCTTTCAGCCGATTATTCAGTGCCTCTTGAGTGCCATCACTGACTAGTCGCACCGCCAGCTGAACTTTGGAGAGAGGCTTGCCCTCATCAAGAGCACTTTGGTCACTATCTCCCTCCATATTCTTCAGGTTATTGCCCCGCCGAAGACTGTTCTCGACAAGATGAATCAGATTATTGCTCGATTCTTCTGGGCCAGTCAAGAGAAGCACCATTGGATCAGCTAGAGAGAGGCCTGCAGGCCTTAAGATAAGGGTGGTTTTGGGATCCGTGATTTCTTCGAGCTTACCTCGGCTTTTGGTCTGAAGATGTGGTGGCACTTCAGAGACGGTGCCTCATTGTGGGCTCAGCATATGACGGATACGTACTACTTTGCTGGACATATTGTTCCTATTTATGTATGCTGGAAGCACGAGCACAGTTTCCACTGGATCCACCTTTGTAGGGTCGCCCTGCAGGCTCAGTCTCAGATTTTTTGGGTCCTCGGTGAGGGGGCGATCAATTTCTGGGATGACACTTAGGCTGGCATCAACCTCTGTCTGAGAGGTTCTGTGATCAGCTTGTCCATCAGGTTGTTAGCTGGAATATGGTCGTCAGGGAGTTTTTTATCGATAGGAGCTGAGATATTTCGCGGTTGGATCCCGTTCTGGTCGATACCTTAGGCCTACCCCAATGGCTTAAAAATGAGATTATTGAGGTCCCTATCATGCGAGACAGTGGGGATTGCATGCGATGAAGACTTACATCACACGGTAATTTTTCGTTGACGATGGCTTGGGAGTTGACTAGGATGAGATTGCAGCACAATCTTATCTCGGGAGCCATTTGGGCGGACTTGATTCTTTCGAACATGTCTGTTATCCTCTAGCATTTGCTTTCCCACCGTCTTCCTACCCAGTCTTATTATCTTTCCTAGGGTTATCATGTGGTCCCTAGATGTTTATATTGTGTAGCCACATGCAGTCATGAGCTGGAGAAGATCCCTTACCTGTTTCTACAATGCAGTGTGGTGCGGTCGGCGTGCGCCTACTTTGTGGCCTGATTTCGAGTGGAGATGCCTGATACACTTGACCCTACCCTCCTCCTTAGTTTTTTCTTTCACATATCATGCACACACACTGATCATGTAGCTTTCATTATTCCTTGACTGATCATTTGATTCAACTGGATGGAAAGGAATAGTGCTAAGCATAGAGATATACCCTTTTTATGTTCTCATATCATTTTTCAGGCCGAGCATCACCTTGCACTGCTCGTTGCGAGCAACTGACTGCCTCCCAAGGTGTGGACCAGCTGCACCCCTGCAGCTAGATTTATGCACATCATCACATCGACCCTGGCCCTTGTCAGACCACCCCTATTGGTTCGGTGGAGAGCCCCCAACCCCCCTGGGTTAAGCTCAACACCGACGGTTTCTTTTTCCCTGACAACGCGGCGATCGCTTTGACCCACCTCCTAGCTCTCATTCACATGGACCAGCTAGGCTACCCCAACTTTCGCTTCCATCGGCCTTTAGCTGGTTGTTTCTTTACGTTTCTTTACTTATGTTTTTTCATATGTATTTATTTAGGACCCCCCGTTGTACCCCCCCTCCCCCCTCCCCCTTGTTATTTTGTGGCTCCATTTGTTGTTTGAGCCCCCTGCTTTCACTCTCGCGTTTTTTCTCTCTTTCCGATCGCCATAATCAGTCATTTGGTCGGAAAGGGAGAAAACATTATTATTCCCCCTCCCTACCAAATGTTTGGGACATTTTTGGCCCAACTCCCCCTGATTTGGGGTTATGGGCACTTTTGGCCTACATCCTTGTATGTATACTTTGCTTGGTTCTTGATTTGATTATTGATAAGTTGGTGACCGAGCCTTAATTCCTCACCCGTCTCCGGTGTTTCCTTTAAAAAAAAACCACAGGTGTACAATAGTGCTATTGTACATCAGGTGCACGCAAGATTTTTTCCATGAAGAAAATCAGTGAATTAAAGCATTAAAAAAAACAACAATAATTGCCACTGCATGTGACTTTTTTTTTTCTTTTTTTTCTTTTCTCATCACCAGTTAAGTCCAAATAGATTTTCCTTCCCTTAAGTTAGTTTAATACCATAAGTATAAAAGAAAATATATCACTACAATCCTAAACAACTGAAGGCAAATTTGAATCCTATTATATACAACATAATGAAGTAATAAATAAGCAATTTTTTTTTCATATTTCTCTAAATTAATTCCAAACCATCTAAATCACCTAGCAGCAGGAAACAAAAAAGGTAATTATTAAAAAAAAAAAAATTCACACACACACACACATAAGGAGAGGCTAAAATCAAGCATAAAACTTAAGCTAACGGAGCTATGCTATTGTAGAAATATTAAAAGTACAAAAATTGTATCATTCTTACAGAAAAAACAACTCCTTACATTGGAAATTAGTGGCAAATAAAAATAAATTAGATTTTTCCTATTAAGAAATAAAAAGTTATTAGAAAATTTAATATTAATTATTTAATAAAAAGTTAAGTTGTTCAATTTGTTTGATTATTTAATTTTAATTTTTCTTACAAATAAATATATTTAAAATCGTGTATCGCACGACGAAAAATTCTAGTAAATAAATAAATTACATTAACTTGGCAAATAATCCTCAAGATGTACCAGCTCAAACACAAAAACACACACAAATAGGGCGGGGTGGGGGATCGAGAAACTTCGTTTTTTCACCATTTTTTGCACTCATGAAACTTGCTCTTCCATAATATGCACATCTTGAAAATTTGTTCAAAATAAAATCTAATCTCCGTACCAAGAATTATGTACAAAAACAATCATAATCAACAAGCTGCTCATTAGGCCTAAATTCAACATATCTTCAATTTATTCTCTATAAAAGAAAATCAAGAGAAATATTGGAAGCAACACACATATTTAGCTCTTCCTTAATGAAGAGCCAAGGTCCTTCTTGAAAAAAAATCTCAGAATGCCGCGTCGAAAAAGAGTGCATTTCTGAAAAAATATAAATGAGTGTTGAGTATTATTCTGATCAGACAAGGTAACTCCACTATTTATGTATGCTCCACTTTATTTGTATGCTCTAGATCATTTAAAAAGAAAATCAAAACAATATTGAAATTGATATCTAAGGCTAAATTATATCCTAGGTACCATTATGTCTCTACCTTTCAAATAACTAGGAGGCATATTCAAAACTAAATCTCTATGAGACAGCTAACTTCACCCCCACCCCCGAATACTCTCTGAATGCCTCCACATTTATCTTTAGTAAATTAATTGATAACAAATATGATAGACTAAATTGCCGAAGATCATAAAATTATAAACACTTCTCAAAGAAACACCCAACCAACATGCATCAATGAATGGAAGCCCATCAAAAACCCATATATTTCTAACACATTTTTACATAGATCTGGATGACAAAAACACATGTCGCAAATCACAGTCAAAGTTTTGAAGAATGGCTATAAGGAATCACAAATTTAGTAAGCTTATGTCAATAGTTGAAATCAGAAGCATTATATAATTCAATTAGCTATCTTCACTTCTCTAAAATAATTGCAAGCCATGAAAAATGCTACTACCTCGTTCACAATTTCAAGGGGAAATTAAGAAATTAATTGGATGAACAAAAATACCTCTAGAAAATTTATTATTACAATCTTAAATTTCATTATTCTCTCTAATAAGATAGGGAAGGTGATCAATATACCAATAAAGAGAACACAAAATTTAGGTAATAATAATATCGATTTAGTGAATAAAAATATTATGTAAATTGTAGGAAGATTTGTTTAGAATTTACCTAAGGACAATGTTGGAAGAAATAGGAAAAATTTGCTAGAATGAGTTATTTTATGAAAAAAATATCTTCTCTAAAATGACTTCTTTTGTGAGAGAAGGGAGTAGAATAATTTTTTAGGTTACATATCTGCATGAGAAATAGGGTGATGGACTAATAAGCATTATGTAAGAACAGATAAGGAATGTTGAGCTTCCAACTGAAAATTTGTAAAGCTTTTAATGCTAATAAATCATAAAGATAAGAATGAGGCAAGTGAGATCGTGTGGGCTCAAAGTTTCCTTTAGAATCTGTTATAAACGATGAAATTACTTGAATATATTGGAAAAACTTATTTACAGGTTTGTTTGTACCCCTATATATAAGGGTGAAGTTATGAGCAGTAATTTTGAAGAGATAACTGTTTCTCTTCTTGTTAAATACATGTGTTGTGCACATGCTCATAACTAACTAACCCATCTTTAATCTAACTAACTAATTTATTTCTAAATTACATTATGCTAAACTTCTAACAACTACGACATGCTCCCTTTCAATTCTGACATGGGTGAGAAATCAGAGCAAAGAAGACGACTCAGCAGCTGGAAGCGATTTGCAGGCAGGCTTTTCATTAATATATCTGATGTTTGTGACTTCGTGGGAACATACTTCACTTGAATGTCCCTCGTTTTCGCTCTTTCCCTGATGAAATGCACGTCAACAGCTGGAAGCGATTTGTAGACAGGCTTTTCGTTAATATATCTGCTGTTAGTGATTCTGTGGGAACATACTTCACCTGAATGTCCCTCGTTTTCACTCTTTCTCTGATGAAATGCACGTCTAGCTCTATATGTTTGGTTCTGGAATGTAAGGCAGAGTGAGAAGATAGTTGTATAGCTCCTTCATTGTCACTCCAAAGAACGGCTGGTTTGCTAATCTGAATGCCTATTTCACCTAAAAGGTTGTGAATCCTCATTACTTCAGTGGTGGCTAATGCAAGCGCACGATACTCTGCTTCAGTGCTACGGCGTGTGACTAGAGATTGCTTCCTTGAACACCATACCAATGGATTATCACCAAGATAGATACAGTAGCCACTAGTACTCCTTCTATCATCGGGGCAGCTTGCCCAATCTACATCAGCAAACCCTTTTAAAGTTAGTCTGGTAATTGGCTTGATAAACAGACCTCGATGAAGTGTTCCACTAAGATATCTCAGAACCCTTTTACAAGCTTTCCACTGATTTACAGTGGGAGCTTGTAAAAACTGACTTACTTTGTTTACAGGAAAGCACATGTCCGGTCTTGTAAGTTGTAAGTATTGTAGAGAGTCTACTACTCTTCTGTATAAGGAGGGTTGATAAAAAAGTGCACTATCATTAGTATGAAGCCTGACATTAGTACAAACAGGAGATAACACAGGTTTGCATGTGGTTATGTCTAATTCTTTCAGCAAATCAGTAATATACTTAGTTTGTTTAAGGAAGATTCCTTCGCTTGACCTGTGAGCTTCTATACCAAGAAAGTAGTTTACCTGACCTAAATCTTTTAAAGAAAATTGTTTGCCTAGTAAATTAACAAACATCTTAATGTCAGAAGAATTAGAACCAGTTACAAGGATGTCATCCACATAGACAAGTGATAAGGTAAGATGACAGCCATGTTTCTTATAAAACAAAGAAGAATCAACTATAGATTTCTTAAAACCAAACTGATGAGAAAAGAACCAAGTTTGTCATACCATGTTTCTGCGGCCTGTTTTAACCCATACAAAGATTTCTTAAGCTGACACACATAATCAGGATGAGTAGAAGATACATACCCTTCTGGTTGCAACATGAAAACCTTTTCTTTTAAGTCACCGTTTAAGAATGCATTGTTGATATCAACTTGTTAAATTGGCCAGCCTTTTGTAACAGCAAGCGACATCATAATCCTAATTGTGACAGGCTTTACTACTGGACTATAAGTAGAAAAATTGTCAACTCCAGCCGTTTGCTAAAAACCCCTTGCCACTAATCTGGCTTTGAACCTGTCCACGGTGCCATCTGACTTGTATTTTATTCTAAACACCCATTTACATGTTACAGTGTTTGCAGCTTGGTGACTAGGCACTAATTGCCAAGTACCATTACTCATCAAAGCACCATACTCATCATCCATTGCTTTCTTCCATCTAGGTGATGTTAGTGCTTGAGCCACAGATGTAGGTTCACTGTTATCAATACTAACCATAGTAGAAAACAACTTTGGTTTGTGAACACCTGCTTTGGCTCTTGTAGTCATAGGATGGACATTTTTAACAGTTAGATCAGACGATATATGAGAGACTTGTTGTTGACTTGTGTTAGAAACATTATGCTGGTGTTGTATAGTGTGTGTGTCAGCCTGATAATTGTGTTGCTACTGTTCAGTGTGTGTGTCTGCCTGAGCAACAGAATTATCTTGCTGTTGTTCAGTGTGCGTGTCTGCCTGAGCAACAGAAGTATCTTGTTGCTACTGTACAACCTGATCAGCAGAATTAGCTAATTGACGTATAGTATGTGTGTCACCACTAGTGCTATGCTGACTGTAATTAGCAGCACTAGCACCAATTGTTACTGGCAGACAGGGAAACAAAGGATATACATGTGGATTATTGTTAGTTATTGCAGTAGACTTAGGAGCAAACATAGTTTTATATAGATACTCCTCTTCATTAAATTGGGCCGTTCTAACCGTGTACACTCTGCCAGATTCACTTAGACACCTATATCCTTTGTGCAACACACTATAACCAATAAAAACACACTTTGTTGTTTTGAACTGAAGCTTAACATTATTATATAGTTAGAAGAGGATAACAATCACAACCAAAACTTCTTAAGAAATCATATTCTGGAATTGTGTTAAACAACTTCTCATAAGGTGACACATGATTGAGTACAGCCGATGGAAGCCTATTTAGAGTATAACATGCAGACACAAACGCATCATACCAAAACGAAAAGGGAAGAAAAGACTGAGAAAGAAAAGTGAGACCTGTTTGCACCACGTGTTGGCGTTTTCTCTCTACCGTACCGTTTTGTTGATGAGTATACGGGCAAGAATACCTGTACTGTATACTTTTTGCAGAAAATAAGAAGTTAGACTTCTATAGTCCCTCCCAAAATCACATTGTATCACTTTAACTAAGGTGCTAAACTGTCTTTCAAAAAAAGTAATGAAATTGATAGTAGTATTATACACTTGTGACTTAACAGTTAATGGAAAAATCCATGTATACCTGGTAAAATCATCAACAAATAACAAATAATATCGAAACCCATCATTTGAGATGGTGGCAGCAGGGCCCCATACATCAGTGTGCACCAATTCAAATAGTTTTGTAGTATGATGTGTGACAGAAGGAAAACTAATCCTATGTAACTTGCCAGACTGACAAGGTTCACAAAAATTCATTTTATTAATATTGCAAGATACATTTAATTGCTTGAGTACAATAGACAAAACAGAGTTACAAGGATGACCTAATCGTCTATGCCATTAAGTAGAAGTAACACTATTACACATGACAGTTCCAGATACAACAGAAACAATATTGATTACACCAGAAACAGAATTGATTACACCAGACTGAGATACATTAGAAATACCATGCTTATCAATCAAATGTACATTTGCAACATCAGATACAGTTTGAACATAATTAGGATGAGCATCAGATTGAACAGAAGTAGAACGAGCAGAGGCAAAATTGCACACAACAAATCTAGGACTGTCCTTGTGACTAGATGGAATATCTAGATGATATAAACCCTGTCTAAGGGAACCTTTGAGAAGCACCCGGTTGGATTTCAGGTCCTTAACAAAACAACAAGAGTCATAGAAAACAATATAAGCTGAATTATCTTTTAAAAAATGAGAAATACTTAATAATTTTTTGGTAATAGTAGGAGCAAACAACACATTTTGAAGGGACATAGCTTGGTTAGGACATAAAGTGGGAAAAACTGTAGAACCAGTGTGAGTAAAAGATACACAAGATCCATCACCAACAACAATTTTATTAGTACCTTGATATGGAGTATGATGAGCAAGATTACCAATGTTAGATGTGACATGGTGCGTGGCACCACTGTTAAGATACCATTATGTACTAGGAACTTCTTGACCAGCTGAAGCCACTTCAGCCGCATTGACCATAGCACCAGATGAAGAACCCTCTTGACCATTTGATTGATCTAAAGTAGTAAGATGAACCTGTTGCCTATGTTGTTGACTTTGAAGGACAACAACAGGATCCAGTCCAGGGTAATCCTCATTGAAACGATCCCAGCAATTAGCAGCCACATGATTTGGTCTGCCACACAATTGGCAAATCATCTTAGACTTATTCTTGTAATTGCCTTTTGCGCCACCTTTAGAGTTAAAATTACCTTGTGTATTACCCCCTCTAGAACCACTAAAATTGCCTCTAGAACCACTTGAATTGCCTCTAGAACCATTATAAGACCCTCTAGAACCACCTCGATAACCAGTAGAGCCCCCTCTTCGAGCAGCCAAATTTACAAACGGCTGGACAACCTCTACAGAATTACTTTGAATAACCCTCATCTCATAAGTCTGTAACAACGAGTGAAGTTCAGGTAAAGAAACCCTTTCAGTCCTAGTAGTCAAATTAACCACTAAAGACTCATATTCTTGGTCAAGACCAGCCAAGACATACAACACTAACTCATCATCGGACACTTCTTGTCCCGCTGCACGAATAGAATCCACAATACTACACATTTTAAGAACAAATTCATCAACAGACATAGCACCCTTCTTAAGTGTTTGCAACTGCCATCTAAGATTTAAAACTTTAGCCTTAGACTGTGACTGAAACAAAACGTCGAACACCTTCCAGACATCCGCAGACAACACACAACGACTAACATGCCCCAACAAGGGCTCAGTAATAGAACTAAACAACCAAATCATCAAAAACTGATCCTTATGGACCCACATATCATAATTAGGATTTGGTGTACTCACAGTAACAGGAACAGAATTGTCAGTCGACTCTATGGTAGTTTGAACAACTTTTGGCGGAGGAGAAGCCGTGCCAAAAAGAAATGCATCATATCCATGTGCACGAACAACAGTGATGACCTGAAGCCTTCAATAAGCGTAGTTATTTCTATCTAGACGCAACGTCAGAGGTGGAAAAGTAGGAAGTGTAAGCTCTGGCATGATGACGACGGAGAAACAACCAAGAACAAGAAAAAACAAAGAAAAACCTAACTCAGAAACAACTCGTTTCTTGAACAATAACTGCGAGCTAGACGACCCGACTCGCTGATACCATGTTATAAAAGATGAACTTACTTAAATATATTGGAAAAACTGATTTACAGGTTTGTTTGTACCCCTATATATAAGGGTGAAGTTACGAGCAATAATTTTGAAGAGACAACTGTTTCTCTTCTTGTTAAATACATGTGTTGTGCACAAGCTCATAACTAACTAACCCATCTTTAATCTAACTAATTAATTTATTTCTAAATTACATTTTATGCTAAACTTCTAATAACTACAACAGAATCATGCATAATAATGATAGAGCAATTAAATAACATATCTCTATGGTACAATATAAACTTCTCTACATAGATTCAAGCAAGAGTTCCTATAGAAAAGAAATATAACATGAAAACAGTCCTAATAAATTTAAGAAGGGTGCAGATCTCTTGCACATAAATAGCACGAATTTTAGAAACATGAAGTTTTGCACCTACAAAAGGCACGGATTTTATAAACATCAAGTCACTACACGATGGGTGTGTTTACTTATGGTTCCCTTCAGTTCATTGAGCGGACCAAATCCCAATAAAGCACACACGTTTGGCTCAATACTTTATAGTCTTGAGTAAACACACTTGATGTGAAATAGTGTATTTCCTAAACAAAAAGTGAGAAATAGTGTAAATTTGTGGAGAAAACAAAAAGGAATAGGAGAGATTACATACCAATTATCAAAATAAAGTTGGGATAATTGTGATAGTCCATAATCATATAATAGCTATCCTATTTCACACATAGGATGATTGGATCATTCATTCCCTCAGAAGCATAGTTGAGATGTGAAGAAGAATGAAAAGACAATTAGAAATGAATAACAACAGTACATGAATGCAAGAAAAAAAATGAATTAACCAACAATAACATATTTGCCAGGGTAGTCGATATTACAATTTTGACTGCTTAACTCATATTGCGTATCATCTAATTCTGATAGATAACCAACCAATTTCAATTTTTCCATATAAAAATCTCATCTTACCTAAAAACAGAACTTCCTCTAATTGCGTTATACCATAACCACACATTTAATTTAATAATTGTATAAACTAAAATTGCTTTAACCGAATTTAGAAATATAAATGGGCAGAAAAATGCAAATTTTTTTGAAAGTAGACGGTTCTATTTTATTATTCTCTCCGTTCTATAAAAATTGACATTCTAACTACTTATTCATTTTTTTAATTAAATGATCTTTTAGACACTTTTCATAAATTCTATTAATTTTCTCCTTGGATTCAATCCTAAAATATCTCCATTTTTTAACTTATCACAGATTTGATCAAATTTTAAAAATTACATAATCTATCAAAATTGTAAAAATTATAGACTCAGTCCAAATTTTCGTTGGCATACAAAGGTCCACGCTGCAATACTTAGAAAAATATTTATCCAAAATATACAAATATATCCCAACATTTCACATTTTTAACAAATCTAGCATAAAGTTTCAGTAATTGCTAACCAATTCACAACTTATCATTTTTCATCAATTCTATCATGTCACTTACAACAACAAAGTTTTTAGCGTCTTATTCTTTTGGACGACTAATTGTTGCACATAATATTTGAGACACTTTTCTCATCTCAAATATATTATTTGTAAATGGATTATTGAGACGACTAATTAATACGGACATGGTTTCTCTAATAATGTAATTTTTATTAGGGCTGCTCACATAGCTAGGAGATTATCGAAATCTGCACCGAACAAGTTTTGAATCAAAAACATTAGTTGATCATTTGACTTTTTTGAACCAATCTAACCTATTAAATAATTTTGTACGAATTTAGATATATTTATGGGAGAATTTGGAGGCCGGAGTAATTCGATCGTGATTTTGGGATATGTGACGACAATAATTCGTTACTGCGGTGGCTATTTAATTTTATACCTATTGATCAATTAAAGTTCAAACTAAAATACAGTTACAACAATAAATTAAAAGTTTCAAAGAACAAGAAATTAAGAAAAGGTAAAAGGAAATGTATTTAACATGTTGGTTTGAAATGTATGAAACTAAAACAAATAGAATAATAGTATTTACGAAGAAGATAAATAAGAAAAAAAACAAAAACAAAAAATGAAGTTAGCAATTACTCCTTCCGTTTCGGCCTAACTTTCCTATTTTGATCGGACACGAAGATTAAAAAAAAAACAGATTTTGTGAAATTTTTGACTTTTTTAAATGTAGAGATTGATGGAATGAAGATTATAATGGTGGAGATTGTGAAAAAAAAATTTATTTATGAACTAATAAGTTAAGTTAGGACAAATCGAAAAGAACAATAAACATGTTAGAACGTGAAGAAGGTAGTAAAAAGAACTACATGTTTGGGCCTCCTTAAAATTAGCTGTGCTCCACGACACTGTATCCGCTTCCAAATTGAATCCAAGCATTAATTTTTATGTCATTTCTAAAAATATTATCTTATAAATAAAATCAAGAAGTTAGGGTATACTCCCTTCGTCTCGATCTAATTTATCTATTTTGATCGGATATGAAGGTTAAGAAAAAATAAATTTTATGAAATCTTTGATTTTTTTAAAGGTGGAGATTTTGAGGATGGAGATTGTGAGAAAAAGTTGTCATTTATGAGCTGACAAATTAGATTGGGACAAACCAAAAAGGAAAGTAGGCAAATTAGAACGGGACGGGGGGAGTACTTAGTTTGGGATGTAGTGGCATGTGCCACGTTCGATAGGGCACATCTACGGATGAGACATCCAAAAAGGTATTTTAGTTTAAGGGTATAGTAAGGTAGGATGTGTATTGGAAATTGTAAAATGTGTGTTGGAAATTGTAAAAGAAAATGTAGGTAATAGGGTATGAATGTGGAGGGATGAGTCATCTGGTGTAAGGTGAAATACAATGCAGACGGATCATGTTCAATCCGGATGGCACCATACCAATCCAAATATTTCCTTAGTGAAGTTGTGAAAGAAAAATGTTTTTGGCTGAAGATAACACGGAGGAGAAAAAAATAGATTTTTTAAGTTTATGTATTTATCGTTTTTCAATTATTTATGAATTTATCAATAAGGGTGTTCTGATAATATTTATTGTATAAAATTAGTAGGTTGCGAATAATCACATGTTATATCAATAGATTGTTTTTATGTTTTTAGATTATTAAAAGAATTGGTAATAATTGTTTTTAAAATTTATACGTTATTTTGATTGATATTCTACTAATTAATAACTGAAAAAATAATTTAGAAATATTACGTATTTAAGTAACATGTTAACATGTAGTATATAAAAGTTAGTAAATTAATTAGTATACGAAATTTATATTTATATAAAAGTAATATGGGGGTTACTTTTGTAATTTTAACTTTCCCTCCTAATTTTTACTCCCAAATTTGGTAAGTTATTGTAACTTTAGTAAGTTTTTAATTTTATTTTAATTTTTTTAAATATTAATAACTTTTTCATTTTTAATCCGATTTTTATGTAAGATATATCTTTAAATGGTCTTTTCATGAGCTTTAATTTGACATCCATATCACATATATTATAATGAGTTGAAAAGAAATATTATTTTCTTTGTTAATTATATGTATTAAATACTATTGTTTATTGGCTTGCAAACTAGAATAGTTAAACAGGATTTTTTGTAATTCTAAAATTTTTGATCATAATTGGTACTACCTCCGTTTTTATTGTTGGAAATTGGTTTGGAATTTTGGGTTTTGACTCAAATTTGACCAATTTAATTAATTCAATCCATTGTTAAAAATGGAAACAAGTTGCAAATTCATAATCTACACTTCGAGTAGATGAATTTAATGTATTAATATGCTCAAAACCAATTTCGGGTGAATGAGATATTAATTGTCAAAGGTTGCAACTTAAACATGGAAGTTGAAGAGTTTATGAAGTAAATATATGGGAACTTGTCCCACATAGAAAAATTGGAGTAAGTGGATACTCCTTATTTAGTAGAGCACTTGATAAGTAGTTATCAAGTGTGCTCCCCTATGGTGGACCTTATGGTGGATCCTAGTGGGATTTTAGCCTTTGGCTAAAATGGACCCGCACCATCCGAGCCCGAGCCCGGGCCCCCACGCGCACGTCGCACATGTCGCATTGAGTCGCTTTAGAGGCGCACTTTGTACTTCGCACGTACGCGTCGTTTGGAGGAGCCTTAAAGTTTTGTCCAGGTGGTCCAGACGGATGGCTCACGGGTTCGTGGCGGTTCGAGTCAGGCGGTGCGGTGACGTGGACCGGTCCGGTCAAGAACCGGGACGAACCGAACTGGATCGTTGGGCGGACCGGACCGATCGGTGGGTCGAACCGGGTCGGCGGTTCGGACCGGTCGAACCGGACCGGGCAGTGGGTCGGACCGACCCGCCAGCGAACCAGTGCGACCCGTCGCCCGCCAGGGCGCGGGTCAGCCTGCGGGTGCGACCGTCCAGCGAACAGGTGGGTCCAGTCCAAAGGGATAAACCAAGGGGTGAAGAGGTGCCTTTCCAAAAGGGCACCACAACTCTTCAACATATATAAATAGGCCCCTCCACATTTCATTTCATACATTCGAATTCACAAGTTCTTTGCAATTCAAAAGCTTTCTAAATTCTGCATTAGTAGAGTCCAAAAGTTCCAAATATCCGAGTACGTTCGCCGATAACTTCCGACTCGTAGTGCAGCGGTCTGAAGTTTTAAAGTCGTTGTATCTTGGAGGCATTTTGCTATTATAACGTATTGCACCTGAGTACGTGGCAATTTCGTCTTACGGATATAGAGTCAAACTCTAGCCTCGACTTTATCTGTATTCTACATCTTCGTCTATACATTCACCTACCGAGAAATAACAGCGTAAGACGAAATTTTTTTTGTATATTCGGAGATGTCTTCTACTATTTCTACTCCTTCCATCCCCGCTGCTCACGCCGAAAAACCGGCTAAATTTGCTGGAAATGATTTCAAGAGATGGCAGCAGAAAATGCTGTTCTATTTGACAACTCTCAGTCTTGCCCGATTCTTGAGGGAAGATCCTCCTACTGTTGAAACAGGGGATAAAGAGGGAATGACTGCTTTGGACGCCTGGAATCACAGCGACTTCCTGTGTCGAAATTACATTTTGAATGGATTAGACGACTCACTTTACAATGTCTATTCCATTTTTAAAACCGCAAAAGAATTGTGGTTGTCTTTGGAGAAATGCCGGAATGAAGAAATTCATTGTCGGACGGTTCCTCGACTTCAAAATGGTGGACTCGAAGACGGTCATGGACCAAGTTCGAGAGTTGCAGTTGATCCTCCATGAAATTCATGCTGAAGGTATGCAACTATCTGAATCCTTTCAAGTAGCCGCATTCATAGAAAAGCTACCGCCTCAATGGAAGGATTTCAAAAATTATCTCAAGCACAAACGCAAAGAAATGGAGCTTGAGGACTTGATCGTGAGACTACGGATCGAGGAAGACAACCGGAAATCCGAAGTCAAAAGCGACAAGAACCGTGGTGAGGCACGTGTGAATTTGGCAGAGTCCGGAAGTGGCAAGAAGAGAAAACGCGGTGCTGGCTCTAATAAGCAACAGAAGACCTCCAACAAAAGATTCAAAGGTAACTGTTATAACTGTGATAAGTCCGGACACAAGTCGAGTGAATGTCGACTGCCAAAGAAAGCAAATCAAGGCCAAAAGAATCAGGCCAACCTTGCCGAGCACAAATATTTGCAAGAAGAACTGTTTGAATTGGATCTGTCCGCCGTCGTATTCGAGGCCAACTTGGTAGATAATCCAAGGGAGTGGTGGATCGACACAGGGGCTACCCGTCATATCTGTTCAGACAAGGAACTGTTCTCCACTTACCAAGAGATCAATGGCAGAAAGCTTTTTATGGGAAACTCTGCAACGTCTCCAGTGGTAGGATTGGGAAAGGTCGTGTTGAAGATGACGTCGGGAAAAGAACTAACTCTCGTGGATGTGCTGCATGTCCCAGACATTCGCAAGAATTTAGTCTCCGGTTCTTTATTGAGTAAGGCCGGATTTAGGTTGGTTTTTGAAGCAAATAATTTTGTACTGACCAAATGTGATCAATTTATTGGGAAAGGCTATCTCGAAAAGAGCCTTTTCAAAATGAATGTAATGACTGTAAAGCGCGACATTAAGCGCAATATTAATATAAGTGAAGTTAATTATTTGCTTGAGTGTTCTAATTTATGGCATGGTAGATTAGGACATGTAAATCAAAATACACTTCGACGTTTAGTGAATTTAGATTTACTTCCTAGAATGGAATTTGATTCACAAAAGTGTGAGATCTGTGTGGAGGCAAAATTGGCCAAAACAGCATTCCATTCAGTTGATAGAAGTACTTCTCCTCTAGAACTTGTTCATACTGATGTGTGTGATTTAAAGTTTGTGCAAACTAGAGGTGGTAAGAATTACTTCATTACTTTTATTGATGATTGCACAAGATACTGTTATGTATATCTTTTGAAAAGTAAAGATGAAGCCATTGAGGCATTCAAAAATTATAAGAATGAAGTTGAAAATCAACTTAGCAAAAGAATCAAAGTGATTCGTAGTGATAGAGGTGGAGAATATGTAGCTCCATTTGAAGAATTTTGCCAACAAAACGGTATTATTCATCAAACTACAGCTCCATATTCACCTCAATCAAATGGCGTAGCAGAACGCAAGAACCGAACTCTAAAAGAAATGATGAATGCTATGTTGATAAGTTCGGGCTTACCCCAGAACATGTGGGGGGAAGCCATCTTGTCTGCCAACTACATTCTTAACAAATTGCCACATAAGAAAAGGGACAAAACTCCGTACGAGTTGTGGAAAGGAAGAAAACCTTCCTACCATTACCTTAAAGTGTGGGGGGTGCCTAGCTAAGGTTGAAGTACCTAAGCCAAAACAAGTGAGAATAGGACCCAAAACTGTTGATTGCATTTTCATTGGATATGCGCATAACAGTAGTGCATATCGATTTCTGGTGCACAAATCAGACATTCCTGACATAAATGTGGGAATGACTATTGAGTCAAGGAACGTAGTGTTCTTTGAGAACATATTTCCTAAGAAGGAAAACACAGAAGTAAGTTCTCGTAAAAGAACTTATGAAATTACAAATGGTTCACCTGTTGAGGTTAATAAAGAACCTGAGGGTAATGATGAACCGAGACGTAGTAAAAGGGCCAGAAAAGAAAAGTCTTTTGGGCCGGATTTTCTATCATACATGATGGAAAGTGAACCCAGGACAATACATGAGGCATTGTCCAGTCCAGATGCTCCTCTCTGGAAAGAAGCAATAAACAGTGAAATCGAGTCCATCATGCAAAATCACACGTGGGAGATTGTAGATCTACCACCAGGCTGTAAACCACTTGGATGCAAGTGGATCCTAAAGAGGAAGTATAAAGTCGATGGATCAATTGATAAGTATAAGGCTAGATTGGTAGCCAAAGGGTTCAAGCAAAGAGAAGGATACGACTTCTTTGATACATATTCCCCAGTTACGAGGATCACATCCATTAGAGTTCTCATTGCTATTGCAGCTCTGCATAACCTTGAGATACATCAAATGGATGTGAAGACGGCCTTCTTAAATGGGGAATTGGAGAAGGAGATATATATGGAACAACCTGAAGGGTTTGTAGTTCCTGGCCAAGAAAAGAAGGTGTGTAAACTTGTTAGATCTTTGTACGGACTCAAACAAGCACCTCTTAAATGGCATGAAAAATTCGATAATGTGATGCTCTCTAATGGTTTCAAAATCAACGAGTGCGATAAGTGTGTCTATATAAAGGGCACTCCAGAAGATTATGTAATAGTGTGTCTATACATCAATGACATGCTTATTACGGGAAGTAATCATGACTCGATCGTGAATACTAAAAACATGTTAAAACGAAATTTTGACATGAAAGACATGGGTCTGGCTGACGTCATTCTAGGGATGAAAATCTCTAGAACTTCTGATGGAATTTTCCTATCACAAACTCATTACGTTGAGAATGTGTTGAGGAAATTTGATGCTTATGACGTATCCCCGGCTAACACTCCTGTAGATGTTAATCTACACTTAGCCAAAAATAGAGGTGACCCAGTGCTGCAACTGAAATATGCAAGAATTATCGGAAGCCTGATGTACTTGACAAATGGTACGCGTCCGGATATAGCATATTCAGTTAGCAAACTTAGTAGATTTACAAGTAATCCTAACAAGGATCACTGGAAAGCTCTGATGAGAGTTTTAAGGTATTTAAAACATACCATGAATCATGGAATTTTGTATACAAGATATCCAGCCGTATTGGAAGGATACACAGATGCAAACTGGATATCTGATACTAAAGATTCAAAATCCACCAGTGGTTATGTATTCACTATAGGTGGAGGAGCTGTGGCTTGGAAATCCTCTAAACAAACTTGCATAGCTCGTTCCACAATGGAATCGTAGTTCATTGCTTTAGACAAAGCTGGTGAAGAAGCCGAATGGCTTCGGAACTTCTTAGAGGATATTCCTGGTTGGTGCAAACCAGTGCCTCCCGTGATGATACACTGTGATAGCATGTCTGCTATAGGGAGGGCACAAAGCCACATGTACAATGGTAAGTCTCGACACATCCGGAGGAGACACAATACCGTTAGACATTTGATCTCAAGTGGGGTAATCTCCATTGACTATGTAAAGTCAAAAGACAACATTGCGGATCCGCTGACTAAAGGCATTGGTCGAGATCAAATGTATAGAGCGGTAAGGGGAATGGGGCTAAAACCCACACACTAAAGAGTGTTCATAGTGGTAACTCGTCCATGATGACTGGAGGATCCCAAGAACTTGGTTCAACGAGACAACTAAGCTTTGAAGCACTCAGTTTTGCACTTGAAAACAAATTTCAAGCTCATTCTCGATTCCGCTCAAGTGCCAAATGTACCTATTTGGTACAAAACCTGATGACGTGTGGTGAGGGTAAGCTTAACAGCTTTTAATGATTTCTATACCTTCGTGGTAAGGTATTTCAGGGTACCTTTAATAGGAGATCACCTATATAAGTGTGAAGTGGGGCCGCTTCAAACTGACAAATGTAATATTTTCAGTATACACTTATGAATCCAAGATAAGGTCCATGGCCAAAATGGACAACAACGTGAGAACCAAAAGGATATTAGAGTCGTTACTTTGTGGTTGTCATTGTACTTGATTTACACAAAAGCTGACCAGTTCAAGACATCATGTTCACTGAGCAGTGAGTAAATCCGATGGCATCTCACTAGGGAAGGTTCAAAGCCTGAAGCTACCTATCCTGATGAAGGGACGGCTCGTTGGGACTTTCTTAGGTGTGCATTGCATTAATATCATTCATGTGGGGGATTGTTGGAAATTGGTTTGGAATTTTGGGTTTTGACTCAAATTTGACCAAATTAATTAATTCAATCCATTGTTAAAAATGGAAACAAGTTGCAAATTCATAATCTACACTTCGAGTAGATGAATTTAATGTATTAATATGCTCAAAACCAATTTTGGGTGAATGAGATATTAATTGTCAAAGGTTGCAATTTAAACATGGAAGTTGAAGAGTTTATGAAGTAAATATATGGGAACTTGTCCCACATAGAAAAATTGGAGTAAGTGGATACTCCTTATTTAGTAGAGCACTTGATAAGTAGTTATCAAGTGTGCTCCCCTATGGTGGACCTTATGGTGGATCCTAGTGGGATTTTAGCCTTTGGCTAAAATGGACCCGAGGATGGTGCTTCGCACCATCCGAGCCCGAGCCCGGGCCCGCACGCGCACGTCGCACAGGTCGCATTGAGTCGTTTTAGAGGTGCACTTTGCACTTCGCACGTACGCGTCGTCTGGAGGAGCCTTAAAGTTTTGTCCAGGTGGTCCAGATGGATGGCACACGGGTTCGTGGCGGTTCGAGTCAGGCGGTGCGGTGACGTGGACCGGTCCGGTCAAGAACCGGGACGAACCGGACTGGATCGTTGGGCGGACCGGACCGGCCGGTGGGTCGAACCGGGTCGGCGGTTCGGACCGGTCGAACCGGACCGGGCAGTGGGTCGGACCGACCCGCCAGCGAACCAGGTGGGTCCAGTCCAAAGGGTGCAACCAAGGGGTGAAGAGGTGCCTTTCCAAAAGGGCACCACAACTCTTCAACATATATAAATAGGCCCCTCCACATTTTATTTCATACATTCGAATTCACAAGTTCTTTGCAATTCAAAAGCTTTCTAAATTCTGCATTAGTAGAGTCCAAAAGTTCCAAATATCCGAGTACGTTCGCCGATAACTTCCGACTCGTAGTGCAGCGGTCTGAAGTTTTAAAGTCGTTGTATCTTGGAGGCGTTTTGCTACTATAACGTATTGCACCTGAGTACGTGGCAATTTCGTCTTACGGATATAGAGTCAAACTCTAGCCTCGACTTTGTCTGTATTCTACATCTTCGTCTATACATTCACCTACCGAGAGATAACATTTATTAAATGTAGTTTTAGGTTTTGTCAATTATTTTTAAATAGGTGTATTTTTTTCCTTTTTTTATACTAATCTTTTCATTACTAACCGTGTCATTTTCTAATTTTTATTAGATTAATTATTTTTTTATAAGATATAGTTTTATGTTTTGTCAATTATTTTTAAATAGATGTTTGTTTAGCGTTTTTTCTAATTTTCTCCAATATTATCCGTAACATTATCTCTAAAAAAACTCTAATTTTCTAATTTACCATATCCAGTATCATATATAAACGGGAAGAAAGATAATATAAAGAAAATATGATGGTAAATTGCAAAATTCCACTAGAAGGTTTCAGAAAATCTATTCGAGGCCTGAATTTTAGGAGTTTTCAATTCAGGCCCTGAATTTTGAGTTTTTTCTTATTAGAGGTCTGGATTTTGAATTTTATTCTCACTCTTACGTCTTGAAAAATATGACACATTATTTGATATATGGAGTGTTCATTATATATATATATATAATTTCAATATACTCTGTATTGGAACTTTCAATCTACTTTGTACTGAATCTTTCGTATATCGAATAAAATATCCTACTTTTGAATACGTAATCCTGAATTGAGAATCTGGCATGCTACTTGAGAAAAACTCAAAGTTCAGGCCTTAAATTGAGAACTTTCAATATTCAGGCCCCTAACCACTTTTCCAGAATTTAAGCCTAAACTGAAATTTTACTAGGATAAATTTAAGGGATATGTGGGGAGATAGGAAATTCAGTTGAGTATATGCCATTTCCGCTGTATTTTGATTCTCTAATCCAAAATTAAAATTGCATATAAAAAACAACGGATGTAGTATGTTATTGGCACATTTAGTAAAATTCAAACTTTATTTTAATCTTTTAAACCGCAAATAACTTTTTCATTTCGAATCTATTTTTAATTATGTAAAATATATCAAATTAAAGCTCTTTTGAAGATCTTTAATTTGATATTCATATTTTCTAGGAAAATTTGATATTCATATCACATATATTATAATTAGATATTTCATTTGGAAATTTTATGTCGTTGGTTCGTTGATTATTTGAATAAAATTGGAGCGGTTAAGGTGGTTTGTACTACAACCTAGGACCAAATACAACTAAAATTAGGTAAATAGTTCTCTAATAAAAAAGTAATTATCTTTATTATTTTATTAAAAGCAAAATTAATTATTATTTAATTTGACCGAAAGTTTTCTTTATTTATGTGTCGAAATAAAATTTATTATTCAAATGATTAAGCATGTAATTTCTAAAATTTAAAATAAAAGTTTAAAAGTATAATTTAATAATCTGCTTATTAAATAATTATATTTGCACCTATTAATTTGTAGTTTGTTATAATAACAATTTTGTTTGGTTAATCTCAGGACTACGACTTCCACACATATTTATATATTTATATATGAAAATTCATACTGAATTTTTTTTTATTACTTATTCATTTTTCATAGTTTATATTTATTATGTTATGTTTATTAAAAATATTACACTTTGCAACCTAAACTATGAGATTTTATACGTGTAATCTATTTATTTTTTAAATAAAATTAATCTGCTTGGTCTTTATAATTTTTTTGTAGATTTTGCAACCTAAACATTACTCTGTCGCATTAATTAACTATGTCTATTTTCCACATTTTTCAACCTAATTAGTTAAATTTATTTAAATTAATAAATTTGTATCTTTAAATAAAATATAATATCTATAATGAAAATATATAATTTATTTGAATAAACTTCAACATATATGAAATTCTTAAGATATATTGAAAAACTCATATATTTTATATTGTTATTCCAACTATTGAATGATCTTTGAATTTATTTTGTTAGTATCAAGAATCATTTAAACCTGAAACATATTTAATTATATATTAAATCTATAAAATTAGTATCCTCTTTTTAAAAGAGGAAGTTAAGTAGGTATATTCAAAATTTTAAAATTATTTAGATAACTTAAAATATCTAAATAAAATGAAAAACTAAAAAATAAACACTTCTTTACATATAATATTATTCAGTTTATTCTATTTAATATATTTTGATGGTGATAATGCGCAGTCCGGTAACCGAGAACTATAACAATAATCGACGTAAACGATATGGAAAAACACAGGATTTACGTGGTTCGATCCGGAGATCTACGTCCACGGGCAGAAAATCACTCTTGCCGAGGTGTTTCTTTCACTAGAATTTTGAGTTTACAGATAGTAATTCAGTATACAAAGTGCGAACCCTAATTCAGAGTTCTTTTTACGTATTTATACTTAACTTTCCTAAACCCTAACTGAACTCTAACAAACTTCCTATATTCACGCCTACTTCCCGCTGCATGGCGGTTGTGAACGGATCTTTAGCCTTGATTCTCGGAACAAACTACCCGTTGGGCCAACGCGCGTTCCTGGGCCTGCTGGGCCTACGCGTAGTGGGCCTTCACGTGTTTGCTGGGCCTGCGCGTGCTGGGCCGATCCGTGGGCTTTAGTATCAGCCCGACCCGAGCTGATCGCCCGACCCGAGCTGATCGGGTTATCCCTATCAGATGCCCCCCCCAGTCGAAGCGAGGTAGGAGCTTCGGTTGTCACCGGGGTGGAACCGTAAGCAAGAAGGACCGGGGTCGCTGGCGGGCCGAAGTGTTTATGGAGGACTGAGTCTATTCGCGTCCCTGGAACTCTGCGGAGTAGTCAATGGACGCGGTGCCGAGCTGGGCCGAAGTGCACGGGGCATATAGCGAGATACCGAATTTCCCAGAAGCAGAAAACGCGTTGGAAGGATATGACAGCCTGGCCGAGGTGGAGGGTACACCGGAGTGAGTATTCTGGCTAAAATGGGGGGAGCACCGGAGTGCGGTAGTATGACCGGGGTGGAGGGTACACCGGGGTGTAGTTTGAATCTTCTTGAAGAAGGGTGAGGCTGATGTGATTGGCGGCGCCATTATGAGAGAGAGGGATGTGAAGTGACACGCTCTGCGAGTTCCAAGAAAGCTGTTCCCCACGCGCCTCGGTAACTGTAAAGCGCGTGAAGAGCACGCATGAATCTCCAACACTGAATTTGAATAGGCTGCATCAGAGCCGTCGGTTTTTTGCATTTATATTGGGAATAACTGCACAGTAACTTTTCATCTTCTTCATTGCGATTCATCTGTTTGAAAGCGGGAAAAAGAGGAAATCTGCATTCGCGATTCATCTCAGACCAAAAACTTCTCAAATCAACCCTTTCGAATTCAAACCAAGTAAGTATGTCTAACTCATCTTCATCTTCATCTAAGGTAGGAGAGGTAGTCCCAGAAGGAATGCCTTATAGAGCACCTCCCATTCGAGTGATCTATCCCGTGAATAGTGAAAGTAGACAGGTCCATCGCGGTGACCTTAGTGAGATAAGAGTAGAAGGAGTGAATTTCCCCCGGTGTGAAGAAGAAATAGAAGGATTCGAGGTAGCAGGGGTAAGACCCACAGTGACTGAAAAGCAGATTAGGCGATGGGTGCCGAACTTCTTCTTACCCTTTGATTTGGAATTCATCATTCCCGAAGGTAATGACAAAGCCTGTTGTCCTCCCCAAGGATTCATTTCCGTGTATATCGATCAACTTGCCGTAGGTTTGAGGTTTCCCCTATGGGAGTTCTTAATAAAATTATTTGATTATTATGGAATAGCGCTGGGACAATTAGGACCTAATGCTGTGAGGCAGGTAGTGGGCTTTTTAGTGGAGTGCAGTAAGGGGGGATTAGTGCCTAGTATTAGCTTATTTAGGCATTTCTTCCAACTGAAGACGATGGGGAGAAATAAGGGTTGGTATTATCTTAACCCCAGGCCGGGTAAAAAGTTTAAGGTTAAAAACCCAAGTAAAATCGAAGGATGGAGAGGAAGATTCATATATGTTAGGCAAAAAGCCATATTACCCAAATGGCAAACGTTAGAGGTGGTAGATAGTGCCCCGGCAGGGGAACCAAAGGGTGCGAATGTTCTGAAAAAAGTTGGTGTATTGGAGTCCAGATTCCCGGAAGAAGTACTAGACGAGGCGGGGTTGAGTCCGTACTATTCCAAATGGGCTGATGGGACTTCGGATTCCCAAGAGAGCAACACCCCCACCGGGACTGATTCTGACAGGACACCGAGCATGTCTGAGGGGGAGAGAACTAAAACCCGGGCGGAAGTAGAGGGTAGGGCTTTTATCGCTCCATAAGTTGTATAATATAACAATGTCAATCCCTTGAATGTGTGTTTGTCATGTGCAGTGGGCAAGTTCAAGAGTGCTGCCAGGAAGAGTACTGAAGCCGGCTCAGGGGGCCGAGGTGATAGTTCAAGACCCCGGAGCCACAGAGAACCGAGGGTAGCCACAGGGCTGACCCTGAAGACAACATTCCCCTTTCTGGGTTGACCCCGAGCACCAAGAGAAGGGTCACCTCCCCGACGACACCACCGCCTCCAAAAAAACTGCACATGACCCCGGCTCATGAGGTATCATAGTAAAGAATTTTGTTATTCCCTGCACAGACCCATCATAATAGTAAGTCAATGCAGGGGCAAGGAGTAGAGATATCGGCCGCTGGAGCCGAACTTGAGAGACTGTTGGAGCCTATCCGCGGGCTAGTGGGTAGACTGGAGAAGGAATCCACCCAAGGTAGGGTCGCTGAACTAGAAGCCGAGGTTGCTAAATTAAGAGCTGGCTTCGTGGAGGCTCAAAAAAGCGCCAGAGCAGCTCGAGACAGGGCAGTAGTTGCCGAGAGAGAAGCGGCCAGATTACGCGAACAGGCCGTCGAGGTTGCCATTATGAGAGGCGACCTAATTGCAACCCGGGAAGAGCTAAACAAGGCGATCGCGGGTCAGGGAGCTGTGCTAGAAACCTTCGCCGAGAAACTGATGCAGACAGAGTCATTTCTGAAGTTTCTGAGCACGTTCGTGGCTGCAGGTGATACGGCCACCAAAAGCGAGCTGTTGGAAGCCATACATGATAAATACCCGGAGGTCGATATTTATGATAAGGACTTCGGGTATAATTACGATGCAGTCGGGAACGAAGATGGCGCATATTTTGATGCGTTGACGAAAGCTCCGAAATGGCCATTGATCGAGGCCTTAGCAAAGAAGAACACAATCCTCACTCCCGAGATCATTAACTGGTGCAACGAAGACCAGGATAAGGACTTCTTGGGCTTCCGCAACGGTTTCTATGTAAGGGAACTGAGGAACCGGGCTCCTATTCCCCGCCGAGAGATTATTATACCCCCCGCGATGATTGAAGGCCCGAGCAAGGCAGCGGAGGGTACAAGTGGTGTTGTGGAGGCCCCGGGAGAAAAAGAAGCCAATCCTACCCCCGGAGAGGTCAGTGACCTCCCAACTCATGAGCAGAACGTAGAATAGAGGGTCTTGTAAAAAGAATGCCATTGTAGTTACTTGTTTTGTAATGAAAAACCCAAGGTGTCGCCTATTGTAATGAAAAATCTTCTTTTGTATGGATAGTAAATGATGTTACTCTCTTATCCACGCAATGTATGTATATTAATAAAGCCTGAAAAACCCGAGGTGTCTCCTTTGCCAGGAAAACATTGACGTATGAAGTAATAAAGCAGCTCAACTCATCAATAGTTTGGCTGCAGAAAGAGCGAGATATGTTGATGTTGCATGAAGTCCCCCGACTATCAAGGAATTTATCCTTAATAGAGAAAAGATATGCCGAGGTGGAGGGCTCATGGAAAGAATCTGCACAACAAATGAGGCAGTACAAAGCACAGTGTGTTTTAAAAGATCTTGAATTAGAACAACTTCGTATCAACCAGCAAGAGTGTGAGCATCTTCTTGTGGACTGCGGACGACTATCAGTGAAAGATATTCAAGCTCGGAGGGCCGAGGTTCGGGAAGACGTCCAACAGCGGAGTAAGCGAAGTGATGCTAATGATCCCGAAATCATAAGGAGCCGGCTGGTACTAGGATTTCTGGTAGAGCTTCAAAAGAAAGTCGAGGCTCGGAATGAAGCTTTGAATATTGCAGAGCAGGGTGAACCAGAGCACAGCCGCAAGAAAAGACGTCGGGGCAAGAAAACAAAGCCCGATATCCAAGAGAGCATAGTGTTGTCTGGTCAAGCTGTAGGCGTTGGGAAAACTAGCATCGCACCCGAAGCAATACCAAAAATGCCTCAAGAACCGGAAAGAACTCACGCGGAGGAGCCAGAGGCCAGTGGAGCGACAGTTGTGGCATTGGCCAAGGAGATCGACGAAATGCCTGCCGAGGAGTGGGACGACGTAGAATGGGCGAACACTCGGGAAAGAGAACGGAGGAAAATCTCAATTCCTCAGAAATCACCAAATCCTCTTCGGCACAAAACGAGGGAAGGTACAAATAAAGCCCCCGAGGTGATGGATCCGTTGGCGCCACTAGAATGGGGCCATGCAGAATGGGCCAATATGTCAGGGCCAAGAACGAGAACCGAGCACGCTGTAGGTGACCGGGGTCCCCAAATGATGAGTCATAGGTCTAGGACCGGAGTTCGCAACCGAAACGAGGCTGAGCATCGTCGGAACGTGCAAGAATCGTCCCGGAGGACGGGACACGCTCAATCAGAGACAAGACGACGCGGTTTCGCGTATTGGTTCGGAGAAGGCTCCGGAAAAAAATAGATAATAACATAGTTAATCTTTAGCAAGATTTTTTTTTTTTTTTAAGTCTTATGTAAAAAACTTCTTGATGTTGTATTATTTAGGAAATAATAAAAATGTTGCAGTGTGTATATACGAGTTTAAGGAAAGCAACAAGTTATCAATCCTTTTTACCGGGTGTTCGGGAACACAGTAAGAACTATTAACTATTTTAATTGTTAACTATTTTGATTGTGTGTTCGGAAACATAGTATGGACAAATTGACTCCCCGGACGGATCATGCGGGAGTAACGTCTCCCCGGACGGATCAGGCGGGAGAATACACTTCTCCGGTTAAACAGGCGAGAAGGTGACATGAGTCCGGAGACTAAATGTGAATCTCCTCGGGCGGACCGAGGGATAATTTTAATGGTCCGGAGACTAATAATCGATAATATGGTAACGTTAGGGCCTCCCGTAACGTGAAGAAGAACACAGCAAGATGCATAAACAAAGAAGCTTTATTCATCGATAAATGCCGGGGCAAACTCAAAAGTACAAAGAGAAATAACAACTATAAAAGAAATTAAAGATAAGATAGTACTTGTGATGTGGCCTTCACAGATAGAAACGCCTCAAGTTAGCGACGTGCCAGCTTCGGGGGATCGGGGTCCCGTTGAGATGTTCAAGCTGATAGGATCCAGAGTCGTGTACAGCAACGACTCGGTAGGGACCTTCCCAAGAAGCGTGCAATTTCCCTTCAGGGGCAGCTTTGCTGGCTGAGTTAAGCCGAAGAACTAATTCCCCGACATTGAACTGAGTACCTCGGACCCGGAGGTTATGATACCGGGCTGCTCGTTGTTTACATCTGGCCTGTTGAATGAATGATTGATCCCGGCGATCTTCGAGCTCATCCAAATTTGTCCGGAGAGCCTCGTCATTATCCTCTGGAACCAATGTAAGGAGACGGGGGCTTGGAACACTGATTTCAGCAGGGATAACGGCTTCAGAACCGTAAGTAAGGCTGTAAGGAGTCTCCCCGGTAGATGTATGCGGTGTTGTGCGATAAGCCCATAGGACTTGTGGAAGGTTTTCAGCCCAGAGACCTTTGGCATTATCCAGGCGCTTCTTTATTCCCGTGAGCAGTGTCCGATTGGTGACCTCAACCTGCCCGTTGGCTTGAGGGTGAGCTACCGAAGTGAAAATTTGTTTGATGTGGAGTTCTTCGCACCATGACCGGAATGGATCATTGGCAAACTGTTTACCGTTGTCCGAGATGATAGTGCTCGGGATGCCGAAGCGACAAACAATATTGCGCCACACAAATTTCAAGATATTCTGACCAGTAATGGCTGTAAGTGGTTCGGCCTCGACCCACTTGGTGAAGTAGTCTACGGCAACGACCAGGAACTTCAAACCTCCCGGAGCGACGGGGAATGGGCCAACAATGTCGATACCCCACTGAATAAACGACCACGCGCTTTGGATTCCGGTGAGCTCGGTCTGTGGCAGGTGCTTCACACGGGAGTGCAGCTGGCACTTGCTGCACTTGGTCACGAAGTCGTGAGCATCGTTGAACAATGTTGGCCAATAGTATCCCCAGCGGAGAACTTTCTTGGCTAATGTCCGGGAGCCGATATGGCTAGCACAGGCCCCTTCATGAACCTCCCGCAGAACTTGGGTAGCTTCGGCAGGAGCGAGACACCGGAGGTTCGGTTGTAGGTATGACCGTCGATATAAAACTCCACCATGAAAGGAGTATTTGGGAGCTTTGAGAACAACTTGCCGAGCTTGTAGCTTATCAGTAGGCAGAACTCCATCTCGAAGATACTGGATGATAGGTGTCATCCAGTTCGGATCGTTGTCGGTCAGTACCGAAACTGTGGCCTCATGAATTGCTGGATGAAGCAAGTCTTCAACCATAATATCCGGAGATATATTATTGCGGACCGCGGAGGCCAATTTGCTGAGCGCATCTGCTCTTGTGTTCTGAGCTCGTGGTATTTTCTGTACAACAACTGCATCAAAAGTGGAGATAAGCTTTAGTATTAAAGCACGATACCTGACCATTGTTTCATCCTTGGCGACATAAGTCCCCTGGATCTGTCTGGACACGACCTCGGAGTCCGTGAAGAGCTCAAGATGACGAACGTCTAAGGATTGAGCGAGCCTGAGCCCGGCGAGAACTGCCTCGTACTCCGCTTCATTATTAGTCACCTTGAACTTGAACCGGATGACGTATTTAACTTCAACCTCCTCGGGGTCGATGAGAAGCAGTCCGGCACCACTTCCTCGGATCGTGGATGCTCCATCCACGAATAGTTGCCACTTCCGGGGTGAAGGGGCGATGGTAACACAGTGATGTGTATCATTGTCTACGGGAGACTCATGATTGTCTCCCGGGGCTTCAGCCAGAAAGTCGGCGAGTGCTTGACCCTTAATTGCTCGGCGGGGGAGAAACTGAATGTCATATTCACCTAACTCAATAGCCCACTTGGCGAGGCGCCCCGACACCTCGGGTTTTACAAGAATCTGGCGTATGGGGTGATTGGTCAGAACTCGTATCTCACGTCCTTGGAAGTATGGCCGAAGACGTCGAGCTGCCATAACAAGTGCCAAATCGGTTTCTCTAGCGCGGAATATCGCGTCTCTGCCCCGTGAAGTACTCGGCTTGTGAAGTACACGGGATGCTGAACGCCATCGATTTCTCGTACGAGAGCTGCGCTAATAGCTTCCTCGGCGGAAGCCAAATACAGGTAGAGCGGCTCTCCGGGGAGAGGAACTGACAAAGTGGGCAGCTGCTGTATATGACGCTTCAAAGCTTCAAAAGCCTCGGTACACTCCGGGGTCCACTCAAAGGACTTCGCCTGTCTTAAGATTTTAAAGAATGGGAGCTGGCGCTCCGCCGCTTTTGACAAGAATCTATTTAAGGCCGCCAAACCACCTGTGAGGCGTTGAACGTCCTTGAATGTTTTTGGTGGCTGCAAATCTAACACATCACGGAGTTTGACCGGATTGGCCTGCAGGCCGTTTTGCGAAACCATATAACCGAGAAACTTCCCGGAGCCAACACCGAAAGTGCATTTCGCTGGATTGAGTCGCAAGTTATAGCGCCGCAGAGTGTGCAATGTTTCGGCAATGTCTTGCACACATGAAGGATGAGAGGAGCTTTTGATGACCAGGTCATCGACGTAAACCTCAACGTTACGACCAATCTGGTCGTGAAAAACACAGTCCATGAGACGTTGATAGGTGGCTCCAGCGTTCTTGAGCCCGAAGGGCAATTTCTTAAAAGCGTAGCACCCAAAGGCAGTGATAAATGCCGTTTTGAAGGCATCCTGCGGATCCATAAAAATCTGATGATACCCCTTGTATAGATCTAGGAAGCAAAGTGCCACGTACCCCGTAATGGCTTCGGCCTTTTGGTCGATGGAGGGCAGAGGATAACAGTCTTTCGGACAGTGCTTATTGAGATCGGAGAAGTCAACACACATCCGCCATGCCCCACCGGTTTTTGTCACCATTACCGGATTGGATAGCCAAGAGGGGTAAAATACTTCGAACAAGATGTCCGCATCCAAGAGTTGCTTTACCTCGATTCGAATGGCCTCATTTCGCTCTGGAGCGAACTTCCTCTGTTTTTGCTGGATTGGCTTTACGCTAGGATCAATGTTCAGCTTATGCGTTATTATATCGGGAGAGACCCCGGGCATATCTAGTGGGGACCATGCGAAAACATCGGAATATTCTCGCAAGGTCCGAATTATAGCCTGATGTAACCATGGCACATCCACGGCTCCTACGGTTACAGTCTGCTCCGGCTTGGACGGATCAAGCGGTACTTGAGCGGTGGCATCCCCCAACAAGGTACATTCTTGAGGTTCCAAAGTTGATGATGCTACCTGAAGCTGCTGTTTGGGAGGGGCTTTAGCAGTCTTTTTGAGTGCCACGTACATACACTCCTTTGAAACCCGCTGACTTCCGCGGATAGCCACTTCGCCATGCGAAGTGGGAAACTTTAGTGCGAGGTGATACGTGGAACATATGGCTTTAGCGGGGGTAAGCCAGTCCCGGCCCAGGATCATGTTGTACGGTGATGGGGAATTCACCACATAAAAGTCCACGAAAATAGTTTTTATTTTCGGATAGGTACCCAGAGACGCCGGGAGGGTGATGACACCTTCCGGCTGGACTTCGCCTTGAGTGAAAGTCTGCAGTGGCCCGGGGGCCGGCCGAAGTTGGTTCCGAGAAATCCCCATCCTTTGGAAACAGTCGGCAAATATAACACTCACCGCTGCCCCATTATCCACGAAGACCCGCCTTATTGTTATGTTGGCTACAGTCATGTCGATGACAATAGCGTCTGTGTGAGGTGTTATCTCCGGAACCGGGTCCCTATCCGTGAAGCTGACAGTCTCGGACTGATGGAGGCGTTTATGACGTGGCTCCTCGGGAGGAGGACGTCGAGCTTCTACCTTTAAGGCATGTCGTGAAGCCCCGGTGGGTAGGGCTCCATATATCACATTTATCACGTGAGGAGGTGCGTTGTCTTCGGGTCCTCCCGGAGGAGGAGGTGGTGGTGGGAGACGTGGTTGCTGGCGATTGCCAGAATCTTGCCGTGCGTAGTTGTTAGGTCCTGGCCGATTATTCTGCCACGGTGGCCGATTTTGTTGAGTGCCCCGGTCATGATAACCTCCGCGGTTGTGGGACGAACCCCCATTGTGGTTTGCCCGAGGTTGGTCATTGGTTCGCGCAACGTATTGCCGCAAGAGACCCTTCTTGAGGCATTCCTCAATCTCCTTGCTAAGTTCCCGACACTCCTCTGTCTCGTGCCCATGATCTCGGTGGTACGCGCACCACTTTCCACGGTTCCTCTTTTCAGGTGGAGCAGTCATCCGCGGACAAGGTCGCAGATCGTTCTTATGAATAGAAAGGATTTCGGCTCGTGACTTCGTCAACGGAGTCAATTGTGGAATATCACCTCGGGATTCTAAACGCCCCGGAGTCAGGCAGGAAAATGCACTAGGTCGCGTACTAGGCCCGGTTTGTGCTTTGTCGGACTGCCGCTTGCTAGCGTGTTTCTCTCGCTTCTGGCGAGTCTGCTCCTCGGCCTTAGCAAATTTACACACTGTTTTCAACAGTGCTCGAGTTGTGACCGGTGTGTTCCGAGCTAACTCGGTGTAAAGTGCTCCGGGGCGGAGTCCATTCATAAATGCGTTGATGACTACGTCGTCGGGGCAATTTCCCACCTTGAGACTTATCGCTGTGAAGCGGTCAAGAAATTGCGTAACGGTTTCACCTTCCCGCTGTTCCATGTTCATGACATCGGCCAGGGTGGCCATGGGCTTCGCCCGTGCTTCGAACCGTGCCCAAAAGTGCTCGGCGAGTTCTCTGAAGGAGGATACGCTGTTGCGTGGGAGAGAATCAAACCAAACCCGAGCTTCATCCTGTAAGTACTCAGGAAAAATCTTGCAGTACTGAAGGGATGTGATGTTATCATGGCTAAGCATGCTGTGCCTAAAAGCTCCAAGAAAATTGGCCGGATCTCCGGTGCCATTGTAAGGTGGTATAGCTGGCCGTTTGAACCCTTCGGGAAGGGTGGTGGCCATGATTTCTGAGGAGAACGGCGTGATGATATCTCCATTGGCATCAAGGCCCAGAATTCTGTCCAGTTCAACATTGCGTGAACTTGCTCATACTCTTGAAGATCTAGAGCATGAGGATTGGCATAGCGAACTCTCTTAGCCGCATTAAGTGGACGGCGGCGATCCACATCAGTAGGTTCCTCATTGCGAGGTCGTGATTCATTAGAACTCCCATGGTCCTCGGAAGAACCAGGTCGTTCCCGTCGTCGATCCTAACGCCCGCGGTGCCCCGGGTCCTGTTGATCATGCGAACGGGGTGGAGGCACCACGGGATTAGCATTATGGCCGGCAGGCCCCGCGGGATGTGGGCGATTAATGCCCAATCTTGAAGAACATGTGCATGCTCTTGTAAGAAAGCCTGGAGCAGTTCTGGGGTAATTTGAATGTTAAACGGGGGTTGAGCAGCAGCAAGATTAGGGTTTTGTAGGTCTTGAGGGGGTGGAGGGTTTTGATTGCCCTGATGATTAGACGTACTCCCTGCCGGCAATTGCCTTGGCGGCAAAACTTGATCCACGGGCGGATCCTGGTTAGATTGATCACCGTGGCGAGATTGATTCAAACGTGTTGTCACCATGATTCTTGAATGCGATGTAAACGTCAAAAATTGTTGGTTAAAGCGTTCCCACAGACGGCGCCAATTGATAATGCGCAGTCCGGTAACCGAGAACTATAACAACAATCGACGTAAACGATATGGAAAAACACAGGATTTACGTGGTTCGATCCGGAGATCTACGTCCACGGGCAGAAAATTACTCTTGCCGAGGTGTTTCTTTCACTAGAATTTTGAGTTTACAGATAGTAATTCAGTATACAAAGTGCGAACCCTAATTCAGAGTTCTTTTTACGTATTTATACTTAACTTTCCTAAACCCTAACTGAACTCTAACAAACTTCCTATATTCACGCCTACTTCCCGCTGCATGGCGGTTGTGAACGGATCTTTAGCCTTGATTCTCGGAACAAACTACCCGTTGGGCCAACGCGCGTTCCTGGGCCTGCTGGGCCTACGCGTAGTGGGCCTTCACGTGTTTGCTGGGCCTGCGCGTGCTGGGCCGATCCGTGGGCTTTAGTATCAGCCCGACCCGAGCTGATCGCCCGACCCGAGCTGATCGGGTTATCCCTATCAGATGGGTTCTATGATATTTAGATATTTGTGTTTATTTGAATATTCTTTATCACTTAAGCTATTTGTGGGTGCCCACACATATCAATATGGATACAGACACACTAAATATATGTTTGAGTTCAATATTAAGATAATATTAATGTTTGTTTGACTATTCATTATCACTCACAACAATTTGATGTTCTTAAATATATATTTTTTTTGTTCGAATATTCTCTTCTTTATGTTAATCCATAAGAGAATACATTTATAAAACGTCCGTTATATTAAATCCATATATCATGTGAACACAAACAGATAATTAAATTACTTATAACTTTTATATGTTTTATCAAAACTATTCAAGTATTTATTTTAGTTTAGAATGCAACAACTCCATTCGCACGGGAGTGTTACTAGTCTAATCTAATAAAGCAAAAGGGTGGGAAAGAGAGGCAGGAGAGAGTGAATTGGTCCGTGTGGAGAAGAAAAAAAATAGATCGGGTCGAGTGAGTGAGAGCCGCAGCCAGTAGATCAGATTCCTCAATCGTCTCTCCCACCAACCATGGCCGCCACCTTATCCCTCCTCTCCCCCGCCTTCCTCCGCCCCCGCATCCACCTCCGCCCTAAGCTCTCCATCAAGGCCTTCTCTGCCCCCGTTCTTACCCAAGACGACCTCAAGAAACTCGCCGCCGACGAGGCTGTCAAGTACGTCCAAAGCGGCATGGTCCTCGGCCTCGGCACCGGCTCCACCGCCGCCTTCGTCGTCGATAAGATCGGCGCCCTCCTCAAATCCGGCGAACTCACCAATATCGTGGGAGTCCCCACATCCAAGCGCACCCAGGAACAGGCCGCCTCCCTTGGCATCCCTCTATCGACCCTCGACGCCCACCCCCGCATCGACCTAGCCATCGACGGAGCCGACGAGGTCGACCCCAATCTCGACCTGGTCAAGGGACGGGGTGGGGCCCTCCTCCGCGAGAAAATGGTCGAGGCTGCCTCCGCTAAGTTCGTAGTGGTCGTGGACGACTCCAAATTAGTGAGCGGGCTTGGCGGGTCAGGGCTCGCCATGCCCGTGGAAGTGGTGCAATTCTGCTGGAACTATAATCTGGTGAGGTTGCAGGAATTGTTTAAGGAAGAAGGGTGTGAGGCCAAGTTGAGATTGGACGGGAGTGGGAAGCCTTACGTTACGGATAATTCGAATTACATTGTGGATTTGTACTTCAAGACTCCGATAAAGGATTCTGCGGCGGCGGGAAAGGAGATTGCGGCGTTCGAAGGGGTGGTGGAGCACGGGTTGTTCTTGGATATGACGACGGCTTGTATTATTGCAGGTGGCACCGGAGTTTCTGTGAAGACCAAGTGAGGTGAGCATGGGATTCTTTGCTACATTGATTGATTTTGTTGTGTAACTCAAGAGCTGATCTTTAGTTGAAAATAAATAAAAAGGAAAGTGTATTATTCGTGTTAGTTGTGAAATTTGACTGTTGTCCAATTACCAATTATACTGAGATTGGTGAATCAGTTTTTTTGGTTCAGAGTATAAAGTTTAAGATTAAATTAACATAGATAGCATTGACATGAAAATTGTTATGACTTTGATAATCTTAGTAGAGGATGGGGATCTTGAATAGAGTTGCTTTTCACCACTTGTATGTTGTGATCATCACTAGTGTTTGAACTGGATTTGAACCATTATTACGTTGATCAGTTGCATCTTGGATGAATTAATAGCAAATCTGTTTCTGCCACTTTATCCTGCTATTTCTTTTTCAAGTTAAAATTATTTTTTTCTTTTTCGATCATTTTCTAATTCAAATTACAACTAGATAACTATTACAACATGAAATTTAAATGTTAAACTTATCATGTTGACGCACCCTAAAAAATGGCGTCTTTTTTGTTCCTAATCGAGCGTTAATTTTGAAATTTTAATTACCGTCTTCATAAATAATTTCATTCATAATTTTTAGTACATTTATAAAAATATTCTTTTGAAAAAAAAAATAATAATCTATCGAGCAAAATCTGCTCAGACAGCTTTAGCGTTGTAAAAATATAAGGAGTATCTTAGGGGAATACACATTGGTTGTGTTTATTTAAGGCCGTCTTTAGAGAGTGTTTGATTTTATTGGTTTGAGATTGAGTTGATGTTTGTTTTATATGTAAAATGTGATGTGATGTGTATAAATATATTGTCAGTAATCTTAGAAAAAACACTATGCTCGATTAATCCAATCCTCAATATGGACCAAGTGATAGTAAACACTCTCATTCACTTTGAGTAGAAAGGAATTGACTTTGTCACACCACGTCAATAAAATTTACTACAAGAGTAGTCCAAATGAAAATTGGTACCTGATCAATTATTCAAGGTTCAAAACCACTTTCCCTTGGTGGAGGAAAGATAAGAACGCTCCTAGGGTGCGTTTACTTAAGGTTGGAGAGTGTTGAACCAAACTTAACTAAGGAAGTTAAGGAGTGTATTTCATTGAGATTTGTTTCCTAAATTTATTGAGGGAAACGTTAAGTAAACACCCCTATAGTGGGAGATAAAACTATATTACTGTGATGCATGTGGTTGGTGATGTGGATATGCTGCTGATGTGGCCATGGCACACTTACCACAATCGACAACTAGGCTAGTGTATGATTTGTAATAAATGTAGCAACAATTGTGAAAATAAACCCACTATAAAAGTAAATGCTGACGGAGAGCCTTGAGAATATTACAGTTGAAAGGAACAAAATGAACTTTACAAGTGAATTTGAAATTAGCGACCTGGCTAGGTGAACCCATGTTGTCTTTTACAGCCTTAACCCCTACAGTGTTTCTATTTCTAAAACTCTAGATCCTGTTTCTTTACACATTGCCTCTATTTATAATGATAATTTCTAGTTTGAGATATAATTATTGTCTTTCACATCATGAATGTTCTATCGGTATCATGTGACGATGTATACATGCGAGCCCTGTGTCAGGCGAACCTGTCTTTGTTCGCCACTTTCTTTCAACTCGCAGCGGAAAAAACAATAGAGGACGTCGTTGATGAACTCGTTGTAACTTTGTTGAGTCTTCCCACAGATGGATTGCAGGTCGTATTCTGGGGTTGGAGTAACCTGGTATGTCATTTTGGATGTGTTGATCTCTTATGCCAACCCCTAGGTCATTTTCTGTTTGACTAGATGTATTTAGGTTTCATGCAATCAGATTTCTGCGAGGTTACTTTCCACTTTCTCAGGATCAACTAGCTCTAAGGTCAACAAGGTGCTTACATCTACAACTACTATGTATTTTTCTCCTCGACCTTCTCGAGCGCCAACCTTGGAGATAAACCTAGATTACAATCTGTTCTTCTCCTCCACTTCCTCTGATGTCAGCTAGAGAAGTACAAATCAAAAGATAAGGCTGAAAAGAGATGCATAGCAGCTGACGAGCAAGCATTTGGGAAAGGGGGACCGAGACGGGAGGCTCAATTTTAGGTGAAACTTTAATTACAACATTTGCTTAAAAAATATATAATAAATTAAATAATCAACTTCAGTTTTTTTTTTTTTTTTTCAGTTACAACATAAAACCATAATTTTTGTCATCTAATTGTGTCATCACAACTATTATCATTTCGCTTTGACGCGACTTTCCTATGTCCACAACCTATTTTACGAGTTGACACATCCATCATCGTGATTTAGGAATGAAATGATAGTTTTCCTTTTGAGTAAAATCCATCACCGTGATTCGAGAATGGAAATTATGAAATATGCAACTTCAACTATCGAATTAATTATAATTGTATTGATAAATGACAATGTAGACAGTGGATATATGACGATTTCATCCAGACATCCAATATCCAATGATGGTGGTAATAACGCAACTAAATATTACTATCTCCGTCCCAACTTAACCTGCCTACTTGCCATTTTGGTTTATCCCACCTTAACCTGTCAGCCCCATAAATGACAAATTTCTCTCACAATCTCCACCCTCAAAATCTCCATTCTCAATCTTCACCTTTAAAAAAGTAAAAAATTTCACAAAATTTGATTTTTCTTAATCTTCGTGCCCTATCAACCTAGACAAGTTAGCTGTGCTCGATCAACCTAGGCAGGTTAAGCCGGGACGGAGGGAGTAAAAAGTATTGTTGGTGCTGTATTGGAAAATACTGGTCATTCTTTTTTCACTTTGTGAAGGTCAGATTGAAAATGAAAATGTATGCAAAGCTGATAACCCTTTTTTTTTTCATACAATTAATTCAATATAATACGATAAAATTTCATAAGACTCACTTATTTAAATAGAACGGGTCTCACAAGATTACCCGAACATGGCTAATTGATAATTTTAAAGTATTTGACTAAAATAACAATAATTAACGTGGCTTCGATTAGTTACTATTGAGTGTTGGTTGCATCCATATCTGATGGATCCCAATATGGTTGGGATATATATCTGACGAGATATTTAATATCTTATTAGATATATTCCCAATAGGGATGTAGATCTTATCCATAATAGGAGATAGATCTCTCACATACTCATAAATATACTAATATACTGGTATTCGTAGACTACGGAAAATAAACCACAGAATACATATTTCTCCCTTTCTCTCTAATTCTCTGTCTTGGAGAATCACCGGAGTCCTCCAAGAGTCTAGGGTATGAAGTAGACGACGAATGCTCTAGTAGTATTCGTCCAGACGGGCTTGTAGACGAATCAGTGCACGATCCTTCAGATTGGGAATCAACCGAATACATTCCGCTGCAAATCAACTGAGGTATACCGATTCCCATATACGTGAATATGTGATTTACGTGCTTTAATTGCTAACAGTGGTATCAGAGCGAGTATTGATTCGTTCTCGCCGGACTGATTATTAATTTACTGTATCGTCTTTTATTGGGAAGTTCATGTATTAATTTATTAGATAGTGGCTTTATATCTAAATTGCCATAAAGATTGTTTTTAGTCAACAATCATCCTGTTCTTCCTTTTAAAAGCGAAACCCACCAGTTTTTCAATTTTTTGGTTGAATTGAGGATTTGAAAAAAAATCTGGTAAAACTCCATCCTGGTAAAACTCCATCCCACTTCTGTACTCCTGATGTGTTGCGCTGCTACTCCTGTACATGTCCGCCGTCGCCGGCGGCGCGACTAACCTGAGCTTCGGCTACCCCGCGCGCTCCGGTGGCGGCGTCTTGCTGCTCCGGTTGCGCGATTCCGAAGGCAGCCTCGCTGAGGGTTTGCTTCAGAGCAGCGGCGGCGGCGGTTGCTGCGCCGCCCTGCGCGCGCAGCTCCGTCATTGCTGCTGTCGCGCTGCTACTGCTTCTGCTTTCGCTGCTCCGGCGCCGGCTCTGCGTGACGCTAGCGCGCGGCTGCGCTGCTGTTGTGCGCGACTGCGCCGCTTCGTCTGCTGCTGGCCGCGCTGCTGCGCTGCTCAACTGTTGCTTGTCCGCTACTGCTGCTGCGGCGGCGTGGCGGCGGCGGCGGCGGGAACTAGGGTTTCGGAATGGGCTGGGCTCTTGGGCTCCATGATTGGGCCCTGTTCCTTTTCTTTTTATTAATTTGGGCTAGGCCTGTTTTTTGGGCTTAATCAAAGAGGGATTGGGCCAATTTTTTTAAAAAAAAAAAAAAAAACTATTTTTTTTGAAAGAAATGGGCCGGTATTTTTTAACCCAAAAGGGGCTGCATTTTTTTTGAAATTGGAGATTAAAATGGACCTGGACATATATGGCCAATTTATTTGGTGGACCTTAAATTAATTAAAATGTTTTTGTGATTAGGCCACTTTAAATTAATTAAATCAATTATGTGATTTAATTTCATTATTTGCGTAATTTTATTACGTGATGTGATTGATGTATGTGTGAGATGGTTGATGACAATGGTGGTTATACGATTTTACGATGTAAATTCTTTTAGAATCATGTAGTAGGAACGGAAATTGTAATTATTTATTTATTTATTTTTCGTTTCTCACTAGGACACATGTATTAGAGGGGCCAATTTTTAGGCCATGTAATTTTTTGTTGTTTCGTATTTACCACCATAGGTCATTAACATCTCACTTTATTATTATTTTCTTTTATGAATGTTCTTGCGATGGACAATTTTTATTCGCGATCATTTAATTTTTATTATCGTCTTCAATTGAGTGGGAGATGATTATGAGCCAATGCGGCGAATTTTCGATCTCATTCACTTGTGAGAAATAATAAAATTTTACATGGACCCGAATAAAAATATTAAATAGACAACCTTCTAACATAATTTGCGCAAATATTAACAGAAATGGATGCCCAAATGGCTTTTTCTGATCTTTACGGTTCTGGCAAACTAGATGGCCAGAACTATGCCATGTGGCACCGTAAGATCAAATTTCTGCTACATAATATGAAGGTCCTTGACCATCTCACCGAGACTATGGCCGCACCGGTTGAGCCAGAAAACTGTCAAAATGCCCAATATCGTCGCGATTTAGACGCGTACAATAAGTGGGAGAATCAAGATCGGTCTGCGCGCTATACTATGCTTAGCTGCATGCAGGATCATCTGATTCGTGAGTTCGAGACGTTTACTACAGCTAAAGAGCTGTGGGACAGCTTAAAGGTCACGTACGGCACTACCTCGGCAACGAGACTAAGGGCTTTAACCCTTAAATTCAATCAGTACGTACTTGACCCTAAGCACACCATAGGCCAGCATCTTGATATCATGAAAGACATGATTCGAGAGCTTCAAAATGCTGAAAATGAACTCACCGACGAACAACAAGTTTTGGCAGTCCTAAGGTCGCTACCTGAGCAGACTTGGGGACAAGTTAAACTTGTGCTCACACACAACGAGCAAATCCAGACCTTTGACGGCGTCGCCAGTCATCTTAGACTCGAGGCTGACCGTCGAGAGGCGGAAAGAGCACAAGCGGCCGCTTTCGTCGCACATGCTAGCCAACGCAAGCCTAACACAGGCAACCGTTGGAAAAAGCAAAAGAATGCAGGACAAAGCAACGCCAAAAACCAAAACTTGGGCCCGCAAGGTGAAAAGGCTAAGAAGCGTCACCGTGGAAAAAGGGGCGGAAAGAAGAAAGACACCTGCTATAACTGTGGAAAGACGGGTCACTTTGCTCGTAGTTGTACTGAGCCAAAGAAGGTAAGACCCGCTCCTAGCTCTACAGATTCTTTTGTCTGTTCACATGTGTTAGTTGCTAATACTCTCCATGGTTGGATTGTAGACTCAGGAGCAACCAAACACGTGACAAGAGATAGAGTAGGATTTGTAGATTATCATCGAGTACCAGCGGGCAGTCACTACATTGCTATGGGAAATGGCGCGCAAGAAGAGGTGGTGGGAGTTGGTGCATACCAGCTAACACTTAGCACTGGGCGCGAGCTGCTCCTTAGTGATGTGCTTTATGCGCCTAGTATTCGATGTAATTTACTTTCAGTTTCAACACTTTTGAGTCAAAATTTTTCTTTCCTGTTTGAAAAGACCATGTTATCTATTTTTCTCGGCAACAACCTTTATGGCGTAGGACATATGAACAATGGATTTTCATGTTAGATTTATCTATTGAATGCACTACTTTTATTTCTTCATCTGTTGATATTTTGAATGAATCAAATAAATGGCATGCAATGTTAGGACACATAGGGCGTGAAAGGATGACTAGGTTAGCTCGAGAAGGCCTTTTAGGCAATCTCGCTAAAGTCAACCTTCCTGTGTGCGAACCATGTCTGGCAGGAAAAGCCTGCCTGAAGCCTTTTGGAAAGGCAAAAAGAGCTACTCAACCTCTAGAGTTAGTTCACTCAGACATATGCGGACCCGTAAATGTGAAGGCACGACACGGTGCATCCTATTTCCTCATATTTATTGATGATTATTCGCGCTATAGTTAAGTGTATCTTCTGTCTCACCGCTCGGAAGCGCTTGATTGTTTTAAGCGATTCTTAGCGGAGGTTGAGAACCAAAGAGATAGGAAACTTAAAACGTTACGCACTGATAGAGGGCGAGAATACTTGTCTGATCAGTTCAGGCAATACTGTGTGAAAAAAGGGATCATAAGGCAACTGTCAATTCCTTACACTCCGCAACAAAATGGTGTTGCAGAGAGGAGGAATAGGACACTTCTGGAAATGGCCAGATCAATGATGGCGCAAGCAAATCTACCAATATCCTTTTGGGGAGATGCAATCTTAACTGCTGCCTACATATTGAACCGTGTGCCGTCTAAATCAGTTCCTTCGACGCCGTATGAGTTATGGCATGAAAGAAAGCCCAACTTAGAAGGTTTGCGCCATTGGGGGTCAGCAGGGTTTGTTCATAATACTTCCCATAAGGAAACTTGGTCCTAGAGCAGTCAAACATATCTTTATAAGATATTGTGACCACTCGAAAGGCTATGTGATGTATGGTGAACATCCTGACGGAGGAATGACAGAAATTGAGTCGCGCGATGTCAATTTCCTCGAGGAGGAATTTCCAACAATTGGAGAAGTTAAAGGAGATCTTAAACTTTATGAGTTACAAGATCCCGAAGACAACGCTGGAATTCCTGGCGAGGATGCGGTTTTACAACCAAATCCAGCAATCGACGGGAATAATGAGAGCGATCTTAGAGTCAGTGGGAGAATTCCATTGCATGAAGACTCTCAAGATCTAGAGTTGCGCAGGAGCAAGCGTGGAACGGTTCCCCGAAGACGTTTTGAACTCGAAGGGGAATCTTTCATGTGCGCAACAATGGATGTTGAAGAGCCAGCCACTTATGAAGAGGCTGTAACTTCTCCAAATGCTACAGAGTGGATAAGTGCTATGGAGGAAGAGATGAGTTCGATGGCTAAGAACCAAGTTTGGGAGCTAGTCGATCTACCGTCTGGACGCAAGACAATTGGGAACAAGTGGGTTCTCAAAGTCAAGCGAAAAGCAGATGGCTCGATAGACAAGTATAAGGCTCGCCTAGTGGCGAAAGGCTTTACCCAAAGAGAAGGTGTGGACTATGAAGAGACATTCTCCCCGGTGGTGAGGTTTGCCTCTATCCGTCTCATTTTAGCAATTGTCGCCCATCTTGATTTGGAACTGTTCCAAATGGATGTGAAGACAGCATTTCTCAATGGAGAACTGGGTGATGAGATCTATATGGATCAACCTAAGGGTTTTCAGGTAAAGGGACAAGAGCGCAAAGTGTGCCGCTTAAAACGTTCCATTTATGGACTGAAACAATCATCCAGACAGTGGTACCTTCGATTTCATCGAGCTATCACTTCGATAGGCTTTACGATGGTTGAGGAAGATCACTGTGTGTATGTCAAAAGGGATGAGAAGAATTTCACAATTCTCTCATTATATGTGGATGACATTTTGCTGGCGGGAAATGATACGGAGATGATTGTCGCCACTCAGCAGTGGCTATCATCTACTTTTGAGATGAAAGACATGGGAGAAGCAGAATACATACTTGGTGTTAAGATACACCGAGATCGCTCAAAGAGACTCTTAACTTTGTCTCAAGAGACTTATATTAAGAGGGTTCTGGAGCGATTTCGTATGCATAATGCTAAACCCGTTGACACGCCTATGGAAAAACATTGTGTTCTTAGCAAAGATCTATGCCCAAAAACAGATGATGAAAAGGAAAGTATGACTAAGGTTCCTTATGCAAGCGCGGTAGGGAGTTTGATGTACGCAATGATGTGTACTCGACCAGACTTGTGCTTTGCAGTAGGGATGGTGAGTAGGTATCAAAGTAATCCTGGACGCGCTCACTGGGCTGCAGTCAAAAGGATACTTAGATATCTAAAGGGGACAAGTGATTTAGCTTTGTGCTATCACGGTGGCAGTTTGAAGCTACTTGGTTACAGCGATGCTGATGGATCAGCAGATAGAGATGAACGCGAATCCACATCAGGATATGCATTCTTGTTAGGAGGCGCTGCTATCACTTGGAGTAGCAAGAAGCAGCCTTGTATATCTCTATCCACTATGGAAGCAGAGTACATTGCTTGTACATCTGCAGTTCAAGAGGCTATCTGGTTGAGAAGATTTCTTCAGACTTTGCGCGTCACGGCGCATGTAGATGATGCAGTAGTTGTCCTTTGTGATAACACAGCTGCACTAGCATATGCTAAGGACCCCAAGTATCATGGGAGGACCAAGCATATTGATACCAGATACCACTTTATCCGAGATAATATTGCGTAGGGGCAAGTGGTTCTCAGGCACGTTCCCACTGGTGAAATGATAGCTGATCCTTTCACCAAGCCTTTGAGTAGAGATGTATTTCAAAGGCATGTTAGGAGCATGGGACTTCGTAGAATTTAAAATTCTTGTAGCCTGTATGAACAATTTTATTATCAATAAAATGTGCCCTTATTATATGTTAGAAGTAATGTGTCTATTATGTGTGATATGTCACAAGGCTTGGATTGTCCCACTCACACGGGAAATCGCCCTGGCGCTTTGGTAAGCGAGCAGGATGAGACTGGCGGATCAAACACTTGAGTGATCACCTTCGTGAAAGGAACAACACGAAAGGTTGTTGCCCATAGTCGCCTTGGCAAGAGGCCAAGATGAGATCATACTTGATCGATTATGAAGAATGTCCTAACTTCATAAAAGCTTCTTAATAAGCCGAGTGTGCGAATCATTAGGAGTTGTGTTGGAGACAAATTCCTAAGTGGTTCGCAGGTCAGACGCTAGATGAGCGACTGGACTAAGACTCGTATGATGTTCAGAGCGTGACATGCCCAAATTTGAGTGGGAGCTCCATCATAGCATGTATTCATACTACATGTGCTTAATGACGACCTTAGTAAGAGGAGTGACCGAATAGATCCCTACTTCGTCACTGTGTGAGCTCTTATAGTGTTTCTTGTGCCCTTTGGGACTTTGGACTTTGTCATGAAGTGTAAGCTTGATGACGCTACTTTAGCATGTGTTCAATGGCCATGATTGATACGGTCTGTCGGAGCATGACTAAGAAAGCTGTCAAGTCCAAGCAGATTGACATTAGAGGCCAAGGAAAAATTAAGCTGGTAATGCACTTGTGTACTATGGCTCATAGGCCGGCCGACTAAGTCGAATTAGTTTTGACATAGTCATGAGCATAGATACAAAGTAAAGGGGTCAAACATGCTCTATATGAATACGAGGGGTCAGAGATGTTTGGTCTAGTGCAACCACGTAGTTTGGGGTACACAGCGAGTCTCCTGAGTTGATGAGTTATGTTAGTTGGGTGATAACTTAATATAACTCTCCTCACTTTGTTCCATTCTGTTCTCGCTCGGTCGCACGCCTTAGTCTCTGTATGAAAGAAGAGATATGATGATGAGAATTGTGGAGTCTTTCAGATTCGAGTAAGTCGGATCAGATTTGTATGAGTGGGAGATGTTGGTTGCATCCATATCTGATGGATCCCATATATGGTTGGATATATATCTGACGAGATATTTAATATCTTATTAGATATATTCCCAATAGGGATGGAGATCTTATCCATAATAGGAGATAGATCTCTCCCATACTAATAAATATACGAATATATTGGTATTCGTAGACTACGGAAAATAAACCACAGAATACATATTTCTCCCTTTCTCTCTAATTCTCTGTCTTGGAGAATCACCGGAGTCCTCCAAGAGTCTAGGGTGTGAAGTAGACGACGAATGCTCTAGTAGTATTCGTCCAGACGGGCTTGTAGACGAATCAGTGCACGATCCTTCAGATTGGGAATCAACCGAATACATTCCGCTGCAAATCAACTGAGGTATACCGATTCCCATATACGTGAATATGTGATTTACGTGCTTTAATTGCTAACATTGAGGAACTACTTGGTCTTCGCTGAGCCAAGTCCTATAGAAGATAATTTGTATTTGTATTTCAAGGGCACTTTTATATTGTCCTTTTCTAATCTAAATCGACATACGCCCCTCTCTTTTCTCGTTGTGACCTTTTATTGCGTTTATAATAACATAATATAATAGTACGTCCAGGCATTAGCGATGACTTTTGACCCAAAATGAAAAAATATTTCAAAATCACATATCTTATTTTATTAATTAATCTGTAAAAATATTTGACGGATAAAGTAAACCGTACACGTGAATTGATGATTTTTAGAAGATGATAAACATGAAAATAAAAAAATATACCTTAATAAAATAGGAGCTATAATCAATTTCTAATAGGAGCTGGGAATGAATGAGCATTACGTTTTGCTAAATGAGGCACTAATATGAAATTATGGGCAATAAAGCAACCAAAATAACGTAAGACCCACAAAAGAAAATTAATGGTTGCGGGTCCATAAATGTGAAGCAGCAACGAAAAGTCCAAGTTGGTCCCATCATTTGGTCATTAATGCACAAAAAGAGATGCTCTTTTTACCCACAACATACAAAAATGAAATCCCAGTAAAGAATTTCACATGCAGATGCAGCATACAAACAAAACAATCATAGCCGGAGAAGGCTAGATATGTGGCATATGGCAGCTAAAGGAGAAAGTCCAATATTCTTTATTTAAGGTAAAATCAAACTCTACAAGCTTAGTCAATCAACCATATATGCCACACAAACTCTATAAAGTATAGGCTGGTCTACAGGAAGAGGAACTTCATTTGCTGCCAGCATGGGGAAGGCAACCAAATGGATAAGGAATTTGTTGATGGGGAAAAGAGAAGACAATTGCAAGAAAGCACCTGAGACTTGTCAATCTTTAGGCACACCAATTGTCACCGATACTCCTACAGAGAGAAGAAGATGGAGTTTCAGAGTATCCACTAACAACAAACCCATCCGCCACAAAAGCACTAGATCCTTTGATTCAATCCTTATGCTCGATTACAGGACTCAGCAGAGCAATCCAATGTTGAATGCATATGCAGCTGCTATCAAAATACAAGCCGTCTATCGTTCTTATTTGGTAAATGAATTTGCACTCAAGTTTCTATTCTAATTTTATTGCAACTTACTCCGTTCTAAGGCTAAACTAGCAGAGATACTCTCTGTGAGCGCGTCAGTGCGTGTGCTAGTGCACGTTCAAAGAGGCCATTTCAAGCTGGATTAATGTACTTGCAGGCAAGGAGAGCACTGCGGGCTTTGAGAGCTTTAGTGAAATTACAAGCCTTAGCAAGGGGTTACTTGGTACGGAAGCAAATGAATACCTTTCTAAGGTCCATTCATGCTGCTATGGCGATACAAGTTAGAGCCCGGATTCACAGGGTCCAAATGGCAGAGGAACCACCAATCATGATGGGGAGAAGAAAATCTTACGGGGAACCATCAACTTCTGATAGACAACTTAGAAAAGAACTTACTGTGAGTCCTCTTACAAGTTACAGCCTAATAAAACAGAACAATAGAATAAAACACACACAAACACATACATAAAGAGAGAAACAGAGAGCGCTCCAAATATACACCAGTCATTATGCTTTTATCTATTTAAGTTCAACATATGCTCATTTTAGTAACACAGTTAATGCAGGAGAATACAGGCGACTGGAATAGCTTCAAAACAAGTGGAAGTTTAAGGAGTAGAAGTGGACGTGTACCTGGTGAGAGAATGGAATATGGCTCCAGAATAGGTACTTCGGCTCGTCTATCTGTCTCTCAAAGAGAATACCGACCAAAGACGAGTTCGAGTCCATCAACGTTGTCCTTCACAGATTCAAGCTCTACAACTTATGATGGGGAAATAGAGGAATTCTCCTTAAAAATGGCAAGAAGAAATTCACGACGGTACCCAGAAAATAGGCATCCATTTATTCTTCCACAATCACAGTGCCAAGAATATATATCCTCCAACCCCAATTTTGTTCCGAATTATATGACCAATACAAAATCATCAGAAGCAAAAGCCAGATCACATAGCGAACCAAGACAGCGTCCGAAATTGGGCACCAAGCAGAAAAGCAAGAGATCGTCATCAATGGATGGGAAAAATGATACAGAAAATCAGTACCCCTGGCTAAAAAAGCTGTATTTCTCTGACAAATTCAATGATGATGGAGACTCTGATTCCTATATCAGAGCAATGGCTAGTGTATGCAGGCATATGAAGTCAATAACCCCATTTGAGGTGGTAAATGCTTAATCATTTTTATTTTTTCCTTTCCCCAAATACACTGCCTACTGGCCTGAAATTCACATTTAGCTGCTTCTAATTTCATTCATTGAACTGCAGCCTCCCATGAATTTGTACTGATGCTTCAGCTCCATGGCGAAGATTGGAGTTTGTTATCAACCAAAATGAGGATTAGCATTATCTCGACCAGTTCAGTGCATCATATCAGAGTGATGTGAAGGGCAGGAACACCATAAACAGTCGCCGTCTAAACTGACTTCCTGATTATGTTTTTCTCTAATATTTTTGAAGTTGTTTTCTCAACCTTTCTTTTAAAAGGAAGCTATTTTGGAATAATTTATCTTTGACATGATTCCTTTCGGTAGAATCAGTACTTTAAAGAAAATATTTTGATATGTAACTGCGGCAGATTGAACTTTCTGATAGGCTATCAGTATCGGTAAATATATCAGGAAGATCTTCATATAATTTCATATCTTTTTTTACAAAAAGAAAAAAACATAGATAATAGCTTTCAAAATCAACACAAAGCTATTTAACAAAGAAAACTGCATACCTCATTGCTGTATTCAATGTCGAGGCTTCCAGCCATAATGAATGTTAGAACAGCACTGGTACGAGCACCAAAATAGCTGGAAAACAAAATCAAACAAGATAGCAAAAAGAAACTTCAATATTATAGTGGATCTACAATGCTATTGTGGTTCTGAATAATGGGGAGCAGCGAATCTGCAGAAATTTCAGATAATGCATGTCCTCCTATCCTATCTGCAGTTACTCATATTACGATTAAGTACTTTACTCGTAACCTGAAGTTGAACTGAATTATCAAATTATAATTGGCCAGACAACTCTGCCTAAACATTATGTGTTTATCTGACAATGGTTTCTTAAAGCCATCATATACAAGCAGGCTGCTTCAATGGTAAAAGTCTTCTGGTAGGACCGTATTTTCCTTGAAGCTCTTGGCCAGCCAGATTGCAGTTTCCCGGGGAGACACTTTTCCTGGTCCGAAGGGCTTTAACAAAACTCCAAGTTCATCAATTCTCTCTTCTTGCAATAATCTTGCACTGAACTCAAGCAAACCTTCCAGTGCTTCAGCACGCTGTCGGGAGGACGACATGTCAATTCGGCGACGCCGTTGGTCTGATGATGTTCGGCTCGACGCACCAGCTGTGGCATTTTGGTCTGAATACTCACTTCCATCCTGCTTATCCTTGTGTGAGGAAGAGTGGAATCCTTGCCAATTATTGAAGCTCAATCTGTCATATTTATCTGGAAACCCAACAGTATATCTGTCTTTCATGATAGAACGGTCGCCCTGCGCGGAACTAGAGGAACCTTGTACAGAGGTCAATGAGTTTCTGCGGACAGTAACTGACTCCTCATAGGATTCTAAAGGAAAATCAACCATCTTGTCGATTCGAGGGGCATTGACAGAAACATCTGGAGACTTGATAGTGTCGATGTTTGCAAGAGCACCCAGACTGGGCCTGTGGTGAAACTTATGTACTGCATCTGTTTCTAGCAATGAAAGGGAAGCTCTGCGAGTGCTTGAAACAGATTTTTTGACAAGTCCCTTTGATGTTGGAAGCTGCACAAAACATTTTTTGCAGTGACAATGTGTACCAAGAGAGAATCCAGAGATGTCTTCCTTTATTAAGAAAGAGAGTGAACTATAAAAATAGTTTAGCTCTTGTTTGGTGAAACTAGGGCAGGAAAACAATGACTACATACTCAAAAATTAGTTTAGGCATAGCCAATGTGAGAGTCTTAAATTTTCACAGTGTAAATGGAATCAATCACTGAAGGAGAATGAAATCCAGGAATGCCTACTTGTACTGTTGCATGATAAACGGCTTCAGTGATTACTGTAAATTTCATAGGGCTGCGTTTTCTAGCTTCCAACTTAGATAATACTTCCTCACATCTTTTACGGCTTTTTCCCTTTGGAGATCTAAGGGCTCGATAAGATGTGAGCACCACTGACTTTGATTCTTGAGTATCCTAAAGTTCTCTGGCTTGAGATTAGTTTGAGAAAGGAGCAGACTACTAAATCTAAGGCATCATTTCTGGTTTTTTTGGTATCATTTAATCATTCCATAAATATGGGTAAGATATATGGCTGCTTACAGTGCTATCACTGGACATGACCGATGACTCTGCACTTGTCCAAGAAATTCACTCCCAAATAACTGAGTTACTCTAAATCTTAGTTACTGTTATTTGTTGAGATGAGCCTGAATTAGTTGGAATAATTTCTGAAATCTTTTCAAGTTCATGAACTACGCGGCCAAAATTAAAGGTTTACTAGCATCTTATATATATATCCATTACCAGTTTATTTTCCTATTATTTTGTAAGATCTTTCTCCTTTGGCCAAATAGTGTCGATCTTGCACCGGAATTATCAATAAAGTAATTCCTCGAATTCCTTCTACACTGAGCCGCTATCATTTCTTAGGATATAACTACATATGTGCAGTAATACTATGGCATGTGCAGGGCAGCACAGCAGAATAATAATTACTTTGGACAGGATTATTTGATGTTATGAAGAAGAGAATTGCCTATGAGAGCCAAATGGAGTGCAGAAAGTAAGCATTAGATGGAGCATCAGGATAGATTTTTATAATGGTAGAATGGATAAGTGTTGCATGCGGCAGTTTTCTTATAATCTTACCTGTTCATGATACTTTGAGAGCTGTGGTTTCCTTCTTGAAGCAGTTGCTGCTTTTGGATCTGTAGCTTTTTGGTTTTTTGAGATTTTTGAAGTAACATTTTTCGTTATGACTGTCCTTTCATGCGTGCTTCCAGAAAATAACTCTTTAGGTCTAGCACGCAGTCCAGTTATCCTAGTGGAAGAACCATAACTTTGCTCAGCTCCAGATATACTGGGATTTAGAGTCCTGTCATTTCCAAATGATAGTTGTCTCTCTCTATAGACTGGAGGCGCGACATGGTTGGGCTCTGAGAATCTGATCTTCCTAGAGTCATTTCTTTCTGCTTCAACCCACTGACATGGAAGACTGTTACGCTTGGGGGAGTTAAGCTTGAGATGAACATCAAGTACATATGGTTGAAGGTGTCGGTGCTTGAGAAGTTCTGAAGCCTGCCACAATTACTATAATATATTAGTACAGTAAATAAAACAAATTAATAAAGTATTTGTCATACGTGTTGCAATCACCATCATTAATGTACATACTAAGTGTTGTGCTTAGTTCATTATTTCTCTGATATATCAGAGAAGCCACCAAAGATGTCTGATCTTTCTTGCTTCTACACGTGCCAAAACCTTCTTTTCTTTCACAGTTTCTTTCTGCTACACTATAATGGAACTTCGGCACAAATATCATCTCCGGCTTTATGGAAATAATATATGAATGAATGATCGTAAAGAAACTTAAAATAGCAATCGAGAATGGAGCTCAAGAAGACTCAGATGCCATTTTGATGTTTACCTCATTGTTCAACTAACTATATCATGGTGAGATGAAGGAGCACTTGTAAACAGGAGATATCTTACTTCCATAGAAATTAACAGTTACATGAATCACATGCTTTAAAAGAAGTGAATGCAAAGTTAGGGAATTGTTGAAAGTTAATTTTTGGATAGGATGCCACCAAACCATATTAGCAAATTTGCTAGCAAATTCCATACCTAAAATTGTGTCAATTTTGTTAAGTTAATTGAAGAAATTAAAGACGACAAAACATTTCATATGGTAATAACTCGTTGCTTGAAATGGTAATATGCAATTCCTCCATCAAAATATGCCAAATCTTCAAGAAACTTCATCCTCCATTGAGTAATTTTCCGTATAAGGTTCAGTGTAAAGAATGAAGCCTCTGTGAGAGCATACTGAAGTAATAGTGTACTTGGACGTTCTAAAGCCAGACGATATATAGATGCAGAAGTCCACTTCATGCATTTTCAAGTGAAAACAATATTCACCTGTCAGCAGACCTATTTGTAAGAGATGTTCAGAAATCAGAAACGGCTGAGGTAGAATTAAGATTATAAGGTTAGAAAGTTTCGCTTTCCTATAATGAGAATATAACTGTCAACACCTTTGAATTATTCAATGTAGTTTAGATTTGGAAGCAGAAAGAATGCAAGTATTGACCACTATTAGGAAATCTGCCTCTGGCAGGGCAGAAAATAAAACATAGTAAAAAAAAAAAAAAAGAGAGGAACTTATTTAGTAAAGAATACTTCATTGTAAGATGTGCGAAATCCAAATCAGAGAACAGGGCTTACGCCAGGTCGAAATTCTGGATTTTTCCTTAGCATGCTTTTAACCAGACCTCGGCTGTAAAACAAGTAGCACAATAAGGTCAAGCGGCTATCAAAGAAGAAAACATAGTAGATATTTCTCCCAAGAAAAATCAATAATGAAGAGAAATCATGTATTAATATTGTGAATTTTTTTTCCTTGTCAGTTATTCTCAGCTGACTAATACAAGAATTTGTCTTAATAGATTATCCAGTACCCAACCTCCACAAGAACCCAGAAAAGAATTATATATACAGAGAGAGGAGAGAGCAAAGCTGCATGTATGACATAAAGCAAGAATGCGGAAGAACTCACAATGCACCAGAATATTTGGTGGGTAGAGGACCAACAATAGACTTGTTTATTTTGTTGATGAGAGCCTGCATATCCTGTACAAGAATGTATAGAAAACATAAACATCTAAACGAATATTACCAGCCAGGAACTACCTTACCCGTGTGTACTACTCAAGGAGTCAGAAAATAAAATTTCAAAGAGTAAATATCAATAAATGAACAAGGCTGAGTCGAAGATATTTTTTTTATTTTCTTTATTTTGGTTAGGATATCCAAATGTTTATATTTAGCATATTATATATATATATATATGGTTGTTTGAATAAAGCGATTTCACAATCGTATAAGATTGGCTAATATTACTGCTCATCACAAGTCCACTACCAATGAGCATAATGTGCAATCTTGACTAACTGATGTTTTTATGACGATATAGAGTTGCTATTATCAATTAATCTGCCCTTCTAATATTTACCAGAGATTTTCTTGATTCAAAATTATATGTTTTCTGGTTCAGTATCAAGTTAGTCAGAAAATCGTGTTTAGATCCCATCTGCCTTAACGACAGTTTACATACAATTATACCATAAGAGTATGATGGTTAGGTCAGCAGCCACTTACAAAAGCCTTGAATGCAGGTTTAAGGGCTGTCATCTCATATATGCAGCATCCTGGATGACATTACATTGTAGAGATTAGATCATTAGAGAAAATATATATGCATACATCAATGTGATCTGAATTGCTTTAAAACAGAAGAGGTTCAACTCAATTTGGGCCCTTATTTGTGTATTTTTCAAATGATAACATGCAGAAGTAAATTTGTTGCTTACCAAGGGACCAGATATCTGATTTGGAACCATAAGGAATATCTGCAAGTAGCTCAGGGCACATGTAACTGGGAGTACCAACTATCTGAGAGAACAAAATATGTCTATAAGACAACTGGGGTACAGAACAGAAAAACAACCATTTATGTCAACAATAATGTTTACCGAGGAAGTAAGCTCATCTGAGGTCAACATTTTGGCAAGTCCGAAATCACCTGAAACAACAAAGCACTTGAGAACCAGTTTCCAAATCTCCAATAAACTAAAAAAAAACTCAAGAAAGATTTCCCCTTACCAAGACGAATGTCTTGATCTTTCGTTAAAAAAATATTAGAGCACTGCAGAAACATTATAACATTATCAATAGAACATGCGAAAATTGTAACTTTAATTTTTAATTCATCAAGATGACAGTCTGATGCAACTTACCTTGACATCACGATGAAGAATATGACTCATGTGTAAGTAGTCCAGTGCCATAAGTAGTTGGACAAGCCACCTACAGAGCTTCTGCAGTATATTTAGTGGAACAAATTAGAAAAGACAATCAGCACACAACAAAAACTTGCAAACTGGGGAAGAAACGGGCAATAGAAAAAAACTGATTTACAAAACTGAAACTACCTCTTCAGGAAAATGTATACCATTTGCCTTTTTTATGGCCTCGGCCCTACAAATAAAGAAATGTAAGAAGGGTTAAAAATGTATGTGTGTGTCTCTTTCCTTTGGAAGAATGTGTTCATCTAATGTATCAATATGAAAACTTGCTTACATGTCTCCACCTTCACAGTAACCAATGACAATGCAGACATAGCAACCCTGAGATTAGAAAATGAATTCAGACACTGAGAGAAGAAAATACAATGCTTACTAGAGGAGGTATATACTATAATCTGAGAAATGCAATATAGATTCTGACATTCGACTTGTCTTTTCTTTAATTCTATTCATCAGGTGAACATTACCAATTCAGTTATTGTAACAGTAATCAGCAGTCAATGGAAGAAACAGATCCAAATAGAAATCAGTCAGAGCCAACTGATTGAGATGATGCCCCGTCACAGATGGCAGAGGTTGTTAATCTAATAGTACTACAACCTTACAGTTTGTTTCACTGTGCAATTAAGAGATTCAGGATACTAGAACTTTTTCCAGTTGTTTGAAATCTTGAACCATCCTAGTTTTCTTGAAGCTGACTGTAGAGTTAAAATTCCATTTGTCTTATTCATCGCTTGTTTGATAGTCAACCTTGATAAATCCATGATTTCTAACAATTCGTTACAGGAATTAATGGGGGTAAAACACTAGGAAGCTGGAGGTATTTAAATTTGGAAATATTTTCAATAGAAAGATGAATAATTATGTCACGTATGCTGATCACTAATGGTGATCTATACACAAAAACCCCTATGGTTCATCCTTCTAAGTTGTACTTGACCAGCCATGAAATATAATAATATCAGAAAACGAAGCACCCTTTTGGGTAAAGAGGAATGAAGCATCACTTCTTTACCTTCTCCACCCATGAATCTTTGTACTCCACTATAAATGGATTTTGCATACTTGATATAAGCTCCATCTGCATAGTTACACAAACCCATATTTGCTCAAAAAAAGAGTTTTTCACAGAAGATCCGAGCCAAGTGAGAGAGAGAGAGAGAGAGCAAATTTTGAGTTGCTGAAGAAACCAGTCCCGAACAGAATTTATAAAGATCTCTGGCATGTTACCTTTCGTTCTCATGAGAGAATGTGAGACAGAAAGACAAATGGTTCTGTAGAGAAGACCAGTTTTACATTGAACCAATACCACGAAAAAATATAACATACCTCACCAGAAAAATTGCAAGTATCTGAATATCCATGTCAGTTGACTTCGCAAGCATTATTAAAATCCTAGGCTCAGGTTTGTTAAACCATCTACTTTCTAATTGCCTATTTCAGTAATCCCGAATGCCAAATATCTATAAGATATGTTGAACAGACATATGAAAACAAATAACACGGAGCCAACATGTGAGATTGAAAATCAAAGAGAAAAGAACAAAAATAGATACATAAAACAAAGAAGGATGTAACTGACCTCCTGATGTGCAGATCGACGAGTCCTATTGGTTTGGCGAGCAAGACGAATCTTCTTTAACACATACCTTAACATTGAACAAAAATTAATTAACTCGGAACCAAACAAGAAATTTGTTCGTGTTCATGATGAACACACGAATAACTAAGATAAAGGTAGCGTTTGTTCGCTCACTTCTTCTTTTCCTGCTTATGCCTCACAAGAACGGCAGAACCAAAAGCCCCCTTGCCGATCTGTTCCAGTATTTCATACTTGTCCATGGAATACCTAATGACTTCTTTCTACCAGGCCACCAAGGCAAAATAAAAAACTTCAATCCTGTGCATCAAGGAAAATAAAAATACATATTTTATTTCTCAGTAATAGAAACTAAAATAGAAGTCCAACCGAAAAGCTAATAAGAGAAACACTTCAAACTACATCCATATAGACAAGCTAACAAGAGAATGGAACCAAATGAATACACATTTCTCACCATATTAACCTAACAGATGCCGCACAGCAGAAATGCATTTAAGCACAATCATGACATTAAATTGATTTAAATTTTGAAAAGATAATGAACATTAATTCCGTGGAGGAAATTTATTGAAGTTTTGAATATAGAATCATGAATAAGTGGCTGTTATAAAGCATCAGTTTCAAACACTGAATATTGTAGATTCGAATTACAAATCCACAACGAAGACTCAGGTTGGAGAGCAAAATGCACCACAATGTAAAAACAAATTAAACCATACCATACTTGGCTCAGTAAGCAAACACTGAAGTTAAAAAGCAAAAATCAGCTAAAATGAAGCTGGAATTGAGCATAACATAAAGAAGAAAGTAGAGATTTGACAGGCATTTGACGGTCAATTTAACAGATTCATTCATAGATTTCACGTAAGTAAGCTGCGAAAAGCAAAAGCGACAAGAAGAAAAGAAGAGAGAGAGGCAAAACGAGCGTGACCTTGTGCGTAGTACTTCGGATCACGAGCAGGTGCTAGTTGGATGAGAGAGGAAGAGCAATGCAAGTGAGGTAGTACATCAGTAGCAGAAGCAGTAAGAAGAGAGCACTGCAATGGCGGTAGTTGAGGAACCGGAAGAAGCTGCTGCATATCCTAGTCTCTCCATTCCAGATGCAGAGTACGCCATCACCGTCTACTACTTTCTGCTCCCAACAACAGAGTCACACATTGTAGAGAAAGAATATTATATTATCTAAAACCGACAAGTTTAATAGTGAAGCAGAAGCGGACAAATGAGGAGAGAGAGAGAGATTATATGCTAAGTAGTGTTTAATATAAATAATATAATCAGTCACATTCAGCTATTCAGTCAACATGTGACCTGTAGGTGATGGGAAATTTCTACATCACAAGATTTTACTAGTATGCTTCAGATTACTCGAGCTTCTCCTTAATATATTTTAGAAACCTTTTTACTTTTCCCACTTTATTTACATCAACTATTTCAGCACTGCCCAGCCTTAAACAAATATATATTACTTATCTATCAACATATTATTGGAAGTTAAAAAAATAAAATAACAGTAATAACGAAAAACATCGGAAAACTTCCGTCCAAGCCGAAACAATGATCAATAATCAACGAAGTTCACAAGTGTCCTAACTCATACTTAAGTACGTACTTGGTCCATGGGTCGACTCAAAACAATACTGAATTAACATAAAACATAATAATAAAATTAGCATAATTAAATAAAGCAGCAGCAATCCCCCATCTACTCCTGCCTTCCTCTTCGGGTATATTTCACGTCCATAACACATATATAACGAGATTGGTTTAAATGGAACGTTTATGAAAAAATAAAATATTTACATATACATTAGTTTAAGAGTTAAATACAAAAACTCTACCAAACTATTAGGATTTTTGCATATAATCCATTAAACTTTTTTATGCACTGACACATACAAACTATACGAGTTTGATAAATAAACTGTCAAACTCATTTCCCGGCTCTTTTTGTCGGAATTATGCACGTGACTTGCGCTTGATAAATTTTTAGATGATGTCTCTTGTGCACCAGTTGTATCGATCTTAGATCCGTACAATCCGAGTCATGGGCAAAAATGTAATATTACCTCCGTCCCAGCTAATCTTGCACACTTTCTGTTTTCGTCCGTCCCAACTAATCTTGCACACCCTTAAAAAGAATTGTTATAACACAATCTTCATCATCAAAATCTCCACTCTCAATCCACCTTTGTAAAGTCAACAAACACTTAAAATTAACTTTTCTTAATACTTTGTGTCAAACCCCCGTGCAAGATTAGCCGGGACGGAAGTAGTAGTATTTATGTCTAAAAATATTACATATTATGAGAGAAAAGTATCATGGCGAAAGGATATTAATGTTAATGTTTAAAGGAATAACTTATTCTAGGTAAATGTATTATACAGAATAGGTAATACCTTTAATTAAATCGTGATACACAGTCTAAATTGTACCGTGGAGCTGGTACACATGAGACTTTGCCTACTTTTAAGGGTCTTTTTTTGCCAAATAACCTTTTTAGTGGGCCACCTTTTTTTCCATAACAATTTAATTGAATCACCAATAATTCTCTTCCCTATAATTTAGAACATTCTTTATTAAAGGTGAACAGTTCCTCTACTTACTAAAACGATTGATTGGACAAAAAAAGTGTTTAAAAATTTATCATGAACAAGTCACGTGCAGTTCCGGCGAAAAATGACCGGAAAATTAGTTTGATAGTTTATCTATGAAATGTGTATAGTTTGTATGTATGGGTGCAAAGAAAAACTTAATGATTTACGTGTAAAAATACTGATAGTATGATGGAGTTGTTGTACTCGACCCTTAGTTTAATATTTTCACTTATAACATTTAATAGCAAAATTACTTATATAATGCAAGGAAAATATTTACATAGGTCACAGTATATTAAAGTGTCAATTTTTATACGTAAGTAAGATGTTTTGTGATTATTAAATTTTAAACCAACTATTATGTAGATTTGCGCCAGACCACTGATGAGATTATAAAGGATACATTTAGATAGGAGAATTTGAGAATTAACTCAAAATTTATAGTCTCAAATTTATTTATGTTGATTAGAATTTTGGATTACCATCTATATCTATATATATATAAAAGTAAAATGAGGGTTATTATTGTAAATTATCTTTTCCCGTCTAAAATATATCTTTAATGCATTCTTAATTTCTTCTAAAACATTAATTATATTTTTCCTGCAAATTAATACAATATTATCTTCCTTATTAAATGAATATATACTTTATTAAATTAAAAGTAAAAGTTAATGTATAATTTAATGATTGACTAATTAAATTATTATATTTACAAATATTAATTTATTATAATTAGTCATGGGACCAAGACTTTCACATATAATTATATATGATAATTAATCTTGAAATTGTTTTTTATTACATATTCATATTTTGTATTTATTAATACAATTTTGTTATAAATAATAATTACACTTTGCATTCTAACTATGAGATTTTACATATGCTACAATCTATAATTCTATTTAAAAAATAAAATTAACATGCTTGAGCTAACTAGGTTTGTTAGAGTTCTCAATATAAACAATACTTTGTCGCATTTTTTCATATTTTGCAACCTAAGCAAAATATACAAACATATATATTAATTGTATCTTTAAATAAATTTCAACATATACATATATTATTGAGATATATTGAAAAATTCATATGTTTTATTTTGTTAGTCCAACTATATAATAATCATTGAATTTTATTTTATTAATATCAAGATTTATTTAAAATCTAAAAAGTATTTGAGTATATTAAACCACCATGTAAAATATTAAAACTTGAAAATTAATTTTTCTTAAAATAAAGTGAATAGTTATAGTTAAAACCTGAAAAATTATTTGGATAAATCAAAATATTTAAAAAAATAAAAGAAAACACTAATTTTCTTATAATACAATTCAATTTATTTTATTTGATATATCTTGATGTATCGTATGATATTTATGTATTTGTGTTTGTTTTAATATTCATTTTCAATGAAGCTATTGCGGGTTCGCATAGGTTAATGTGGATACACACACGCACACACTAAATATATGTTTGAGTTTCAATATTAGGAGATATTCATTCTTAAAAGTAGATATAATTTATTTTTACATTGAATATTTTATCTTAATGTAAATTTATAAAATGTAAGTTATATTAAATCCATATAACACTTTGGAGAAATTGATATTTACATTATTTATATTTTGGGGTTATATCATTTTGCAACATGTAGTATGCGCGTTTTTCAACTTTTTTTTTTCCATTCACAACCTAAACTACACGTTTTTTCACGTTTGCAACCTCTGCCAGCAATTTAAGCGCGAAAAATAAAAGAATATTAAAAAATATTTAAATAACATAAAATTTTTAAAAAATATAAAAAATATTTTTTAAATTCTAAACTTTATTTAAAATACCATAAAATTAACTTGAACATGTTGCAAAGATATTAAAGAATTGAAATTTTTTATAAAAAAGTTGAAATCAAATCATTTTAACCAAGAAAATTAAAAAATTATTATTTATTATAAATTTCTGAAAATTATCTTTTAAACTCTAAAAATTTATTTGAAGTATTTGAAAATTATTTTAAAATCTATAAAATTTCGTTTAAGACATGTGGAAGTATCTATGAAAAGTTAAATTTTATGATATAAGTATCTTTTAATTAATTTTTTGAAAAAATAAATCCTTTTATAAATATTAAAAGGTATTTGAAGTAATATCAAAATTATGCGATCTTTTTTTATGAAAAACAATTTTTTATTAAAATAATTTCTACATTTTTTTTCAGTAAAGTTTATGATATTTTAAATAATTTTTTTAGAATTTGAAAATAAATATTGTATTTTCTAAACATTTTAATTATTTTTACATTTTTTTTTTCTCCGAAAATTGCTACCAAAGGTTGCAAAGGTAGGAGGGCAAAGTTCAGGTTGATCGTAAAAAAAGAAAAAATAATTATTCAAATATTCATTTAGTTAGAATATAATATTCTTATTTTTTATATTGGATAATATTATATTTAATTTAATAAGATTATTACTTTTTAAATAAATTTCCGTGCATCGCACGGAAGCGATACTAATAAATTTAAAAAATTATGATTTTATTTTGAGCTATTTTTTAAATAATTTAAGTAAATTTCAAATCACTTCTATCTTAATTAAATTTAGAATTCCCTAATTTTAAATCAATACGTTTCAAATTACTCGTACAAAACACAACCTACAATATTTCCTGGAAGAGGAAGTGATCTGAGCGCTAAACTTTGACAAATAATTAGTGAAGCATCATGAGTCAACTTTTTCCAATTCTAAGTATGATATCATATTTTGGGATCTAGATCCGGAGCTGTAACTGCATCGGATTCAATGATTTTACAGTCTATCTTTCTTACACACACCTAGTACTATCTAACACGCACTCGTGCACACTAGATACTCTATGTCTTTCTTTCACATACTTAATACACTGGATTCAATGCAGTTACAACACCGAATCCAAATCCCATATCTTTATCATCATTTTTAGGAACAGTTTTTTGTTCTCTCTTCATAAGAATATGCGTTACACATATCTCCAGTGTACATGTTGGGACGAATTTAGGATGTAGAGATAGGGTGGACTAGATCATGAAAGTTTAAATACATCGAAAAAATTAACGTTGAAATTTATTGCATCTTACTATACTTGAAAATAAAAAAAAAAAAATCGGTTATATAATCAATAAAAAATTGATTTTTAGTAGAAAATTTACTAAAACAATTAATAAATTAATTTGAAACGAACCACTTAGGTATAATTTTCAATTGGAGGCATTTACTTATAACTTGGATAAAGACAAGAATGTGAATAAAAACATTAAATAGGATGGACTTAGTAGAAAAGGTAGAGCGAATAATAATTTATCATGTACTGGAGCCTGGTATTGGCCCTATTAAGACCAGCCCATGTGCAATCAAAATGTGAGGATGTTAATGATGGAGGATTAAGATAGAATTTCAACCCGTGCATCATAACGTTGTAAAAGTTGTTAGATGCTAGTCAGTCGGTAGATTGGAGCCTAGTGATTAATTGAAATTGAGGCGTGACTAAGTATATATAATACAGGCGTGGCTAGATGGAAGAAATAAAGAAAAAATAATAAATGTATATATATATATATTGCTTACAAAAGTCTAAAGTCTAGACGAGATTAGACGAGATTTGATGACAAAAGTCTAACGTCTAGACGAAAGTAGTAGGAGATTTTTCAACATGGTTGCATTGTATTAATAAGATGAATATTACTTATTATTTGTGCCTGTAAATACAATAAATTTCAGTTTAAAAGCATTTTATGATTTTGAGGGTTTTCTCGATAATGATCAAGTCTTGTCCAAACAATCACGGTCCTTGAAAGTTGAAGTCAAATATAACATTAAAGTTTGATTAGATATAAGATGACGTATCCACAAATAAATACTCTACATAATTATGTCAAAGCTTTAAGTTGTGTCACCAAAGTAGCTAAAAATGCAAAACAGACTGTCTTCACCAGCCCGGCTGGCTAATTTTAGCTAAATTTAATGAAATTTATTTACCTCTAAAAAATGCAAAAATATAACGAAGAATAAATCGCAAAAGGAATTTTGGAAAATTCAATCCCTGCAGGTAGGCTTTTTTGCAATTGTTTTGTTTCCGTATTCTTTATTTTGAAAATCCAAACTCTCTAGATATTTAATTACACAAGGAGAAGATTATGTTTTAATCGTGTTGGATATACTTTTGGATAATCGTAAATTTAATCTAAAGACGTAGTAACATGTGTAATTCTTTGAGTCAAGCAAATAATTATACGTTCTTATATTTTAAACTAAGGTTAATTACAGTAACCCCACCAAACTATCAATATTTTTGTATATAAATTATTGAATTTTTTTATGGCCCCGATACATATAAACTATACGAATTTTGACAGATAAGCCTCCAAACTTATTTTTCTGAACTCTTTTTGTGGCACCGATGCATATAAACTATACGGATTTTGACAGATAAATCTTCAAACTTATTTTTCGATCATTATTCACCGGAATTCCGCACGTGACTTGTGTGTGATAAACTTTTAAGAGACTTTTTGTCCAAATATGCTTTTTAGTAACTGCTCATCTTTAAGAATGGAGGTTCTAGATTTTGGGGGAGAGAATCGTTGGTGATGCAAATGAATTGTTAGAGAAAAGAAATGTATGAAGAAATTTTTCACCTTTGACATACTAAAAATGTTGTTTGGACAAAAATAAGCCCTTAAAAGTTTATCACGACGCAAGTCACGTGCAGGATTCCGGCGAAAAATGATAAAAAAAATAAGTCTGGAAAAGTCTGCCAAACTTCGTATAGTTTATATGTATCGGTGTCAAAAATAATAATAATAATAATAATAATTTATATGCAAAAACTGATAATTTGGTGTGATTGCTGCAATTAATTTTTTAAATTACTATTACGTTTAACTTTACTTGTTGTTTGGGAACAAATCATAAATCGTCCCACAACTATAGTGACTTCAACTAAATATCTCACAACTTTTTTTTTTTTTTTTTTTTTTAATTTCGTCCCATGTGTCCTGAGATTATCCAATTTTCGTCCCAAAATTCAAATTTAACCTGGAAAATGCACATGCCGGCCAAAATTTTGGGGTTTTTTGCCACGTAAAAAAATCATATGTCCACTAAATATCCCACAACTTTCTGCTTTTCTAATTTCATCCCATATGTCATGAGATTATCCAATTTTCGTCCTAAAATTCAAATTTAAGCCGGAAAATGCACGTGCCGGCCAAAATTTGGAGATTTTTTGCCACGTGACGTCGGAATTCTGAGCTAGATTTGAATTTATAATTTTCTTGCCACATTTTTCTTTTTCTTTTTCCTGTAGCTGTTCTTCTCCTACAGCTCCGTCCACCGCCGCTCTTCCTCGACAGACACCGCCAACTAGAGGTGGCAATTCGGGCGACTCGACGGGCCGGTCCTAGTCGGGCCAAGGGGAAGTTCGGGCCGGGCCCAATTTATTTCGGGCCTAGAAATGCTAGGTCCGGCCCGGCGGACCTCGGGCCAAAAAAGCCCACCAATGAATTTTTTCCTTTTCTTTTTTGTTACTTTAACCATGAAGTAGAATTATATATTGAGGTGAACTTCAGTTTAATTCTCTTAAAAAAAAACCTGTTGGGAAGATAATATATTACTATTCGTTGCAATATGGAATCATATCTATAAGCATGTCTCAAACCCCAAATGTAGTAATAATAAAGGAATGGATGATGATGTATAATTATATACAACACGTCACAAGTTATTTAATTTTGGCAAAAACTCGTATGTGACCGTCACACGGTGTGACAGGAAAAAGTATCACTTTTTGTGGTAAAAGTATCAAGTTTATCTGTAAAAGTATCACTTTTTTTTAACAAAAAAAATATCACTTTTTGTAGCAAAAGTATCACCTTTATCTGTAAAAGTATCAATGTAGTAAAAGTATCACATTTTTCTGTAAAAGTATCACTTTTTTCTGTAAAAGTATCAATATTTTCTGTAAAAGTGTATTCCGTCACACGTGTGACCGTTTACACACAAGACTCACTCTTTAATTTTTGTGTACGTACTATACTACATGTTAATCAATTCTTCATTTCTCGACACATAATAATTAATAAGCATGCTTGCATCCAATTCATTTTCCATCTTCGGCTAATAAAATTGAAGAAATAGAATATTAAATTAGTCAAATGTTTTAATTTCTCGGTAAATAGATCCATTTATGCTCAGCTAGAAAAATAAAAAAGAAAAACTTGTTTCAAATAGTACATAAGATATTACCTAATTCCTAAATTTTTTTTATTCGATTAGTGAGGGAAAACAAATTCAATTCCATCGGGCCGGGCCTGCCAAAAGAAAAGTTTGTTCGGGCCGGGCAAAAAAAGCCCTAATTTTTTCGGGCCTCTAATATTTCGGCCCAGCCCGCTCTATATTTTGGGCTAAACGGGCCGGGCCAGTTTTGCCAGCTCTACCGCCAACAACCCCCACCGTCTGTAGGTGTTCATTCTGTGCCGGCAGAACCTCCTCTTGCCGCTCCATTCCGACGTAGGCGATTCTCTTCTGCAGATTCCGGTGAAGGTGTAACTAGCCTCAACCAGACCTCCACCCGCCACCCTCACGGTGGCGGAAATCTCCCTCCCCCCGCCTCTCACGGCGGCGGCGCAGACCCCTACATCCTCTACCACTTCATCGTTGTTGAGTACTATGACTTGCCATCCATACACTTCATCTTCATCACCCCATATTTTCTCTATTTCGACCGCTTCTTCTGAGACGGCTCGCACCCTCCTTTCATTGTCGGCATGCCGGTCAGCGCCGCCGCGAGCTCCATAGGATATCTCAACCCTAGTTGTACAAGAAAAATATAAATTGGAAGGGTGGCAAGAAAAAGAAAAAGAAAATGTAAATTCAAATCCAACTCAGAAATTCCGACGCCACGTGGCAAAAAATCTCCCAAATTTTGGCTGGCACGTGCATTTTTCGGCTTAAATTTGAATTTTGGGACGAAAATTGAATAATCTCAGGACATATGGGACGAAATTAGAAAAACAGAAAGTTGTGGAATATTTAGTGGACATATGATTTTTTCCCGACGCCACGTGGCAAAAAACCCCCTCAAATTTTGGTCGGCACGTGCATTTTCCGGCTTAAATTTGAATTTTAAGACGAAAATTGGATAATATCAGGACATATGGGACGAAATTAAAAACGCAGAAAGTTGTGAGATATTTAGTGAAAGTCACTATAGTTATAGGACGATTTATGATTTTTTTCCCCTTTTCTAGCTTTAAATAAAATGTTTATGTATATGTTAACTTCTTTCTTTTTCACTTTTCTTCCAAGATATACCTCTAGCGAAGACAGAAAATAGAGTTTAAGGACTGAAGTGGTGAGAGAAAATTAGGTAGGTTTTTATTTGTCCGTTTCATATGCATCTCTACTTAAGGAAAATTCTTACCTACTCGTAGGGGTAATGTCTACATCACTGAATGCATGAAACGTAGGCGGGGAAAGTGTAAAATATTAATTTTCTGCCTACATGTCGTACATCCGATGATATAGCCTGTAGGGACAATGTAAGAAATGAGAACAATAATTCTTTAATAAACATATATGTAATTTTAACTAATTATTATATTTGTGGACTATTCGCAACCCATATTTTTTCTAGCCGAAGCTCACTTCTTAATACAAGCCATATATATATAATAAACGTTCCAACCTTCTCAATGCAACCAATCGAATGTCAATTTTATCTTTTAAATTAGATTAAAAATAAAACAAAGCAAAATAAGACAAAAAAATCCGCAAAAGAAAGAAAAGAAAACTCAAGAAAAAAGGTGTCGTTTGGGTTGTTTTTCCCAGGCTTCGATCCGTGACCATTCGGCGAACATCCTTAATTTCCAGATAAAATAAACCAATACCCCCTTTTTTTAGGATACATATTCTCTGCTTGGGTAAAATCCACCAAATGGTAATCCTTTTGTTTTTTAATTTTTTTTTTTAATTTTTTTAAATTTTATTTATTTATTTATTTATTTAATTATCTCTCCTTACTTTAATGAAATGAAGTACTAAAAATTTATTTAATTCTCTTTACTTATGAATTACAAAAACTTTTCTGTATACAGTCGGAATTTGGTACACCGAAATATCGAACTAACAAAATATTAAAAAAAATTTGATATATCGTATATACCGAAATATTAATTTTTTTTGGATTATTATATCATTACCGACCGAAAATTTTACGGTATTATATCGTACCGAAAATTTTACGATATTATACCATATCGAAAATTCGGTATATCAAAAATTTCAGTATTTCGACATTTCGGTATTGGAGTTAGGGGTGGGAAAAAATACCGAAATTTCGAAATAGCACACGTATTGTATCGAAAAATTATCGAAAATACTGAATTTTCGGTACAATATAATACCGTAATTTTTTTGATCGATAACGGTATGAATAACAAAAAAATTTAATATTTTCGTATACACGATATACCGATTTTTTTTCGATATTTTGTTAGTTCGGTATTTCGGTGCATCAAATTTCTGCGGTATGCAGAAAAGTTTTCGGTAATTCATAAGTAAAGATAATTAAATAAATTTCTAGTACTTCGTAAGGAGAGAGAATTATATAGATAACAAAAAAAAAAAAAAAAAAAACAAGAGGTGAGAATATTTTTTTGGCCAAAACGGTATCGTTTTGAGGCTCAACACCTTTTGCTGGATTTTACCCTCAGCAGAGTATCTGTATCCCCTTTTTTAAGACCTAGCCATTGAACGAGAGATTGGATCTTCATATCCCTATCCCTACTTAATATAAAATAGGATAGTTTAGGATGATGTCTTCACCACATTAATTCTAGGCTTAAAATAATAAACAAAATATTAAATAAAAGAAGGAAGTGATGGTTTGGATTTTGGAATGTAATGCTGGCAGTTGCAATCTATCTTCTCTCTCATTTTTTCTTTTTTTTCAACTACAATTTCTAATTGCACATAATTTTTCCGTTCCTAATCTATATTAGACGAATACTATATCAAATTAATCTTCTTTTTAGGATGTTTATTTTGACATTCATATTAAATATATAAAAAAAATCGAGTTCGTAAGAACAAAATATTAGACCTATGATATGTACAATAATTTTTCGTAGTATTGAATTATTTGCATAGTTTTGTGATATTTACATAATTAAATTATTTTTATGGGTGAGCTACAAGTATTTAAATTATTAATTTTATAATATAAAATTATCAGCTTCTTAAAGTTATATTATTGATTGTTTCATTATAATATTTTTTAATAGGTGGTTATCTCTATAAATTTTGTTTAAATACAAAAAAATTATAAAAAAATATTCCCTCTTTACTATTAAAGCAAGAGGAAACACATGTCACTCATACAGGGTGTAAAAATTCTTTCTGAAAAAGAAAAAAAATTGGACGTACCAATCAAAAATAATTATCTCTCTTCAATTCTTTTTCTTTTTAACTTAAAATTTCGAATGTTTGTAACTTTTTCGTATCAACTTCATTCTTGATGGAAATTATATATATCAAATTAGTCACTATTTCACGATATTCAATTAAATTCATATTGAGTATAATAAATTTGTGGGCTTCGATTGGTGAATTGTATAAAATAATTATACTAGAAAATGAGGGTATTGTTTCAAATAAGTTAACTCATTTTTTATGAAATTAGGTTTAAATTTCATATTGCTTAAATAAAAAAGATAATTAATATTTACTTAATTTTAATACATAAAATATATACACATATATAATAATTTATATATGTTTTATAGTGATTGGTAGCAATATTAAAATTTAATTACATATTAATAAAATATTATGTCTCGTGCATCACACAGACGGACATCTAGTAATACCTAAAACCTGATTCCTTCTCAAATTAATTAGTATTTTCAACTCTTGCAAACGCCATGTTTTGGCAGCAAGTTGTCGGAAATCAGTAACCGTACAAATCTGTTTCACTTAATTATCGTCGTCGTCTTCGTCATCATCATCATCTTCCTTGTTGTTTATATTTCGGAATATAATTGTGAATCTTGAAATAGTCTGCTACAATGATTTTTTTAGATGGACAGTGGTTAACAAACCAGAAATAATTCTAGTTTGTAATGGCTTAGCTCTCAAAATAAACAAGAGAGACGATGATCATCGGATTCTTAGCTGATATGTCGAACAAAATCTTATTTCTTTATTCTTTATAATCTGTAAATGTATTTTAGATATTTATTTTTATTATTTATACTAATGGGCTGCATTGAAAAAAAAATTTGGACCGCAAATAGTCTGCATCCTAAATTTTATTATATTTCCTCTAAAAACACATTCATTAAATTTGTGAAAATACGTACAAGATGAGCATGACCTCTACATAGACCATACACATATATCAAGAAATTAATGGTCTAATTTGCTATTAGTAAGACTAGTTATCCTATAAATTACTTTTACATTATAATTTAATTAAATATTGGAATAAATTAAGGGTGAATATTTGGTCGATTTGGTCGAGAATCGAACTTAACCGAGTTTAACAACACTAAAACTTTTTGATTCGGCTCAATTCGGGTGTCGATTAAGGCTTTCAAGTTTTGTATCTTTATTAATGATTTTTTAATAGCACACATTTGTGATTCCCATGAAGTTTCTATGCAAATTTGTAGATTAAAGAAGAGACCAAAGTATAGACATACATTTTTGTTATTCTTGGTACGAATTAGGACGTAATTCATGAGAATTCAATAGGACAAAAAATAAAGATACAAATTTATAAAGCGATCGATTAGGTTCCATAACCCAACAATCCTCATATATGTTTCAATATATGAAAATTACTTGTATATATATTTGAAAAATAAACATGAACATAATTATTTTAGTTTGGTTGGACTAATCGGTTCTTTTAGGATAAGAACCAAATTTGAGTTAAAAATCGATTATAATTTTTGAACCAAACCTATTATTTATATAAAACTGGATCGAATCGAATCAGTCATTTTAAATAAATTGTTGGGCTGTGATACCCTAAAATAAATATAAGCACTATTAATAGTTGTAAAGTTAGTGCAATAGTATGGATTTGTATTTATACTAGTTTAAGTTTGATGACATTATGAGAGAAAAGTTATATATGATTAAAGTAGTTAAGTAATTTGTCAAATGTAGGAGGTTTAAATATGTAGGGTAGAAGGGTAAAATAGTAGAGGGTTTAGAGAAACAGGTAGGCGGCTCGTGAATTTGGACTTTACACTAAACCCGTATTCTACGGACCAATGTAATTAAATCAAATCCCTTTTCTGCTACTCTTTCATTTCATCCACTTTCATTATGGCCTTCTTTTCTATAAATAAATTAAACCCTCAAAACTTGATAATACTCAATGCTATTACTATCGTCACTAACCTCCTAAAAAATATAAATTTACTACTTTAATATTTAATTAACACTTTTTTGTAATTTAAATACATTATTCTTTGAAGAATAAATATTTATTTATGAATTTGGTTTTCATTTGCAAAAAATAAGGTTGTTAAACTCACGATTTTAAGTAGAATCCATGGATTGTTCGTAAAATCGGATTGTAAAATCGAATCATGAAATCGTAAGATTCTACAACCTATAAGAAGTAGCCATATATATAAATTATTGTTTATACATTTTAATTACAACAAGTTCTGAATTGATATCACAGTACAAAAAATAATCGAAAAGACAAAATTATACGATTGTGGAGAAACCTTTTTGGCATCATGGTTCATAAATACATTTAGTAAGGCATTCCTAAATTATAATTAAGAATACTTTAAATTTTAAGAGAAATAAAAATGACCATAGTGAAATTAAGTCCTAAATAAAAATATATATACTTTTATAAGCTTAGATTAAAATTTAGAACTTGGTATTTAAAAGTAAAAAATGATTTTCAGTAAGTTTGGCTCTCTTTATGTATAACTTGTTCTACAAAATTAAAAAAATCTCAATTTTAAGTTGGTATAAATTCAACAATTTGATTATATGCTTTTTATTGTAAAAATAGAATGAAAAAAATATTTTATAAAACTGTTAAACTCACAAAATCGTAAACTCGTAATATCGCATGAGCAAACTCGAGAGTCTACTTCGATTTTTATCAAATCTCGATTTTATCACGAGTTCACTCGTTTAAGGAAAAATAATTCGTAAACTCGTAGAATCGTAAGAGTTAACTTGAGATTTTGACAACATTGACAAAAAGTGAACGAAATACAAACTATCTAAATTTAGTTTGATTATATCTACATCTTGGAGTGTCAACAAGCATAGTAACAAAAAAAATCGAAATTTTCAATTTCTCCTGTATTTATCACGCTTTTTTGAATAAAAGTTAAAACACGTCTAACAACAAATTTCATGTCTAAATAAATAAACACAAAACATATGTGCAAAATTGAATTTATTGATGGAATTGAGAATTAATATTACAATTAGAAATGTAATGAAGCGAATCGTATTGAATTGCAGTATATTCGATTTGTATTCGTATATTTTAAAGAGTATTTTTATTCTGATTCAAATTATCTTCGAATATTATTTCTGATTCATATTCGGTTCCGTAAACATATTCGAATAATGTTAAATAATTCAAATATTCATATTCGACTATATCATTAGTGTTTTCTAAAATAATAAAAATAATAGTTCTAAGTCAAAGTACAAATAATAAAATTGATTCATATTCATATTTGAATCCTAGTTTTTGAATTTGAATCAGGCTATTTGAATTCGAACCACGAATTTTGCTTCATATACATACCTAGTTACAATCTCTAGTAATCCCCTGATTTTTTTCTTTGGTTGACTTTGGAATTTTATGGAGGTGTTTGTATCTAAATTTATCTTCTCCACACTTTGATTTGACTTCAACATTAATTCGGAGGCTTGATAACTTGAGTTTGGATTAAAAGTTGATTTTGGAGACCTCCACAATGAACGTCTTTTATATGGAAAGAATGTCGTTGAGGCAACGAGGAACGCCATGCGATTTGATGGGTTGGTGAACACGCCGAGCAGAGGGACTTGGCACCTTGATCTCAGATCGAGCGTCGTTTTTTGTGGATTTCTTCGAAGAACATCCTTGAATTATCACAAAGCTTATGAGTAAAGAAGATGGTGCCGATACCAGTCATTCGATGGACAAATAAGTTGAGAAACATGATGAAGTTAAGACACTCATGATGCGATGCTCAGGTGAGCAAGAAAAATCTTCACCCAGTACGCTACAAGCCTCACTAGATGGAGTGATTCATGCAGATCAGTTGAAGGATCTCATCTTAGAGACTATCAACCAAAAGTTTGACAAAGCTCCAGGTTGTCTCCAATTTATACCAAACCAAACACCGTAATGATTGACAACTTGAAGATGCCTTCTGATTACCAACCCCCAAATCTCAACTCTTTGATGGTAAAGGCAACCCAAAGCAATACATAGCTCATTTTATAGAAACCTGCAATGATGCCGGAACATATGAAGACCATTTGATGAAGTAGTCCGTTCGTTCTTTGAAAGGAAGTGCATTTGACTGGGCTTCTAACTTGGGGGCAAATTCAATTGGCAGTTGGGAGCAATTATAAAAAGAATTTCTCAATCGCTTCTACAACACTCGAAGGATAGGTAGATTGCTCGAGCTTGCAAATTCAAGCCAAGTCGCCAACTGAAAGAAGAGTCTGTCATAGACTACATCAATAGATGGAGAAATTTAAGTCTAAGGTGCAAGGGAAAATTATTCGAAGTCTCTGCCATCGAGATGTGCATTCAAGGGATTCAATTAGATCTCCATTATAACCTTCAAATAATTCAGTCGAAGTCCTTTGAAGAGTTGGTTAGTCGAGCTCATAATATGGAGTTGAACATGGTTGCAAGTGGAATCGGTGATCACTAACATAAGAGCTTCAAGAAGAAGAAGAATAAGGAGGCAAAGCTTCTCCCAACACTCCAAGTGAAGAAAACTGAATCCTTCAACGCTCCTTGATACAAGCTTAAATTGTCTAAAATGCTCCTAGATGCGAGTCAAAACTATCTAAGCCCTGCAAATCAAATCCAAATGAAGACTCCTTAACATGAGTTTAAAAGGTCTCCAAATTCAAACCAAGACTCCCTGACACGAGTTTAAAGGTCAAAATCAAGGCCATTGACAAAAGGTCTACAAATCAAGTCAAGTGAAGACTCATTGGCACGAGCTTAAAAGGTCTACAAATTAAATCTAAATTTAAGAGCTCCTACATATGGGTATAAACTATCAAGCAAATCAAAATCAAGAATTCCTTGATACGAGTATAAACTATCAGCAAAGTCAAATTCTAAACCAAATCCAAATCAAGAACTCCTTGATATGAGTGTAAACTATCTATCAAATCCAAGTCTAAATTGAAGGATCCTCGATACGAGCATAAACTATCTACATATCTAAATGAAGGCGTTCCTAGATATGAGTATTAACTTTCTATCAAATTCAAATCCAAATTAAAGGCTCCACGATATGAGTATAAACTATCTATCAAATCCAAGTCCAGATTGAAGGCTCCTAGATATGAATGTAAACTATCTATCCAGTCCAAGTCCATGTTGAAGGCTCCTAAATACGAATATAAGCTATCCACATATCTACACAAATCCAAGGAGACGTTGATTCACATAGTGAAAGATTTCGAGACTTATTCACTGCATGACATCTTGTCCGTGAACAAGACTCGAGGGGGCACTTGTAAGCATATAAAATTTGTGCCCAGTTAAATAGTTAACCGGGTATTGTCAAGTGCCCAAGTATTTATTTCTTAGAAATGAAGAAAAAATCTTGCTAACATGAAAGAGAATTACCAATACTTTGATAACAAAATAAAATAAAATAAAATTAAATCGTATATTCCTATCAAAGACAAAGTTATCACCAAATTAAATCAAATCATATCTTCCTATCCAAGGCATGGTTCATCACCAAATCAAGAGTGACCAATCAAATTGCATCATTCCATCAAGTACATAGGAAAGAACTCAGGCCCTATTACTATAAAAGGGGGTCTCTTCATAATTCAAAGACACAAGTCAATAACTGAAGACACAAGTTCAGAGCTCAAAGAAATATAGAAGACTCAAAGTATTTTTAAAGATTGAAAGACGTTCTTGAGGATTCAAAGACGTTCTTCGTCCAAAGCATTAAGAAATGACCGTTGATCCAAAATAAAGTCATCTTACCTTCAGACACGATATCAAAAGCAACATAAACAACGAAGGAGATTGGAGAGAAAATTTGCTCCAAATTCTCAAATTCAAAGAAATTGTTCAAAGAGAAGAATCAAAGGATTCAAAATAGAGAATGCAACCCGCAAAGTTTTTCATTTGATCCAGTTGTATTCAATGTACAAATATTTTGTGTTTGTTATTCTATACACAACATTTGTTGTTATAAATTTTTTGTAGACATATAAACCCAGTCAAATAGTCAACCGGATATTGACAAGTGTCCAAATCTTTATCTCCTGGAAATCAAGGAAGATAATTATCAACACTATGATAACAATATCAAATCAAATTCCTATTGAAGGAATGCTTATCATCAAATCATGAATGACCAATCAAATCGCCTCATTCTATGCCAAGAGATTCAATCCTACACCTATATAAAAGGGTTATCTTCTTTATTCAAACACACCATAAACAAAGTTGAAGAATCCCGAGTAAAGGTGAAAACGTATCTTCCTATCAAAGGCAAAGAGACACCAAATCAAATTATATCTTCCTATTGAAGGAATGAGGTATCATCAAATCATGAATGGCCAATCAAATCGCATCATTCTATGGCAAGAGATTCAATCTTACACCAATATAAAAGGGTTATCTTCTTCATTCAAACACACCACAAACGAAGTTGAAGAATCCAGAGTAAAAGGCGAAATCATCTCCAGTATTCAAGGCGTCCTTCGAAGACATTCAAATTTCTTCGTAGAAGTCCGCCACAAATCGACATTTGATCCAGGATCAAGGCGCGGAACCTCTCCGATCGACGTTCTTCAACTGAAAAATCCATCAAATTCCATGGTATTCTTCGCAGTCTCTACAACATTATTCCCATATCAAAGACATTTATTGTGAAGGTCTCCAAAGTGCACGTTCAATTTGAAATCAAGCTATCAAGCATTTGGATCAATGTTATCAGAGCCAAATTCAAGTCCAGAGAATATCTGATTAAAGATTCAACCTAAATTCCAAAAGTTAAGTGAAGTTCTCTGAGAGAAGAATTAGAGGAAGGAATGGAGATTGTACACATATTCTCCAGTCCATCAATAAAATCAATTTTCTATAAATCGTGTTTATTTATTTAGACATGAATTTTTTTGTTACAAATTTGGCTCGCCTAGTGGGATGATCTCTACCTCTCATCTCTTCTCTTCCCAAGTTTTCAAGTTTCAAGAAGTTTTAAGTGAAATCCATGACAAGAGCCGTTGAAGTGCTTACAAAAAATGTTCAAGCTCGAGATGTATGGATCACAAAGCTTTCAAGCAAACTCATGACGTCGATTCTTGTCATCCGATGGACAAATAAGTCGAGAAACATGATGAAGTTGAGACATTCATGAAACAATGCTCAAGTGAACAAGAAAATTCTTCACCCAAAATGCTACAAGTATCGTCGATGGTGTGATTTCTGCTGATCAGTTGAAGGAGCTTATCTTAGAGACTATCAACTAAAAGTTTGATGAAAGCACCAGGTTACCTCCAACTTATGCCAAGCCATACACCGCAAGGATTAACAACTCAAAGATGCCTTTTAGTTACCAACCCTTAAAATTCTCACTCTTTTATGGCAAAGGCAACCCAAAGAAATACATAGCTCACTCCATAGATACCTGCAACAACGGTGGAACATATGAAGATCACTTGGTGAAGCAGTTCGTTTGTTCCTTGAAAGGAAGTGCATTTAACAGCTACACCGACTTGGGGGCAAGCTTAATCGGCAGTTGGGAGTAATTAGAAAAATAATTTCTCAACCGCTTCTACATCACTTGAAGGATGGTCAGCTTGCATGAGCTTACAAATTCATGCTAACTGAAAGAATAGTCTATCATAGACTATATCAATTGTTGGAGAAATTTAAGTCTAAGTTGCAGGGAGAAATTGTTTGAAGCCTTTGACATTGAGATGTGTATTCAAGGATGCAATGGGATCTTCGATATATCCTTCAATTAATTCAGCCGTAGTCCTTTGAAGAGTTGGCTAGTCGAGCTCATAATATGGAGTTGAGCATGGTTGCGATTGGAGTCTATATTCCACCAACCCAAGAGATTCAAGAAGAAAAAGAAGAAGAAAAATAGGGTAAAGGTTTTCTCAACACTCCAAGTGAAGAAAACAAAATCCTTCAATGCTCCTTGATACAAGCCTAAATTGTCTACAATGATCCCAGATATGAGCCAAAACTATCTAAAGGCCCCAAACCACATGTCGTTCAAATGCTCCTGCATATGAGTCAAAACTATGTAAAGTCACTCAAATATAACTCCTTGACACGAGTTTAAAAGGTCTACAAACCAAATCAAGACTCCTTGATATAATGTCTATAAATTAAATCCAAATGAAGATTCCTTGATACGAGTTTAAAAGGTTTGCAAATGCACATTCAAATTTAAATCCTAGACATGAGTGTAAACTATCTATCAAATCCAAGTGTAAATTAAAGTCTCCTTGATAAGAGCATAAACTATCTACATTTTGAGATGAAGGCTCCTAGATATGAGTATAAACTTTACATCAAATTTAAATTCAAATTAAAGGCTCCTAGATATGAGTATAAACTATCTATCAAATCCAAGTCCAGATTGAAGGCTCATCAATATGAGTATAAACTATCTATCCAATCCAAGTACACATTGAAGGCTCCTAAATATGACTATAGATTATTCACATATCTACAAAAATCAAAGAAGACATTAATTTACTTAGTGAATGATTTTCGAGACTTATTCACTCCAAGGCATGTTGTCCGTGAAAAGGACTGATTCAACATTAATGACACTCCAGACTCTCAGTTAGTTGAACGAGCTGAAGAAGAACAACTTCTGGATTATGAAGATTCCCCAGTACATACTCCTTCCAAGAGTAACATAGATGAGGTGGAAGACTATCTGTTAGAAGATGAGTACATTAAGACTAATCCAGGAATTGATGAAGGCATGACGACTCTTAGTAAGAAGATAAAGCCTACTACTGAAGAAAAACTAGAGTCCATGAGAATTCTAATGGAGCAAGAAGAAGTAGAAACAATGGAAAATGATAAGGTTAATGCTACTTGCACTAAAGAAAGTTCAGAAAATGAAGCAACAACTCAAGCCCTGTAAGAAAGATTGGCTAAGGAGCAAGCAAATGCTGCCTGTATTGAAGAAGGATCAACAGACGATGCAGTGGCTCAGCCAATGGAAACACAAGATGGTTTGAAAAAGGAGCCAACATATGTTGTTGTACTGATGCAAACATCACAAATAAACCAAGAGGTCAAGACAAATCAGATGCTTTAGTAGATGTTGACATGCCTACTCAAGCTACGGAACAACATACTGGACCAACTGAGGGGGAATAATAACTCGCTGAACATATGAAACAGCATGAGCAGGACACTACTGATGGTGTGCCAATGAATCTAGCTTATGAACAAAATCCAAACATTGTTGCTGGAGCACAGGAGAATGTGGAAGAAATTCAAAGATAGAAAGCTCCTTTCTCATCAACCTCAACTGAAAGCAGTTCAAAAGTTAATGAATTCCGAGGGAGAAATCTTCAAGTTCTCCTGAGGATTTTCACTCACACAAGCGCCTAAGACACCTTTCTGTCGTGTCCCAGAATGCAGAGGAAAGGCAAAAGAGACGGGTGAGAGGTCTCTAGAGATTAAAGAATGAGGTCATCATGGGGATTAACAATCTCATGTGGATCTAAATCTGTAAACAACAACTGCTATGCAAAAAGTGATGGAATACTTGGCGTGTATGATTTCAGCTATTGAGCAGTTAGTAAAACATCTACGCAAAGCAATGGGCAACAATATTTCTAGGGTCATCTAAGCTCTTGGATTCATTTTCGAAGTAGTAACCTTACTTCCAACGAGCATGAGAGACCTGAAGAACCAATTCGTGAACGAAGCACGAACTGGGAGAGAATGGATGGAGCAACTTGTCAGCAAATTCAGCAGCTATGTGAATGGACAAGTAATAGGCCTTGCATCCGGACTGAAGGATAAACAGAAAGAGCATAAGCAAAGACTATTGTCCTTGAAAGAAGAAATCACCCTATTGCGATAGGAGAAAGCAGATGACAGAATAATATCCAGAGGATGTTGGAGGTGCATACTGGGATCAATATTGATGATGTAAAAAAGAGAGAAGAAAAGGCAAGGATAAGTGGTGCACGTGGTAGTGCACACACTTTTAGGTCAATTTAAGTGTCTTTTTACGGACTTTTATGTGCATTTTCATGTGCGTTTTGTGCGTTTATTTCTCATTGGGCAATTTGACGTGTCTGTTTCATTTTCATGTCAAGACAGGTGAATTAAGGCCAAAAAACAGGTTCGAAGATCTCAAATTGACAAATCGAGCTCAAAGGATGAAGAAAACAAGGAAAAACAGGGGATCATGCCCGAGGTGGTGAGGCCACGCCCGTGGCTCAAGCCACGGCCGAGGCAGTCCAACGCCACGGCCGTGGCCATTCCTCCAGAGAAGGCCACATTTCAGCATCATTTGCCACGACCGAGGCAAACAAACACCACGACCGTGGTGATCCAAACCCCACGACCGCGGTCTGTATCCACCGCGGCCGTGGCAAGTCCTCCAGAAGTAAAGGCAAATTCAGTCCAAGAAAGACCACGGCCGAGGCAGGAGATATACCACGGCCGCGGCCCCAAATTGGGGCCCAAAACTTATTTCACCACGCCCGCGGCCATCTTTATGCCACGGCCGCGGCGGTGTTCCCTGTTTTAAAATCCTAAACACGTTTTTGCCTAAATTGGAGCTAGCACTTTCTCTCCTTATATATATATCATCCCATTCGAATTTAACCTAACTTAGAACAACCTAGAACCCATCCCCCACACATAATCAGCCACTTTTCTCCATTGGAAGCAAGGAAATGGAAGGGGGTTGAAGATCTTGATCTTCAACCCCTAACCTTTGGTTCTTTCTATCCTATGTTCATGTTTTTCTTTAATTTTCTGTTAGTTTATCTTTGTATTAGGTAAAATGGGTGGCTAGCACCCTTAGTTCACTCTTGATTATTGTGGAACCTTGAGTCCAAGACATTTATGTGATTATTACGGTTAATGTTACCGAAAATATTGTGTATTCAAGTGTTTTGTGTTATTTGCTGTTATTGACTCACATTTATGAATTTATTATTGGATTGATCACCCTTTAAGGGATTTGTGAATGTGTTGCTAGAATAGGAGGTCACTATCCGTAATTGTAGGATTTCCGATTCCCGAGTAGCAAACAATAATTATTTATTGGTGATAACACAAAGTTTAACCTCTAAAACCGAGCTTGCGAGTTTTATGTTGAATTTATCTCGTTGTCCTAGTGTTTAATGCATTTGGTGATTGAATCTAAGAGAGCTTGTTCGAGGATTCGGTTAAACTGAATAGGGTTAGTCGAAGAGCTTGTTTTGATTAACTAAGATTAAGGGATAACAAGGCTATTAGAGCTTGTTAATAGCCTTGAGATAAGGGCTAGAATCACAATTGAATAGGGCATTGACAATAGTTACATAAATCGTCCAAGACCTCGGTGAAACATGATCAAGGGTGAATCGTTTTGTTATTTAAAAACCAAAAACCTATAAAAATCTCTTTATTTGTCTTTGTTTATTTAGGTGTAGTTGTTATTTCATTGACCCCCCACTTCTTTATTGTTTTCTATCTTATATACATTATGTTTCTTCATAATAATAGCTTAACACATAAAAGCAAAATTTGTTCGATCGTTCCTCGTGGGATCGACCCTTGCTTGCCACTCTACTAGTTAGAGTAGTCAGTAAGGTTTAAGTGTATCTTCATACACGATTTAATTTGGTAGTCGGAAACGACGCTACCAATAAGTTATGCTGAACAATAGCAAATAGAACAATAAGAAGGGTTCTTTGCTGGATAACGAAAACAGGAGCAGAAGGCCAAATAAAGGATAAGAGAGGGGAGAACTCGCGAACCACAAGATTTTTAAAGATCCATGCACTAGTTACGAACAAGAGTGTAGAACATACTCGAGAAATCAAATACTGAATTCCATGAGATCTATCTTGCTATAGGAATAGTCCCTGATCAACCTGTTTACTCACAGCAGCCTACCACCTCAAGACCAAGAAAATAAGACACCACTCCAATTTTATCAATACTCTCGAAGTACCAAGATTGACTGCTAAGTCTCTTTCTCCATAGGACTTAGAGGATCTTCCTACGTATCAAATCTCAATAAGGGAAATCCTTCACCTGATGAAATTGATAAATGGAGAATGGCTGAAATTCTCTTATATTGAGTACCTACTGGACGAAGGAAAGTATAGAGATGTGGAGGGGACTAATAAAGATAAGCTACAAGCATACTCAAAGGGTCTACATGCTGGTAGACTTCCATTTTAGATTGAGCTCAATAGAGAGAAGTGGAATCACTACAAGATTTCCCCTTCTGATGAATGGTGGTTGATGGAAGATCTAACACCAGAAGTGCAACACAGTTACAAAAACTTCGAACATATTATGTACAATGAATGGTGGATGTACACTAAGAATGATCCTAACAGATCCAAGAAAATTAGGGATCTGAAAGAGGAAGACAGAGCAAGAGGCAAAAAGCATGCCAAGCAGCAGTTTAACAAATGTCATTGGAGAAAAAAGTCAGCTGATGTTAGGTAAAAATTATGTACACCTCTTAGTGGTCTTGATGTAAGATTGTTTTTATTTGACATAAAATCATTGTAAAATGTAAAAGATAGAATATCCAATGAAAATAGTTACCATTTTGCTAAATGATTACAACTCGTAATCTTGCATCATACCTACTGCATATATGTACCATTTGATGATTGACTATTTTTGGACTGACAATTTGTTGTTGTATGACTCTAAGTATTTTAATTGTTTAGAGTTTTGACATCATAAGAAAGGGGGGAAATTGTTAGGAAATTTATGTTTAGTTCTGATGAGGACAAAACCTCAACGTAAGGTAGAAACTAGAGCTTCCATGAGAGTTAAATCTTGTACTGACTATCCAATCATGTGGGGACTATACAACCGTCTCCTAGTAGAGACAAGATTTTAATCTTGTACTAACAATCCAATCACGTGGGGATATGTTACTCGACAAAAAATAAAAGAAACATTGTACGCTGACATCAAGCTGTAACCACTCTGCCTAATCTCTGCAGAAAGTCAAAAGGCTCTAAAGTCGTACTAGGAACATTAAATGTCAAAGGGAATATATTTTATCACTCTTCAATGAGAAGAAATCCCAACAAATATAAATAGAAGGAGATGGAGGTCGAAGCAAAGGCTACTGATTTACTAAGCAACTGAAATTACTTCGCACAAAGCGCTCAAGCATTCTTATTCAAAGCTTCAACTCATACAACACTCTGATATTCTTACAAGGGCTTGTGTAAAGTACATAAGAGCAAGCAATCAAGCATCAAAACATTCACGAGAAGATTCAAGATGCAAAAATATTCTCAAGTCAAGCTAGCTCTCAAGCTTTGCTACGGTCCTAATCCTTCTCAAACAAAAAACTTGCCCACATCTCAACTGATATTCAAGTTTAGAGGCAGCTACCAGAAGTTAAAGAAAAACTTTCATTAAGCCAATCTAACGAGCTTTTTCTGAACGGTGAGTCTTCGTTTGAATTAAGAATTCAAAGTAGACTAGATGTTATAAGGAACGTGCATAGTAGAGGAGTAGCCTTACGAGGATAGGCAAAAACTTCTGTAAAGAGCTAAGTTGGACTGACTTCGACATAGCTAAGTTTGTACTGTGTGAACAACTTAGTGAATTCTTCCAGTGCGAGGGGATAGTGGATGTAGAAGGATTACCCCACCTTCGAACCACTAGATTTTTTTTTGTCTATTTTATATTGTCCTTTACTTACTGTTGCTGGCATACTACTTATGTACTGCATTGATTTATAAGAAAATGATTTGCAATATTCCGCTGCATAAAACTCTACTTGACCATTGCATACTATAAGTAACCTAAGACTAATCTGCTTTGTGCCTACTACCTTAAGTTAGCTTACTGTATCAGCTTTACTGTAAGAACAAGTTTCTTATAGTAAGCAACAAACTACTGCTCAAAGTATTTGAAAAAGAAAATCGAGTTAGAAGTTTATTCACCCTCGCCCTCTAAACCTCTACCACTTGGGACCAACAACAAGGTTTGTTTGGCATGAGTTAATTTCACTGTCTTTAAAATATTAAATGTGAAAAAATTAATTATATCTATTTTTAAGAATGACTATCTCTTAATATTGAAGCTCAACCATATATTTAGCGTGTATGTAGTTATCTTATCTTATGTGAACACCACAAATAGCTTTATTGATAGTGAATATCAGAACAAAAGGAAATATCTAAATATCACGATACCCATCAAAATATATTAAATAATGTTATAAGAAAATTTATGTTTTCTTTTATTTCTTCATTCTATTTTAAACATTCCAATCTATGAATCTTCCAAATTTAACTATACCTATTTAAATTTCTTTAAAAAATGATCATTTTCAAATTTTAAGATTTTACTTGATGAATTTAGATATCCTCAAATATTTTTTGGGTTTTAAATAAATCTTGATATGAACAAAATAAAATTCAAAGATTATTCAACTGTTTAAATAACAAAATGGAATATATGAGTTCTTTAGTATATATGAATAACTTCATGCGTGTGTTGAAATTTGTTTAAATAAATTCAATGTTTTTATTATAAATATTCGGTTATTAAGAGATAAAAATTGATTAATGTAATATTTTTTTCTTAGGTTGCAAAATATGGAAACAAACATAATTGAGGTTGATTCATGCGGAGAAGATATTGTTTATGTTAAAACTAAAAAAAAAAGCTATAAAGGTTAGACTGATTAATTTTATTTTATTTTTTGGAAAGAAGTTTAGATTGCAATAAGTGTAAATCACATATAGAGTTTAAGTTGCAAAGTGCAATTTCTTATAAAAAATAACAGTAATAAATATAAAATATAAAAAAATATATGAATAAGTAATAAAAAATAATTTCAAGATTAATTATCATATGTAAATATATCGTTATTTGCTTAAGTGTGTAGTTGTTGTTTTCTTGCTTATTTTGCTGAATTTCGTGAGGGTCTGCGCACCCCGTTTATTTTGATTAGTTGGTTTTGGTGGATGTGAGGGTCTGTGTACCCAATTGTGAAAGAGTGGAGGAATGTTAAGGGTCTGTGAACCCTATTTGTGCACTCAACTTGTTATGATTAGTTTTGTTTTGTTTTGTTAGTTGCTTTATTTGAATTTTTGCTATTTTTTTTTTATTGCTTTTTTATGTTAGTTATTTTGTTGAGTTACTGTGAGTCGAGAACTCGAGTCATTGTCATGAAAGAGCTGAAAAAGGGATTGATAGATGGTGATGAGTCAATGATGAGTAGATTTTTACAAATAAAATGGTATTTGGGCACTTAGAAGAGCATGATAGGCATAATTGAGACAAAATTGAACTTGAACTATAAATTTATGATCAAAACAAATAGCTAGTGAGATTTGAGCTTAATTTATACTCTTAATTTTGGAGTAATTTTTCATTCTTTAGGTTTGAATTGATTGGTCATAGTGTATTTAGTCTCTAGAACTTGTCTTGCGTCTTTTTAAGAATAGTTCAAGTACGTGTTGTGACTTAGAAAATGATTTTAGGCATTCTTTGCTTATAGCCAATTTTCGAGCCGGTAAAGAATCCTTTTTACCAAATTTTTTGAAAAAATTCCTAGTTAGCCACTTTGAGCTTTAAACTTTATTTTTCATAAGCCGAACACTACAAGCCTATACCTTTCTTTTAGCCTTTGACCCGTAGTTGGACTAATTGAGTAAGAGGGAGGTGGAGTGGAAGGTACATATGGTAAAAGCATGAAGTAGAATGGATGTTTGGGATGGTTTGGTGAAAAGATATGTGGATTAGGCGAAAGAAATAGATGACCCCTCCTAGTTATTTTTTGGTTTATGTTAAAAAAAAAAAAAAAAAGAGAACGTTGTAAATACGTGAATTGTTTGTTTAAAGAGGGGTTATCAATAATAAAATGCCTAAGTTAGTTAAGTTTTTTAAAGATGAGTAGTTCCAAACTAGTATTCGAATAAAATAGGCATTTGAGTCTTTGGTTGATAAAGTGAATAAGAAAGTGCTTTTGAAGGGTGAAGAGACTATATTGTATGATTTTCTGAAAAATGAAGAGTGAGGATTGAGTGACCGATGTTGAGGAGTAGTCGGGTTAGTAATAGCTTGATTAGTCCAATTTAGTCACTTAAATCCAAATTTATCCCACCTTACCTAAAACCTACATTACAACAAAAAATAAAGACTTTTATGATTCTTTGTCACGCATGTCGAGTATAAAGACTAGATTAAATGATTGGCAAGCATATGGTAGACGATGCATGTGGTCCAATTTCAGTGTCACCTCCATATTTTATGCACTTGAGAGATGAGTGACACACTTACCCGGTGAGGATCACTTGATTTATTAGTCTCTTGTTTCGAAAGTAGTTGAGATCTTGTCATGTAAAAAATGCTCAAAGTTTCTAAGTTGTCAGTTTTTCTGGAAAAAACTTCGCTGAGATAAGAATCATCATCCAATCTCCCTAAAAAGCATTTCTTCTTGTTTTATTTTCTTTTGATATTTGGGAACGAAGACAGTTTAAGTTTGGGAGATTTTGATACACGTTGTGTATACATGCATTTTAGGTCGTTTTAGATAGATATTTTATGACAATTGCATATATAAATGGTTGAATTATGTAATATTCCTTATTTTGAGTGTTTTACGTGTTTGTGAGTGTTTTGGAGTAAAATAGGAAAACATATGCCAAAAGGGCATTTGGGTGAAGTCGAGAGAAGAAACGAGTGAAAACGGAAGAAAAGGGCCAATAACCGGTCTAGAAGACAAAACCGATCCTGAACCGGAGTTGAACCGGAAAGGCCGTGTCAGTTGGATGCGGTCACGTCAAAAGTGGCCCGGTTAAAGCCTGGGAGCACAGTGAAGCGAGAATGGTCGCGTCAGCCGGAACGACCACGTCTGTATGGCGGTGCAACTTATTTACACACATTTTTCTCCTAATTCAATTGGAATTCACACCACATTATCCTCAATTATAAAAAGAGTTCTCAATTATAAAAAGAGTTCTCTAGATCGAAGAGTAAGGACGTGATGAGATGAAGATCAGCGATTGAGAGTTTTTCTAGTCTTTTCTTTAGTTAATTTTTCCAATATGTTTATCTATGAATCTAATTGGATTTTGACTTTGATTATGAGTAGCTAACATGTTTTGTGTTCTAGGGTTAGAAAGTAGGTTGTGAACAATCATGTCTTGATTTTATCTTTAATTTTATACTCCAATTTTATGTTTGTTTATCTATGTGTTTGTTTTCTTCATATGATTTTTTTAAATTGATCACTTGAATACATATACACGTTTAGAAATTTCACTTCGGGAGGAGGGAGTTGTTAATAGACGCACGACACATAGCGTAGCTATTGAAACTGTCCGAAAGGAGTGAGATAATTGCGTAGGCATCGTTATAGGAAATTTTGGGAGTCTTTAGGATTGGTCGACTCGGGAGAGTGAGTAGTCCTAATGGATCATCAGTTTAATCGCTTCGGTAGAAGAGTTAGATTTATATAAGTATCGTCTAATAAACAATATAATTAGTTTAAAAGTCTAGAATTTAGGTTAATTTTACATAGGAATTCATAATTGAAATCTATACCCTATAATACAGCTTTACCCATCGAAGTTTTCCTTAATATTCGATTACTTGTTTCCTAAGCAATCTCTTATTAATTAGTTAATTATTTATATGCAATTAATTTAGATAATATAAAATTCATCCTTAATTTGAGAGTTTAGATATAGTAGAGATATTAAAAATTAGGATACTAAGCTTACGTAATTAACAGTCTTTGTGGATCGGCCTTGTCTGCTACTATCTACTTTAGATCCGTGTACTTGGGGAACATTAGGGTTAGGTTTTAGTGCATCACTAAGAAACATAAAAAAAATATATAATTTTATTTGTTTTGTGTCTTCTTCAATCAGATTGTGTCTCTTTTTTTTTTCAAAATAAACTTTAGTTTCTTCAAGGTTTGTCAATGCAAAACATAAATAGCAACAAAAATCCTGCCATTGAAATTCTAGAATTTAGAAATGAAGGTGAATAGTAAAATGTCAAATGATTGCTGAAAAAAGTTTATAGATGTAATATTATATTGTGTAAGCAGTGATGTAATATTATAGGTATGTCTTATAGGATAAGATTGTATTGTATTGAGAAATTTGAATTTAAACATCAAAGCAAACAAGAATTTGGTATTTTAACATCTGAAATCCATCAGTGCTAAGTAAAAAACAAACATCCCCTAGATGATTGCAACAACTAAAACATCATTTTCATTGTTATTGTATTATGCTAATTTGTAATTTTCATCCCAAAATCGTAACACTTACTCCATCTTTCTCTATTTTTTTCTCTCTATTCTTCTTTCTTCTTCACGCTCCTTTGTTTTCTTTCTTTTTATTTTTTTTAATTTTTAATTTTAATGTTTAATATTTTATTTATAATATTTCAATTTGAATAATTTAATTTAAAGAAAGAACGGGCATCATTGGTTTCAGTGGTCTGTATTAAGAATTTTATACTGAATTATAAGGAAAAGTGGGTTGTATTAAGAAGTGAGATGCATTGAAATTTTTTGTGTATTGCGAATAGTCGACGCCAAAATAAAAATATATTTAATATATTTGAATAAACTTATATATATACTCTCTCTCTCACACACACATAATAAAGACTATTAAATACATAATTACAAATTAATACACAAATTCTCATGTACATCAAATGTATGGATCTTAGATCCGTACAACTTGGGTCGCGGATGGATTCAATATCACTGTTTATACTGAAATATATTACTTATTCTAAAGAAATGTACTGTATATTATCATTCTTCAGAACAAGTAATAACTCTCAACATGAATATCAATACAAGTTTATGAAAACTTATCAAAATTGTACAAATATAAGATTGGTACAATTAATGTATAAGATGATTAGTCTTACAAATAATATTCGAATCAAATACTCGAATTTCGGTACCTTTTGTATTTGTATTCAATATACAGTAGAATGTTAATATTCATTCTTATTCAAATTTCTTGAATTTAAACCTTGATACTTAAATTCCAAGCACCAACTAAATAAAAATATATTATTAGAATCTCTTACGATCCTAGTTGCAGCATTTAATGAATCTAGAGATTAAAAACATATAAAACGACGTTTTGTTATATATATATGTAGATATATATACTTTAATTTGTATTTTTTATGATTCTGTATGTTTTTTAATCTCTAGACTTGTATAATTAACTACATTTTGTTAACAATCTCTTCCAATTTGAATTTTATTTTTCATATTTTATTTTGTGTAAAGGTTATATAGTTGTACATACTCTATCCGAAAATTTTGGATCCACTGTTGATAAGACCAAAATTTAATTTTTGAGCCTATTAAACATTGTGTAAAGGTTTGAGCTCAGTGTTTCATTGTTTAACAAAGTGAAGTAACGTCTCAACTTCAATAATTTATTTAGGAACCAGAAATATGGATTTATATAATAATAATAATAATAATAATAATAATAATAATAATAATAATAATAATAATAATCCCTACTTACTATTAAGCAAAAATCTCCAGGGACACGTGTCAAGCATATGGCTTCCCGCATTCCATCTTTTTAGGAAATGTCCACGTGTCGCACTCTCCTTAAAATCGCTTATCCCCTTTTCAGCGGATTTCTCTCACTATTTTTCTCTTCTTTTTTTTTTTTTTTTTTTTTTTTTTTTTTTTTTTTCTATTGTATCCTTCCTATTTTCACGTTAGCAGTTGCACGATTTTATCTTCAAAATCCCTGTTCCTACTATAAATCCAGTACCGTCACCATAATTTTCAAAGTAATCTAAATTCTAGGGAAAGCAAAGAGAAAAATCTAAACGAGACGGTTTGCGGACTGTTCGGAAAGTGCCCATCTAAACGACTGGTTCGTGAATCGTGTGGAGACATATGTTGCGGTTGGTTAGCAGGGTAGAGGCATCAAAGAGGAAGAATAATTTGGAAGGCGGAGTAAGAATAATTAATTCAATCTCCATTGTCAATCAAGAAGGTACATTTTCTCAGTTTTTCTATGATTTTTCAGAAAATGGTGACAATTGATTGTGGACTTTTGTGCTGCCGAGTGATATATTTTCTTTTGATTACAGATTGAATTGAGATTTAGAGTGTAGTACAATTGTTATATATATATATATATATATATATATATATATATATATATATATATAAGATTTTCATGAGTGTAGTACAATTGTTATTTATATAAAGATTTCTTCTGTGTAGTAGTATAAGAGATAAATCCTTAAAATAAGTATCTATAGTTTTTTTCAAAAATTAAAGATAGATATAAAAGACAAATATTTTGTTGGATATATTTTGTGAAAAAGGGAAATAATCAATAAATTAAGCAGGTTGTTTATGATAAAAATGGAAGAAATGTGTGTTTTTTTTTTTTTTTTTTTTTTTTTGTGCTAAAGTGACACTTATTTTGAAATTTTTCGTTTTGTCTAAAATGAACACTTATTAGTTATCAATTATAGGCTTTTGAATTCAAAATTATCAGTGGAAAATGATTCAATTGGATAGAACTCTTATTAGTTATCAATTATAGATACGTTTCAGTTTTGTTTGGTTTTAAATTTTGTGTGATCTATATGTATATAATAATAATGTTATTTTAGAAAAATATGTTCCAGTCCATTTATCTTTCAATTCCAATTAAATATGGAACTTATTCAAATTTTATTTGCTAAAGAATGGGTAAGTTACTATTCACGTGGGTTCTGCCTATAAATTAGAAGAAAGAGTTGATCAACTTCTTTTGAGAGGCACATGCCTAGCCACGAACTCATGGAACTCTGGTTTTGGAATTGGTACAATAGAGAAAAGGCCAAAAGTATGACTAACTCACTTCTATGATAAACATATCAAAGGGAGAAGCTCACTAAAACTGTAACACTCGGTATGAAGTCTATTACTCTGAGTCTCAGTATTGTTTACTAATTGGTTATTGTTCTTCACCTTAATTTTTCTCAAAATGCAATGTAATGTTGGATATTGGTTTGATAATTAAGTCATAGATTGCTCCTATATAATTTCCGGTAGAAATGAATTTTTTTTCAGAAGCATCATCCAAAACATGAAATATTGCTTTATATATGTTTTTATTTTCTTCTTATTTTTTATTTGTTGAAATTCTATTTGAATCTATTTCTATTTGAATCTATTTCTTTGGGTATTGAAATAAGTAGGGTACGCTTGATAACTTTGTGGCAGATTAAAGTTTAGAGTTGAGTCTTTGGCTCATTGGTACATTAAGTTTAATATTACCTCCGTCCCAACTTAACCTGTCTACTTGCCATTTCGGTTTGTCCCACCTTAACCTGTCAGCCCCATATATGACAAATTTCTCTCACAATCTTCACCCTCTAAATCTCCATTCTTAATCTCCACCTTTAAAAAAGTCAAAGATTCCACAAAATCTGTTTTTTCTTAACCTCCGAGTCTGATCAACCTAGGTAGGTTAAGCCTCGGGACGGAGGGAGTATCTTATTTGGTTCATACTTAATTGATAACTAAAAATATTAAAAACAAAGATTAGTGATATTGTTTCCTCCGTTCCAAAAAAAAAAAAAAAATCACTTTTGCAAAGGTACAATTTTTTATTGTTTATCAATTTTGCAAAGGTGTAATATTCTAAAAAATTACAATATCTCGCTATGTTCTCCTTTTATTTATTTGATTAATTTAATCGTATAATACTTATACTTTGTGATATATATTTTTCTTAAAAAAAATTCTTTGACTAATAAAGGGGGACAATATTGTTTTGGAACATGACTGTTTCATTAGATTCAAAATTCATAATCGAACTATTCAGAAAAAAAAAACCATATCGTGTTGCTTTGAATTTTTTATTAGCCTCGACTATTTATTTTTAAAATAGTCGAAGTTTGGTGTGTGGATATAGAGATCTTCAAATCTCCAACCCGCACCAAAATCTTAATAAAAACATACGTCTAACCTGTGCATCGCACGGGTGGACATCTAATAATAATAATAATAATATCTGAATGCGATATAAACAAATTGTCATTGTACATTAGTGGTCTTCGGGACCAAAGATCTAATCCTGATGAGAAATCTGCTTCTTTGGGCAACTGGGCTGGGCCTTTGAGAATTGCATGGCCACTTTAGTACCTTCTTATTATTAATTCAAAATTTCTACCAAACTACTAAAATTGGTCTATTAACATACTGAGTCTCATGTATACCATGTGAACGATTGATCACAGGGAGAATTCATAAAAAAGAATCACTAGTTATACTAGATTGTAATATTTATTTTGAAGAAAATGTATTATCGTTTAACATACATTTTCTCATAACAAGTAATACATTTCGACATAAATAGTACTAGTATCTTTTTAATGTGATACATTTTTTCAGAATAGGTGATATTTTTCTGTATAAACACTAACATATTTTCATACAGATCCGTTCACAATATGAATTATATAAATTTAAAATTCGTATTATTGATGTACAAGAGAACAACTCATCTCGAGGAGAATTGCTCTACAGATCAAAGGATTTGTCATTTTTCAAAACATTAGTGCAGGAGACTCGGTACGCCACTAGAAAAAAAGTTCACTTTGATTTGATATTTCTATTTTACTGATATATGTTTTGAGAAACTTTACATATAAATATCTTGGATATTAGTTACAATTCTTCAATTTTTTGTGTTTTTCATTAATTTTTTAATTTATACAGTGGAAAAAAATAAATTTATAGGCCCAATTTAAAAACTCAAAACCAGTCCAAAGAGTTGTTAAGCCAGGCACTATTGCTGAGTTGGGGAATTGTCTTGTGGATTTACTGTTGTTTTATATAACCAGTTCATGACAAATGTAATAACTAATTCCATTTTTCATATTCCATTAAAATAAAGTAACAACTTTTTCTTTTTTTTAGATAATATGGTTCAAAATTCATGGGTTACGTATATAACACTATTAGAATTAAGGCTTTTTACCATTACAAAATGTAGTTACGAAAAAAGAAAAGTGGTCACAAAAGTATTTTTAGTAACCACATTTAGCATGTGGTTACTAACAGAATAACCATTTATAGTAAGATGCAAAAAGTTATTTTGCAACTACTTTGTAGTTACTAATATATTTGTAACTATTTTTTGAAACTATTTTGTAGTTACTAAAGTATTTGGAACTACAAGTAGTTGCAAAAGGGCTTGTCATAGTGTAGCAAATTTGGTTAAAATTGTATGAAATATTTTATGTAACTACTAATAGTTACAAAAGAGTTATTTTTTGTAACCACTTTTGTAGTTACAAAAAGAATAGCGACAAATACCTTTTTTCTTGTAGTGTAAGCATAGGATTTAGGTATTGTAAGCAGGCTTATATGGTTCATGAATTCATGATTTGTGAATTCATTGTTCACAATTAAGGACTTATAGTTTATAGCTTCAAGGTTTATGATTCATGGTATATATTTTTTAATGTTAGAGTTGAACACTGAATATAAAACATAAATTTGATTAAAGCTCGTGAGGGTTCAGCTTGACAGGAGATCCGAGATGCATTGGTCTATTGTGAAGCCCCTTGGAATATCAGACTTTGTGCGCGTGTGTGATATTCTGATGAAGCATGAACATAAAAAGAACAATAACATGAACGTGCAATGTTCTTAAGAAGTAAGAATAAAGATAAGACAATAGTAAGAAAAATATTAGAAAATTTTAGAGGAAGAACCCCTCTTCCTCTCAGGCCTATTTTATTAGTGAAATGTAGTGCACATATACAACTTGGACTTACAAAACTTTAGGACTCTCTCCAGAGTGGTCAACACTATATGTACTCCCCCTAACTACATGCCCAGACACCTGATCCCTTAGATGGACTTTGTGTAGAAAATCCCTCTTGCTGCACAGAAAAAGATCTCCGAACTTTACAAGCTCTCTCGAACTTGCTAGACTCAAATCTACCGAATTATGTCCTAATAACGAGATGATGTTTTTAGACAGGATGAACACCAACTATATACAACTTACATCTTGATTTTGACCGAATACCAACATACATGAAAAACTCGATATAGACTAACATTCTATAACATCTCTATATATTGACCGCATTTATCTTTAGTTGTCTCTTGATTCCATTCATTTCTTCATTACCCTCTTTTGATTATGGCTCCAATGGTAAGCTTGACCTTGGGAGAATATGTTGACTTCATTAAAGGAGGAAGGAATTTATTTCTCAATCTTCTTGGAGATTCTGTATTATGATTTGCCTTTAGTTTCTCCAATCAAGTAAACGTGCCAAACATAATAGACTACAAGAATTTTTTTTCAATTGAAGGCCACAAAATTCTAGATTAACAATCTCTCCCTTGACATTCAAGTTCGAAAAATACTGCTGATTGACCTGCAACAAGACATTTAGTAACAGAGTTCCTACATAGGATGAAAACAACAGATAATCCAAAAATAGAGAAGCATTTCAACATCAACAACAACCTTATCCCCCTTTTGCGACCTTGAATGTGAAGGTCTAAGAAAAGCCCGCAGGATCATATGATAATAGGACTTCTGTCAAACATATCAATTTGTTGGCGAAGAAACGATTCGAGCTGTCCAGGAACAGATCCTGAATCAACCTAAAGGAACGTCAGGAGGAACATGCACTACAACAATTTCATAAATAGACAACAGTTAAAAGACAACAGTTTTTTCCAGCAGTGTTATCTATTCATGAATTAACAATAATTTTACGGCAATCTGTTGTCTATTAGCGACAACAAAGGCTAATAGACAACAATTTTACAACAGTTTTCAACATATGTCATCTTTTAGCGCCCTTTTCCACAGATAGACAATATTTTTAATGACAGTTGCCAAAATATGTTGTCTATTGGAAATACATTGCTCCAATAGACAACATTATTGTCAACATTTTTGAAAAACAGTTGGAAAAAGATATTTTAAATTACAATACTTTTATTATGTTGTAAAATTATTATTTTAATAATGTCTTCAATGTAATTTTAATAATTAATAATATATTTGAAATAAAATAATAATTATGATTTTATTTTATAGATTGCATTTTATTTTATATATTGCATTTTATTTTAATAAAGTCTTCATTGAAATTATCGGGCCGACCTGATAATCTTAATATATTATACGGTAATAAGACAGGACGGGCCAACTAATTTTAGGCTCGATTAAATTTTTGTTCGGTCCGACCCGATTAAATTTTTGAGGCTCCATCATCACTATTAACAATTCACAATTTCATAAAGCCCATTGTATGATTGGCTATTTCATTAAGCCCAAATCAAATATCCACACAAAAGCCTAAATTTAATAGTTCATTGAACAATTCACTATTTCATAAAGCCCACTAAATGATTGATTATTCACTAAACCCAAATCAGATATCCACCCAAAAGCTCAAATCTAAAAAGCGCGCAAGAGCGCGGGCTGCTTCCCTTCTCTCTCATCCTCTTCCATGAATCTCTCTTTCCCTACAGTTCTTCTCATTATCATCATCAGCTTCCTCTGAATTTCAATTCTCAAACCTAATAAATTATGCAGAAAATCAAGGATCAGCGGCCTAGATCTTCAAAACCTACCACAATTCATGCATTTGCGCAATCTGGAGACATCAATGCCTTCCAGAAGCTGCTTCGCGACAATCCGTCACTTCTCAATGAGCGCAATCCTGTTGTAAGATCCTCAATTCTCTCTCTCTCTCTCTAGGCAATGTTCGAACCAGAAATGCGCATGCCTCTCTCTCTTATTTGAGGAATTTTCTGATTCATTAAGAGATACTTGTTTTGTTTTAATCACTTCTCAATTTCGCCTCTCTCACATAAATACAAGTTCGATCGCTGGAAATTTCGCCTCTCTCACACACATACGAATTCGGTCGCTGGAAATTTCGCCTTTCTCACACACATACGAATTCGATCGTTGGAAACTTCGCCTCTCTCACACACATATCTGTCAATCGAGCAATTTTCAGTGCGAAGAATAAGGTACATTTTGAATTTCTGTTTTTAGTTTTTACTATGAAAGATATGGTGAAATGGAAACTGAAAGAAGCTTGAAAAAGTGTTAAAACTACAAATAATCCAAATGAACAGCTCTTTGGATTAGATGTTCTGGAAAGCATACTGGTTCTCAAATTTGAAAAAGAAATATCAAGTTACTGATAATCTTAGCATATCTTCCTGATATATTAGTAACTGTTAATGAGTGACCTTGATTTTATTATCTGAACAAGCCCTTTGGGACTTTATTCTCCAAGGCTAGTGTTGCTTTCATCTACTATACAAGTTATCTGCTTTATGTAGTCTCACTATTTACTTCTTTTTTTCTTTCTTGGCAGATACCCCCTTTCTTAGTTTTCACTCAGATATTTTCTTTCATCAACGTTCAATTATTTAACAGCTTTGTTCGCCTTTTATTTATGAACTCCTAGGTGTGTGTGTGTATAAAGTATAAGCTTGATGTCCTTGATTGAACTTTTCATAATTGCAGCCTTCTATTAATGCGAGAATGCTGCTCATTTAGTAATGGGAAATATGTTAAGGCTGGGCTTGCTGAACTGGAAAATTGGTGTCGTGCAACAACTGACTAACTTCTCTTTTTTTGGTGTTCAAACTATCAGATTGAAAATCATTCGATATATTGTTGTACGCAGGTATAATTCGATATTTTAGAACTCAAGTCACTGTCTCTCATATCAGTAGAATTCGAGTCTCTGTCTCTATTGTGAGTAAGTTTTGTGACTGAACCCAATTAAAAAACATGTATATATTTACTTGACATTGTTAAGTTTTTTACAGCTTTCCATAACTGTGGCATATTAATTAGTTACTTGGATTAGACTGCGTAGTAAGTATTTTAATAGTAATTCATTGGTTTCATTGATAATTTAGTTCAACTTGAGATGGTTGTATCTGGGAACCACATGCTCTAAAGTTGGAGGATCAAGTCTCCTTCTGAACCTATCCAAAATATGTCTGGTGTGTAGCATCTCCTGTCATTTGAATCGTCATGATGGATCATGTCATTTCAATAAAGAAAAGTCCGAAAATCTCTCTCGTTGTCAGATTATTTATCTTCTTTTGGCTTCTTTTTTAGAAGGACTAGATGTGCATGATGAAACAACGGAGAGAAAATCATATTATGAAAACTCTGAATATGAAAGAAGAAGATAAAAAATTGGGTCTTTTAAGAAGAAGGCCATAAATGCTTCAAACAAGTTAACTCATTCTCCAAGCAGAAGAGGGAAAAGGAAAGTTGATTTTAGATTGCCTTCAGTTCACATTGAGGATGCCCGTGACCTGAGAGAGGAAAGTTCTGTTTGCGACCTGCGTAAAAAACTTCTTGACAGGGATTTGCTGCCAGTTAGACATGATGACTACCACACTTTGCTGAGGTGAGTTCTTTCCTGCTAAAAGATCCTCTGGTGAGCAATATTTTGCTGCCAACACTCCCCCTCCTGCCCCATTTTTTTTTTTGTTTTTCATTTTGTAAATTATTAGCCTGCATGTTATTTTCCTACAGTTTAACCTAATGGTTCAGGCTTATGCTATTAATTGCTATTAATAGATTTTTGAAAGCAAGAGGTTTCGATGTTAATAAGACCATGGAACTTTGGGAAGAAATGCTTAATTGGAGGAGGGACTTCGGAGCTGATACTGTTTTGGAGGTAATGATATGTTACATGATAATTTTCAGTCTTTAATCGTGTCTGGTGCTGCTGGGGGGCTTCATCTTGTTATGCTTCCAGATAATGTTCTCTAATTAGTGATTTTTCAGGACTTTGAATTCAACGAGCTCGAAGAAGTTTTGCAGTATTATCCCCAGGGATATCATGGAGTTGACAGAGAAGGAAGATCTGTTTACATTGAAAGGCTTGGAAAAGCTCATCCAAGTAAACTGATGCACGCCACTTCAATCGAAAGATATTTAAAATATCACGTTCAAGAGTTTGAACGGGCTATACATGAGAAGTTCCCTGCCTGCTCCATTGCTGCTAAAAGACGGATCTGCTCAACAACCACAATTTTGGACGTCCAAGGCCTGGTGTGTTAATAATATTCCTAACCTAGTGCTTATTATGTTTTGAACTTTTGAAAAAATCTAGAAATTGTTCTTCCTACCTCGCGGAGGGACACACCATTCCCTCAAGTAACATTAAAATGAGAAAGGAATCTCTTATCAAATTACTTCTTTAATGCTGACTGCAGGGAGTAAAAAATTTCACGAAAACTGCTGCTAATCTATTATCAGCCATGCCAAAGATTGATAGTAATTACTATCCAGAGGTAAATTTGGTATTTTCTCGTCAGTGTCTTTACTCTTTACTCTGTGCAGATCGTGGATATTATTTGTTATGCCACAAGAGATAAGTGATCTATTTGTCTTCAAACTATTGCATTATGCAGACACTCCATCGCATGTTCATTGTAAATGCTGGACCTGGATTCAAGAAGGTGCTTTGGCCTACTGCACAGAAGTTCCTGGATCCCAAAACTATTGCTAAAATCAACGTATGGATATATAGCTTCTTATCATTCCTCATTCTTCCCTCCATTAACTGAAGTCTTGTTTAATTGAACATTGCTTTCTGTTTAAAGGTTTGGACCCTAAATCTTTGGGACGACTACTAGAAGCCATTGATCCAAGGTAGGTTTATTTTGTCATCTCACATGACGTTTTAAAGTGAACATGTCATGTAACTAGTGTTCTTGTTTCCAGTCAACTGCCTGACTTTCTAGGTGGATCATGCACTTGTAATGTTGAGGGAGGTTGCTTGAGGCCTAATAAGGGTCCATGGAATGATCTTGAAATAATGAAGGTACTGGAACTAGTTCATGTACTTCTGGGAACAGACATCATTTTTCTAGTCTATTCTCGCGCATTTGTTATTTGTAGCTTGTATATAATCCAGAAGCAACTTTCATGAGGCAGAAAACCAAAACAGCTAGTGATCAGCAGAAAATTGATTCATATTTCGAGATACGCCCGATGAAGGTATTAACTGCATAGCATAGGATGTTAAATTATTAATCATGTTTTTGTAACCTCTGTTGTGTATCAAATGAATAGGGAAGATGCAGTGGTTCATCTGTGGCTGAATCAGGACCTGATGCTGACGATCCTCATTCTCCAAGCAGACGAAATAGCATGGTGATATCACGATTCTCCCCATTTTATGAAGAAGTAAGTTTGGTTATATGCCCATCGCTCAAATAAATCTCAAGTAAAAATTTTAGACCTTTATGCTAGAGACAATAAATGGAAGACAATACATTGTATACACTAGCATTTGCAGCCTTGCAAGGGTCCCTTACCTCTATGCACTTGGATCTTTTTCATAGATGAGGTGTAAGAACACTAGGATTCCAGTACAGGAGCATGCATGTTCATATCTTTATTATAATTCTCAGGCCAGAACATCAGATCCATGTGTGTACTACAGTTGTGATGATCAGTTTGCTCCAGATAAAGATAGTGACAATGAGCAAGGAGTGGGAGATGCATCTTCCAATATCAATGTTCTTGGAAATGCAGATGGCAATGTGAGACAATGTGTTGAAGGTTTGTTCTTGGGGTTTTGTATTAATTACCTGAAATATTACTGGGGTAGGTTTTGTCATTTTAATCTGATGAAATAATGTTTTCATGCATTTTCCCATTTTAGATTTACTAAGAAAACCGGCAGTGCCATTTTTTCTCTCATTATTATATTCTTAGTAAAAATATTATAGTGTTATTTTCTGGCTATGTTGTTTGTTATGCTAAAGTTTCCCTTTTTGCAGTGTTCTATCTTCTTTGTGTAGAACACTCTGGGAGCACTTCTAAGCTTTACTTTTAGCAAAATGCTTTTTGGTGGGGGCAGATGGGAGTTGCAATATTAACGCAAAATAGGTTAAAGAGTTATTCACTATCAATAAGCTGTAAAATGAAAAACGCGACTAGTCCAACTTTCTACCCCTATTATTTAGTTAAACATTTTATGACAAGAACATTGATACCTATTATGATCAAGCTTTTTACATTTATCCAGAATGTACGTGTTGAATATTTGAGGAGACAGACAAATATTCATCCATTCAATACCTTGGAAAGTGAACCAGAATCAGCCAGCCAATTATCTGTCAATACACACACGCACACGTAGTGTTACTACAAATGCAAGACAAAAATGCATTCTTCAATTGATAAGATCCGAATCACCGTTGTTGTCTTAATTGCTGATGATTATTTTGGGTTCAGATTAACACTTCAATCCATCATCTTTGATGCCTTATTCATCTTGTAGACTATTGAAAGCAGTACACGTGGGGAAAATGAAGGAGAAGAAGTGACTTTATCACAATTGGTATGCCTGAGTTGTTATTTATATCCCTTTGTTGTGGTTTTCGAAAAAATATCTATCTATCATTCTATAAAACAAATTGTATACATACTGGACATAAATATTTGTTATGAATCTTACGATTTGTTTGAGTAAATAAGAGTTATTTTAAGTTTCATTGTAGGACTTATTTAGTTGAAGAATTCGGATTGTATTATAGTAATTAATTTCATGTCGATGAATTTATTGACATTTATTTTGTATTTGACGTTCCGTAAATATTTTATAATGTTTTGGCTTTTGGGGTGTTCCATATGTGAATATGCATTTAAACAACAATATTCATTAATAAAACCGTTGTCTTTCATTGAAAGGCAACGAGCTCTTTTTTTTTTTTGTTTTCTTTGCTAAAAAAGACAACGATTTTTATCTGTTATCTTTACTTGTAAAGACAACAATTTTACAAGAAGGTCAACAGTTTTCCTTTGTTGTCTGTAATTGAATAGACAACGATTATATACTGTTGTGGACACTGTTGTGTATTGTTGACAGACAACAGTTTTAAATTGTTGTTAAAAGGGTACTTTTAACAACAACACTATTAATAACAGACTTATTTATAACTAGACAACAGATAAAATTTGTTGTCTATTTGCAAAATTCTTGTAGCCATGAATGTTCGTTGTGCAAGATGAGATTGCGAACAGATTTGTACCTGGATCCATAAAGTCCCCATACTTGTTATTAATCTTGACATTCTGGTTCTCAAGAATGCTCCAGATCAGGCTGGGAAAGGGTAACTTCTTTCGAGCTTCTGGACGTTTGCCAAATAATTTTATGGAGCATGATGCGTTCTAACTTCATAGCTTCCTTGGTTCGGCCCATGGAGAAATTGAGAGAGAAGCTGTAGAGAAAAGCCTTAGAACACACTTGGAAGAAAAGGTGAATAGGAAGAAGATGGAGATGCCGAAGAGGCTTATAAGAATTAAAGAAAATGCAAAAAAATAAATAAATGGAAAATGTGGAATCCCATATTAACATATTTTGTGGAAGATATGAGAGCTCAGTTGTTTAGGGATACATATGAGCTTCCATAAATCAAGGGAATTTTACCAATTTTTGCACTTATTATTCTCTTAGGAGATTTTTTTCCCCATAAATTAAGGAAGATATGTACATGACTATAATGCGAAAAAAAGAAAAAATATATCCTAAATCTCAAGACGTGATCTTCTACTCCACAATGTTTAATGGACGACTAAGACAGAACTGGAGACACTGCATCTTCAACAAATTGTGTAAAACTAAAGACGAAGAACTGGAAAAAAATAACCTTATATCACCCGTTCTTTTAAATAAACTAGGTAGAGACACGTGTGTTGCACGTGATCCATAAAATTTACTAAATATATATTAGTATTTTTTTCTAAATAAATATCTTAAAAAGTTCTATAGTATGTCAAGATTAAAATATATACTTCTTAATATAGAATTTTCTAATTGACTAAAATATACTCCTTAATACATTTTTTATTAATGTCTTACGTAATCTAATAGAGTATTTTAAGTGCTTAATCACTAAAAAAGATATATATTAAGTAAAATTTGTAATTAAATAAGTTAAACGATGATATTGTTTATTATTACGCCTATATGTTCCATAAAAAGAGTCATTTTTAAAAATACTTTATGTCTTAGAAAATGAATCAAGTTTCAACAAGACAAACCATTGTTTTATTAGTCAAAGTAAAAATATTAAAATTAATTATAAATTAATATGGTTGGATAAGCCAAATGAAAAAAGTAGATGAAGTCGTATATGTGATAACTCACTGTTTTTAGAAGCTTGTACATTCATTTGATTGACCAAAAATAAAGAAAGTTAATCATTTGTCAAACATGACTCTTTTTTATAGGTTGGGGATAGTATACGTTTTTCTTTTGGTTGGAGATAATATGAGTTATTAACTTTGATAAGTTTAAGATAATATTGCAAATACTTTTGTTTCATGTTTATACTCCACTGTGTCCTTCAGTTGTTTTTTCATATGAAAAAAAAACAACTTACATAAAAATGTATTATTTAGAAGTCATAAGATTTTTTTATGTATTTAGGTTAGAAGTATGAAAATATTGTACTACATCACCTGTAAACTAAAGTTACTTGATGTAACGCCAATATTATTTTAAATTTCACTGAAATTACTTCAGTCATGTTACACAAATACTATCAAATATAAATTAATTTTTTAATAGAAAAATGTAAATTATATATTTTTTCAAATATTTTTACTTGAAAATATGATCGAATACTTTTCAAGTAATTATCAATAATTATAGATAAACTTAGTTAACATTTATAGATATATATTGAATAAAGATATATTTAAGTTTGATTCGGGAATTGATCAAGTTTCAAAGATCAAATGAAGTGGACTTTTGTAGAGATTAAAAAATATGATTCCGGAATATTTTGAATTTTTTATCTTCAATCTAGGAGAGAATGGTAAATATTAATTCTTTTAACAAGTGCTACTAAGTTTATTAACTAACTCTTGCTTAAATAATAATTACTCAAGTCAAGTCAACTTATAGTGAAGAAAATAATCATCTCTAAAAATCCATCTCCAACACTATACCTAGTCGCCGCCTTCTTCATATTCCCGAATGGGACGACGGAGAATGTTTCATCTTTAATTTTTATTTTGTTTTTCTCTTTCGTTTCTCTCAATGAGAGGTTTTCAGTCTCTCTTTATGGGAGTTTTCGTCTCCCCTCAATAAGTGGGAGTATATCAGTTCCCGAAATAACGGAATATCCATTGTTCATGGTGCCTTTTTTAAAAATTCAATTATCATTAGGTATTTCAACAATGATTTGCTCACTTTTGAGAACTATCACAGGAAAATTAGTGATAAATTTGAGATCAATTTTTCTGGTACTCGATTTATCTAGCGCATCGGCGGCAATTTGTCTAATTTACTTGATTTATATCTTGTAGTTTTTATGCTTCATATGTTTCATATTTATTTGTGTTGTGTTGGTTGTTTCTTCTCGTCAATCAATGTTGGCTGATTCCAATAATTTAATGAAATTTTATTATCTAAAAAATCTTTGGTTAATTTATAGTTAACAATTACTCTTAAAAGTAAATAGATAAATAAAACTTAGTCATCAAAATATATTAGTTTTGCGTACTTGGTTTCCGCTTTCAATGTCGATAATTGGAAGAAGAGAAAAAACCTTCAATAAGAATCACTTTAGGGACCGATCAACCTCAAAGTTACTGTATTGTTCCTTTAACTTACATGATAGCTTCTTTAATTTTTTAACTGCAAAGTAATTCAGGGGTTTAAGTGGGGTCGATGATAAGAATGTAGATGGGTAAATTTGTTTCTCTTTTTTGTATCTAAGACACATAATTTTTATCTGTGCTGAGGCAGCGTCCAACATGACAAAAGTCTCTTTAGCTCCGGCAACCGCATCATCACGATCTTACCGGAAAAGTTTATTGATGCATTGAAGTGCAAAATTTTAAAAACTCACGCAGTTTTTTTTTGCAATTTTAAAAGAGATATGATTAAATTCCAAAAAAGGTAAAAGTCATGTATTTTTTTACAAGTATTCTTAAAAATATATATCAAGTATATTTTCACTTGAGTGTGAAGTATATTTCAATAAGAATTACTTTAGGGACCGATCAACCTCAAAGTTATTGCACCTATTTCTTTAACTTGCATGAGAGCTTCTTTAAATTTTTAACTACAAAATAATTTAGTGTTTTAAGTGAGGTCAATGATAAGAATGTAGATGGATTAATTTGTTTCCTTTTTTAATATCTAAGACACATGATTTTTATATGTGCTAAGGTGGCGTCCAAGATGATATAATCTCTTTAGCTCCGGCAGCCGCATCATCACGATCTTACCGGAAACGTTTGTTGATGCATTGAATTGCAAAATTTTAAAAACTCACGCATTTTTTGGCAATTTAAAAGGATATGATTAAATTGCAAAAAAAGTAAAAGTCATTCATTTTTTTTACAATTATTCGTAAAAATATATATATCAAGTATATTTTCACTTGAGTTTGAAATATCACTTTTAAAAACATAAACAAAGATTTGACTTTAGCTATGTAGATAATAACTCATTAAATAGGTCATGCATTAATTGCATTTGCATAGTTATAGAACAAATTTGAATAAGGTGAATACGTTTAACAGTGAAATTAGTGATATTCTTAAGAGTACTATTATATATTAAATATTCTTATTATAAAATATCTATAATCTCATCCCAAGTTGGTATATAATATTATGTAAGTTTGAATAAGTGTAAAAAATGTGTACTTCTTTTCAATTTGTCTCTTATGATTACTAAAATTCACATTTTTGTATCTATAATGTATACTTGATAAAAAAATTATGTTCAAAAAAATAAATTAATTATACTTAAATCATATACAACACAAAGGGTGTGTTTATTTAAGTCTTGGCTCAGTAGATTTAAGGGCCCAAATCCTGATAAAGCACACTCATTAACTCTCTTAGTCAGGTTTGGCCTAGCACTCTCCAGCCTTAAGTAAACATATCCGAAAGGTTATAAGACAAATAATTAATAGATAAAGATCTACAATTAAAATAACAAGTCTACAATCCTATTTTAAGAATTCGTGAGGTGTTGTGTTGCTTATTTTAAAACTACTTTTCAATTTAGCATCAAAACGGCAATGCATGATATTTTTATATTTTTTTCGCTATAAATATTGTATAAGAATTATCTTATAATTTATACAATAATTAAAAGTTATGTCAATATTCAATTGACTGAATTTTCCTTCCATATTTTACTCCATGTGATTTTTTTAGGGTGACTCTATATGATATATTGAATTAGCATATATTTTTTAAAAAAATTTCATGTCAAATAATATATCTAAGCAAAACAAATCTTATGAAATTTAATAAAATTAAAAATTAATGTTACCTTAAGTTTAACTAAAATAATACAAATAAAGAATATATAACTAAGTAATTAATGGATGAATTTATTAATTCCTTGCAATAAATATATATTAGTAAGGTAAATTACGCATTTGTCCCTTAGGTCTCCTTATATATAATTTGTATGGTAGAGGATATTTTTGTCACTACATTAATTTGTAAGAAACTACCTAGACTTTTAAAGGTAAGGAGATATCCGTACAAGAGGCCACATTTCACCTAGAGACGACAAAAATATTTTCATCTGAAGTCTACCCCACTACTCTAAGGATTCCTTGTTGAGCTAGCTAACCATATTTCACTTAGAGCTATCAAAATTTTCTCCCAATAGCTACCCCCATTACTTTATGATCTTTTTTGTGCTCCAACATATCTTTTAACTTAGAGTTATCAAAATTTTCCCCCGAAAGCTACCCCACTACTTCGTGATGTAATAGTGTATCATTTTTCGCTTAGAGCTATCAGAATTTTTTCCCGAAAGCTACCCCACTACTTCATGATATCGTGTGTACGAACAGAAAGAAAAAGAAACACATCAAGCCACTTATCACATTGAAAAAAATAATATCACATATCACATTGAAAAAAATAATATCACATAAAGCATGATCCTTATCATTAGCTTACACAAACTAGATCATTTTCTATGCATGAGACCCTTGTTCCTCACACGGACGGCTACTCACTACATCATTTTTCAAATGTAGCTCTTTCTGACAGTGAAGATATACACAAACAGATGTATTAAGTCTCAACAACCAGTTCTATAGGTCACAAACCTATGGGTATTTGAGATTAGAAACCTTGAGGTGATATGCATGCGGAGTAAAAAAAATATGACTACTGCAGAAACCTAATGTGCAATGCATGTGTATGACTTTTTCTATTTTTGGTTTTTTTTTTTAAAAATATTTTACAACTTAAACAATGCAAATCCCTAAGGACTTCCTTAAGGTTAAGAATCTGTGAGCATCAAGTGCTTTGGTAAAGATGTCAGCCAGTTTTTCCTTGGTAGGAACATTCTTCAAAATAAATGTTCCTTCTTCAACCAATTCTCGAATAGAGTGATATTGAATATCAGTATGTTTTGTTCGATAATGCTGAACGAGATTTTTGGAAATTCTTATTACGCTAGTGTTATCACAAAATAAATGAACAAAATGCATGTCAAACCCATAATCAAGGAGCACTTGTTTCATCCAGATGAGTTGAGAACTTCAACTAACTGCTGCTAGGTATTCAGCCTTATCTGTCGAGAGAGAGATGCCGTTTTCAGATTCAGTGACTCCATCAACTGAAATGATTTCAGTCTTGAGTTCTTTCAGAGGAAGAACATCAGTGGAACTGTCAACATCTCGAGAGACTTCCTCTGTGACACAATCATCTTCAGACCTGAAATTTGACAGATTAACAAGATGATCATTGTTACATGCTCGAGTTTTTTATGCCAAGTTTTTGTTTCGCTCAAGGTACTGGAATGACAAGAGTTATCTTGATCTAATAACTAACAACTATCAGTTGTCCTTGTTCCTATAAGAACACAATTATCTTTTCTTAAAAAACATGGCATTTATCTTGAGTAAACATAACATTTAACCCTTGATCACACAATTGGCTGATGCTCGACAGATTTGCTTTTAGATCTTTCATGAGGAGGACATTTTTTAGTACGAGCAATCCACTAACATTCAATGCCCCCACTCCAATGACCTTGTTGCTCACACTGTCCCCAAAAGTAACAGTCATATCATCCAAAGGAAAAAAATAATTAAATTAGATCTATCACCAGTCATGTGACGAGAGAAACCACTGTCGAAATACCATGTCTAGATGCAAGAAGAGAAGTGAAACATTTATCCCCTTCTTTTCTAACCTAAACTTTGGGTTGCTTGTGATTCAACAGAGCAATTTTCATTTTGGGGGCTGAATTGTGAATTCATCTTGAGGTGAACATTATATTATCCCGAAGTGTTATCTTTCTGGTATAAAGGCCATACTACATCCTATAGCAATTAGGACGAATATGGCCTTTGATACCATAGTAGTGGCAGCTGGGAACAAATCTAAAGATCTTTCAATGTTTGGATTTATCAAGGGCAGGATGGTCAATTTTAACAACTTGATTTGGTTTCTTATGTTAAAACACTGTTCGAACATCACTAGGATGTTTAAACATATTAGCCCTATATTTCAAACCAGAAGACTCACCAGTTTCTCTTACCACATTGCTTTTGTCTTTCTTACCAGAATGTTGATCCGTGGATCGACTTTCATCCCTTCTTGCACTGTGAGGATGAGTGGTTGAGTCGGGTGTTCGTAGACCTCTGAGTTCCTTCATGACTTTGGTAAGTTCATGTTATAACATCTGTACTTCCTGCTCCTTTTCAACAATAACCTGTTCCAAACTAAACATTTCGTGTTTCAAAGAATTAATTGAACAATCATTGGAAGAATTCTTCATGATTTTTCACAATGGAGTGTAATTTAGACAATTGATTTTAAGATTCAAAATTTAAGCCATCAACTTTTCAGTCTCCTTCGTATCACCCTCCACGACGTATCCTTCACTTTCGTACCGCTTGACCTTTACTTCAAGAGTTCTAATAATTTTGACAACTTTTCTACCCTTGATGATACTTCTTCATACATCGCCATGGGATCCTCATCTGTTGGACACGTAATACTGGTGGATTTATCAGAATCAAACTTGTAGTCTTCATGGTCTGACATGTCATGTTCTTTTGAAGTTCAAACATCCACCGTAAATCGGACAAGATCACTAGGAGATGAATGAACAATAGGGTGCTGAGTTATATCAGCAGCCTGATATTCACCATAGTTGCTCCATGTGGCTTTGTACGCGTTATTTTTCCTCAGAAAATTTGGATATTCAGATTGATAATGTCCAAGGCCCTTACATTCTCGACACTGTTCATTCTCCTTATTCCCTGCAAGTTTTAAGAAAGAACTTTCCTTATCAGATTGCTCTCTGAAAGAGTCGGAGTTTTTACCAATTAAAGTGCTTCCAGGATTGCTGAACTTTTTTATCATGTGGTTATAGCTCCTACAAAGACGTGCTATTGTCTCAGCAGAGACTTTAACATCCATCACATCATCTTCTTCTTTAGTTTGTTGAGACACTCCAACTTTAAAAGCAAACCCCTTGACTTTGATTGTATCGTAACCATAATTTATTTCAAATGTCCGCAATTCCTCGATGAGATCATCCAATGTTGTGCCCTCAACTTTTATGAAGGATTCGAGCATAATGATCTTCTCACGAAATCTCTTCGGAAGTGTTTGCATGATCTTCTTCATCTGTCTATCTTCTGAGATTTTCTCACCAAGTATATGACACTCAGTAAAACTTTCACAGAAGCGCGTATAATAGACATCGATATTTTCATAATCACACATGCGAATATTGTCAAATTGTAAGGAAAATCTTTGAAGTTATAAAGATTTTACCAATGCATTACCCTCAAACTAAGTCTGTAGGATCTCTAAGACTCTTTTGTTGATGTGCATTTGGCAATCAACTTATGTCGTGTCTAATCAATTGGATTCAAGATGGCATATAAAGCAATGAATTTTTCCTCTTCTTCTTTTCTAGCATTATCACTGAATGATTCTTTAGACTTCGGGACAACCTTTTTTTTTTCCTTGTGTATTTTAGGCCATTTCTAACCACTCTCGATAATATCCCAGCATCTTCTTGATCATAAATATACCATCATCATGGACTTCCAGTAGGAGTATTTTGCTCCATCAAGGAATGAAGTGCGCATCAAGCTAAGTTAAGATGCCATCACAGTTCCCTAAATCTACCTGTTTAAATAAACTGGAACCTGCTTTGGTGCCAATTGAAACATCAGAATTCATGCGCATGTGCGATGTTCTTATGAAGTACGAACATAAAAAGAACAATAACATGAATGTGCAATGTTCTTAGGAAGTAAGAGCAAAGATAAGACAGTAGTAAGAAAAGTATAAGAAAAGTTTCGAGGAAGAATCCCTCTTCCTCTTAGGCCTCTTTTTTATAAGTGAAGTGCTGTTCACATATACAGTTTGGACTTACAAAACTTTAGGACTCCCTCCAAAGTGGTCAACACTATATGAACTCCCCCTAACTACTTGCCCCGCCACCTGATCCCTCAAATGGACTTTGTGTAGAAAATCCCTCTTGCTGCACAAAAAAAGTTCTCCGGAACTTTACAAGCTCTCCGAACTTGCTGAACATAAATCTCCCGAATTATGTCCTAATAAGTAATAACGAGATGGTGTTCCTAGACAAGATGAACACCAATTGTACAACTTACATCTTGATTTTGACAGAATACCAATATACAAGAAAAATTCGATACAGACCAACATTCTACAACATCTCTATATATTGGCCGCATTTATCTTCAACTGTCTCTTGATTCCAATCATTCATTCATTAGCATCTTTTGATTATGACTCAAATGGTAAGCTTGATCTTGGGTGAATATGTTGACTTCATTATAGGAGGAAGGAATTGATTTCCCTATCTTCTTGGAGATTATGTCTTCTGATTTGCCTTTAGTTTCTCCAATCAAGTCAACCTGCCAAACAAAATAGACAACAAGAATATTATGCCCGACGTTCGATTGTGGGGCATTCCTGTCTCCCGTCGCGTGCGCTATCTTCAATGATCTTTGAGTTGAGCCTAAATCAGGCCTGGTTCGGGCCCGTCCGAGCCTCAATTTGGGGGCCGGAGTGAGGACATGGCTGTAAACGACCATCTTGATCTCTCAATTTTTTTCTAACCTTCAAAACACGACTCAAAAAACCCAAAAGTGCATAAAATCATATCAAAAAGGAAATTCAACCCAAATATACAATAAAACATGAATTTTGCACTTAAACAGAGTAAACACTCGCATTTCACAATAAAATATGAATGTAGATAATGCAAGAGAAACGAGTATTCTGACATTCATCATCCCCACAAACTTGAGCTTTGTCCATCCTCTAGAGAATTTAACAATAAAGCACAAACAAAAGTGAGACCGTAGAGCCATTGGAAGTCCACAAAACTTTTAATTTCTCTTTTTGGTTGAACATTACTAACTTTTTCGTTCACCAGAACTGCCTTAGTTAATTGGTTTCAATTGTTCAAAAAACATTTTTCAACCAAGCAACAATTATTCATTAAAGTAATAAAACACACATGAAATAGAACATGGTGGAAGGGATAGATCATAATTACGAGCAATTCAATCAATTATGAGGAACATCCACTTTAAGGACATAAAAATAACAATCCTTCCTCCCTCCCCACAAAATTGGGCAAAATTCTCAAGCCCAAGTAACCAAGGAGGTGGAATAGATGCATTTCCCAATCAAGTAATACAATATCAAGCACAAATCATCCAATGCATGTCCGAATAATTATTTTCCAAAGATTCATCAATCGAAGAGCTCATAATGTACATTTCCACATCAACCATTTATTCAAAGCGAAAATCCTAATCCTTCTCAATCAAAGCAATAAAAGGCAGAGGTAATTGAGGACTAACCCATAGATGGAGGATCCTTGGTACACGCGTTTATTTATGCACTTTAAATCTGTTAAAGTGATGATTTGTAATGTTTGTGTGTATAAGTGATCGTGTTTAGCTTGTTTTTATGTCTTTGGATCATTTGACGTCTGTGGTTTCATTTTGAGCTAAATAGGTAATTTAAGGCTAAGTATTTATACTCGGCCGAATGTTCGACGAAGGAATGAAGTCCGGGACGTCAAATGGAGAAAAAATGCAAGAAAACAAGGAATAGAGCACCGCGACCTAAGTGCGCGGCCGCGGTCAAACTGAAGAAAACAAGTAAAAAACGCTGGAGAAGTAGCATGGCCGCGGCCTACCTGTGTGGCCGCGGCGTGATGTTGGATGAGAAGCGGGCGCAGGCGCAGGCGCGGCCCAATAAAGTGGCTATTTAATCCTTGGGCCACAAGACTTTCGATTTCGAGCCCAAAATCAACCCAACTTGACTTCTATAAGAAGGGACTCTTATGCTCAGAAATTGGACACGTTTACATTACGAGAGAGCAAGATTGAGCGGAGACTGAAGGAGACGAGCAATCAAGATCGACAGTATTCGGGTTTTTCATTCCTTAGTTATTTAAATTATGCACTTTCAATTTAATTTGTCTTTTGTCACAGCCATGAGCGGCTAGTAGGTTATTTCAGTTCTTAGTCGAGTCGAACCCTAGTTGTACTATCATGTGATTTTTACAGTGATTGTTAAACAATTGATTACCTTGAAACGTTGTTATGCTATTTAATTATCTTTCCATGCTTATGTGTTATTGTGCTAGATTGATCACCTAGAATTATAATTTACAAGTAACGCTAGGTTATAATCGTAATCCGTAATTGTTACGAACCTATAGCCACTTAGTAGCAAATAGTGAGTGATATCACTAGGGTAGTATATAGCTCGGTCTGAATGGGTCCGAGCTTATGAGGCCCACACCGTGTCTATTCCGTTATCCTAGTGCTCTAGGCGTCCGGTTTATGAGATCCAGAAAGCTTGTTCTGAGATCATCAACTGGATAGACTAACAAAAGAGCTTGTTTTGGTTAGTTAATCATAAGGGATAACGAGGTTAGCAGAGCTTGTTGCTAATCTCGGGGTAGGAGTTTTGAGGTTGAAATTGGTTAATAATTGCATCTATCACAGGGTAGTAATAACTAGGGGGAGATAAGATTAAGGGTTGGGATTCGTTAATTCATAAGTAGAATATTTTCATAGAGTGTTTAATTTCTGTTTTAGCTCATTAGTTAATTAAGAATTAGATTACCAAACTCCCCATTACTTATATACTTATTACTATATTGCTAGTATTAGGTTTTATATTAACACCATAAGTCTTCCTGCTCCTTGTGGGATCGACCCTACTTATCGCTTCTACAAGCTAGAAGGTTAGCTAGGTATTACTAATTTTACCGCATCGGGACAGTGCGATCAATCCTCAACCTCTACACACTCATAAGAAAGCCATAACGCGCTTCTACAAGCTAGAAGGTTAGCTAGGTATTACTAATTTTACCGCATCGGGACAGTGCGATCAATCCTCAACCTCTACACACTCATAAGAAAGCCATAACGTGCTTCTTTAAGGTCACTAGCTTAACCTTATCATCTTCTTGCTTGTTAAGGAGGCTAGTAGGATTTCTCATCCTTACATTCATCCACTTCTCGTTGAGTGAATCTCCAACGAGTCATTTTTCTTGATCTTATGAATCTCCATTCCGCCACTTCGCACATGTTGCCCATCGTCATTCTTTCCTTGGGCTTTCGTCCTTCCTTACAAAAAGGTCTCTCAACAAGAACAAAGTGTTTAAGCATGATAATAACAATATAACAAATCTAGCTAATATGTGTAAACTCTCTTGATACCCTTCTGCAATTGGGTGCTTCAAATTTCACCGCAAGATTTTCTTTTTAATTTGGAAGAATTTTTAAAACAACACATTTTTTAAGAAGATCAAGTTAGTTAGTGAGGAATTTTTTTTCGTCCCAAAAAAATCATGCTTGGAAATGTCTAAAAATTCTTTCTTGACATCTTGCGGTAAATATGAAGAAACGAGAATGTAATTCAAATGCCTAGAAGCTAAGTTATCAAGTTAGGGCTCCACCTTTTCTTAAAAAAATTTATCCCTCTCAAATGGGGATGGTTCCCAACAAACTTGAAGATCAACATGGGTGGAGAGTATTTCATCCAAAATTTTTTGGAAATAAGGAATGCTCAAAATTTAAATTTTTTACCAAAACATGATGTTATGCTTTTCTCAAGTACAAGCGAAAGGTTCACCCAAATCAATGCTCATTGCATCAAGGGAAAAAAAAATAATTTGGAAAACGTTTGCAAGAATAGTCATTCACCTAGAAGTCATCAAAGCAAAAGATTCCACATTGTTAACTAAATCAAAACCTCCATCAAGACCACTTTTATCTTCCTCAACACCACTTTCAAATTTATCAACCACTTCAAATATTTTGTCAAATTTCTTATCATTCCATGAAATAGAGTGTAACGAGTCATACCTCATGAGAGAAGTGGAAGATTTGAGTTCTACCTCTTGAATGTCTGGGTCTTCTTCGGTGAGTGCTTTACACATTTTTTGGAGTACATTTTCAGGGAGGGATCCATCGTCCCAACCTATGTGTTCTTGTATTTTTCCCAGGTTGTTTTCTAGGGAATCTCCACCGATACCTCTTCAATCTCCTTCTCAAGTACATCTATCACTAAACGTTCTTTGGGGGGGGGGGGGGGGGGGGAAGGGGGGGAATTTATCTGACCATTAATATCAAACTCAACTGGTTAATCACCTAGCTCAAGAGAGACGGTTCCATCTTTGACATTAATCGCATCAGCCGTGGTTGCCATAAATGGTTGACCAAGGATTATAGGAGTTTTAGGATCCTCATCCATTTTCAAGACGAAAAAATCAACCAGAATGTATATTCCATTAATTTGGACGGGAATATCCTCAAGTACACCTATAGGTTCTTTGATTGACCTATCCACTAATTGAATTGAGATGGAAGTTCTCTTGAGCTTGCCCCTAAATCAAGTAAGGCTCTATCTATTGAAACATTATAAATGGAACACGAGATACTGAAACTACCCGGATCTTTTTATTTAGAATAGACCATATTTTGAATTATGGCACTCACCTCTTCTACTAAACAAAACCCTCTCAATTTGTCTCCGTTCTTTCTTGTTATTAATGATCTTTTCTAAGAATTTTCCATATCGTGGGATTATGGCAACCATTTTGACAAAGGGTAACGTAAGAGTTAGTTGTTTGACAACATCAAAGAAATTTTGGAATTATTTGTCAACTCTTTGTGCCCGTTCACGTTGAGAAAATTGGTAGTCGAGGTTTCACATTGATGGTATAAGGTTAACTTCCTATTTTGGGAGGGTTATTCCTTCCATTGGTTGTTCCTCGATTACTCTTTCTTTTACCTTGCATTGGAGGTTTTTCTAGAATTTCTAGACTCAAGTTCTCGAAGTGGCTTGCCTAGCACATGAGTTGTCTTGAGTTAGAATTCCTTCCCTTTCAAGATTATCAAAGACCGCTTTTAGATGTTTCAAAGCTTGACCATAATCTCCCTTTTGATCAAGATCGTCTTTAACCAAACTTTCCACAACTTGAAGTATTTGTTCTTAGTATTTGTGGAGAAAGTTTTGCTAGAATCATGTTTTACTAGGTCCTCAGTTAACTCGGGAGTGGGAGGCTCATTGAACACAATCGGTTCTCAAGACAAACATGATTAATTGCATTCCTAGCTCTACACTATGTACAAAAAGAAGAGATGGCACTTACGTTTAACCTTTGTTGTAAAGTATGACTTGGAAAGAATTCACCTTGTTCTAAGAATTCAACCTTTTCCCTTTCTACGCTTTCTTCTTGATTTAGCTTTCTCCTCTTCTTGTCTTCTTTATCCTATTGATTTTCATTGGACGCTGTCTCCTTTAGCCAAGTGCGATCCTCATCCACTTCCTTGTCAAGGAAGGAACCTCACGATGTTACATCTAGAAAAAACACGCTTGTTAGGAGTAAGATCGGCACAAAAAACATTAAGAATAAAAGCTTCATCGAATCCATGATGCGGACATGACCTACAAAGCTCGAGGAGCCTTTCCCAAGCTTCAATCCAATGTTCGTCACCACGTTAGGTGAAGCTTGAGATGTCACGCCTAATTCTCGCAATTTTATTAGCCGGGAGAAAAATATGAAGTAAAGAAGTTGAGACTTTCTCCCAAAGAGACGAGGGATTAAATGCCTCATCATGAAATAATTGTTTCGCGACTCCTTCAAGTGTGAATTGAAAGGGCTTGACCGTTATTTGTTAATGAGTTCATTGTAAATTTTTACACATTCACGAATTTGTAAGAAATCCTCTAGATGCTCATTGGTTCCTTATCTTCTTTTCCACTAAATTTCATTCCACAGGCCACATTTACCATGGCTGGAGTGACCACTACTCACTACTCCGGTGCAAGCCTTTGCAGGCTCGGTAAGTTGGGAATAGGACATTGTAACTCCCGTATAGTGAAACTTACCCTTTCCTCTATTCATCATTTTTAGATTAAACAAAGACAACATGTAAAGTAAATAAAACAAAAACAAACAAACAAGCAAATAATCAAATATAAACTTGCATTGTATTAATTCCATTGTTGGTCATTAGTAATAGGAATTAAGGTGAATTATTGCATAATCAGTTAATTTAATGATTCTTGTTTGCCCACTTGAATTATAATTTGGTAACATGACCTTCCTTCACAACCCATAAGTTAATTACTAATTACTAGATTACAATCCTAGGTTTAAGGATAAACATATACCTTGGAAACCCATTTCTAGTTCTAGAGTACCTTATTAGTTATTTTATTGCGTAATTGATGCTTGTTTAGTAATTAATCAAATCCTTATCTTACCAACTTATCCTAACTTAATTAACGGTTGACCTTAGGTGTGTTTGATGAGAGTATCCTCTTTGTGGTTCGACAATCTTATGTACTGCCTTTGTCACAAGCCGTACACTTGCGGTTTCAGAGAGGTATTGGAATCGTAATAGTTTAGAGAACTTTTAGAGGCAAGTTTAGTTTCGTGGAGTGCAAATAACAACCTATAATCTAGTTGTGAGCATGAATATCGAGCAATGACCAATCTAGCTTTGGAACTTATTTGAGTCACTTATCTTTATTGAGATTTGCATGCTCTACCACTGACCATCCTTCTCTGCCTCATGACAACAATAGTGCCGTGTTGCTCAATCAAAACGCGATCGCTCACAAATGTTTAAACATATTGACATTGATTATCACTTTGTTCATGAGTTAGTCTCTTCCGTTCGACTTTTAACCAAATTTATTCTATCCATGCAGCACATTGCAGATATCTTCACAAAAAGTCTTCCTCAATCGCTATTGGAGTATTTGAGCCAAACTTACGCTCCGCTTGAGAGGGAGGTTGTTAGCGTTCGAATCCCGGATACACATGAATTCACTATTTGACCAGTTTCACTTCATGGATCAATATGTATCCACTATTTGACCTGTATCGCTTCACGGATTAACATAAATTCATTACATGACCCAGTTCGCTTCACAGATCAACATGTATCCACTATTTGACCCATTTCACTTCATAGATCAACATGAATCCACTATTTGACTCGTTTCGCTTCACGATCAACACGAATTCACTATTTGACCCGTTTCACCCTTAACGGTTCAACAAGAAACCACTATTTGAATCATTTCTCTTCACATATCAACATGAATCCACTATTTGAACCTTTTTCCTTCACTGATCAACATGTATCCTTTATTTAGCTTGAATTACATCACATATCAACATATATCCACTATTTGACTTGAATCACTTTACGAGAATCAATATGTATCTCTTATCTAACCCGTTTGGCTTCATGGATCAACATGTATCCACTGTTTGACCCGTTTCCATTCACGGATCAATACTTATCCACTATTTGACCCGTTTCGCTTCACAAATCAACATCTATATACTATTTGACTTGTTTAGTACACAGATCAACATGTATCTATTATTTGATTTGTTTCACTTCACAGATCAACACGTATCCATTAGTTGACTTGTTTCGCATTATGGGCCAATGTGAATCCACTATTTGACTCATTTCGCTTCATGAATCAACATGAATCCACTATTGATCAATTATTGTTCGAATCCCATGCTCCGCTCAAGTATTATTGTTCGAATCCCACACTTTGCTGGGGTGTTAGCATAATTAAAGAGTAAATATATGTCACCGAAAATCTTGTGATTAGCTTTTCCTTATATACACGATCTTACATATATTTTGTACTGATCACTTTGTAGTCTTGGCTTATATAATCCGATACACGTGAAAGCCACAATGTGGTGATTTTTATCGATATCATTACAAATCCATTTAATTTCCGAGCAAATACAGAGCAATATTTTAGAAAAAATATTAAATCCATTCCCCATCATACATATATATATATATATATATAAATAATGCAAAGTCAAGTAGCAACGACTGATGTAATTTAAGAACTTGGAACACATTTTGGCTAGGATTTTCAATTTTGTGGTCGGTTATGTAAAAAATATGGCCCACATTTGCATTCTAGAAAAACCCTATACATAATTAAAATAGTATATGGTTCGAGGAGATGAAAATGACCTGAGGAAAAGTTTGAAAATTTCCGTGAAGAAATATTTTCACCAAAGTGTAATTGTTGACACATATAATTGATCTTGATAGAGAGGGGAGAAGAGGGCGTTGCAGACAGCAATATCTTGGTTGGGGGTGCGTGAGGTACTGTGTACTTGGGTGAAAATGCCATTGTAGTAATAACTGGTCCCATTGTCTGCATGCATTCACGTGCTCTTGCTGCATTTTTGCCTTTAAATTTACACAATCATCCCCAACCCCCTGCTTTGGATTCGAAATGCCCCCACTACTCTTCCAGACTTTTTATTACTTATATTTCTCTTGAATTACAGGAGACCCCACGTGTGTCTATGACACGTGTGATCCATCCTCCAATCACATCACTACCTCTGCCTGCCTACTCATTGGACTCTAGTGCCAAAAATAAAAATGTCTGTCTCTGTGAAAAATAAAATAATTTTTAAGTAATGCATATGCATGCCCACCTATTTACTACACAGCTGCTATACAAGACAAACATCTCTGATGTGAGAGAGATTTTCCCCAAAGTTAATTTTTATTTAATTTTTGTTTCCTCCCTTTATGGTACTGTTGTCAATTCTTTTATCCCCTCTTGATATTTTTCATCATTTTCATCCAATTTACTGTGATCAAACAAGAGAAAGGATAGAGAGAGGAAACCTCAAAGCTGAGGGAAAAAGAGTGAGAATGTTCGATGGTGATCAACTCCATCAATTCATAGCTTCTTCAAGACCTTCACTTCCAATTCCTCTCTCTTTCTCTCTCCATGGAAATCCATCTAATTTTTCAGCTGCTTTTGATCCCTACACTTCACTTCACGGCCAACTCCACCACCAAGAACCACCCAACACCGCCGCCAAGAACGACAGCAACATCGTCGTCATCGAGGAAAAACATGTCGGAAATTTAGGTGAGAGATCGATGGATCCATGGTCGAACGATGAGGTGCTTGCGCTTCTTAAAGTCAGATCCAGCATGGAAATATGGGTACCAGATTTCACTTGGGAACATGTTTCAAGGTGTGTCTGTCTGTGTTTTCAGTTTAATTACCATAAGTGAAGGGGTTTTAGTTTCAGTGCCCTTCTTTAGGGGGCTGGTGATGATAGCGAAATCAAAAGGTAAATGATCATTATTTATTTAAAAAGAAAAAAGGTGTAGTTACTTTTTGGAATCTGAAGCACTATCAATCTTGATCAGAGGTGTTTCTTTTTGTGGGACTTTGTTGGATCTTTTCTCCTTACTTTCGAGTTGTTGTCCTATGTTAAAACTTTTGATGATTAAAACCCTGAAAAATGGGATAGGGATAGTGTCACAAACAGTAATTAATCACGAAATTCTCTCTTATACAGGAAACTTGGGGAGCTCGGGTATAAAAGAAGCGCGGATGAGTGCAAAGACAAGTTTGAAGAAGAAAGCAGACAATTCAACAGCAAGAACTACCGAATTTTCGGAGAGTTCGAGGAATTCTACACTGCTGCTGCTGCTGATCATCATCAAGAAGAAGAAGAAGCCCGTAACTCAGCTGGAAAGAGTACTCAAACCCCTGAAAATCCACCTCAAGAGAGTGAACAAGTGGCTAAAAAAGCAGTAAAAAATAAGAGGAAAAGATCATCAAAAGACAAGTTTGAAAAGTTTAAGGGTTTCTGCGAGGGCGTGGTGAAGAAGATGATGGCCCACCAAGAAGAGATGCACAACAAGCTTATCGACGACATTGTCAAGAGAGATGAGGAGAAGATTTCGAGAGAAGAAGCCTGGAAGAATCTAGAACTTAACCGGATTCAAATGGAGATTGAAATCCGGACAAAGGAGCAAGCTAGTGCAGCTCAAAGGCAAGAAGCAATCATACAATTCTTGAACAAATTCACAGACCAAAACCCTTCAAGTTCCTGCAAAACCCCACAAACTCAAAGTAGCAGCCCAAAACAAAATCCTGCAAGCCCTAGTTCGGCCTTATTACCAACAAACACTGAGAGTACTACGACTGATCCACCTTCATTCGGTTCGGACACAGGGAAGAGGTGGCCTAGAGAGGAAGTGTTGGCTCTGATAAACCTGAGGTGTAAAATGAGCAACATGAATAATGAGGAATCAGCAACAAAGGGGCCTCTGTGGGAAAGAATATCACAAGGGATGATGGAATTGGGGTACAGAAGAAGTGCAAAAAGATGCAAAGAGAAATGGGAGAACATAAATAAATATTTCAGAAAAACCAAAGATAGCAGCAAGAAGAGGTCAGTAAATTCAAGGACATGCCCTTACTTTCATCAGCTCACCTGTTTATACAGCGAAGGAACAATTGTGGCCCCAACCACTAATATTCATCACTAGCACTCCAGATTATTATAATCTCTCATCATTCCTAGCCTACCACCTGCTGCATGTTTTTTTTCCTTATCAAATATGTATTCATTTCTAGTTATATTATAATTTTACTAAGCTTTTATTTTCTCTTCTAATTTTTAAATGTGCTCTCTATGTTCTTGTCTACACTAATTCGCATCAGATTCTCTATCCAAATCATGCTTCATCATCTTTATGTTCCCAACTGCTATACTTTTTTTTTTTTTTTATCAGTTTAAATTCTATTTCACACACTTTTTTTTATTTAACTTATTACAAATATGTAAATTAATAATTTGTGAAATTAATTTTTTCTTTTAATTAATTGATAAAATAAGACATTAATTTTGAAATAAACACTTTTTTGACACATTTAATAACTTTAAAATATGACTCTTTTTATAGACGGGTATCATAGTTTAGGCGTTGTGTCTCATACAAAAACTGTGAATTTTTTTTGAAAATAATATCTACACAATTATAGAAAAATATGCAATGATGAGCATGAGAAACTACAATGAAAACTAAGGGTGAGCACGGGTCTCGGAGATAATCCGCTCCGCATCGAACCCCGGACCGAAAGCACTCCTAACCGATAATATCCGTTGACTATTTGACTTTATCCGAACCGAACCAAACCAAATTTTTTTGTGGTAAATCCGAACCGATCCAAACCGAAAAACCGAAATAGAACCGAGTAGAACCGATTCTAAGTAATCAACTATGGAATTCTTTTATATCATTTAATTAATTTCTTTTATACTATAATATTGAACCATTATGAATTTTAGTAAATTTTAACAATGATATAACTACTGTTTTAGTATTTTATAAAAGATTTAGTAATTAATAATAGAGTACAATATTTATAATAAATCATTTTCATAATAAACATATATCTATTAATTATAAATATATGAACAGTGAATATGTTTATAGCTTATATAAAGAAATACATTACTATGATATGTTTCAATTTAATTCTACATTTCTTTAATCCAATCACTAAAATTTATTATTATATCTAATATTAATTATTTTCATATATAAAGGTCAAAATTCTAGACCTGAACTTACTGCATATAGTTACTATCCTACGCCTGAATTCCAAGTAGTGGCTCGTTTCTTGTTCCCTTTTTCTTTGATTCTCCATCTTTCTCGTGCACACACGTTTTTCTCTTGAAGTCAACTTTAATTTTACTGTAGTTAGTCATATTAAGTTTACCTACTAGAGCTTTATCGATGAAAAATAATCTGTAAATGTCCAAAGACGTTATCGATAGCTAATAACTTTATAATTTAGTGCTATTCTTTTTTGGACGAGATAACTACTTCAGTAACTTGTAATTAATTTTTATAAGTTATGATTTTGAAACTTGTCTTAATATATAACTTATAAGTTGTTTAATATTACACTTTTTCTTTAACAATATGATATTATTGTAAAGACAACACTATAATTCTTTCGTGCATTTTGCTAAAAAATATTAAAGGAAAAACTCCGAACAGCTCCGAAACCGGACCGAAAGAACCGATCTCCGGAAGGAACCGAACCGATCAACGGAGCGGTTCTGGAGATTTAATTTTGGAAATCTCCGAATATCTCCGAGGTTTGGTTCGGTTCTGGAGATTTTCATATCTCCGAACCGCTCCGGACCGTGCTCACCCCTAATGAAAACTGTACTAACATAAATTTTTATTTCCACCAGGCACACAAATTTTAGATTCATGCAATTTAGGTGACGTGGATTCGTGAGTTGTGTGGAGTTTTTATGAAAAAGTATTACAATTTATACTAAATGGTATTAGTTATTTTGAAGAAAAATATTACCTTTTAACATAATACATTTATTCAGAATACGTAATATCTTTCAGCATAAATACTATTATATTTTCAGCATAAAAATTAAAAACAAGTAGTGTCTTCGAGCATAAATACTACTACCATCTGATGAAAAACTACAATCTCTCTGATCCACTTACAATCCAAATTGCACGTATACAAAAATAAGTAAAGATATATCAAATATGCCAATCAAGATATATTCAGAATTATTACGGTACAGTTCCTAATCAAAGATTGATAGTAAATTTTTAGAGATTGATAATAATATACATAAATGCTAAATTTTGATATACTGCACAATATGATGAGCACTTCGTAAATACTTGTTGATGTATTAATAATGTTTGTATAACAAAAGCAAAAAAAAAGGGCATATAAAGCAAAAATAATAATAAAAGAAAAAAAAATAATTGGAAGTTCCTAGAGGTAAACTGCATAATGTTGCATATAGATACAAAATGGGTCTACTCGCCGATTAGTCGTTAAGCAGTGCCTTATCGATCGATTTTTGTGATAAATGACACGTTTAGGTATTTTTTGAGATAAGGAGTCTGGTCGGGTAATTAATCGGTCTAGGCAGGCCAAATAATTTTACCTTTTATTTTTCATATATAAATAGGTTTTCAATTTCAGATTTATATATTATGGTAGATTGAATTATATATTAAATGGTAAAATATTTAAAAAATATAAAGATATGATATAAGCAATAAAATATAAATAAAGAATAAAAAATAAAAAAATAATTAACATTAAACGGTCTATATGATCGCTCTAGGTAGAAAACTTATTATTGTGATACGCCATGTGTAAAAAAGATTGATATTTCCAACATTTAAATTTTAAAACCCCTGACACGGGGGAGGGGGGAAGAATTTTTTAGAGTGGGGGATGGGGCGGGTTGCCCCCGGACTTCCAAAACTTTTTCTTTACATTTAATCTTATATGTTTAAGAATATTTATTGATATTCTTAATATATTAAAAGTTCATTCTCTCTTAGTTACTCAAAGTTCGTCCTTTTGATTATAAAATTTCATTTCAGTAATGTATGATATAATGAAAAAATATTCCCTCCCTTAAAATGAAATTCTTTATCCTTTTCTAGTTCCATTTTAAATGGAAAAAAATATTGTTTTTAGTTATTTATCTTGGATGTAGTTGTGTATTTTGGACTTTCCGTCTGCCGTTTGGCAATTTAGTCATTTAACAATAATTTATTGCGATTCAGGACTTTTATTGCAACAATTTATTGACCTTGCAATAGATGCACACGAATTTACACGGTTCAGATGACAAAAGGTTACCGAGTCCAAAATATGCACTAGGCCAAACATAAATGTGGAAAATAATATTTTCCCCCTCAAATGAGATTCTAAGAGGATAATTGGTAACCAAAAATCTCTAAATTAATAAATAAATAAAAATGATTATATTTAGATGATTAAAATATCAATTTTAGTAAATAATGTATTTATCTCGATTAAATGAAAAGAAAAACAGTATTAGGAGGTCTCGGTCTTTTTTGGTGTTTGGTATAGTAATAATGTTGGGATGAAGGACGAAATATGAATTTCCGTGTCGGTAGCAGGTGATAGAGAGATCACCTGAGAATATATAAATGATTTGACAGACAATATAAATACACACATATGTGTATGTGTATTTGTATGTATACGTGTGCGCTTTCTCAGTCATCAATCAAAATAAGTGTGTGTCTGTATTTTCAAGATTTCAAGCATTTATTTTACAACTGAATTCAGTTTTGCATCATTTATTGCAATTTATTGCATTAGGTTTTTCATCCCTTATTATACTCAATTCACTACGTGACACATATTAATTTGTGACATCATACCATACACGTATCGGTTAGTGAATGTAGTGAAACACAAGATTAATACAAAAGTGTAACAGATGATCTCATAAGCATTTACTGCCCATTCAAGGAACTCACGAGATCATCTGTTACACTTTGGTGTTACATCTTGTGTTTCACTACATGTTATATAAATACCTATGATAATATAAATACCTAGAATATTGTAAATGCTTCAAAAATTTCATGTTATTCTGTAAGTTTGTACACTAGGAGAAAAATTATGATTCAACTTTTTTATGTCTTTTAAAGTTTATACACTAGGAAAAAAAATTATGGGCACATTTAGAAAACTCGACTCAGGTCCAAATATTTTTAGGTACGGCCCTGCCATAAATTAATAAATATCATGTAATGAATTGAGTGTAACAGAGGATGAAATATCTATCGTAACAGATAATCCGAATTGTTCAAGGAAAATCAATCAAGACTGTATTTGCCTGACTTATCCATTTATACACGCGATTTAACACATATAATTTCAATACAACTCCATTTATATAAGGAGTATTTACTTTGAGTAAAACATCTAGGAAAACAATTTACTCATACAAGGATAAATTATTTATTCAAGAATCATTCTGGTAAAGGGTATGTGTATAATTCAAGAATCAAATTCAATTGTAATACACGTGGAAAAAAAACATCTTTTTGCGGTATAGGGATCACTTCGGTTCAAGATACTAATTAAAGATTACAACTTAATATTTTAGGTTAATCATAAAAAGAAAAGACCCATAATCTTTTTCGAAATTTTTAATTCCAATATGAACTTTAAAAGCTGGTTGATTTTTTTTTTTAATCATCTACTCCCTCCGTCCCGAATGAACTTGCACAGGGGGGTCGGCACGCATATTAAGAAAAAGTTGCTTTCTGGGATTTTGTTGACTTTTCAAAGGTTGATTGAGGGTGGAGATTGAGAGTGGAGATTTTGAGGGTGGAGATTGTGTTAGAACTTTCATTTTTAAGGGTGTGCAAGTTCATTTGGGACGGACGAAAATGAAAAGTGTGCAAGTTCATTCGGGACGGAGGAAGTAGTAATTTTGTGCTTCAATTGTTTCACATCTATTCATATTATTTTAGTTATTCTTCTTGTCAATCAGTGTTGGTTGATTCCAGCAATTCAATTCAATGATATTTTATTTTTTTCAAATTTATTTTCAATTGCAATATCAATCACATTTTTAACATCTCATTGAGTAGCCACCATTATTTCTAGATTCACTTTAGTGAGATCGTCAAATATCCACCACTTATTTTGTCATATATTACTATAATTGTAGAAAATTGGGGCTGAAGTAACGGATCGATGTCACAAGTTCCATACTCAATTCGTAGTGGTGGCGGGGGTAATATATTGTAAAATGTGTACTAGATATAGAATAAACTCGTCAATTAAATTTATTAAATGATGGTGGCGACACAACTAAATGCAAATTTGTTTAGGAAATCCCATTTCATTAAAAGATGATCAAAGCAAACACCCTACACCCCAAAGGGAAAGTACATAAATATCATTTGGGAGGTCTTCCACATACGACTTTGGTCGGTGGTAAAAGATGAGGTACAGAGTTAGCTAAAGGTGGTATGAAATCTAGCGGAGAGGGAATAGACGATATGATTAATAACGAAACCACAATTAATAGTGTTAGTAATTGTTTGGCCAAAGTGTGACTTGTTATCCCGATACCAACGTAATGCGAGGGCCTCGAGTAAAATACTCTCAACGGTAGCAGCTGTGGCGTGTTTGCTTCCACATATGCTCGCTGATAGGTATGACCCAGCAACTCCGAGTCGGGTCAATACTTCGGGCCGAATTGAAGCAACTGAATCTGATAGGTATGGCCCAGCAACTCCGGGTCGGGTCAACACTCCGGGCCGGATAAACCCGACCCGAAGCAACTGAGCCCATGAAAGCAAGCTCAACAACCGGCCCAGAAGCGCGCATGAACCTGGAGCAGCCCAATCGCGGCATATTTGGAAAGTAAGATCCCCACGATCTTCTTCCAACTCCCATGCAGAGATGATAGGCGTAATTGTAGGGATTTAGTTAGGGTTTGGAATTGAGTAGTATAAATAGTAGAATTGTACTCAGAATTAGGGTTCGCACTTTGTACTCCTAAACTACTACGTGTAAGCTTGAAAAGGATAGTGAAAAAACACCTCGGCAGGTGATATTTTAAGCCCGTGGACGTAGATCTCCGGATCGAACCACGTACATCCTGTGTTCTTTAAGTTTATCGCATTGATTTACGTTACAAACTGATTTTCGTTTGGAGTTCATTTGATAACCGGGTTGCGCCCTATCAATTGGCGCCGTCTGTGGGAACGATTGGCAAGAAAACCCTAGTTCTTCATCGCAATCGCTATGGTGAATACTTGTAGGTCCGCTAATCCTACTCGGTCCCGTCGTGATCCTCCTGTGGACCAGAATCTGCAGCCCCGTCAACGAAACCAAGATCCGCCCGCGGAGCATGCTAACATGCCGAATCATCCCCTTGCTGATGATCCGGCGCAAGTTAATCCCCCGCCAGCTCCCGAGCTGTCGCAGGTGCAGCGGGCCTTTCTTCAGGAACAAGCCGCTTTGTTCCAAGAATGGAACAACCGGCGGCGCCCACTCCGGTGAGCGTGCCAACAATGGCGCGGTGCACGTGAGAAATCCACCCCGTGATTTGTCACGTGACTTGGACGAAGATCCCCCTCATCGAGCGAGGTTTGAGCGTCGACGACGGAGGATAGCTTCTCCGGTGGATAACCGCAGTTCTAATGGGTCGAGGCCCCAAGACGTCCACGAAGGCGTACATCGCCGAAGACCTGCGGACGCCCCGAAGCGTGCTCGCTTAGATCAATCTCGTGTGCTGGATCCCATGGAACAAGAGCAAGCCCAATTTGCCGCGGAGCTTGACAAGGTTTTGGGTCTTGATGCCGACGGGGAGATCATCACCCCTTTCTCTAACGAGATTCTTGCTGTCCCACTCCCTAATGGATTCAAGCTTCCCCCAGTGGCCGTATACAACGGCACTGGGGATCCAAGTAATTTTTTGAACGCCTTTAAGTATGCTATGTTCAACCGCAACTGCACTCCTCACCACCTGTGTAAGGTGTTCCCTGAGTATCTCCAGGATGAGGCTAGACTTTGGTTTGATTCTCTACCACGGGGTAGCGTTACTTCTTTTCGTGATCTCGCCGAAAAGTTTTGGGCGCGTTTTCATACGCGTGCAAAGCCCATGGCCACCTTGGACGACCTCATGAATATGGAACAGCGGGATGGAGAAACTGTTACCCAATTTCTCGATCGCTTTACGGCAGAAAGTCTCAAGGTGGGGAGTCGGTCAGACGATGTTATCATCAATGCCTTCATGAATGGCCTTCGCCCCGGACCACTTTATACCGAGCTGGCTAGGAACCCTCCAGCTACGACCCGGGCCTTGTTTAACATTGTATGCAGATACGCTAAGGCTGAGGAGCAGACTTGCTGCAAACGTGAGAAGCATGCTAGCAAACGGCAATCGGATAAAACACAAACCGGGCCCAATACTCGGCCTAGTGCGTTCTCCCGTCTAAATCGAGGACGTCTGGAACCTCGCGGAGATATCCCACAACTTACTCCGCTTACAAAATCACGAGCCGAAATTCTTTCTATTCACAAGAATGATCTGCGGCCGTGTCCGCGAATGACTGCTCCGGCAGAAAAGCGTAACCGCGACAAGTGGTGCGCGTACCACCATGATCATGGACATGAAATAGAGGAGTGTAGAGAGCTCAGCAAAGAAATCGAAGATTGTCTAAAGAAAGGTTTCTTACGGCAGTATGTTGCTCGGACCGACGACAGGCCTCGGTCAAGCCAGAATGGAGGTTCACAACAAAACCGCGAAAGCTATAATGACCGTGGTTCACGTCAAAACAGGCCGCAATGACAGAATAACAGGTCTGGGCACAACAACTATGCGCGGCAGGACCAAAGAAATCGTCAACAACCCCACTTTTTGCCACCACCGCCTCCTCAGGGAGGACCCGGAGACAATCCGCCTACTCATGTCATAAACGTGATTTATGGAGCCATCCCCACCGGGGCTTCCCGAAGTACCTTGAAGGCGGAAGCACGCCGGCCTCCTCCCGAGGAGCCGCGTCACAAACGCCTCCACCAATCTGAAACCGTCAGTTTTACTGACAAAGATCCTGTTCTCGAGCTCACCCCACATACCGACGCCATCGTCATTGACATGGCCGTAGCTAATGTTACGATAAAGCGGGTTTTCGTCGACAATGGAGTCGCAGTTAGTGTCATAGTCACCGACTATTTTAAAAAAATGGGGATTCCTCGTGAGCAGCTCCGACCGGCCCCCGAGCTGCTACAGACCTTCACCCAGGGTGAAATCCAACCTGAAGGAGTTATTAACCTCCCCGCATCTCTTGGAACTTATCCGGCGATAAAAACCATCTTCGTGGATTACTATGTGGTTAATTCCCCGTCCCCATACAACATAATTTTGGGTCGGGACTGGCTTACCCCGGCGAGAGCCGTTTGCTCTACATACCACCTCGCGCTGAAATTCCGTACATCACATGGCGAGGTGGCTATCCGCGGCAATCAGCGAGTCTCTAAAGAGTACATGTATGTCGCGCTCAAAAAGGCAACAAAGGTTCCCCCTCAGCCACAGTTTCAGGTAACAACCTCGGCTCTCACATCTGATTCCTCTACATCGCTAGGGGACAACACTGTTCAGGTGCCGCTTGATCCAGCCAAGCCTGAGCAAACTGTAACTGTCGGCGCTGTGGATGTGCCGTGGTTACATAATGCCATCATCCATACTTTGCGGGAATATTCTGAAGTCTTCGCATGGTCTCCCTTGGACATCCCCGGGGTCTCTCCGGATATCATAACTCACAAGTTGAATATTGACCCCAATGTGAAGCCCATACAACAAAAACGGAGGAAATTCGCTCCGGAGCGGAACGCAGCCATCCGAATTGAAGTACAACAACTTCTAGATGCAGACATCCTGTTTGAAGTACATTATCCGTCTTGGTTATCTAATCCGATGATAGTAACGAAGTCCAGCGGGGCATGGAGAATGTGCGTAGATTTCTCTGATCTTAACAAGCACTGTCTAAAAGATTGTTATCCTTTGCCCTCTATCGACCAAAAAAGCCGAAGCCATTACTGGGCACAAGGCACTTTGCTTCTTGGATCTATACAAAGGATATCACCAAATCCATATAGATCGCTGGGACGCACTCAAAACGGCATTTATCACTGACTTCGGATGCTTTGCCTTCAAGAAAATGCCTTTTGGGCTCAAGAATGCGGGGACCACCTACCAGCGCCTTATGGATCACGTCTTCCGAGGTCAAATTGGTCGCAATGTTGAGGTATATGTTGACGATCTTGTTATAAAAAGTACTTCTCAATCTGCATGTGTGCAAGATATTGCTGAAACGTTGAGCACCTTGCGGCGTTAAATTGGTCGCAATGTTGAGGTATATGTTGGCTCCGGAAAATTTCTAGGCTATGTGGTCTCACAACACGGCCTCCAGGCCAATCCGGCCAAGATTCGAGATGTATTGGATTTGCATCCGCCGAAGACGGTAAAGGAAGTTCAGCGCCTTACTGGTGGTCTGGCGGCCTTAAATCGTTTCCTGTCTAAGGCCGCGGAACGCCAGCTTCCATTTTTCAAAATTCTGCGACAGGCAAAGCAATTTGAGTGGACCCCGTAGTGCACCGAAGCCTTTGAGGCTCTAAAAAACCATATTAAGTAGTTGCCCACTATGTCCGCTCCTCTCCCCGGAGAACCTCTATATGTATATTTAGCCTCCGCCGAGGAAGTCATCAGCGCGGCTCTTGTGCGCGAGGCTAACGGAACTCAGCACCCCGTATATTTTGTGAGCCGAGCACTCCAAGGGGCGGAAACCCGGTACTCCGTGATGGACAAAACAGTGCTGGCTCTCGTCATGACGGCCCGACATCTGCGGCCTTATTTCCAAGGACGTGATATCAGGGTTCTTACTAATCACCTCATTCGTCAAATTATTGTCAAGCCCGATGTGTCAGGGCGCCTCGCTAAGTGGGCTATCGAGCTGGGAGAATATGATATTCAATTTCTCCCACGCCGAGCCATCAAGGGTCAAGCCCTCGCAGATTGTTTGGCCGAGGTGCCAGTGGATAACCCCAAACCGTCTGCAAATAACGCCAGTCCTAACCCCGCTGCCCTCGAAGCTCCAACCCGTAAGTGGCAACTGTATGTGGATGGTGCCTCCGCGGTTCGAGGAAGTGGCGCTGAGGTCCTTCTCATTGGCCCCGAGGGCGTTGAAATCAAATACGTCCTACGGTTTAAATTCAAGGTGACTAATAATGAAGCGGAGTATGAGGCAGTCCTTGCCGGGCTCCAGCTCGCTCAATCCTTTGCAGCCTCCCATCTCCAGCTCTTCACGGATTCCGAGGTTGCCTCCAATCAAATCAAAGGCACCTACACGGCCAAGGATGAAACGTTGAGAAGGTACCTCGCTTTGACACTCAAACTTTTGTCAACTTTTGCTTCGGTTGATATCCAACAGGTACCTCGTAAACAGAATGTTCAAGCTGATGCTCTCAGCAAAATGGCCTCCGCGGTCCTTACCAACATGTCTCCGGACATCATATTCGAAGATGCCCTTCATCCAGCAATTTATGAGGCCACAGTTTCTGTATTGACTGAAAGAAGTCCCAATTGGATGACCCCGATCATCCATTATCTCCGGGATGGTACGTTGCCGACTGACAAATTGCAAGCTCAGAGGATAGTTCTTAAAGCACCTAAGTATGCACTCCACGATGGGATTCTGTACCGTCGGTCGTACTTACAACCGAGTTTTCGATGCCTTGCTCCTGCCCAGGCTGATCATGTTCTTCGGGAATTTCACGAGGGGGCCTGTTCCAGCCATATTGGTTCACGAACATTGGCCAAGAAAATTCTTCGGTGGGGGTATTACTGGCCCACATTGTTTAACGATGCCCATGATTTGGTGGCCAAGTGCGACAAGTGTCAGCGACACTCTCGCATAAAGCATCTACCATAAACCGAGCTCACTGGCATACAAAGCGCCTGACCATTTATCCAATGGGGAATTGATATTGTGGGCCCGTTTCCAGTCGCTCCGGGGGGACTCAAATTTCTTGTGGTGGCTGTTGATTACTTCACCAAATGGGTTGAAGCCGAACCTCTCACCGCCATTACTGGTCAGAACATTTTGAAGTTTGTCTGGCGTAATATCATATGCCGCTTCGGCATCCCGAGCACCATTATCTCAGACAACGGCAAACAGTTCGCCAATGACCCCTTCCGGTCATGGTGCGAGGAGCTCCACATTAAGCAAATTTTCACCTCGGTCGCTCATCCTCAAGCCAATGGTCAGGTCGAAGTCACCAATCGCACACTCCTTAAGGGTCTGAAGAAACGCTTAGATCAAGCTAAGGGTCTTTGGGCCGAGAATCTTCCGCAGGTTCTTTGGGCCTATCGCACCACACCGCACACCTCAACCGGAGAAACCCCCTACAGCCTCACTTATGGTTCCGAGGCCGTCATTCCTGCGGAAATCGGTGTAACTAGTCCCCGCCTCGTTACTTTGGATCCCGAGGCTAATAATGAAGCCATCCGTGCTAACTTAGACGAGCTCGAATATCGTCGTGATCAATCTTTCATCCAGCAAGCCAAGTGTAAGCAACGCGCAGCTCAATATCACCACCTCCGGGTTCGGGGTACTCAGTTTAATGTCGGAGACTTGGTACTCCGACTCAACTCCGCCAGCAAGGCTGCCCCCGAGGGTAAATTGCATGCCGCCTGGGAAGGTCCTTATCGCGTCATTGCCGCGCATGACTCCGGGTGCTACCAGTTAGCGCATCTTGATGGAACTCCGATTCCACGAACCTGGTATGTTACCAACCTAAGGCATTTCTATCTATGAGCACCAAGGGTCAAGTATCGTTTCTACCTTTACATTCCTTGTACTTTATTTTTTAATTCCCATACTGTCGCGTATTCTTGATTATGAGTGCCCTTTGTATTTTTTAATTGTTCCGACAATTACTTTGAATAAAGTTTTTACTTTACGAATCTTACTGTACTTTCTTCTACGCTACGGGGACGCCCTAGCTTCGACTTACTATTATTATCCGTCTCCGGACAGTTTGATCTCTCGCCCGATCCGTTCGGGGAGATTAACATTTGGTCCCCGGACTTATATTCCCTCTCGTCCGTTTGACCGGAGAGGTCCTTAACTCCCGCCCGATCCGTCTGGGGAGATTCTTTGCCTTGTTTTTCTAACAGACATCATGTACATATGGTGCCCCCGAGTACCTATTAAAGTAATTACGCATGCATTCTGATTAAAAGTTCATTACTTTTCTTTCAAAATACATATCATTACATACCAAAATGTTTCTACCATTTTTATCCTCCACAAAAATTTCTTTATCTTACTGCATACAACGCTACAAAAGTAAGCCCTATTTTCGGCCTCCGAGCCAATACTCGGCGCTCCGGCGTTGAGACCCGTCTCGGGAACTTCTCCATGTCCTCCGGGATCCCGAGACTTCTCGGCTTTGAGCCCCGGCTCTTTCCCTACTACGGCTCCCTCTGCGCCGCGGACTCACCCTTGGCACTTGTCTTGGAGCATCGCCCCTTGCCCTGCCCCGAGGACTCGGCTGAGGCGCTGGTCTCGAAGTCTTGGCCCATTCCGCGGGATCCCACTCCGCGGGGTCCATCACCTCGATCTCCTCAGCCAGCTTCTCGACCTCCTCTTCCGCAACAACTACGGGGACTTCCTCGACTGCGGTTACCGGGGCCGGCTCTTGGATTACTATCCCTTTGCCTTTTCCTGTCGGTTTCTTTTTACCCTTCCGAGGCGCTTTCGCAATCTCTTGGCCCCGGCTGGAGCTCGCGATATACTCTTCGGCAGTGTGCCACCACCTGCCGCGTCCTCTCAGACCTTCGTACATATTCAGGAGTAACTCCAGCACCTCCCGCTTTCTTATAAGCTCCGAGGACTCCGCATGACCAGTCGTCATCAGCGATGAGATTTCGCCTTGAATCTCGGTGATCCGCTCCTCAACCTCTTCGAAAGTCAGCAGGCCGTATTCTGTTAGTATCCGGTCATACTCCCTTTGATGGATAATGACGCAGTCAAGTTCGGCCACCGTCGACAAGTACTTCAGTTCCTGGTCTCTAGTATTCTCCGCGGCCTTGGCTCTTGCCTCCTCGGCCTCTTTGGCTCTTCTCTCCGCTATGGCCAGCCTTCTCTCCAACCGAGGAACCACTTGCTTTTGCAGGTTATCCTTCTCCCCGCGGAACCAGTCCAATGACTGCATGAGTTTCTTTATTGTATTATGCAGCTCCTCGGTATCCTCCTGATCGGACAACACAATCAGTGCAAAAGATAAAACTCAACATATCACTGGGCAATTACTCCATCATATGGACAAATCAACTTTATATTAAAAAAGACGAGCATACATTGTCAAAGGTTTTTACAACAGAATTACAGTTATTTCTATCATCTACTATATTAAGACAGGGCATCAAAATTGCGGGGAACGACTGACCTCCCCCTCTTCGGTTCCTTCAACTGCCTCCGGCACCCGCCCATCCTCCTCATCTGCCTCGTGCTCCACCTCCTGCAGCTCTCCGATCACCCCTGCCTCATTTCCCGAGGCCTCCGCGGCGATCTCCATGCGTGGAGGTGGATCTTTGTTCCGGGGTTCTGGGACGAACTCACCACGGCGAAATGCCAAGAACTCTTGATCTTGGTCCACCTCGCAGTTTGAGATCTCCTCGGCACTTGAGACCTTCTTCTTTTCCGCCAGTGCCTTCACGAGGGGCCACTCCGGGACACGAGCCAGGGCCTCGTAATACGCCTCCTCTACCCCTCCCACGGCATTGAAGTCATACCCAAACTCTGGACGGTAGACGTCCACGTTCGGATAGACTTCCTTGATTTTCTCCAGCAGCACTGATCGGGTGGCCGCATCTCCAACTCTGACGAAGTTGGTCTGAAAATCGAGGAAAGTGCTCGTCTGGAACAGCTTCTCGGCAAACGCCCTCAGCACCACCTCTTGCCCGTCCACCACAGCCGCTTCCCGGGCCTTTATCTCCGCCCGCAGTTCGGCCGTTTCATCACGAAGTGCCCCAGCCTCCGCCTCCACTTCCCGCAGCCGCGCGACCTCCTTCTCCACCAGGGTGGCTCTCTTGCGCGCCTCGGGCAGATCGTGCGTTAATCCGTCGTTGTGCGCGCGCAGCTCCTTTGCCACCTCGGCCAGCTCCTCTTTGGCCTCCCTCTCACTCCTTTGGCCAAGCTCCATAATTCCCCGCGCCAGGCGCAGCAGCTCCTCGGCATCCGGTCCCTCCAAGCCCAACACACTTATGGGCCCGTGCCCCTTCAACAGAGCAAATACCAGAATCAACGTCCGCAATGTACAGAAACATTAAACAGGTTTTCACCTCGGCAAGAGATTATGCATGCTTTACCTCAGCGCTCTCCTCCGTGCGGAGTCTTTTGGCCGCCCTCAGAGGTGTCACGGATGGTTCCGACCTCCTTTTCGTTCCGGGGGTTGATCCTGTTGCCACCACCCGCTCCTCCGACCCCGCTGATGGCCTCGGACTGGGCGACGCCCTTCCTCTGGGGGACACTTCGGTCGCTATCCCCTTTTTCTTTGCTGCCACGGGCACCGCGGGGCTTCCAGCAGACTCCTTTCCAAAGCATCCCACTGCACAAACAATTTTGAGGTTAGTCGTGCACAAAATACCAATATCACCAGTTTTCAAAGTTCCTACCCTCCTCGGCAGCCCCGGCTTCCGGCTCCGGCCCCCGGGGAGAGACCCCCTCTGCATCGCCGGAGTAATATGCGCTTAGTCCTGCCTCCTCCTCGGTGCAAAGGGTCTTGAATGTACCTACCGCCCGGAATTTCCTCACTACCTCCGGCTCCGGCTCCGTCACTGGGGCATTGTCCGACACCTCCTCCCTCCTCCACCTCGGGAAGGCCAGCCCCGTCTTTACATATATAAATTTCTCCTTCCACCCCTCCACCTTGCTCGGGTTTTGTACTTTGAAACCGCCTCGGGCCCGGGGGCTGAAGGAATACCAGCCCTTTGATTTCCCGAAGGCCTTCAACTGGAAGAAAAACCTAAACAGCTCTACACTAGGTTCTACCCCGACATTTTTGCATACCACGGTAAACCCAACTACTTGCCTCACGGCGTTGGGCGCTAATTGACTCAGGGCAATGTTATAGTACCTAAGCAACTGCACCACGATGTCCCACAGTGGGAATCTTATTCCTATCTTTAGATGATCTATATTTACGCTAATGAAGCCCTTCGGCGGGCAACAAGCCTTGTCGCCGGGCTTCGACACTATGTACTCTAAGTTAAACGGAAAGTAAAATGAGGGGATCAGGGCTTCTATTTGCACCCGTGTCGTCCGCAGTGCTACCACCGACACTTTGCATTCCTCCTCCAGACATTCCCCAAATCCTACTGCCTGGGTGCCGGATTCCATAAAATCTGCCCTATATACCATCCTATTCGCTCATCTTTCTGGAATAATAAAGCGTATGGGCTGTACATTCAATGGGGCTTTATCGGTTCCTACCTCCCTAAGTGAAGATGGAGACGAAGAAGAAGACATACTTACTTGGTCTTGGTTTGAGATGGATCACAAATGCAGAGATGAATCTCCTTTTTTCCCGCTTTCTGTAACTTGCAAATCGCAAATGAGGAAGATGAAGTATACTGTGCAACTATTTCTATATATATACTCTTGAATCACGGCCTAGAGCTGGCCTTTTCAAATTTCGCATCTCAGGTTCGTGTGTGATGGTCACGCGCATTACAGTTACCAAGGCGCGTGGGAGACACACTCCTTGGAAATCTCAAAACGCATCACTTCACATCCCTCTCTCTTATGATGGCGCCGCCAGTCACATCAACCTCATTCTTGGCCAAGAAGTTTTGGGGCTCACTCCGGTGTCTCCTTCACCTCGGACAAATTACAGTTCGCTTCCACTAAACCTTATTGCCCTAGGGTTACTCCAGTTCGGGTCCGGTCGACTTCCTCCCCCCCGGAATGCTTCACTACGGATCAGGTCGACTTCTTCACCTCGGGGTAATTCAGTTTGGTCCGATTTGGTCCTCGCGGATCCCATCACTCCGGGGGTGTATTATCTCGGCTCTAGCCGATTCTCGGACCTTAGGGGTACTTCGGCTCGCCAATGATAGCATCCTTTTTTGCTCGCCACTTCGTTGCCTCGATCAACCTCAGCACCTGTTACACCTCACCCTACTTATAACGGCAGCTCCTCCCTCGCTCTGGCTGGTGCGGGGGCATCTGATAGGTATAGCCCAGCAACTCCGGGTCGGATCAACACTCCGGGCCGGATCAACCTGATCCGAAGCAACTGAATCTGATAGGTATGGCCCAGCGACTCCGGGTCGGGTCAACACTCCGGGCCGGATCAACCCGACCCGAAGCAATTGAGCCCAGGAAAGCAAGCTCAACAACCGGCCCAGAAGCGCGCATGAACCTGGAGCAGCCCAATCGCGGCATATTTGGAAAGTAAGATCCCCACGATCTTCTTCCAACTCCCATACAGAGATGATAGGCGTAATTGTAGGGATTTAGTTAGGGTTTGGAATTGAGTAGTATAAATAGTAGAATTGTACTCAGAATTAGGGTTCACACTTTGCACTCCTAAACTACTACGTGTAAGCTTGAAAAGGATAGTGAAAAAACACCTCGGCAGGTGATATTTTAAGCCCGTGGACGTAGATCTCCGGATCGAACCACGTACATCCTGTGTTCTTTAAGTTTCTCGCATTGATTTACGTTACAAACTGATTTTCGTTCGAAGTTCATTTGATAACCGGGTTGCGCCCTATCACTCGCCTTCTTTTAATTCAAGGATTGCTGGATAATTGCCATAAAAAAGGAGGGAGGCTAGGACCTCAACACCCTCATTCGGTACCTCTTCTAACACCTGCCAAATTACAACCCCAAATGCCACGGACTTGCTTTCATTACAAACATCCATCAGACCTCAACAACAGCTCCTTCGCCACGTTATCGTTGCCACATAACATGCACTGCGTCTTTTGTTGAAAATTGGTTTGGAAATTTTGGGTTTTGATCCAAAATTGATCAATTTAATTATTTGAATCCATTTGTTAAAAATGAAAACAAGTTGCAAATTCATAATCTACGTTTCAAGTAGATGAATTTAATGTATTAATATACTCAAAACCAATTTCGAATGAATGAGATATTAATTGTCAAATATTGCAACTTAAACTTGGAAGTTGAAGAGTTTATAAAGGAAACATATGGGAACTTATCCCACATAGAAAAATTGGAGTAAGTGGATACTCCTTATTTAGTAGAGCACTTGATAAGTAATTATCAAGTGTGCTCCCCTATGGTGGACCTTATGGTGGATCCTAGTGGGATCTTAAGGCTAAAATGGACCCGAGAATGCACATGTCCATTGAGTCGTTAATGACCTATTTTAAGCATTTTATGGAGCCAAATAATCCTATCAATGAAAATCCTTAATTTTAATATAAAAGATTATTCATAAATCATACCGTTAAAAATATTCTGGGCATAAATAATTTCATAACACATATTCAAATAGTCATTTTTCGTATGCAAAACATATCATATAATCCTATTTCAAAAATATTAACTTGTAGCTGCGGAAGAAAAATAGAAATAATTTTCTAATTAATTAATAACAATTAAAATAACCAAACTTTCCATAAGCTCAAAAGTAAGGACATGCGAATGAGCATTTATCAAATAATCCTAATCGACTACTAAAATAATTTATATTCTAAAAACAAACATAAGAAAGATAAATAAATAATTCAATTAAACATAGATAGCCTAAAATATTCGTATGCTTGACTGCCCGCCTCGACTCCCATCACGCAACTCCAAGTCAACCTGAAAATGTTAGTTGTGGGGATAAGCTACACTAGCCTCTTACAAGTCCATATTAAAAATACATGCTCGAACCATAAACATGAATAACTGTTAACTTACATATAACATATGTGTGCACAGGTTGCCCCGAATCACACCAACTTATAACATATGTGTGCACAGGTTGCCCCGGTTCATACCAACTTATATGGATTGATCAATCAAACTTATAAATGCAACTTAGGTCTTGCATTTCTTAAAATATAATGCAACTTAGGTCTTGCATTACATAAAATAACAATTAATCACATAAATGAAACAAACATATATAATCAACACAGAAAGTAAGAACCCCCACCTTAAGAACCCCCACCTGTAACGTGATGTGTGAATGCACTTCGAGGATTTCATGTGGATGTGCTTACGCAGATTATGATTCTAATCCTTCGTGCCTCCATATCGACGTCACCATAATATTAATATAATATATTTTTCTTAGCTTGAACTTAGGAATAAATAAATAGAAATTTTAGAGCTTGGACATGATTTTAAAAAGGTGTGGAATTATTTTGATAGAAAATAAAAGTTCTTTGAAAAATAATGTTTATAGATATAATTTTCGAATTTAATAAAGAAGGTACCTGAAATTAGAGTGAAAGAGGAAAATAAGGTTCAGACGATGATGTCGGCTTCCCGAAGGTCCCTACTGTGTTTTGGACGAAAATTCTAAGAAAAATAGATTATGTGGATTGTGATTTTAATTTATTACATGAATCCCTTATTTATAGATTAAATATCTAGGGTTTATGACTCCTAATTAGACTAGGAAAATAGTTTCTTGTTTCCAAAGTAAAATCATGGGTTTGGGCTTGACTAATACAATGGGCTTATGTCTAAATTAAATATTTAAAAACCTAATAACATAAAATATACTTTTGCTTTAATTTAAAATAATAATTGGCATAATTAATAATTAATAAAATAAAATAAATATCATAAGACAAACAAATAAAATAATTAAATATGATAAATGGTTAAATAATTTACGGGGCGTTACACGCAACGTCGCGAGGAGTTGGAGGATCCTTAAAGTTTTAGCCAAGTGGTCCAAACGGATGGCTCACGGGTTTGTGGCGGTTCGAGTCAGGAAGTGCGGTGACATGGACCGGGTCGGGTCGGATCGACCCGGCTCGAACCGGGCGGTTCACCCCCACTGGGTCGAGTCGGACCGAGACTCGCCAGCGGACCGGGCAGTTGAACTCCACCGGGTCAGGTCGAACCGGTGCGACCCGTCGCCCGCAGAGGCGCGGATCAATGTGCGGGTGCGACCGTCCAACGAACTAGTGGGTCCAGTCCAAAGGGTGCCACCAAGGGGTTGAGAGGTGCCTTTCCAAAAAGGCACCACAACTCTTCAATAAATATAAATAGGCCCCTGCAGATTTCATTTGATTTATTCCAAAATTCACAAGTTTATTCAGATTTCAAATCTTTCCAAATTCTGCATTAGTAAAGTCCAAAAGTTCCAAATATCTGAGTACGTTCGCCGATAACTTCTGATTCGTAGTGCAACAGTCTGAAGTTTTAAAGTCGTTGTATCTTGGAGGCGATTGCTATTAGACGTATTGTACCTGGGTACGTGGCAATTTCGTCTTACGGATATAGAGTCAAACTCTAGCCTTGACTTTGTCTGCATTTATACATCTTCATCTATACACCTTCACATACCAAATACTAACAGCGTAAGACGAAATTTTCTATATATTCGGAGATGTTTTCTACTATTTCTACTCCATCAATTCTTGTTGCTCACGCTGAAAAACTGGCAAAATTTGTCGGACATGATTATAAGAGATGGCAGCAGAAAATGTTGTTCTATTTAACAACTCTCAGTCTTGCTCGTTTCCTGAAAGAAGATCCTCCTACTGTAGAAGTGGGGGATAAAGAAGGGATGAATGCTTTGGACGCTTGGAACCATGGAGACTTCTTGTGTCGAAATTACATTCTGAATGGATTAGACGACTCACTTTACAATGTCTACTCCATCTTTAACACCGCAAAAGAATTGTGGTTATCTTTGGATAAAAAATACAAAACGGAGGATGCCGAAATGAAGAAATTCATTGTTGGACGTTCCTCGACTTCAAAATGGTGGACTCGAAGACGGCCATGGACCAAGTTCGAGAGTTGTAGTTGATCCTCCATGAGATTCATGCCAAAGGTATGCAGCTATCTGAATCCTTTCAAGTAGCCGCATTAATAGAGAAGCTACCGCCTCAATGGAAGAATTTCAAAAATTATCTCAAGCACAAACACAAGGAAATGGGGCTTGAGGACTTGATCATGAGACTACAGATCGAGGAAGAAAACCAAAATCTGAAGTCAAAAGCGACAAGAACTGTGGAGAGACACATGTGAATTTGGCTGAGTCCAAAAGTGACAAGAAGAGGAAACGCGGTGCTGGCTCTCATAAGCAACATAAGACCTCGAACAAAAGATTCAAAGGTAACTGTTACAATTGTGATAAGCCCGGACACAAGTCGAGTGAATGTCGACAACCAAAGAAGGCAAATCAAGGCTAAAAGAATCAAGCCAACCTTGCCGAGCACAAGTCCTTGCCAGAAGAACTGTCTGAAATGGATCTGTCTGTCGTTGTGTTCGAGGCTAACTTGGTAGATAATCCAAGGGAGTGGTGGATCGACACAGGGGCTACCCGTCATATCTGTTCATACAAGGAACTGTTCTCCACTTACCAAGAGATCAATGACAGAAAGCTCTTCATGGGAAACTCTGCAACGTCTCCGGTGGTAGGGTTGGGAAAAGTTGTGTTGAAGATGATGTCGGGAAAAGAATTAACTCTCGTGGATGTGCTGCATGTCCCAGACATTCGCAAGAATTTAGTCTCCGATTCTTTGTTGAGTAAGGCCGGATTTAGGCTTGTTTTTTAAGCAAATAATTTTGTACTGACCAAATGTGGTCAATTTATTGGGAAAGACTATCTTGAAAAGGGCCTTTTCAAGATGAATGTAATGACTGTAAAGCGCGACATTAAGCGCAATATTAATATAAGTGAAGTTAATTACTTGCTTGAGTGTTCTAATTTATGGCATGGTAGATTAGGACATGTAAATCAAAATACACTTCGACGTTTAGTGAATTTAGATTTACTTCCTAGAATGGAATTTGATTCACAAAAGTGTGAGATCCGTGTGGAGGTAAAATTGGCCAAAACAACATTCCATGCAGTGGATAGAAGTACTTCACCTCTAGAACTTGTCCATACTGATGTGTGTGATTTGAAGTTTGTGCAAACTAGAGGTGGTAAGAATTACTTCATTACTTTCATTGATGATTGCACAAGATATTGTTATGTATATCTTTTGAAAAGCAAAGATGAAGCCATTGAGGCATTCAAAAATTATAAGAATGAAGTTGAAAATCACTTAGCAAAAAAATCAAAGTGATTCGAAGTGATAGGTGGAGAATATGTAGCTCCATTTGAATTACTTTTCCAACAAAATGGTATTATTCATCAAACTACAGCTCCATATTCACCTCAATCAAATGGCGAAGCAGAATGCAAGAACCGAACTCTGAAAGAGATGATGAATGCTATGTTGATAAGTTCGGGCTTGCTCCAGAACATGTGGGGGGAAGCAATCTTGTCTGCCAACTACATTCTTAACAAATTGCCACATAAGAAGAGGGACAAAACTCCGTACGAGTTGTGGAAAGGAACAAAACCTTCCTACGATTACCTTAAAGTGTGGGGGTGCCTAGCTAAGGTTGAAGTACCTAAGCCAAAACAAGTGAAAATAGGACCCAAAACTGTTGATTGCATTAATTGGATATGTGCATAACAATAGTGCATATCGATTTTTGGTGCACAAATCAAACGTTCCTGAAATGAACGTGAGAATGACTATTGAATCAAGGAACGTGGTGTTCTTTGAGAATATTTTTCCTAAGAAGTGAAACATAGAAGTAAGTTCTCGTAAAAGAAGTTATGAAATTGCAAATGGTTCACCTGTTGAGGTTAATAAGAAACCTAATGATGAACCTAGACGTAGCAAGAGGGCAAAAAAGGAAAAGTCCTTTGGGTTGGATTTTCTATCATACATGATGGAAGTGAACCCAGGACAATACATGAGGCACTGTCCAGTCCAGATGCTCCTCTCTGGAAAGAAGCAATAAACGATGAAATCGAGTCTATCATGCAAAATCACACGTGTGAGATTGTAGATCTACCACCAGGTTGTAAACCACTTGGATGCAAGTGGATCCTAAAAAAGAAATATAAAACTGATGGATCGATTGATAAGTATAAGGCTAAATAGGTAGCCAAAGGGTTCAAACAAAGAGAAGGTTACGACTTCTTTGATATGTATTCCCCTGTTACGAGGATTACTTCCATTAGAGTTCTCATTGCTATTGCAGCATTAATAACCTTGAGATACATCAAATGGATGTGAAGACGGCCTTCTTAAATGGGGAATTGGAGGAGGAGATATATATGGAACAACCTGAAGGGTTTGTTGTACCTGGCCAAAAAAAGAAAGTGTGTAAACTTGTTAGATCTTTGTACGGACTCAAACAAGCACCTCTTAAATGGCATGAAAAAATTGATAATGTGATGCTCTCTAATGGTTTCAAAATCAATGAGTGCGATAAGTGTGTCTATATAAAGGGCACTCCAGAAAATTATGTGATAGTGTGTCTATACGTCGATGACATGCTTATTACGGGGAGTGATCATGACTCGATCATGAATACTAAAAACATGTTAAAACGAAATTTTGACATGAAGGACATGGGTATGGCTGACGTCATTCTAGGGATGAAAATCTCTAGAACTCCTGATGGAATTTTCCTATCACAAGCTCAGTACGTTGAGAATGTGTTAAGGAAATTTGATGCTTATGACGTACCCCCAGTTAACACTCCTGTAGATGTTAATTACACTTAGCAAAAATAGAGGAGACCCAGTGCTGCAACTGAAATATGCAAGAATTATCAGAAGTCTGATGTACTTGACAAATGGTACGCGTCCGGATATAGCATATTCAGTTAGCAAACTTAGTTGATTTACAAGTAATCCTAACAAGGATCACTGGAAAGCTCTGATGAGAGTTTTAAGGTAATTAAAACATGCCATGAATCATGGAATTTTGTATACAAAATATCCAGCAGTATTGGAAGGATACACAGATGCAAACTGGATATCTGATACAAAAGATTCAAAATCCACCAGTGGCTATGTATTCACTATAGGTGGAGGAGCTATGGCTTGGAAATACTCTAAACAAACTTGCATAGCTCGTTCCACAATGGAATCGGAGTTCATTGCTTTAGACAAAGCTGGTGAAGAAGCAGAATGGCTTCGGAACTTCTTAGATGATATTTTCGGTTGGTGTAAACCGGTGCCTCCCGTGATGATACACTGTGATAGCATGTCTGCTATAGGGAGGGCACAAAGCCACATGTATAATGGTAAGTCTTGACACATCCGAAGGAGACACAATACCGTTAGACATTTGATCTCAAGTGGGGTATTCTCCATTAACTACGTAAAGTCAAAATAAAACATTGTGGATCCGCTAACTAAAGGCATTGGTCGAGATCAAATGTATAGCGCGGTAAGGGGAATGGGGCTAAAATCCACACACTAAAGAGTGTTCATAGTGGTTACTCGTCCATAATGACTGGAGGATCCCAAGAACTTGGTTCAACGAGACAACTAATCTTTGAAGCACTCAGTTTTGCACTTGAAAAATAAATTTCAAGCTCATTCTCGATTCCGCTCAAGTGCCAATTGTACCAATTTGGTACAAAACCTGATGACGTGTGGTGAGGGTAAGCTTAACAACTTTTAATGATTCCTATACCTTCGTGGTGAGGTATTTCAGGGTACTTTTAATAGGAGATCACATATATAAGTGTGAAGTGGGGCCGCTTCAAACTGACAACATCGTGTGAAGTGGGGCCGCTTCAAACTGACAACATCGTGGCTGTCATTGTACTAGATTTACACAAAAGCTGACCAGTTCAGGACATCGTAGCAAGTATATTCGATGGCATCTCACTAGGGAAGGTTAAAAGTCTGAAGCTACCTATCCTGATGAAGGGACGGCTCGTTGGGACTTTCTTAGGTTTGCATTGCATTAATATCATTCATGTGGGGGATGGTTGGAAATTGGTTTGGAAATTTTGGATTTTGACCCAAAATTAACCAATTTAATTATTTGAATCCATTTGTTAAAAATGGAAACAAGTTGCAAATTCATAATCTATGTTTCGAGTAGATGAATTTAATGTATTAATATGCTCAAAACCAATTTCGGGTGAATGAGATATTAATTGTCAAAGGTTGCAACTTAAACTTGGAAGTTGAAGAGTTTATAAAGGAAACATATGGGAACTTGTCCCACATAGAAAAGTTGGAGTAAGTGGATACTCCTTATTTAGTAGAGCAATTGATAAGTAGTTATCAAATGTGCTCCCCTATGGTGGACCTTATGGTGGATCCTAGTGGGATTTTCACCTTTGGCTAAAATGGACCCGAGGATGGTGCGAAGTACCATCCAAGCCCGAGCCCGGCCCGGTACGCGCACGTCGTACATGTCGCATTGAGTCGCTTTAGAGGTGCACTTTACACGTACGCGTCGTCGCGAGGAGCTGGAGGAGCCTTAAAGTTTTGGCCAAGTGGTCGAGACGGATGGCTCGCGGGTTCGTGGCGGTTCGAGTTAGGCGGTGCGGTGACGTGGACCGGGTCGCATTGAATCGACCCGGCTCGGATCAGGCGGTTCACCCTTACCAGGTCGGGTCAGGTCGAGCCCCGCCAGCAGACCGGGCGGTTCAACCCCACTGGGTCGGGTCAAACCGGTGCGACCCATCGCCCGCCAGGACGCGAGTCAGCCTGCGGGTGCGACCGCCCAGCGAACTGGTGGGTCCATCCAAAGGGTGCCACCAAGGGGTGAAGAGGTGCCTTTCCAAAAAGGCACCACAACTCTTCAATAAATATAAATAGGCCCCTGCAGATTTCATTTGATTTATTCCAAAATTCACAAGTTTATTCAGATTTCAAAGCTTTCCAAATTCTGCATTTGTAAAGTCCGAAAGTTCCAAATATCTGAGTACGTTCGCCGATAACTTCCGATTCGTAGTGCAACGGTCTGAAGTTTTAAAGTCGTTGTATCTTAGAGGCGATTGCTATTAGATGTATTGCACCTGAGTACGTGGCAATTTCGTCTTACGGATATAGAGTCAAACTCTAGCCTCGACTTTGTCTGCATTTATACATCTTTACCTATACACCTTCACATTTAAGGCTCGCATTCACCAAATTAGAGATAGGTGTATTAGTGGGAATTAAATCAATCGATCCAGAGGGTGGTTTAGGATCGTCTAATCCTAGTCACTACAAGAAAACTGCGAAATTTCAACGGAGTATAAATTCATTGGAATTTTTTAAATTTTCCAACGATAATTCTAACGGAAAATGAGCCGTTGGAATAGTTGTTGGAAAAAAAAATTCAATGGTAAGAGGCTCCATTGGAATTTAATTGTTGGACCAAAAAAAAAATCCAAGAGCCACTAGTCCAATGGCATAAAAACCGTTGGAATTGTTGTTGGAATTAAAATTCCAATGGAAATTTACCAAAAACCTGTGGATATAGAAGAATTAACATTAAAAAAAGATCACTGAATAGAGAGAAAGAGAGAGTAGGCGGCGGCGGTTTAAGGTGTTCCTTCCCACATGGAATTCTTCAAAGTTCGTCGTCCATCCGGCGTTGAGATTGAGTAGGGGATACAGTCCAGAAGGTCAAGATGGGAGTAAAAAATCATTCAATCAAAAATCGACCTTTTGTGTAAACAGCTATCAGGTCGAATCCCTTAACTCCTATGTGTTGTAGGCGCATGTTAGGGTTTATATAAATTTATAGATCCACCTCTAGGGTTAATCAATAAGGATACAAATTATGACAACCAAGAAGGATACTAGGGAAAGGGATTAATTATATTACTTTCAACAAGAGTATTATAATAGATATAATTCCTACAAAAAGGCTAACAAAGTACTCACTCATGGTTATTGCAGTTTGGATCTCATCTTTAAGTCATAACCTATTCGGATCCTTAATCTCAATGCGGAAAGAAAAGGCCCAATAAAAGAAAATGATATTTTTGCAAAACAAGACAACACTTGCGCTAAGTTTGAGGAATAAACTGCTTCTTTTCGTACAGATTTTGGCTGGTTGGCACATATTCATTTGAAGCCGTTCGAGTCTAGTTTCTAACAATACAAACGGCGAAGCGATTGGACTTTTCTAGAAGGAGTTATTGTTGTTTTACTAAGGTATGACAGATGGTGGCGGGAATCTGTCAAGTTCATGAATCTTGAGTTTTATGTCCTTCCAACTATCTTTGGGCATTCATTTTGAAATTCATTGAACATTATCTGATTCTAGAGTCTTATTCATGTATCTAAGTTGGTCAAAATGCTAATATTTATGAGTTTTGAGTCTGGTAAGTTGTGAAGTCAAGTCATTACTACATTACTATAATCATGTAATGACTCCTACTAATTGAGCCTTCTCCTTTGTATTTGTGGCAGGAAATTCAGAATTTAAAAACTATATTTGAGAGTCTCTTGACTTATTTAGAAGAAGGAGTTCTTCTATTTTAGCTCTTAGCCTTTTTGGTGGATTCCTCAAGGCGACGAGTTGCTCCAAACTTGTGGTGGATTCCATTAAGTGAGGAGTTGTATTTGAGAGTTTACTTGTGTTACCTCCTAAATCTTCCTTTCCGGTATCAATCTTGATAACCATTTTGTGCAATTTCCTATTTGAGGCTTTTTATGGAAGTATCTCGTATTGCGATCTCCCGATTTCAGCCACAATGCTCTGGATCATTGTTCCCACAAAACCTCCTCTCGAGCTTCCAATGTCTCAATACATCTTAATGCCTCTAATTTCCAAAACAATGCTCTCAGACTGATCTTGTTGCTAAAGTTCAGCAAGCTTGCCACGAAATCTACTCAAACTTCGTCACACATTACCAAATGTCGTCGAATCCCAACTCTTTATTTCCTAGGTGACCATTTGAAGTTTTCGAACATGATCACTCTCAGTTTCAGATCTCTCTTGTTGGATAACACCCTCACATTGATCATGTGAATGCCACATTTGCTCGAAATGAAAGATCTTCGTTTATTTTTTTCTTACCAAATCCCGACTTTGCACAAGCAACACCTTGAAGCTCTGCCAGAATTGGAGCATGATCCGACCGTAGGTGAAGTAGGTGTTTGACTCGAAAGTATGGAAAAGCTCTCCCACTCGAGGTTTGCTACAAATCGATCTAATTTGCATTGGATGTTATCAAGACCATGTTGCTTATTTGACCAAGTAAATGGAAAAACATGATATCCAAAATCTGCCAAACTGAGGTCATAGAGCATGTCCTGAAAGCTCCTCATAAATGAAATCACCCGCCAGATTCCACCTTCTTTTTGTTCGACCATAATATTTCATTATAATTGCCAAAAAAGATCCATGGTATAGGAAAAGGGGGAGCAATATTCCTAAGTAATTCCTAAGTGTGACACTTACTGTATTGCTCAGGCCAAGCATACATACCCGATAAATGCCACGACCGGTTACTTTCTTCAAAGTAATATCTCCCAAGATATGATGGTTCGAGTAAGAGGCAATCTGCAACTCAAATGGTTTTCTGCACAAGATACACAAGCCACATTTCCGTAATCATGAACATCAACAATGTTGTGCCAGTGGATGGAGAACCTGCACCTCATCCCACGGTGGAAAAGCCTCGTAATGAATGGACTGATGATGATATGAAAAGGTTAAACTTGGACAATCTAGTTGTACTCTTTGCTACATTGGACAAGGGAACCTTCACTAAAGTCAAGGCATGCAAAACTACCAAGGACATTTGGGATTTGCTGAGGGAAATCTGTGTAGGCTCAACTCTACATCGAAAGAACGGGGTGGCTATTGCGAAACCTAAACTTTGAGTTCTTCAAGCCTAATCCTAGAGAGTCTCTATGTGATTTAGATATAAAATACACAACAATCCTGAATGAGTTGATATATGCTGGGAAAGAGTATACTCAGTAGGAGATACACATCTACTGCAAGCTCTCACATCGGGTTGGGATATGAAACCATTCCAATGAGAAGCTCAAAGAATTTAGGTAAGAAGAGCATTCATGAGCTCTTATCTGATCTCAAATCCTTTAAGTATGACATTTGTTAGGGAAGGAGAGAAGAAGAAGAGAATGCAGCTATCACAAAAGCTCTAGTAGTAAGCAGCCCCTCACAACAACTCTATATGGTGCCAATAACCACCATAATGCCAAAGCAGCAGTCTCATGTTGCTGCTGAGGAGGAGTAAGCATCTGAAGAGATAGCTTTACTCATGAAATGCTTCACACGTTTTATGAAGAACATCCAAAGGTAAACCCATCCAAGGCTTATTACACTAGGCCTCACAAGTATCCTGATGATGTTCGCAAACAAAGACGAGATAGAAGGATGCATGAGAAAGCTCAGCTAAAGGCACTCTTGAGTGGAGCAAAACCCATCAAAACGGTTCTATTGTGTCCAAGGGAACCTACGAAACACTCATTTGCCTCATGGCAAAAGAGAATGACAATCATGATGAGGTAGATTCTCCTAGTACCTTTTCAAGATTAGAGAATATTGACTCTGAAAACTTACTCATTTCATTCAGATAGATTGTGGCTGACTTTGACACTGTAATCAGTCATATGAAGAGTTGAAGGCTAAGAACATGCAGTTTCTTGGAGAAAACGGAGTGCTTACAATTAAAGTTGAGAAACTTATAGCTGAAGCAATTGACTGTTATTTTGTTCAAGAGAAAGTAAGTAAGTTGAAGATACCTCTCACCCTTCAGGCTGAGAAGGATAAGAAATTGATGCCAACCATCATGTCTTTCAGTAGATCATCTAGATATCTGGATTAGATACTCGATGTTCAGAGAAACCTATCTGACATGACAGGGATAGGATTCTCTAACACAGTTTTTAACTATGAAGTAGCTAGTAATTCTACTAATGCTCCAGCAATAAGTATGTTTTAGTCACACATACTCCCAAATAGTGTAAAGGTAAGTCTAGGAGGATGGAGAATATCTTTGATAAGAAACCTAGACTAGATCAGGTTGAAAACCTGATAAAGGGAAGTCAACTACTGTAAGCACACCAAACACTAATGTAGTAGGAAGTAACAACATGAAACAAGCTCTGGCTACTGAGTGTAGTAACTCCCTACAACAGCCTAAGAGCAACCAACAAAAGACTAGGCTCAACACTCAGAGGCTTCCATGCAAGGCAAGGAGGAACCATCCTAGGTTACTCTAATCCAGGAAACAATCTTCTCTAGGTACATCTGAAAAAGGGAAACCTTGCAAGCTGCTCCAGAAGAACAACTTGCTACTCAGAGGTTCAGTTACAAATGGGTTGCAAGAAAGACTAATTCCTACGGAGTTTACTTGATTACCTTCCAGGTCAAGTTTCCTACTGGATACACTGATATCTGGTACATTGACAATGGATGTGAAAGGCATATGACAGGAAACAAGAAGTCTTTAAGGGGATTCCAAAGATTGCAAAGGACCCAGGGTAGTGTTTGGAGATAATGCCAAAGGCATCACCAAAGTTGTTGGAACTTTCTTTAAGGGCAAAGTCAGCATATCAAATGTCTACTTCGTTGAGGGCTTACAGTATAATCTACTGAGCATAAGCAAATTATGTGACAAGGGACACTCTGTAGAGTTCACTCTAGGGAAATACTTAATAAGAGATGCCAAGTCCAACTGAATAAAACTCACAGGCCCTAGAAAGGGTAACATCTATCTAGTATACTGGGAGACTACTGGAGGACAACTCTCTTACTTTATATCCAAAAGCATTCCTAAACTCTACTGGTTGTGGGACAAGAGAATGAGTCATCTGAACTTCAAGACTATCAGAACGCTGGCACGGAAAGGGGTTTAGTAAGAGGATTACCAGATGTAGCATATAGGAAGGAAAGTGTGTGTGATGCATTCTTGAAAGGCAAGCAAATCAGGAAGCCCTTTAAAGACAAACCTGTTAGGTCATCTCACAAGCTTCTCGACCTACTGCACATGGACCTCTTCGGACCAATTGAACCAATAATTCTAAGTGGGATGAATTTCTCACTTGTAGTGGTGGATGACTTCTCCAGATATACTTGGACTGTGTTTCTAGCCAAGAAATTAGACACTCAAAAAAAGCTTCCGGACCTTATGAAGCAAATTCAGAATGAGAAAAGCTTCAACATTGTTAAGATCATATCGAGTCGAGTCACTGAATTTATTAACAAGTTCGAAGAGAGTTTCTACAGTAGCAATGGGGTTCGCCATAAGTTCTTAGCTGCCAAAACTCCTCAGAAGAATGGTGTAGTAGAATGGAGAAAGGGAACATTGAAAGAAGTTGCTAGGACCATGATTGTTGAAGCACAACTGCCTAACAGATTCTGGGAAGAGACAACTAACACAACATGCTATACTTAGAATAGATGTCTTATTAACAAAGATCTGGATATGTGAGGTGATGTTCAATATCATCAAGTGAGCTATACTTTGTAATATGGTGTGTTGGGAATGTGGAACCGGAATCAGGGAGTGAAGAACCGGAGGATTGAACCGGGTTTTAGCATCAAGAAGACAAGCTGTTCAGAATAAACCGGGTTCAAGGCAGTTGAAGATAACCGTCATTTGTGACGGAGCAGTTGCAGAATTGTGACGAAGAAAACCGTCACTTTTATCCGGTAGCTGAGCTCAACTTCTTTCAGTTAGAACTTCCTGTACAGTTGCATTCGAGCTTCAATCCATATATCATTGAAAAGCTCTCATTGAGGAGAAGATCACTACGTTGAGCTATACTTTGTAATATGGTGTGTTGGGAATGTGGAACCGGAATCAGGGAGTGAAGAACCGGAGGATTGAACCGGGTTTTAGCATCAAGAAGACAAGCTGTTCAGAATAAACCGGGTTCGAGGCAGTTGAAGATAACCGTCATTTGTGACGGAGCAGTTGCAGAATTGTGACGAAGAAAACCGTCACTTTTGTCCGGTAGCTGAGCTCAACTTCTTTCAGTTAGAACTTCCTGTACAGTTGCATTCGAGCTTCAATCCATATATCATTGAAAAGCTCTCATTGAGGAGAAGATCACTACGTTGAGAAATTTCCCTGTTCTTTAGATTAGAGAGAGTATTTAGAGATTGAGTGTTCGTGCCCTAATTTGTCAACAGAATTGGGCATTTCATTTCTTGAGTGTATTCTCTGTAATTGATTGGATTTCTTAGTGGATTGAGGTGTGCCTTGCCTCCGTGGATGTAGTTCATCTTGAACGAACCACGTTAAATCGGTGTTTAATTCATTTCCAGTTCCTGTTCTGCGCAAGTTCAATTCGGCCACAACTCTGGCCGAACTGCATGTGTGTTTTCAAATTGTTTTTCTTTGTACAAGTTTCAGAATCTTTGGTGTTGTGTGTTTAAGAGTTGATTTCACTAACAGGATAAGACACCACACGATTTGTGGACTGGAAGAACGCCTAGTATATCATACTTCCATATCTTTGGTTGTAGATGCTTTGTGTTGAACAATGGGAAGGAACATCTAAATACCTTCGATGCTAAATCTGATGAAGGAGTATTTTTGTGCACGATACCAGGCAACACCCAATGAGTCTCACCTCGAAGCACTAAAAAGGATTCTGAGGTATCTAAGGGGCACAATGGGTAAGGTTGTGGTACCCAAGAGATGGAGGAATCAAACTAAAAGGATAATCAGATTCTGACTTTGCATGTTGCAAGATGGACTGCAAAAGCACAAGTGGAACATGTCAATTTCTTCGAAATAGATTAGTTTCATGGTTTAGCAAGAAATAAAATCAATCGCAACATCTACTGCAAAAGCAGAATATATCCCTGGAGTAAAGAGGAATATTGTAAGTAAGGCACGGTGATACGTTGCCTACTGCAAGTAAAAGAGAGGTAAGCAAAATAGCAACAGACAGCATGTGGTAAATCGCGAAAATGTAACCCTACTGGAGTAAAGGGGAATATTGTAAGTAAGGCACGGTGATACGTTGCCTACTGCAAGTAAAAGAGAGGTAAGCACAATAGCAGCAGACAGCATGTGGTAAATCGCGAAAATGACTATAGCAAGAAACCCATTAAGGAGAAACCTAGTAAGCTAAAATACGATGATTTGTTGAAGCTTACTGCAAGTAACCTTACTGTGAGACACAAGCTGTAAGTATTTAATGTCTACTTCATTTAAAGCTTACTCCACTATTTGTTACAACATTAATAAATCCTCGTAGCATCTAGTGTGTTGAACCTTAAAGTGGGAAACAATCCTTTCTTATGCAAACAAATCTTTCTCCACATTTAATGCGCACATCATTTACCGGCGCGGCGACTGTTGCCTTTCGCATAGGCAATTATGATGATTTGTATTTGACCAATGCACCCATTCACTAATTCAAATTTATTTTTCCAACAAAGAGTCTGAATCGTTCATATCACACGACTTTCTTGCCAAGTGAACCACGAGTTGTTCTTGATAGATCACTCCTTCAGCGATCACCAAGATCTATCCCACGCCGGATGAAGGATTGACTCTAGAAAACCTGAAGATTTTCTATGGAAATCTATTGCTTGAATGCTGGAAGGTGTTCACAGATAAACAGATAGTAGTAAATGTGCATGAATCCTGCACCAAGGTCACTTTCATTCCTGAGTTTGAGTTTTTGCACGATATATGTCGGCGGAGTATAGAGTGCAAAACTGGGAGTTATGATAAGTGCACTAGTCCCAGATTCTGAATAATAATCGCTCTAGGATCCAGTGAACTGGCCACTGTTCCTCTTCACTCCTCTAGTGGAGGAGATCATTAGGACGAAGGTCCATTAGAGCTACGAAATCATGCTCAACTATGTTATGTACCATCTCCTTATCGGGATTATTGGCGATGTGGAACTTGGAAAGGGCAAGTGGATAGGTAGTACTTGGGAAGGTACCAAGCGGAGGGGCAAAGAAGAGGGAAGGTCTTCTATGCCCCTACTGACTCTTGTTGGGAAGCGGAAGATGATGGTTCTGAAGCCCCTTTTCAAGACAAGATCTCAACGATTGAAATCTGTAAAGTAATCAATCATTTCTTTTGGTGTCGTCATAGAAGAGGAAGATAAAGAGAACAGTGCTGAGGAGCCCATACAAAAGAAACCAAAGAGGCTGGTGAAAACCCACCTCAAGTCCATCATTATCAGAAACCTCTTTGATAAGCTTGAAGCAGAAACCTCACCACCACGATCACCATCTCTTGATCGTGAGTCAGTCCACGTAATGCAAGAGCAAGAGTTATCAACTCTTGATCTTTAAGTTGTTTTCTTTATTCTGCCTCTCAGCTAGAATTCATCCCTTGCTACTTCTACAAACCAAGAAGAAGAAGCAACAAATGCTTTGAATCAGGTTGGCGAGACTCTGGTTCAAGTAGAAAACCCAGTAGGTAGCCCCCAACACACTTCACTGGCAGCGGTCGAACCTCGTGAAGCAGGGGATGAATCATGTGCAACAGGAGATAAACGAAAAACTTGTTGCCGACCAAAATGCTGCCTCTCCCCAACAAGATAAGTTCATTGAGGAGCTGCTGGAGGAGAAAATGGAGAGATACTACAGATGGCGCTCCAATAGGGTAAGTTGTATACTTACATCTCAATGTGGGATAATTAGGGTGAGGAAGAAGTCTGGGTCACCACTTGGGCACAATGTAAAGACATTTCCGATTTGACCTCCAAGGACTTCGGTGATAAACATTCGGGGGAAAAGAAGGGTTTGCCTACAAGAGAAGGCTGCCCACAAATGCCTAGCTGGCGACAGTGACTCTGATAGTGATGAAACTAATGATAAAGTGCTTTGACAAGTACTGAGCCACATCAAGCATGATACCAGTCGGAACCACGAGGTTCCAGTGGTAAGGGACTAGGAAGCTCATTGCAACAACCTGCTGACACTTCTACAACAGTACAACCAATTGCTGGAGAAAGCTCTAAGGAAGATCAAGTCCCACTATCCTCTATTTTCAGAGCTAGGTAGGGAACTGCCAATGAATCTTCTGTAAGGGAGGACATAGTAGACAAGGTAGCAGCAACCTCTCAGGAGGCCTATGAAGCTAGTAAAAACATAAAACAAGTAGCTAAGGTAGATGTTGCAATTGCAAATGAATCTGTTATTGATGAAGTGGTAGCAGACAAGGCAGTAAGCACTTCATAGATCGCTGATACCTACTGTAGGAGAGATTGCAGTAGACAAGGCAGTGCCCATTTCTCACACACCAAGATTACAGACACCAGGAAGTACACAAGGTGGGATCTCAGAAGTAGTAAAAGATGTAGAGACTACTTCGCATTAGCGGGCAACTGAAGCAATTGAGGAACAACTTCACATATCTAGTAACCTTGTTGCAGTTGCAACACACTGCTGAAGATCCAGTATATACTGCTGCTGAGGTAATCATACTGAAGATACTCCAGAGTCACAAGTAGGTGAACAACATGAAAATGAAATTGTTGGATCACAATGATACCCCTTTCGAAAGTGATGCTGACGAGGATGAAGACTATCTTTCGGAAGCTAAGGATGAGGAAAATAATCAGGCAGTTGATGATAGTTCTATCAGGCTAAGTGACAAAGCACCAACTATAGCTACAGAATAAGAAGGGGAAGAGCCAGTGGCAAAGGAGAAGGCTGATGCAACTTGTAATGAAGCAAGCTTGGCAAATGAAGCAGCTACTCAGACCACAGGAGGGGAATTGGCTACGGAGCAAGCATATATGTATTGATGAAGGAACAACAACCACAGAAACTAAAGGAAGTGCTTAAGTAGAAATTGAGTTGCCTACTCAAACTACTGGCCAGCAGACAAGACTAATTGAGGAGGAATGGCTACTAGTTAAGTTTACACAGCAACATGAGAAGGCCACTACTAATGGTGAGCCTAATGGAAAATATCATGAGGCAACAAAATAAGCTACAACTGGAACATCAAATGTGGAAGAGATAAGGAGACCACCAGCTCCCACTCCAGCAACCCCATCTGATAGTTCTAATGAAGATATGGTTCGAGGGAGTAATTAATCATCTCTCGAAGAATTCCATTCACTGAAGCGGCTCAGGAAACATTCTGATATAGCAGAGGCGGCAACCAAAAGACAGAAGAGACGAGCAGCAAAGTCTCTTGAGCGTGACAATGAAACTCTTTCCTAAATTAGGCAATCCAATAAAGAGTTAAATCTACAAACCACTGATGCTATGGAGGAAGTGCTAGAAAGATTTGACTGCACGCTACAAGTAACAGAGTTCTCAGTATTGCAGCTGTAAAAAGCAATGAGCAATTATACTTCTAAGTTACTCAAAGCTCTTGGAGTTGTGTGCGAAGCAGAATCCTTGGTGCCCAAGAGCATGAGAGACCTTAAGTACCAGTTCGAGAATGAAGCACAAACTGAGAGACAATACATAGAGGACCTTAACAACAAGTTTAATAACTATACAAATGGTCAAGTGACTGGCCTCGCATCCATCATGAAACAAAGGCTGAAAGAGTAGAAGGACATATTGAAGTCCCTGCAGGATGAATCCCTACTGAGGCAAGAGAGAGCCCAGGACAGTTTAATATTAGTCGGTATTTTGTGCATATTAGAAGCACATACTGGGATCAATCTTAATGATGTCAAAAAAAGGGGGGAAAAAGAGGCTAAGGCAAGGTGTGCTAAGAGAGAGCAAAGAGAACAACAAGAGTTGTTCATTGCTGCTCAAGGAGATAGGAATAGGAATCTACAGCGCGAGCAAATCAATGGAGAACTAGCAAACAACAAGAGTTTGAAAGGTCTTTGCAGGAGTCAGAAGAGAGAGTGCGTAGTATCCTTGGAAAGGAAGAAGCTGAATTCCACGAGATCTATCTTGATACAGGGATAGTCCATGATCCCCCTGTTCACAAAAAATAGCCTCTTTTCACCTCAAGCGCAAAAAAGCAGGATGCCCCTCCCAACTTCTTAGTCCTCTCTACGTATGAAGGATGGTTATTGCGTGATTGCACAACAACTATATGAACTTCGTATTTACAAAATTCCGAAAGAGAGAAATCCTACATAGAAGGAAATCGATCGTTGGAGGTTGGGTGAAGTTCTCAGATACTTAGAGTACCTAATGAGTAATAGCATGTACAAGAATGTCGAAGGTTCCACCAGAATCAAGCTGAAGAGATATGGAGAACAATTACACGCAGGAGTACTTCCATTCCAGATTGAGGTTAGAGGCTTGAAGTGGGAAAGATACAAGATCTCCCCTTCTCTTCAATGGTGGTCGATGTACGATCTTACTCCTGAGGTGCAACTTGAGTATAGTAACTTCAAATAGAATATGTATAGCAAATGGTGGAGGTACATTGAGAACGATCCTGAAAGATCCACAAGGAGTAGGGATCTTGGAGACGAAGACAGAGCAACACACCGAGGTAAAATACATGCCAAGAAGCACTTCATAGAGCATCACTAGAGGAAAGAAACACGGTGAATTACTGTTGGCTATCTATGACTCTGGATGTAAGATTTTTTTTGTTTGGCACAAGCTTACCGTAGCTGTAATAGATAGGCTTATCTAATGAAACAGTTATCGTTCCTGCGTAATAATTATCGCTCGTAATCTTACATCATGCATGTTGCATTTTTACGTACCTTTTTATGATTAACTATTTATTCTAAAACAAAATTATTTTGCGACTTTAAGTATATTTTTACTTAGAATTTTGACTTCATCAAAAAGGGGGAAATTGTTAAAAAAATATGTTTATTTTTTATGATGGCAAAACCTCTTGTAAGGTAGGAATTAATGCCATATATTCTGTAAATCTTTGTAATAAAGGAAGCTGAAGACCTTCGTTACAACTTCAGGAAGCTTGAGTAGGAAGAAAATGAGAGAGAAGAGGATGATTGAGAAAGCTCAGCTTAAGGCATTCTTTATTTTGTTTACCTCATGAGAGCCTACAACCGTGAAGAGTCCGACTTCGAAAGTGACTATTCATACTCTAATAGTGAAGTGCTCGTTTTTCTCATGGTGAAGGAGGTAGATTATGGTTGACTTTGACCTAGTCAATCAGTCGTAAAAACAGTGGAAATTTGAGAATATACAACTTCTAGGAGAGAATGCAATACTAACAACTGAATTTTAAAAAAAAACTAATAGTTGAAGCAATTAATCGTAGCTATCTCCGAGAGGAGTTAAGCGAGCTGAAGAAAATTTGATCCTTCATTCAGTCATAAAAAGAGCTGAAATTTGAGAACATGCAACTTCTAGGAGAGAATACAATACTGACAACTGAATTTAATTAAAAAAAAAAAATTATAGTTAAAGTAATTAATCGTAGCTATCTCCAAGAGGAGGTAAGCGAGCTGAAAGAAAGTTTGATCCTTCATAAATATAAGGAAAATGAACTAATGTCTACCCTTAAAACTTTCAGTAGATCATATAAGAATATTGATGCGGTTATGAATATATAAAGCAATATATGTTACATCACAGGGATAGGTTTCCGGCTACAAATCCTAACTGCAAGCAATTAGTAAGCTAACTAATGTTCCAGTAGCACGTACTAGTGGGAAGCAGATCATTCCCTGACAAAAAAATGATGTACCTACATAGATATTCAATATCTCTGTATGGCCATCCAATTCGGAGTTAGGAGGGAGACCTAACAAGGGAATGTCACCTACCGTAGAACCAACGAGGAAAGAATACTGTAGGAAACTAGAGCATACATCAAGCCAAGCCTGTTGCAAGCAAAGGCAACCTACAATAACCTAAATCTACACACTAGAAGACCAACCGCATTGTTCCTATGTAACCTCGGCACATGACATTAATATCAATGATTACCAGTATGGAGAGTGTTAGGAAATTTTTGTTTAGTTTTGATTATGACAGAACCTCATGTAACGTAGGAATTAGTGCCCACAGAAATTTTGTAAATCTTTGTAAGAGATAGGCTAGTTCTACTCCTCTACTATACACATGTTCCTCAGAACACCAAGTCTACTTTGAATCCCGGATTCGTGAGAGTAGGTTTAATGAAAGTTTTTCTTCAACTTCTCGTAACTAACACTAAACTTGAGTATTTTCTTAGATGTGGGGAGGCTTCCTTGAATGAGAAGGATGAGGACCGATTGAATAAGAAGGATGAGGATAGAGACAAACTATCTTGGGCTAGCTTGAATTTGAGAAATCGTTGTAACTTGAATCTTCACATGTAGAATGCTTGTTGCATGCATGCTATCTTGCTCTTATTACTAAGTACTTTCACTTAGAAAGATATCTAAAGATGAGTGCTTGAACGCTTTAAATTGAGAGCTCGAAGAAGTTGATGATTGGTAGTTTCCGTAGAATTAGTAAATCAGTAGTCTTTGCTCGTCCTCCATCTTCTTTTACTTATAGTCGTTGGATTTCTTCCCGTTGAAGAGTGAGAAATATTCCCATTTACGTTTAGTGCTCTTCGTATGACTTCTATTCATTGTTGTCATTTTTACAGAAAGTGGTTCAAAGTAGGTACGGCTTTTTGTCAGTGTAGAAGTGTTATTTTTCCTTTTTCAAAATACCTGTCCCAACATTATTGGATAGTCAGTATAAAAATTCCTTCTTATCTCCATGGGGTATATTATTTTATCATTAAATCTATGTCTTTGACTTGACTATATCACTTGTGACATGGTTGTTCCATGCTTGATGTAGGATCCAAATAAAGGAGTATGCTAGATCTTTCTTACAGCAAACATTCATGTATGCTGCAAAAGCATAAGCTTCATTTTTATGTGCTCTAACCATCCTCTGTTCCTTAGTTCTTGCATTGGACTTTATGCTGCAAGTATCCTTGATGATCTTATTGTATGCATGTTGTAAATTTTGCTTGAGTAGAACTAGCGCTATCTATTACAAATATTACAGAGTTTGTGGAGGACACTAGTTCCTACTTTACATTGTGATTTTGTCATCATCAAAACCATGCATAAATTTCCTAACAGTTTTCCCCTTTTGGATGATGTCAAAACTTTAAGCAAATAATACTTAAAGTCACAAAATAGCAAACTGTTATTCCAAAATAGTTGATCATCAAAAGATACTTAATGTAACATATGATGTAAGATTCGGAGTTGTAATCATTTGTCAAGGAATGATAATTGTTTCATTAGATTTCCTAATATCTATTACAGTTAAAACAATATGATCATGTAAAAGAAACTTATTCTTACATCAATAATACATGAGTTGAGAGGGGTGAAAATTTTAACCCAGCAGCAATACACTTTTATCTGTGCTTCTTCCAGTGACAACATCAGAATTGTTGTTTGGCGTGTTTCCTGCCTCCTCCTCCCACTCTGTCTTCATCCTTCAGATTCCTACTCTTTCTGTATTTATTAGGATTATTCTTAGTGTACCTCTACCATTCTAAGTACATTTCTGTTCATAGTTTCTACACTCCACTGAACATCTGGTGTAAGATCATTCCATAGAAGGGGATAGCTTGTAACATTCCCACTTCGCTCCTCTATTCTCAACCTAAATTGGAAGGCTTCCAACATGTAGTTGATCATCGCAAGCTCGCAGCCATTGTCTAGTTTTACCTTCAATATTATTGTATACTCCTTCATCCAGTAGGTACTTGAAGTATCTGAGAATTTTTGCCATTCTCCAGCTATCAATCTCTATCCATGTTGGATTTCTTCTTTCAAGAATCTAAGTGGTTCGTAGAGCTTCATACTTTTCAACACTGCAACTTTTGAGCTAGTTCTCATATTTTGTAAGGATTAAGAGATTTGGAGTGACTTCTTGTCTTCCTCGGAGGGTAGGCTGCGTATGTTGAGGAATATCAGGATGATCCATTCTTGTAGCAAGGTATATCTCTTGTAGATTGACATTGGATTTTTCAAGTACGCTTTGGATAGGCGCCTGAGAATCTGTCATGGATCTATCAAACTCTTGTCATTCACGATTTTTCCACTCGCTTAGTCTTTCTTTGGTCTCCTGTCTCATTTGCTCAGCAAGAAAAGCCTATTGTTGTTTCCTTTGGTGGTGTTCAACATGGCTTGTCCTTATCTCTTCTCTCCCCTTTTGATATCTTCAACATTGATCCTAGTATGTGCTTCCAGTATTATTTGTATATTGATCAATATCGATCTATCATCATCCCTTTCGTTTCTCATTTGGGAGATTTCTTCTTGTAAGGACAGAGTCTTGTAATGTGCTCTTTCAACTTATCACTTACCTCCGATGCAAGGCCTTCAGCTTGTCCATTCACATAACCACTGAATTTGATGATCCTTTCATGCATCCATTCTCTCTCAGCTTATGTTGCATTCACAATATGATGTTTTAAGTCCTTCATGCTCAGTGGAAGTAAAGTTACAACTTACAAAACCGTCCAAGAGAAGTAAGGACACCAGAAGCATTGCTTCTCACTGCTTTATGGAGATGATGCATTGATTGCTCAGTTGATGATACAATATGCTCAAATCTTTCAAGTTCTTCTTGGATTGCAGCATTAGTTTGTAGATTTAGGTCACGTGAAATAGACCGATTCCCGAACTAGTCTTATTTTCCATCTCAAAAGACTTCTCCTCTCGTATTTTCTTTCTTTTTGCTGCAACTTGTATGTTGGTATAAAAGATGTCTGAGCTGCTTTGTGAGTGAAAGACTTCAAGTTAACTAGATCGATTCCTCCATTTGACTTCAGTTTCTTCTTCTGGACTTTCTTCAGTTGCGTTTACTGGAGAGGAACTTACTGCTCTTCTACTCCTGTTGCATCTTGTTCTCCAACATCAATATCTTCTTGTTCTCCATGAGGTTGTTCAAAAGGCACACCCTCAGTAGTGGCCTCCTCATGTTGCTGCTTATCTTTAGTTGTTTGCGTTTCCCTCTCAACTTATCCAGAGGGTTGTTTAGTAGCCTCAGGTCGTTGGTCAGTGTCTACTGCAACATGTTCTTTGTCTTGAGTTGTTACTTCATTTGTGATGTTTGCTTCAGTACAAACAACATTTGCCCGCCCCTTAGATAAACTTTCTTGTTCTGCTTCACCTGCTAGACCTGCTCTAGTACAGTCAGCATCAGCTTACTCCTTAGCCATCTCTTCTTGTTCTGTGGCTTGAGTTGCTACTTCACTTGCTGTGTTTTCTTTAGTACATACTGCATTAGCTTTCTCCTTAACTACATTGTCTCGTTCTTTATTCTCCATCTCTATCGCAAGATAATCAGGCTTTGTTTTCAAGATTAGCTTTGCGAAGATGGTCTCAGATTCTAGATCTCTTCTTCCTCATTTGTATACCTATTGGAAAGAGTTGGACTTGGACTGTCACCATAATCCAAAAATTGTTCATCCTCATTTCGTTCAATTGTCTAAGGATTTGGGATATTTTCAATGCTTGTTGCTCCATCAATAGTTTGAACTAGATTAGGAGCAGTTGAAGTTACAACTTCAACATGCATATCTGGTGTTTGTTCTTGCTCCTTGTTTGATTCAGTTGCTTGGTGCATTGGTAAAGTAGCCTCTTCAACTCTACTTCTTCTTGGACCCCACCTTATGTACTTCCTTGCGCTTGTATACTTGGTGTTTGAGAGATAGTCATTGCATTGTCTACTATAATCTCTCCCGCAGCAGATTCATCGGTGACCTGAGAAGTGTTTGTTGCCTCATCTACTGCCACCTCTTCTACAGTAGGTTCATTGGGCACTTTAGCTCCTGCCTCAGTTACTAGATTCTGAACTTCAGTAAAGTCATGGGCATTTTGAGGTAACTATTGCCTCTTCTACTGCGGGCTCTTGGTACACGTGTTCATGCATGCATTTTAGGTCAAATTAAGTGTTGTTTTAATGACATATGCATGCATATTCAACCGTGTATTGTTCATATTTGGATTATTGGACCATTTAATGTGTTTGAGCTCGTTTCGGGATAATACAAGAAATATAGGATAAAAAACAAGTCTCGAAGAAGTCCGAAATGAAAAATGAGTCAAGGATGTAACAAGAAGAGAGGAGTTTCGATCAAGAAGTCATGCCCGCGACCAACCTGACGAACCCAGAGCCCAAAAGCTTCAACAAAGGTTCGCGACCGCGACCTAGTCAGCGAACCGAATCCCTGCTCTAGTTGAATAAATGATTCGCGACCGCAACTCATCTTTGCGGCAGCCATGCGGTATCCGGTTTTTTTTTTATTCCTGAAACATGTTTTTGGCCCATTTTTCAGCCCAACACTTTCTCCTCTATATATATAAGGTCCAATTCAAATTTGATCGAATCAATCACCCATTTTACACATACCTTCAGTCACTATTCACCATTGGAAGCAAGGAATTAGATAAGGGTTGAAGATTAAGATCATCAACTCAATCTTTTGGTTCCTTCTATCTTATTTTAATGTCTTCTGTGATTTTCACTTCTTTTATCCTTGTAATAGGTGATATGAGTGGCTAGCACTGTATATTCAGTCCTTGATTATTGGTTGAACCTTGGATTTAGGATGTTTATCTAATTTTTACGGTTATTAACCAATTGAATTATGTTTTGGAATGTTTTATGTTATTTGGTATTGTTGGTTCACACTTATGAATTGAATTGTGGTTTGATGACCCATTTGGATATTACTTTGTGTGTGGCTAGAATTGGATTTGTAATTCGTAATTGTTATGAATCTGATTCCAATTTAGCAAACAATGGATTTATTCTATTGGGGATAACATAGAGTTCAACCACTAAAACCAAGCTTGTGAGTTTTATGTCGAACCTACTCCGTTGTCTTGATTCTTAATGCATTTGGCTATTGATTCTTAGAGAGCTTGTTCTAGGAATTGATAAGTTGAGTAGGATTATTTGAAGAACTTGTTTAATTAATTATACTTAAGAGACAACAAGGTTAATAGAGCTCGTTATTAATCTTGGAGTAGGGTAGCTAAGGCTAACCAATCGGGTAGTAACATCAATTACATAGATCATCCGGACCAAGGGGATACACGATCTAGGGTTGAATCCTTTTTCATTTATAAACTAAAAGCATTATATTGTCTTTGTTTACTTGAATTGTTAACTTGTCAAGTGCTTTTAGAGTAATTGCTATTTGGATTGCTTAATTGCAATTAGGTGATAGTTGTGATTACATCAAAACTTCCCCCCACATCTTTATTATTTTCTAGCTTATTTATATTCTATTGCTTAATCATACTAGTTTAATACATAAAGCAACATTGTTCGATCGTTCCTCGTGGGATCGATCCTTATTTACTACTCTACTAGTTAGAGTAGTAGATCAAGGATAAATATATATTAATTTGGTTGTGAAACGACTCGTTACCAAATTTTGGCGTCGTAGCCGGGGAATGGTGTTAGAACTATCTTGTTTTAGTGTTACACATTGTTTTTATTACTTTAGTTAAATATTTTTGTTACGTTCGTTGCTTTGATAATCACTTGCTATTGCTTTTGTCTTGATACAATCGATGTTCACATGTGTTCAAGGGCACAAGGACCTATAGTATGAACCCGATATAGTTCTTCGAGAACAAGATTTGAGGAGGCAAACAAAAGCAATTAAGCAATTTCATGGAGAATTCGAAGGTCTACACCTTGGTACCGAAGAGATTAATCGTGAATCGGAAGAAGAGCAAGTCGAAATAGCAGTCGAAAGAACAATGAAAGAGTTGGCAAATACTGGGGTCACACACCAACCATCATGTTCATCACATTTCCCAACTTAGGAGATGACACTATTTTTCAGTTGTGGTCTGGCCTCATAAATGCCTTCCTTTCCCGGTCTTTCCGGCAAAGACCCGCACAAGCATCTCATGGAATTTCATATAGTGTGCTCAAGTATGAAGCCAACAAAGGTGACCGAAGAGCAAATAAAGTTAAGGGCATTCCCATTTTCTTTGAAAGACTTAGCCAAAGATTAGCTATATTATCTCCCACCTGCTTCTTTTACCACTTGGGATCAAGTGGAAACATAATTTCTAGAGAAGTATTTCTCGTCCTCTAGAACCATGCACATCCAGAAAGAAATTAGTGGGGCTCGACGGATGCAAGGGGAAACACTATATGAGTATTGGGAGAGATTTAACAAGCTTGTAGCGAGTTGTCCTCAACATCAGATCATGAATTAACTCCTAATTCAGTATTTCTATGAGGGTTTATCATTATCTGATAGAAATATGATTGATTCAGCGAGTGGAGGTGCTTTGGTAGATAAGACTCCAACCGTCGCTCGAACATTGATTTCAAAGATGGCTGCGAATTCTCAACAGTTTGGTTGTTGTGAGCCAATGAGGATGGTGAGGGAAATTCATGATTGTTCCATTGATGATAAAATTGAGCAGATGACTGACTTGGTAAAAAAGGTAGCCGCGAGCAACAATCAAGCCCCTAGGTCGTGTAGGATTTGTCAAAGGACCGAGCATAATACCGACACATGCCCAACAAGTGTTCAACAAGTTTAGCATTGCAGGGAGCGTTTGATGCCTCTAGTGGGGTTGACTGCTGGGTACGATTCAAAGCTTCTGCCATTGCCTTTTATGAGTTAGAGAGGTAGCAGAGGGTGGGTTCTAGCTTAGAAGCGAGATAGAAAGAACAACATAAGCATCAAGAGTTAGTGACTCTTGCTGCTCCTTTACATGAACTGTCTCACGATTAGGAGAAGATGATTATCAAGATGAGGGTGTTATCTCAGGCTCATTTAAGAGTTGTCTGGCATCATTTTGCTTGACATGGGCCTTGACTAGCCTGCTTCTCTTCCTCTATAGGGGTTGTTCCTCCGCACTACTTTCTTCCACTTCCTCTTCTTCTACATTTCTAGAAGAAATGATTGATTCATTTAAAGGTTTCACTCGTTGAGATCTCTTCTTAGTAGAGGGCTTGATGGTAATGACCTTTCTCTTGCTTATCATAGTAGCCTGCATGAGGGTGGCCTCTCCCTCTTCATTAACATCTCCTCTTCTCTTAGAGCCTTCCCTTGTACCTCCAATCTACTTACCCTAAACCCTAAACCCTAAACATATCATGAATATATTCAAACTCAGGGATAAAAGTGACTGTGATATAGGATTCATGCACATTCACTGCTTCACACTCAATATCCTCTAACATTCCAACAGGAACTCTTCGTGGTAGACTTTCGGCTGTGTTGGAGTAAGCCATTCATCCGACATCTTATAGGTCTTGGCGAGTATGGAAGGAGTGATCTAAACCCTTGACTACTCTAATGTGCATGTAATGGTGGTTGGATCACCTTTTATTTTTGGTGATCTTCGCAGTGCTGTATAACTACTCCACTAAGCTTTCATGGTATCTCGATATATGGGCCCTGAGAAAGAACGTCAGATGATTAGACTCAAGTTTGTGCCATATGGTCTCGATCAACTGAGATCCTCTATTTCTCTCGGTCATTTGTCCTGAGATACTCAAGAGAAGCAAGACGCCCATCAATAATGTATGGGTTCTTCTTAGTTGGAGAGATTTCTTTGGTTCCATTATCTTTTCAAGAAGAAGGTCTGAAGATCTGGAAAATGGATCTTTAGTGTTTCTTTGAAGAGAGACGTGATCGTAAAGTCTTTTCTCACTTTCTAAGTTTAGGTTTGTATAAACTTTTGTTGTAGATTAACATAATGGACTCTTGGTTCACTTGAAAAGAAATCCATGCGATTTAAACAGTTCAGATTCATTGAGGGAAAAATTAATTTGAATTAGTGGTTGTGATTTAATGGGTCCGTTGGTGAAATACAAATCGCCAGATTTACCTATGCAAAAGCTAAAGGTTGCGGCGCAGTAAATGACGTGGGCATTAAATGCGAGGAAATATTTGTTGGATAAGAAATGAATGTTTCCTGATTTAAAAATTGTAAAGTTTTGAAGGTTCAGCACACTAAATGCTACGAGGAAATATAAATGCCACAGTAATCATGTTATAGGCTTCAAATGCTGTAGACATTAAATACTTACAACAAATATGTCATGGTAAGGTTTCTGCAGTAAGCTTCAACGAATCGCTGTGTTTTAGCTTACTGGTTTTCCTGACTCCTGTTGTAGGCATTTTAGTGAATAACCACGAGCTATCTACTGTCATCCTACTTACAGCCTTCTTACTTGTAATATAAAAAATGTATCACCATGCAATACTTATTAGCATTCCCTCTCACTCTGTTAGGATTGCAGTATCCTTTCAAGTAACTGCATAAGTTTTTTTTTTAATGCTTCCCACATCAACAAACTTTCCTACAGGGGCTTTTCCCAAAGACCTAGCAACCCTGATTCGGGCCGAAGCATATTGAAATGAGATTCACACAGAGGTTTAGTTGATATATCAGCTAACTCCATGTCTGTTTGAATCTTTTCAAGTTGAACATTCCTTCCCCATGTGGTCGCGAATAAAATGACGTCTTACTTCTATATGCTAGGTCCTGGAATGAAGAATTGGATTATGTGTGATAGAAATTGCACTAGTGTTATCACACATTACTCTTGTGAGTATCCTATAGTCCTTCAGTTGTTACATCCACAGTATTTGCGAACAATAGCTTCCAGCAGTGATGTATTATGCTTTCGTTGTACATGTTGCGATAGATTACCGCTTCTTACTAAACCATGAGACTAGATCGTTTCCAAGAAATTGACAAGTCCCACTCATGCTTTTGTGGTTAATATTTCAACCAGCAGTCAGAATCCCTTGGGTACCATAACCATACTCATGGTGTGCCCCTTAGATACCTCATAATTCTCTCAGTTGCTAGGAGGTGAGACTCCTTAGGTGCTTCTTGGTAACTTGCTTAAACTCCTACAGTGAACAAGATGTTAGGTCTTCTTGATGTAAGATAAAGAAGTGAGACAAATAAGTCTTTTGTACAATGTGATATCAACATCCTTTCCATCTTCATCTTTGTCAAGTCTGGTTGTTGTATTTATAGAAAGACTCACAGAGGTTGAGTTGTCCTTCCAAAATTTCTTGAGAAACTCCTTTGTGTACTTAAATTGATTGATGAAAATGCCATCATCCAACTGTCTTACTTGAAGTCCAAGAAAGAAGCGTAACTCTCCCATCATGCTTATTTGAAACTTGCTCTGCATCATTTGGTAAAACTTTTTGCATATTTCTTTGTCAGCTTACCCAAAAATGATGTCATCGACATAAATTTGAACTAACAATGTACTCTTGCCATCTTGGATTCTAAGATTTTTGTCCACAACACCTTTGTGGAACCCGCTTTGGACTAGATATTGTGAGAGTGTCATACCAAGCTCGAGGTGCTTATTTTAGGCCATACAGTGCTTTCTTCAGCTTGTAGACTCCATCTCCAGTTGGATCATCAGAATCAGGTGGTTGTTCAACACAGGCTTCTTGAGCTAGAAGTCTATCCAGGAATGCACTTTTCACATCCATCTAGTTATTGTGTGTAGCAAAGGCCAGTAACATTCTGATTGTTTCAAGCCTGGCTACAGGGGCAAATGTTTCATCAAAATCTATGTCTTTCTCCTGACAGTAGCCTTTAGCAATTAACCTTGCTTTGTTATTGGTAACAAGCCTTGACTCATCTAGCTTGTTTTTTAACACCCATTTGGTCCCAATTACACCTTGATGAGTAGGCATGAAAACCAAATTTCCAGCTTCATTTATCTCAATCCCATTAAGTTGTTCATGCATCGCTTGTACCCAATTAGGATCACATAGATCTTCCTCAAGTACCAGGTTGCATTTGAGATACGAAGTAGGGGAATGAATTCATAAGGTGCAAATCTCCTTGTCCTTACTCCATCATTTATTATCCCTAAAACTAAGGTTGGTGGATGATTTTTCAGCCATTTTCTATCGGTTCTAAACCCTGATTCACAGCAACTTGTTGAACTCTTTGTTATGTCGTAGCTTCAGGTTTTGTAGCTTTTGTTGTAGGGTTTGTAGTTCCTACAACAGATACTCCATCCTCTATAGCAGGTTCTTCATCAGCTAGAGTTGGCTGTAGATCTCATGAGGAACTTGTTCCTTTTCTATCTTCAACTTGATCTTTTCAACCCTTGCTGTTATCCTGTGGATTTTTTATGGGTTACAATAAGGTTCATAAAAAACCATATGAGGTGAGTCTTACACATATGTTCTTTTGTTGAACACTAAATATTTGATTACAGCAGAGTATCCCAAAAATACTCCATCATCTGATTTAGAGTAAAATGCATTTAGATGTTCTTTCTCATTGCTCAGCACAAAACATCTACATCCAAAGAAGTGGAAGTATGAAATATTACATGTTCTACCATGCCACAAATCATAGGGTGTCTTATCTTAATCCTTGTTGATGAGACATTTATTATGGGTATAGCTTACAGTGTTGGTTGGCTCTACCTAAAATCTTTTAGGCAGTTGTGCTTCAGCTATCATGGTTCTATAAACTTCTTTCAATGTTTGTTTCTTCTATCTACTACACCATTTGCTGAGGAGTTCTTGCAGCTAAATATTCATGATGAATCCCATTATTGCTGCAGAAACTCCCTATGAACTGGTTAGTGACTTCGGTATCTCGATTTGATTTGATCTTGAAAATGTTGAGTCTTTTTTCATTCTATATTCACTTCATAAGGTCTGGGAGCTTCTTCTAAGTATCTGACTTCTTAGTTAGGAACACAGTCCAAGTGAATATGGAGAAGTCATCCACTGCTATTTTTAAGTACTTCAACCTACTTAGGTTTACTGATTTAATAGGGCCGAAGAGGTCCATGGGTAGTAGCTCTAGGAGCTTGTGAGATGACCTTATAGATTTGTCTTTGAATGACTTCCTAATTTGCTTGCCCTTCAAGCATGCAACACACACACTCTCACCTCTGTAAGCTACATCTAGAAGCCCTCTTACTAGTCCCTTGCATGCCAGCTTGTTTGATAGTCTTGAAGTTCAGAGGACTCATTCTCTTGTGCCACAGCCGACTGAGTTCAGGAGTGCTTTCAGCTATGAAGCAAGAGAGTCATCCTCCATTAGGTTCTCAGTCAACTAGATAGATGTTACCATTTCTAGTGTATGCAAGCTTTATTTGGTTGGAGTTAGCATCTCTTATTAAGCATTTTCCTTGAGTGAACTCTACCGAATGTCCCTTGTCACAGAACTGGCTTATGCTTACTAGGTTATACTGTAAGCCATCAACGAAGTAGATATCTGCTATGTTGACTTTGCTTACACTGAAAATCACAACACCTTTGGTGATGCCCTTGGCATTGTCTCCAAAGACTGCCTTGAATTCTTTGTAGTCTATGAAATCTTTGAGGGATTTCTTGTTGCCTATCATATGTCTGGCACACTCGCTGTCGATGTACCAAATGTCACTATGTCTAGTAGGCAACTTGACCTGCAAAGTGATCCAGTAGACTTAGGTACCCATTGTTGAGTGGGTCCTTAGGAATTTATCTTTCTAGAAACCCATTTCTTAGTCATAGCTAAATTATTGTTATAAGTCTTACTGGAACTCTGAACAACAATTGTTTTCTTTGGGCTAGCTTGCTTGATGTACATTTTAGAAGGGTTCCCTTTGACTGGTGTACTAAGAGCAGATTGTTTCCTAGGTTGGAGTGAACCTTGACGGGTTCTCTTAGCCTTTTGTGGAAACATGTGAGCAATGAGCTTAGTCTTCTGTTGGTTGCACTTAGCCTGTTGTAGCCAATATCTGCATCCAGTAGCCAAAGCTTGTTGCATGATGTTGCTTTCTGCAGTAGTATTAACTAGTTTCTTACAGCTATTGACTTTCTCGTGTTAGTTTTACGGTCTGATTCCATTTACCTTTTGGGATATTCTCCATCCTTCAGCGTTTACCTTTTGGTTGTTTGGGGAGCGCTTCTATTTCCAACGTACTTTGCTGCAACATCAGTAGAAGTACTTCCTACTTGACAGTGAGAAATTATGTCAGAGAATCCTATCCTTGTCATGTTAGATAGACTTCTCCAAAAATCCAATATTTTATCTAGATTCTTAGATTATCCACCTAAGACATTGATGGTCGGCAACAGTTCCTTTTCTTTCTTTTCATGAAGTGTGAGTGACATCTTCAACTTAATTACTTCATCTCGAAGAAATATGCAGTTAGTTGCTTCAGGTATAAGTTTCTAAACTGTAGATGTGAACACTACATTTTCTCCAAGAAGTTACATGTTTCTCAGCCGTCAGTTCTTCATGTGATAGGTTGACTAGGCTATAATCAGTCATAATCTGTCTGAACGAAATGAGTAAGCTCTCTGTAGCGACCCATCTCACTTTGCAGTGAACTGAGTTGCTACCACTTACCTGGTCTATTTTTTATTTTTTTTCTTCTATTTCTTCTTCTTATCTTTTCCTCTTCTCTTTCTTTTCTTACTTTCTTACTTTACTTGTCCTTCCCAACCCTTAACTTGTTTTTTTCTCACTCATCGGAGTCATTTAGCGGAAGAGAAACTCGTACCCAAGCTGTACTAAACAGAAACTCACACAAAAAGAAATACGATAATTAAACATAAACCTTAACTTTTCATTTCACAAACTTACTTTTCATTTCTTAAATTTAATTTCCATTTCATACACCTTATTAGTCTATGGAAAATGCTTCAGGAAGGTTTCCCGAAAGAGCCAGCAAATAAAAAACACAATAATTGTTCCTACAAGGCATCTAGTCAGTGTCACCACTCCGTTGCAAGGCACCGCCATCACCTGAAAAGTGGTTTTGGGAAAACATAAGTATTTGACTCAGTGGGATAAAGCTGGTACTTAATAAACTCTTTAAACATGCAAACCCGCTTGATAGCATTGTACGTCCTCCTTAAGTAGGGGCGGACTTCCGACAGGTGTGCCCTCTCATCATTACTTACGCATAGTGCCTTTTCTTGGTCAGTAACCATTAATGCACACTGCCTTATCTAGGTCAGTGGCCATAATCCTCATATGCAGCCATTGTGGCGGCTCATACTTACTAAACATAAATAAAGAGAGATTTTAAATAACAAATTTACCCACTTTCATAGTTTAAGCTGTGGAGATTCACTGCGTGGAACTATATGTGTCGTATCCTAGCCTCAAGTGTTGAAATCTATTTTCTATTAAAACGTTAAATCGTTTCTTATTTAATCGTGTTTACGATATTTACTAATTAGGAGGGTTATATCCTAAATCAATTATGAATTAGGAATCAGTTATTCAACCTTAATCTTGTCTTTTTATCTCATTAACCTTTGATCACTTATTGATCAACATCGTAACATCGCCAACATCAATATCATCATTCTACTTGTTATCACTTATTTCATCTATTTTCTAACATTTAAACCTAAGTTTTCATTTTACTTATTTCTAAGTCATATTCATACCTAAATCATTATTCTCTAAATAACCTATTTTAAATTTTCATATCGTATGTTACAACATACCATTTTATCCAACCTAAGTCCATTTCAATTCATTTTTATTCCAATTTACTACTCAATTGCATAAAGTTATAACATTTAGTCATCTAAGTCATCTTTATAATTAAAACAGTTGTGCTCTACAATGGAACATATTTTGCAACTTGTAAACATTCAATCAATTTATAACATCACAACATATTATCACATAAAATCATATAATTGCATACAACCCTAATTACTTCTTATTTTAATTTGAAACCCTAGTTTCAAATTAAAATCCTAATATTTCCTATTCTAATATTGTTCACTTATAATATTTTGTATGTTTAATATCTAAGTCTTAATTCCATTTCTAAGTCATTTTAATCAACTTATTTTCCCTGCTTCAGTTATGCTTTCCTAAATCAACATCTTATTTCTAAGTTAACCTTATTTATTCGAATAATCCTTGTTTCACTTAATATTTTATTTCTAACTTAATCATCATTTATTAATCCTAATTTTAGTTTTGACTTTTGGTTCGACCCTAACCGAGACCTGAATCGACCCATTGGGCCTAAAGTCTAACTTTGACCTATTTGGTTCGGTTATGGCCCAATTACGTCCTAAGCTCATTTTTATCATTCTAAAGCCCAATTCTAATTTTCTAAGTCCAATTTTATATTATTTGTGCCCAAAATTATTTATTTGGCCAAAGCACATTCTTTTTATTCTTATTGTGCCTAAGCACATCTAATACATTTTTAGTCCACTTAGAATTATTCTAGGCCCATTCTAACATTTCTAAGTTCCATTAACTTATATTAATTATTCAAAGCACAATTCACTTATTTAAGCCCAATCTTAATCTTAAGTCCATTTTAACATTACAAGTCCTTACAGCAAAGTGTGTGATGTATATGTGGGGTGTGTGTGTGTACATATATATATATCATATGGGTTATGTGTTATTTAATTTATTTTTGGTGTTCTATATGTATATGTATATATTGTGTGGGAATGTGTGTGTTGTACGATATGAATATAACACAGTAGTGGTATATACATATGTTACGGAATATGTGTAAGTGTGTTGAGTGTGGTGTGATGGTTGTATCCTTGTATGGTAGGAGTTAATGGAAATTAGGAATAATAAGATGTAGAGGCTAATTCCAGTAGTACTCCTAATAACTTGAAGGATATAAGTTTGTTCTGCTATAAATGAAATATTTATATATATGAATGCGCGGGCAACTGAGACTCCGAGGCTTAGGACTGTTTGCATTCCTTTCACATGGTAACATCAAAGAAGTCAAGGGTTAAGGTGGGGTTTCCAAATTTGTATATGTCTGACTGTGATTCATTGATACAGGATCATAAATATGATCCAATGTGAGTGTTCTAGCCAGTTGATTGATACGAATGTCACCAAATATTAGACACAATATGCTTATTATATGATTTATTTCTCTTTACATTTAATTGTGACAAATTAGACCCCACGGGTTGGATGTAGCTCACCTCCTCTGTAAATTTATTTTTCAAGTTAAGGAGCCTGGCGATGGAATGGAACGATTAATATTATGGCCATAAATCTAATCTTTTAGTTGAACTTGATGCTTTGGTTAGTGACTAGATTTAGCTTTTTAGGATTATATATGCATTGTTGATTTTTTCCTTAAACGATTTATTAGTGATTTGTCAATTTTAGTTTATTTTGCTTTTAAAAAAATTGAAAAATATTAAGATGTTACATTTTGGTATCTGAGCAAGTCAACGTTTCTGTAGACTCGTTTGTATAATTTTTTTGGAAAAATTATATTTCTAGATTTTCTTATGAAAATTATAAAATACTAACAACAACAACAACAACAACAGTAGTAGTAGTAGTAGTAGTAGTAGTACCCCATTATGTTATCACCAAATTGAACACTTGGTTCGTCGGGGTCGGGTAGAGGTCTCTTTTGGGCCGATGGACAATCCGATACGGGAATTACCCTGTCAATGGAGTTTTTCTACCAACTATGGAAGAAGGCAAAGGAGACACCTCAGGAAAGGAGGATGTCCATTTATAGTTTTCAATATGATTTGGGAGAGCAACAATGATTATTTCTTTATTTTTTATTTTCTTTTTTAAACTTGAAATATGAATAAAATTTATTTATTTATGTATATTTGACGGAACTATCTTTCTCGTTCTTTCTCTCTCCCTTCATATCCTCCACATCTTATTTCTTTCATTTATTGTAGCATTTTATGTTACGGTTCTATTAGTGGTGTATGTTCGGAATTTAAGGTTATGGCTACCTGCTGTGAAATAGAGTGTTGCTAACAACTTAAAACTACGAGCTAGAAGGAAGGAAATGGATTGGAAAGTGGATCAAAATTTGGATAAAAAGCAGCAGAGGCAACACAAGTTCATTTTTTGTTAAAATAGTTAAAAAGCATTGTGGAAGAGAAGAAAACCGTTGTCAAAGTTCAGCTCCAAATTCTGTTATTTTCTGGTTTTCTATTTTGTAGTCTTGATTTATGAGCCAACTCCCTTCTATTAGATCAATTATTCTCGAGGGAAAACACATTGTAAACACTTGAAACCACCTAGCGAGAGAGAGTTACATACACATCAAGAGAGATCTAGGAAGAGGGAGGTTGTGTGATTCAATCATTCCTTGATTGATCCAAGAGTGAATTTGGTGTATTATTTTGGTGATTTTAATCTATATTAAGTCGGGATCTCCGTGGATGTAGGCTTAATTGACCGAACCACGTAATTATTTGGTGTTGTTCTTGATTTTCTTTACTTGTTATTGGATTTGTTGTTGCTTGTTAAGTGTTTGTCAAAAGGTGGTAGAGAGTCACTTATCAATCAATTAGATTAACAAATGGAGCCGTCTATGGGAATCACAACCCACTGGAGAAGTTCTTGATCGATAGCAGGCATGGTAACTACAAAGTATGAGGTTGAGAAGTTTTTAGAAAGAAATGACTATGGTCTTTGGAAGATCAAGATGAGGGAAATGCTCATTCAATAAGGTCTGGCAGGAGCTCTAAAGGGAATCCAAGGATTACCAGCCAAGATGAATGAAGCTCGGAAATCAGAGATGATGAAAAAGGCACATAGTGCCATCATCTTGTGCCTCTCAGATAAGGTTTTGAGATAAGTGTCTAAGAAAAAGACTACAACAGATGTTTTGGCCAAGTTGGACAGCTTATATCTGGATAAATCTTTGGCAAACAGACTATACTCTAAACAAAGGTTATATTCATATCGTTTTTCAGAAGATAAAGGTATTTCAGATCAACTGGATGAGTTTAATAAATTCATAGATGATCTAGAAGGGTTGGATGTGAAAATGGATGATGAAGACAAAGACATCATCCTATTGAATGCCTTACCAAAATCTTTTGAACAACTCAAAGATGCCATGTTATATGGAAGAAAGACAGGAATCTCACTATCTGAGGTGCAGACTATCTTAAGAGCAAAGGAGCTGCAAAAACAAAATGAGTCTGGTATGGAATCTATTGGAGATGGATTGAACATCAAAAAGGGAGAATCCTAAGTTCAAGAAGTCACAACAACATGGTCTTGTCAAGAAGAATACTCAATCTACTACCAAATCTGGAGATGTCAAGGAAACAAGAAAGTGCCATCACTGCAAAAGGCAAGGACACCTCAAGAAGAACTGCTTTGACTGGAAAAAGAAGCAACCTGAGAAAGAACAGAAACAAAACACAGCTGATCTAGCAGAAGGGGAAGATGAAGCTCAGATTCTAAACATCTCGGAGTCTTAGGCAAAAGATCAATGGATATTGGATTCTGGGTGTAGTTTTCATATGTGCGCACATTTAGAATGGTTTATGGACTTCAAGGAGCAAGAGTTTGGGACAGTAATGCTTGGGAATGACCAAGTTTGTCATGTGAAAGGAATTGGAAGCATCAGACTGAAAATCCATGATGCATCCACAAAAGTTTTGACTCATGTAAGGTACATTCCAAAACTTAAGATAAATCTAATAAGTCTTGGTACCTCAGAAAATAGAGGCTGTGATTTTAAATCTGGAAATGGTTTTTTATATGTGATGAACGATTCTAAAGAAGTATTAAAGGGCATCAGAAAATCTAGCTTATACTACTTAGTGGGAAAGGGCATCACTGGTAAAGTAGAAGCTACTGTTAATGATGAACAAGTTAGATGGCATTCCAAATTAGGCCATGTTAGTGAATCTGGTTTAAGTCAGTTGGTAAAATTAAATCTTATCAAGCAGACAGGGAAAATTAATAGTGAAGTTTGGAAAAAGCAAGGAGTTAGTTTATCATGTTAGTAAACATATCTCAGAAAGACCTCTTCACTATGCTCACTTTGACCTCTGGGGACCATCAAGAGTTCAGACTCTAGGTGGAGGAAAGTATTTTCTGAGTATTGTGGATGATCACTCAAGAAAACTCTTGTTATACATTTTAAAGAACAAGTCAGATGCATTTGAGAAATTCAAAGACTGGTGTCAAGAGGTTGAGACAGAAAAGTTAACTTCATTGAAATGTTTGAGGATAGATAATGGTCTGGAATTCTTATCAGATGAGTTTAATAAGTTTTGTAAGAATAAGGGTATAAAGAGACACAAAAATGTCCCACGAAATCCTCAACAAAATGGTGTTGCTGAGAAGATGAACAGGACCATTTTAGAGAGGGTTAGATCTATGATGATAAGTTCAGGAATGGAGAAGAAATTCTGGGATGAGGCAGCTACAACAACAGCTTATTTGATCAACAGATGTCCCTCGACTGGTGTTGGAAATGTTACTCCTGAACAGTTGTGGTCTGGGATTGTGCCAAGCTATTATCATCTGAGAGTGTTTGGATGTAGAGCATATGGTCATGTAAAACAAAACAAATTAGATCCTAGAGCACTAAAGTGTGTAATGTTAAGATATCCCAGAGCTGTAAAAGGGTATAGACTATGGTGCTCTGAGCTATCAGATGAAGAAGGTACTCAAGCTACTCATGAGCTACAAGATGAACTGGATACACAGGATCAGCTACATGATTATCAGTTGGTAAGGGACAGAGCAAAGAGGAATGTTATACCTTCTTCAAGGTATGGTGATGATTATCTTACTGCTTTTGCACTGGTAACTGCTGAAGAGACTGGTTTTCATGAGCCAAGAGACTACAGAGAGGCTATCAGTAGTGAAGACAAAGATAAATGGATATTGGCTATGAAAGAGGAGATTGAATCACTGGAAAAGAAGAAGACTTGGGTATTGGTGGACAAACCAGAGAAACAGAAACTGGTGAGTTGCAAGTGGATCTGTAAAAGGAAAGTTGAGGGTACTGATACAGAAAGAATAAGGTTCAAAGCCAGGTTGGCAGCAAGAGGCTTTACTCAAAAGGAAGGATAGATTATAATGAAATCTTTTCTCCAATGGTAAAGCATTGTTCTATAAGGATTCTATTGTCATTAGTTACTCAATTTGACTTAGAGTTAGAACAACTTGATGTGAAGACTACATTTCTTCATGGGGATCTGAAAGAGAAGATCTATAAAACTCAATCAGAGGGGTTTGTGCTACCAGGAAATGAGAAGAAAGAATGCTTATTAAAGAATTCCTTGTATGGTTTAAAGCAGAGCCCAAGATAGTGGTATCTCAAGTTTGACAGCCATATGAAACTTATTGGGTATGTTAAGTCTTAATATGATAGTTGTATATACTTAAAGATAGCTGATAAGAAAGTGTTGGTGTATTTGCTACTGTATGTGGATCATATGCTGGTGGCAAGCAAGAGCAAAAGGAAAATTCAAGTCTTGAAAGAAGAGCTTCAATCAGTATTTGAAATGAAATTTCTTGGGAATGCCAAGAGGATACTTGGCATGTATATTTTGAGAAACAGAAATGAAGGAGTTATGTCGTTACAATAACAGGAATATATTAAGAAAGTCCTAAGGAAATTTAATATGCATGAAGTAAGGCAAGTAGCAATTCCTTTAGGATAGCAATTCAAACTATCAGAAGTTCAGAAGCCTAAAAGTAAAGTAGAAAAGCTGGAGATGAACATAATTCCATATGCCAATGTTGTTGGGAGTGTGATGTATATCATGATTTACACTAGGTCGGATGTTTCACATGCAATTAGTGTGGGGAGCAGGTTTATGGCAGATCCAGGGAGGCAACACTGGGAAGCATTAAAGTGGTTGCTGAGATATCTCAAGGGAGTAGGGGATTATGTTATTCTGTTCAAGAAATCTGAAGGATGGAATGGAGATAGTTTGAAGGGGTATGTAGATTCCGATTATGCTGCAATGTGGATTCAAGGAAATCCCTAGCATTATCCACTACTGAAGCATAATATATTACCTTAACTGAAGCAGTGAAGGAGGCAGTGTGGCTAAGGGGGATTTTATCGGAGTTTGGAATGTTTCAGAAATTAGTGTTATGTGACTCACAGATTGCACTATATTTAGCTAAGCATCATGTCTTTCACGAAAGATGCAAACATATTGATGTGAGGTTGTATTTTGTGAGAGATATTGTGAAGAAAGGGTCTATGGTACTTGAGAAAGTAAGAAATGAGCACAATGTTGCTGACATGTTAACAAAGGCTCTAACTAAAGAAAGTTCTATTATTGTCTTAAGTTAGTGCAAGTTTTGAAGATTTGGACAGCTGGTGTGAAGCCCTGTAGTAAGGGCAAAAACAGAGGTTGCAATTTTTTCAGATTAATGGATGGTGTTGAAGGTATTTTCAATCTTGTTTTTGTGTTGATAGCCAAGGTGAAGAATGTCGTGAAATAGAGTGTGGCTAAAACCTTAAAACTACAAGCTGGAAGGAAGGAAATCAGATTGGAAAGTGGATCATAATTTGGGTAAAAAAGCAACAGAGCCAACACAAGTTCATTTTCTGTTAAAATAGTTAAAAACCGTTGTGGAAGAGAAGAAAACCGTCGTCAAAGTTCAGCTCCAGATTCTGTTATTTTTTGTTTTTCTATTTTGTAGTCTTGACTTGTGACCCAATTCTCTCCTATTAGATCAGTTATTCTCGAGGGAAAACACATTGTAAACACTTGAAACAACCTAGAGAGAGAGAGTTACATACACATCAAGAGAGATCTAGGAAGGGGGAGGTTGTGTGATTCAATCATTCCTTGATTGATCCAAGAGAGAATGTGGTGTATTTTTTCTGGTGATTTTGATCTGATTAAGTTGGGATCTCCATGGATGTAGGCTTAATTGGCCGAACCACATAATTGCTTGGTGTTGTTCTTGATTTTCTTTACTTGTTTTCATATTGGATTTGTTGTTGCTTGCTAAGTGTTTATCGAAAGTTGGTAGAAATTCAATAATTAATCAATTAGATTAACGCTACCAGATGGAACAACGAAAAAAATATGAAGATAATATACGGTATTTGGTTGAAGCTTACTGCAACAACCATTATAATGAACCAATTTTTGTAAACATTTCATATATATAGCATTAAAAGCGGCTAATTTGATTACTGCAACATTTATATTTTTTTGTAGCATTTAGTGTGTTGTAACCTTAAAATATGTTAGTTTTAAGTGAGAAACATTCATATCTTATCCAACAAAGTTTTTCCCACATTTAATGTGCACGTCATTTATTGCGCCGCAATAGCTACTTTTCGAAGAAGTAATTATAATGTTTGTATTTGACCAATGCATCCATTAAATTTCAGCCACTAATTCAAATTCATTTTTCCATCAAGAGACCCAAAAGTTGTTTCTGAAAATCTAACTAAAAAGTTTATAACAACCTTCACTTATTAAGTAAGAAACCATTTTCGTTCTTGTCTCTCTGTGAAAGAAACTCTAAAGATCTAAAAACTTTAGATCTTCACATTCATGGAACCCAAGAAATCAACTCCGATCAAGAAAAACCCCAAGTACATTGATGGTTGTTTGGTCTCTCTAGAACATCTACAGATACAGATGGTAGGGAGGAATAGAGGATATAAATTATTGAAACAATTTTTTCGGAAACTAGAGATCATTTGACCTTCTTTCTTAGTGCCCATACACCAAGGTACTAGGAGAAGGCGGTAGTGCAGTTTTAACACTGCAAAGGTCATCATGTCCAGGATGATGAACCAACCACCATTACATGTACAGTGGAGGGTACAAAAGTTGAGATAAACCCCCACTAAACTCGCCAAGATCTACAAATGCCAAAGATAGGGCGTACTCTAGTACAGGCCAAAACCTATGGCGGAGATTTTTTGCTAGAATGCTGAAAAGTGTTCTTAGGTGATCAGCATGCATAAAAGGTGCACGAGTATTTTACAAGGTCACTTTTTCTCAAGTTTGAATATCTGCATGATATCTTTAACAGAAGCATTGAATGCAGAACAGGTAACTATGATCGATGCACCATTTTACCTGATTCCATCTTATGATGTTTGTGTGGAAAAAAGAGGTTGTGAACTGGACACAATACCTTTTCTCTCGTCTTTTGGAGGAGATCTTAAAGACGAAGGGACGCAAAGCCCTACAATATCGTGCTCAACTATGTCCTTACAGTCTAAGAGTCGGGTTTGTAAATGGAGTGCCAATGGACTAAATGAGGTGGATAGGTGGCACAAGAGAAGCTGTAAAGAAAGCACAGTGAGGAGATGTTGCTAATGATAAAGAGATGGAAGAGATACCTCCCATGAAGCAGACCATTCTTGGCCACATAAAGGATTGACGAAGAAACCTCCAACAAGGAAGAGGACTCAATGGTTGAAACCTATAAAGGAATCGATCATTTCCTCTAAATTGTAGAAAAATAGGGAGTGGAAGAGAACAATGCTGACAAACAACCCCTACAACAGAAAAGATGAAGGTTGTGAGAGCCTACATAAAAAAGATCACTTCCAGGAAACTCTTTGATGAGCCTGAAACAACACCCTCACAACAAAGGTCACTATCTCCTGACCTTGAGACTTATCCTGGAGTTGAGCAGTAACAACAAACACCAAACTCTCATGGATCAGACATTGTTGTCTCCATCTCCCCTGAAAGTCATAACCCATCCCCTGCAACTTTGACATCCCAGGCAATGGTGTATGAAAATTGGTGCTTCCTAAACCACCATCTCCAACATGTCACGATCCTTACACCACTGCATGAGTAGATAATGAAGACTGTGCAGTAGGAGGATCACAAACTGTGGATGAAGCATGTGCACCTCCTCAAGAAGGGAACAATGATAACATTGAGGAGTTACTAGAGATGCAAAGATACTACAGGTGGCGCAAGAATAAGGTAAGGTTGTACTCTACCATTCTGGATTTCCAGACTGGGTTGAAGAGGCAAAATGGCCCCCCACTTGGGCAGGGTCAACGGATATTGCTGAGCGGGCCTTTGAGAATTTGGTGATCACATTAGAGTGGTAAGAAGGTCATGCCTACTGGAGAAGGTAGCCTTGAAATGCCCTACTAATGATGACTCTGAAGAAGATATGGACGAAGATGAAGCAAGAGTTCTCCATCAAGTCCTTAAGCAAATCAAGTTGGACTATCTTCAGAGGAATGAAATTGCTTCCATGCGAGGACCAGGAAGTAGTTCTCAGCAACATACAGATGAACCTTCTGTAGCGTAGCCAGCTGTTGTAGAGAGTTCTGAGGAAGCTAACATTCTTCTATCTATTGTATTCAAAACCCAATAGTAAGAGCCACCGATGAATCTACTGCAGGAGAGGTTGCAGCAGATAAGGCAGTAACTACCTCTCAAACACCTAGTGTAAAGAAGCTAAAAAGTACATTAGGTAGGGTCACTGAAGAAGTAGTGCCAGAAGAAGAAGCTATTATGCTAATGCAGCAGCAACAACAGCAGCTAAGGAGCATGAACAAACACCCACTACAGCTGCTGAAGTGAGGTTAATGTTGCAGACCCAGTTCAAGTTGATGAAGGGCTGTCGCAACAAGAAGAAACTCCCATGCCCCAATCAACTGAAAAAATGAAGATGAAAAGCTCCTGAACTATGAAGAAAGTCCAAAAGAAACTCCTTCCAAGAGCAATGTAGATGAAGAGGAAGATCATCTGCTGGAAGAAGAGTACCATGAAGTGAGCAAGACCTTGACTCAGTCATTGAAAGTTTGAGCCAGAAAATAAAGCCTAGCTATGTTGAAAAGATGAAGGCAGCTGCAATGGAACTTGTGAAAAAGGAGACAGGGAGAATTGCCATGGAGCCAGATGATGTTGTCAGTTCAGATGCAACAAATGAATCAGCAGCCCAAGTCACTGACAGAGTTGTGGTAGACACTTAATAATCACATCAGCCTACTGAACAACCATCTGGACCAGTTGAGGGGGAATTACACCAAGCAGAAGAAAACAACACTGTTGTAGGACAGGATGCTACAGGAATTGAAGAGCAGCAAGATCACTCTATAGGACCCCAATTGAAGCATTTCATTGCATACCGGTTGCTAGATGGCTACTTAAAGGGCCATAAGATCCAGAGACTACAGAAGAAATTCCCTAGGAAGCGATCAAGCTCTCTTGAGGGATTCCCAGCTTAGAAGAGGCTTAGACATATCCCAGCAATTGCCAAGGCAACAAGAAACGAACAAAAGAGACAAGAGGAGAAGTCTTTATGATGGGAAAATGAAACTATTGTAGAAATGAGACAATCTCGTGTGGATTTGAATCTGCAAACTATTACGACACTCTAAGATGTTTTAGAAAGATTGGAACACACTGTATCAATAACCCAGTACCCGATGCAGGCTTTACGTGAAGCAATTGAGCAACAACGTTTCTGGAGTTCTTATTGCATTGGGATCAGTATGTGAAGTTGTATCAATAATCCCACGTAGTATCAAAGAACAAAAAAGCCAATTTGCCCGTGTAGGTAAAGCAGATAGAGCCGAATTGCATCAACTTGTGACTGAACGTTGTGCATCCTTGATGGGCAAGTTGAGGACATTATATGTGACGTGGGAGACAAGGTGAGAAAGAATACTATAGGAATTTCCTACTTCCAAGAAGAAATCTCCCAGTTTTGGAGTGAAAGAGATGCAGGTAGGGCTATACTAACCAATATTAAAACCTTATTGGAGCTCAACACAAGGGTCGAAATTGATGATGTCAAAAAGGGGGGGAGAATAAATGAATCAGAGGCTTGTTGAATGCTATCAAAGGGAAGCAGAAGAAGCCTTCATTTCTAAGCAAATAAAACAAGAAGAAGAAACCAGGAAACATTTGGAGGAATGGAAAGCTTGGGAATGGACGAGCTTAATGGATCTCTTGCATAATCTGATATAAGGATAAAGAATGCTCTTGCCAAATCAAACACAAACCTTCATGAGGTATTCCATAAACCCTAATCAAAATCCCGAATTACAATGTTGACTACAACATTTCCATTCTCAATACACATATGTGACGAATTGAAAAAATTAAAGTTAAGCAATTTGTAACACATAACTGAAAATCTGATGTAGGAGGTAAGCTAACCGCGAACCTCTTGTTGTCGTCCTATAGTCGCAAACGGAATGAGGTAGTAGATGCATGCGGTATTTCTTTGCAAATCAGATCTTGGTTAGACCATGCAACCTAAATCCCTAATTTGAAGACGGACATTTGAATAAAGATGCCGCGGTCGATTACTTCAAAGGCGAATGGATGAGATCATTGAAAAGTTAGAGCGGGGAAACTCGAATAGGTGAGGATGAGGTCATGCTTGTAAGACTTGGTTAGGGCTAATTTGGGAAACTCTGATTTAGGGAGGAGCGCTTATGTCTTTGTATGTCATTTAACACGTAACTGACATTCAACCAAATATGTTAGTGCAGACCCAACCAATCAATTTCATCAACTTGCTTGTCCAACCAAACACAATAAATGTTTTTCCACTTGTACCCAGCCACCCTTTTAATTGGGTCATGACACAGTCAACACATGTAAGACAACCCAAGCAAACGAACCCTAAGAGTATAAGTTTACTTTTGGATAAAAAAATCACTAAATATATTTTCATGAGAAGTTATCCTTTCTTTTGTTTTTTAATTATGTTATTTTTTAATGTTTTTCTCTTTCCAACTTTTGGTTTTGGGCTTAATATGAATTTTTTTAGCTATTCTACTTTTTTAAAAGTTTTCTCAAGCTACTTTTCCAATTTATTATATTTTTTATTTGTTAATTAGATTTAGTAAATTGTTTTAGCAGTATTTTCATTCTTTCAAAATTACCCACATTACTATCTCACTACAACAAAAGAAGTCTTTTGTGTAACATTTTTTGACACCACAATTGTGGTCACTAATAATAAGTTATTTGTGACCACTTGTTGTCACAAATCTCTCTACAAATTATTTGAGACAATTTTAAGATTACTTTTAGAGACAACTAGTTGTTGAAAAAAATATTTGAGATGCATTTGAGACCACTTTTGTGGTCACAAATATATTATTTGCGTCCGAGGTATTGAGACGACAATAAAGTTGTGTCAAATACTCATAAGCTGTGACAAATACTCATTATTTGAGACCACTTCATTTAAATTGTGACAAATACTCATTATTTGGGACCACTTTTTGTGGTCTCAAATGACGCTCTTTCTTGTAGTGTCTCATGAAAATCTCATTTTCTCAACCAACCATATCTGGCTAATTCCCTCGCATTTTATGTATGAACGTGAGGTAAGAAATTTATATGAGAAAAGATAAAATATGATTTTTATGTGAGGAGAGAAAATTGGGGACTGGGCAGAAGATATAACGATTGATTACTGTGTATATAACATTTTTTTATTTTTTTATTCAACTTCAAAAAAATTAAATAAAAAGTAAAAATATAAGTTAATATTTCCAAAGGAAGGAATATGGTGGAAATGGAATGGTCATTACTTTGTTCATTTTTATTTTTATTATTGGTACTACAAACTAATGTTGGGAATAACATTTTCCCAAAGGAATTGCTACTACTCTCATATCTACGGAATTAGTCATTTTCCTTACTCCCTATTATATTAGCTATCCCAACTACTAGGAATGGAGGAGGCAAAATCGGTCCAACCTACCTGACATTTTAGATGAATTAGTCCACATGAATTTTGACCCGACCCGATGAACTAATGGTTCAAATGTGCCACGTGTCGGCACAAAAATCTTAATATACTATGGAGGGCTCGGTTGGGCTAGGGCCACTAATATTGCCATGACGAAATTATTGACCAACTCAATCCAATCTAAGATATGGTATTTCCCGACAGACCAGATAGAGTCGGGCCATCCATGCCACCATAAGAAATAAATTTATTGTTATTGTTGTTATTATTATTATAGAGACATTGTTTCAAAACTTAATACTACCTTCATTTTTTTTTTCTTAATGCCTTTTCATTAAGTTTGGATAAAGAAATTAAAGGGCAGGAGAAATGTTGGATAAATATAGGGTAATGTTAAAAAAATATGGAAAAAAAAATTAAAGATGCTTATTTATAAACAAATCACAACACCTGAAAGACATTTTAAACTTGTCGTATATCATTTCTTTCACGTTATGATTTTTTTCCTAAATTAATTACATTCATACATTATTTTGTTCATTTATATGAATCATACTGTTAACCTCACATCAGACCCTTGTGAAAATAATAATAATAATAATATCTTCGTTGAACACAAGAACACGTGAGGCCATATGACCCTCTTAAATTGAGAATTCTGAGTGTTCCAACAGAGGTACCGATGCTGCCTGATTCCATGTGGATATGTACTCCCACTTCTTGGGGGACAATTTTTTTGTTGCGTATGCAGCTTTATTAGCACACAAAAGTTTGTGTAAACATTTGTGCGCTCCACATTTTAGATCTTCTATTCCATATAATATAACATCTTCTATCACATTTTAATTCATATATGATACGCGTATATAATGACATCACGCATCGCACCACTAGGACACTGTACCTAATAAATAAATAAACATAATAAATTTATTAAAGTCGGGGCTTAATTTAGATGCAGGACATTTGCATTGTCAGAGCCTTCTCTTTACGAATCGCACCACCAGGACACTGTACCTAGAAAATTTCTGTAATTCACCCCAAAAAACCTTTTCAGGTCGAATTGTGAACGGGAACTGAAAAGTAAGTTTTATCCATGTATGTAGATAAGGAGAGTGCATCTAACAAGTTATTGTGTTTCCGAAAGTTATTTTCGTATAATAATAGACATAAACAAACCCCGTCACTTGATTTTATTTCTCAATCTCACTAGTAAAAATAACTTCTAGAACAATTTTTGTGTTTATGCGGAAGATATTTTGGCTCACAGTTTTCAAAAGGAATAGTAACTAAACCAATTCTGTTAAATAATTATTTAGTCATAATATATTCCCCTGTGCAGACATAATAGTACTAGTTCTAGTAATAATAAATTAATAATAACATGGTTTCAAAACAAAAAATATAATAACATCAACTAAACCGAGAATAATATTTCAATTTAACAAGTCGATCTGGAACCTAAAACTAGATAAAAATAATTCACGTCCGCACAACACTCCGACCACATACAAGGAGTAACATTTTCTCGTATTACTTCTTATAAAAGAATATAACATCTTCGTCATTTAACTAATTAAAAGAATATGTTTGCGCCGAAAATTAATATTTTATTCTCAAAACATGATATACTATGCAATAAAAAGTACTCCTTCCGTCCCGGCTTAAATTTCCTACTTTGACCGGGCACGGAGGTTAAGAAAAAACAGATTTTATAGAATCTTTGACTTTATTAAAGATGGAGATTGAGGGTGGAGATTGTGAGAGAAATTTGTCATTTATGGGTTGGAAAGTTAAGTTGAGACAAACCAAAAAGAAAAATAGGAAAGTTAGAGCGGGACGAAGGTAGTATATGGTTTAAATAATTTCAAAAGTATTAACTTTGAGTTGGAGAAGTAGCTGATGCTGCGCATAGAGTTAATCTGACAAGATTGATTATAAAAAAAAAAAAAAGAGTATGATTGGTAAATCCTAACCTTTTTTTCTAGTTAATTTTTATAGATTTAATATGTATAAACAATGTAGATATCATAAATAACATGTTAGGCGAGAAAGTTATATAAAAGAAAACTAAATTCAATTAGAATTAGAAAATCTGAAAAAGGTAACGTTAAAATATAGCTATAGACGTGTTCGAGGCGTATTACAACTTTATTTTTCTCTTTTAAAAAAATTCCAACTTCTTGTCCGAGTATTTTTTATGGATCCACTATACATTTCCAAAGTGTTTGTGTGGGTCCCATTATAACTTATGATATACTATTAAATTAAGATAATATCGTATAAAAAGTTTTATTTCAAAATAAGTTTGACAGGAACAAATAAAATCCAGCCTAAAAAAATGTCCGTCCAAAAGTCCAATCACGGGGAGAGCGCCATTTTTTGTAAGAATAAACATATCTGTTTGGATTCCACCATGATGGATTCTCACTCTTCTGTCATCTGATATGGAGGAAGACAGAAAAATTCCTCATATACAACCCCTATTTGAAAGTTCCCAAGTTAGTCACTGTTTGCTTTGCTAATCAGGTGAGGTGATCGTTAGCTGTTTAAGTTGATATTTTGCAAACCCAGTTCTTCTGCAATCAGTCGAAGTAATACTTGTACCAGCTCTCTAATCCTCGATTCCCTGTTCAAACATACGTTAAGAGTGTATCAATAACCAAATTAACTACCATTCTGGTCACTAGTTAGCATGATTCAGTAAGGTAAATATATCCTGAGAGACTGCTCCAAGAGAAAAGGTTTTCGCAACACATCTCTTGCCAACTTCATGGTTTTAATTTACCTTGATATGACAAGTTCACAAAATGATGGAAGCAGAACCAGCAAATGTGACCGTCTGCTCACATTCTCCTCAGAGACACCCTCCTTTAAGTTAGAACGCAAAGGAAGAGATACTGATGTGTCCCGATGAATTCTAAGACGGGCAAGCTCTTGGAGTACAAATATAACCTCTTCCACTCTCGCTGAAGGCAAGGAACACTCGCCTGGACAGGGAATCGGATGATTCAAATACCATACCAATGGAGCAGAAAGAATAAAGATAGGAAGTCATTTGAACACATACCCAACTCATTTTCATCTGTCAGGAATTTCCTTAATATGAAGTCGCATCTGGACATCAGTACCATGAGCGAAATTTTGCTGACCTCAGACCTTGCTGAATTACAAACACTATTTTCATAGCTGCAAGTAAGATCGTTATGGTGAGATATTGAACAAAAATCTTTTTTACAGATATAGCAGCTTAAGGTTGAATATAGGTTCGAATCACCTGCTCAAGGAAAATAGCTTCTGCAAGCATGTCAACGAGAATCTACTGCAGTGAGAAGGCATAAGTTCAACAGTTTCAAGAGGCAAGGAACAAGTACGCGATGCACATCGGTCGAGGGTGGAAATTAGTCTTTGTAAGATCTGTGAATGACGCATCTTATTAGTTGTGTCACCATACAAATGTGTGAAAGAGAGTGCACAAAGGAGAGTTGCACCACTAAATTTTTTTGCTGTAACTTTATTCCAGGGTAATAAACAGTAATTGGATCAGTTTAGAAAGAAAAAAAGCAGAAAAATGAACTAGCTATATGAAACAGAAACAAAATTTGAAATCCAGATATTAATGGAAGTACATAAGAAATGTTGCATTCATGTCAGACTACTCCAAACTAGATAGTATGTAATGGCCCAGAAGGAGACAACTTCCAGAAAGACAACACTGATGGAAAATAATATGAAATCAGGAAATAAAAGTGAAACAACTACAAGGTAAACCAAGCATACCATGTATGTTAGCTGTCAATATGGATGAACATTCTCCCAAGTAATTAGGGATGCGATGAGCCAACTAAGCATAGCATCTATTTATGTGATGTGTCATATAGGCGCGAAAATCATATTCATCAAAAGCAACAACACTTAACCTAGGATACATGTAATTTTCATGTCAAGGAAATTTTGATATACAGCATAAGGCACACCAAAGGAAAGTATTTCATAACTTACATCAAGAGGTAAATCAGCATCTGATCTAAGAATCTTATCTCCCAGAATGTCTAAGATGTTCATCTCAAGAGATTCATCATTCTGACGAACCACTGCAGTGAGTCTGTTGGAAGGTAAGGCCCGGCCGCAATGCCCCACTAGAAACAGTTCATACACATCGGCCACTTCTTTCCAGACATGTGTCCTTGATGATCTGGTTATTGTTAGATCTGTTCCCAATGCAGGGTTAACATCATCAACCAAAATACGGTGAAAACCATCAACCGCTATTCTCCAGAGCGTGCCATCAGGGTCATCCCTTCTAGTTGTCATACACCTAATAGACGACCAGTAGAAAATCCCAAATGTTTGGTCGACAACATGTGCATATAGTAAAATTTAATCAGAAAGACCATTCGCTAGAAATCAAGAATCAACATTTGTAATCAAGCACATGTATACTTCGTCGAGAAAAGTCTTATTCTCTGAAATCTCTTTATTACAAGCAAAAAAAAGTCTAGGCAGGCGTAAATATATTGTATTTTGACATAAGAAAAATAACCAATGTTCGGTGTGACACAACTGCAACAGAAAAGAAAAGTTCCTGTTTTTGCTGATATATTATCCCAGAAATTTCTGCAAAGGTAAAACCAATAAACAAAGTTCTTTAATAACGGAGCGTACACCTTTTCCAGGCTTGTTTGTTCTATTAGTGCACAACCCTAACAATTTAGTTGATTGTTACCTATACTGTTCAGGCTCATTCCAGAGTTGGACTCGTGAGCAAAGCGGATAAGCACAAGTTCTTAAATTTTGTTTTAAATGGTGCACCAAAAACATCACTGTGATATTACAAGCACCACCAATGCGAGTGGCAGTACATCAACTTTACTTGCACTTAGACATCACTTCCTTACTTTAAAAGCCGATCAATTAAATTAAGGAAGTAAAATAAGTTGATCATTAATAGCCTTAAAGCGTATTCGCACCTTCCAAGACTTTGAATTACATCAGGAAAAATGTTGTACTTTTCTCTGACTGGAGCTTGGAGAAAGAGATCAACTAGCACAGGTACAAGTTTCTCCGCAAATATACTAGATGTGTTGTTCTGAATCAACCCTTCACCTTCCTTTTGAACTGTTGAAGAATGCAAAATTTACATTCAGTATATGATATTGTAAATCATATCAGATTTTAAATGTTATTAGATAAATAATCAACTTAGGTAGTAGGCCTTACCAGGAACATGATCAGTATTACCAACAAGATTGGGATCATTTTCATTTTCACCTAACAATGGATTAGCTGCTGGAAGATAATGCAACAAATTTGTGAGGAGGAGATTCCACATCGAACTAAGGTGCTCTGCTGGACGTATTAGAGGTAAAATTTCGAGTATAGTCCGCTGCACAGGTGGTACATGACCCTGTAGGACCAAACCCAAATGTTTCAATAAATTTACTAAGAGCTTTGCAGTGTTCTAATCAGTGATTCCATATTCAGCACTCAGTGCTCAAATTTAACAAAGTCCAACAATTGTGGTATGCTCATACATGAATTTTGGATTCCAAAGGAGTTGCAGATGTACAGGATAATCAACATAATTTTTGCACCAAGATGACGAGAAATGCTTGGGATAGAATGGTGCATCATGATGTTAATGTGTGATTTTCGTGGAGGGAAATAAGAACAGGGGATAACAAGCAAGCAATCGTGAAAGATATATTTACATAATCTGCTTCAAAATTATTGTTGTTGATCTTGGCTTCTCTTATTGCTGAATCTACAACCAGTATCAACTCTTTATACATTTCATTGTCGAACATTCCTTGAGCTTGTGAATATAGTTCACCTGCCAAATAGGAGCAATGCAAAGCACACTGCATTAGTACAACCGAAAAAATCCTCAGATATTCTGACAAAGTGCAACGTAGACAACCTTAAGTGCATTTCAGATATTAAAGGAAACATGAGCTAAAATGAGGTATTGATTTAGTACCAAGACCATGCAAAATCTCCTGCTTCACCTTGCCAGCAACATGATCACTGCTGTTGGGAGATTCTTGAAGAACAGCCTCATAAATATCGAGCACAGACCTAATGTATGTAATAGGAAGATTTCCCTGATTGAAAAGGATGGAAAAGGAGACGAAAAGTTAACCACATGTACAATTCTAGCAACGATAAAGTTGCCAAATGTAAGCCACCATGGGAGGTTGTCATCTGGCAGAATTATTGCAAGATGGCAGCCCAAATAAGAAAGAATTAGATCATTACCTTTGGAGAATGAGAAACTACGGTTGACTGCAAGCAATTAATGGCTGCAAGAGCAACTTCTTTACTACCATTCAAGATGCTATTCTTGACAAAGACGAGCAAAGACTCCCATCCTGAACAGGAAATTTTTTTTTATCGTTTTTCTAATTCTGAAAAATACAAGCTACATAAAGCGAAATGTGATAAAGTAAACAGGCACCAGATTCAAAGTTTCTTAAACTTCTAAGAAATGGGAAAAAGGCTCGTAAAATCCGGGCAATTCCACCCAGCACCAGCACAAGCGTCTCGTCCCATTGCTTTTGAGCTGTATTTCGGCTGCAAATTTATTCATCAAGACAGTGGATTGTATTACAATAATGTTGAAGGCAGACAAATATTCTTGATACAAAGCAAGCAGAACTCACAATACCTGTGATGTATAAGCATATGTACAGCTTTTCCTTTGCGAGTTCCAAGTTCTTTACCTTGCCATTCAGCTTTCGACGAGGTGGCAGCCTAGAAAAGTTTAAATCTTTCTCAGTCAATAAAAGAAAACCGGAAGATTCATGTAGTTTTAAGAGCCTTAGATCTTACCAAGTGAGATGCATGATCTAACGTAGGGAAAACATAATTCAAGAGACAGTCATCCCACATGCTTTTCGAAAGCTTCTGTCCATGGCTTCCAAGAGTTTGGAAAAGCATCCTTATTGCTGAATTCCTGACCTACAAAAAGAAGTTCAGTTGTCACAGAACATAACCAGCATAAGAGCAGCCACAGAAATTCTTAGAATGAAATCAATCAACAAATTCAGGTGGAGCAAATAGCCCTATAAACATGGTGGCTGATAGAGTAAAGAGCAATAAACAAGGAAAAGATAGAAAAATAACAGATGGATAGTTGATAAAGTATACACTGTGATCATTCCATCAGCTAAAGCTGCCCAGCTGATACCGAATTGAAAGACCATTGTTATGCCTGATATTAATGATCACCCCCACCTTCTTATTTATATAATAACATCCCTATCCCTGTATTAGCTAGTAATATGGTTATACCTTTTTTGGATAGGAAACAAGAGGTTACATAGTACAAAACTACAGAAAGGGCACCAAAGGGATGACGGTCCCTAAGAGCGAAAACAGTCTACAACACTGTACTCCAATTTCTAGCAATATACAATACATGAGAAGTTATAAAATCCCTGCGAATTGAGGCCCACCAAGCAACTCTAAATTTAAGCCTATCCCACACTTCATCAATGGATCCCTCTTTATCATCGAAAATTCTCTTGTTCCTTTCCATCCACAAGCACAATGACTCTCCAGAATACTTGAGCCCTAATGCCAATTTGGCTGCAAGGATTTCATTTAAAAAGTGTAATATTGTGATAATAAAAGAGGTGCTTATTCCCTAAATTAGCTCTATCAAATCCCCCATACCAGCCTATTGATATGCTAATAATAATTTTGTACTTATTTCCAAATCAGCTCTATCAGTAGCCAACACTTCTTTATACGCAAATAAGCTATTGTTGCTGGTCACCCTATCAAAACCCACAAGGAACCCTACAAAATGTTGCAATACAGTTATGAAAACAGAAGATCCAGTCAAAGAAATGTGGTAAGTGCCAAATGAAGTAAAAACTGTTCAATATTATAGTATTGCCAGAACTCAAGTTACTACCTGCACACCATCATTGGAACTTCTGGACCATTATGCACTAGATTACCTCAAAAAGAACTTGCTCCTGATTCTCAAATTTAGCCTATATTTTGGGTAGATAGTGGTTATAGATTGCCTGAATCTTGAGAGCAAATTTGCTCAAGTTCAGAAAGACGCTAAACCCATTCTGTCATGGATAGGCAGTTGTACTTCATACTATCTATGATAATATGATATGTGTATATATATAAGACAAATCATTTTTTATTAATATAACAGAAAAATGAGTATAAAAGGGATGAGGCATCTTTGAGAGAAGAAAAAGATAAGGAAATTTAATATTTTTAATTACATGTGATAATATTTTTTATTACATATGACAATTGTGTAATTTTTTCCTTAGTACTAGATTATGTTTTTCTTTTGTACAAGTAAGATTTTTCAATTAAAAGAACACAGATTTTTGCACGGATTCCAGATGGTATCATGGTTCCACTTATAATAGGCTTAATTCTTCCTCCACTTCAATTATATAAATGTGACAATGTACAGCTAATAGATTGTCTGCCAGTAAATTAGTCAGCTTAAGTGAGAATATTCGACTATACACACATATACATGAGGACAGGTATAGATTTATATTGTGTGAATTTGTTTCCCTCACTAAATGCTAGAATATGACATACATACATGCATGTAACTATATCATGTTTCAGTCTGAGATTAAACATTTTCTCACACATTCCGCAAGGACAGACAAAGCTACAGGATGCAAAAATTAGAAGTAACACAGAGAATATGCCCATCTAATCTAAGAATGTCGGATTGTACTATTCAGCATATAATACTAAAAATAATAATTACCTCTGGTCTTTCATCAGCTCCCAGCTTATGAAGCAAAGAGAAAACAGAAAAGAGCAACTTATCACGTTCAACAGCACTTGAAAGGTGTGTGGCATCAGTAACTTCATCATGAGTAAGAGCTGGCTCTTCCTTCTTCTCAGAACTCCTCAAATCTGCAACCCAAAGTAAGCCATAGTATCTCCAGTAAACCTAATGAATGTTACAACAAAGATACCTGGAGTTTTTAAATAAAACAGAACCTGTTTCAAATTCTTCCTGAGTCCAATGCATAAGCCCTTTCACAATGAAATCAGTAGCCGTCCATAATAAACCTATAGCTGTCAGGCTTATATTCAACTCAGTCTTCTGAGCACTGTATGCTCCCGCGACATCTATACATCTGCAGAACCAGATTGAATTATGGATTGTGTAAAAGAAGTTTACAGGTGATGTTTAGTAAATAAGCAGTACAACTAAAAAGGAGCATTTATTGAAAAGCTATTGTAAAATTCAAAGAGATCTTTCAGAATGCAGAAAATGGACTCGTAATACGGCATCATAGTTGTCTCGAATTTCATTTAATGCTCCTGAAAACAGGTACTACAACACACGTAAGACAATTTACTAGAAATGTGAGAAATATTGACTAGTATGTGACTGAATATTAAGGCTATAAATTACAACATTATAAAAGTAGTTTTTGGACAGGCTGATAATTGATTGGGTTAGGCAAGTATAGCACATAAAGATCCAATATTTTATTAAGGTTATCTTCTACTAAGTTGAAAGAGATTTGGAGGGTGGAAAGGAAAACTCAGTGCAGGTATGCAGCACACCTAGTGCCTTAGACCAAACAGCGGAAACATGAGTGACCGTGAACCCCTCAAACACGTGCATATATTTGACCCAAATACACTGGGCTGCAGCAAAACAGCTAATTTCCACTACATTTAGTCTTGTTGCCTCCACGAGACCTTGCACACTGCATCAAGATCTCAATTGCGAAAGGAGTTTTCGGTATATCCCCATCAATTAAAGAATTTTTAAATAAACTTAGCAAAGCCTTATAGTGCAGGACTCAAGCATGTTTGACCTATGTGAAAAGCAATTTCATTGCAGAAAGAAAGACAAGTGTCGTAAAAGAAAAAGAGAAGGGGGACAGTTGCTCTCTGATTTCTGATCGACAGCCTTCACTGACTGAACCACATGCCTTAGCTCTAGAAATTAGATTCGACTATTCGGATATCAATGATCAAAGCATCGACCACAAAGATCTTTGTCAAAAGAGTTCCGTAACCAACGCTATCTGCCAGTAGGTAGAAAGGAAGGATACCATGCAGCCCCGGTCCATTCCGCCATCTACAGTCCAAAAGCTCCTCCACCAAACCTTGTCTAAGGAGCAATTTTTTTAACATTGCAGCTTGTGCGCCAGCAACCAATTGGAAACAAGTAACCTAAATTAAAGATAAAGGATTTCAAATAAACACATGAAAGATTTAGGACCTTAAGGAGAATCCGAGTTCAGATTAACCCTCCAGATGGGTTCCATCTAAGAGTAGAATGGGGCATCATTCAGAAGCTTGACATCTTGAGGCCTGAAATCTTCATTAAATTTTCCTCGCATGCTTCCAGTGCCACCTCTTGCGCATCAAATTTATATTCTGCTCTTCCATTACATTTAAGACTATTTAGTCTGAAATTCAAATCTTCTTCTTCTACCTTCCATTACCCATAATTCTCTCACTGCAACATTCTCTGCTTGAGGTTTCAACAACTCCGGATGGAACTTATTTGATTTCTAAAGAAGATCGAATCCCTCAAGGCTTCTTGATTAAGTATGTTTTTTGATTTCTTAAGTTGGTTATGTTTGCAGTATGTATTATGAAGATTATCTTTAAGCTAATGATACTCATCTAAAAGGTGAACCAGGTCTTACAATCCCAGGGTGAAAGGTGATTAAGTATGTTTACGAATTTCATAAGTTGGTGAGGTTTGGAGTATGAATTATGAAGATTATCAATAAGCTAATGATAATCATCTAAAAGGTGAACAAAGTCTTACAAACCCAGGGTGAAGGGTGACTATCCTATTCCTGCAGCTATAGCAGTGACAGATGTAGTACAAGTATCTGTTTGGCAATTCCTGTCTCCCTTGATCTAAATGAGATTGATGCTACAATTGTCTCCAATAATAACAACTACGCAATGAAATAAAAGAATCAGCTCTTCCAGTACCAGGGTTAATTTTTTTGTTCAAAGTAGGAAGTATTTTTCACTATCTCTCTGTCCCTTAATCTAAAAATGAGATTGCAAATACAACTTTTCCTTCCAATATTAACTGCCAAGCAATGAATTAACGAATCTGAATAAAGGAGGAGGAAAAGCTTACTCATGGAGGCAGTGAACAGGTATAGTGGGCAACCCATCATTCATTATTACGCGAAGGCTCTACACAGAAGAAATTGTATCAGTGTAAACTAAAGAAACAAGTCAGAAATATCACTCGATCATCTAGGATAAAGTCAAAAGTTGATAACAAAAGAAATATATCTAACTGCAAGGTAGAAAAGGATGCATATAACATAAATGCATATAACATCACAATTTTTTATCAGGCTAACTTCACAAATTGATTGTCTACAAGAAGCAAGCGTTAGAAGATTTGATACTCATCACATTGTAGTTGAAAGTTATCCAAAGATTCAACTAATGTTCTTGATGTTTGCTTCTCTCACCTGGAATCCAAGTGTGATGAGATCCTTCTCAGATGCATGAGCTATAGACCTGGAAATGAGATAGAACACTTATTGAGTAGATTAAATCATTTAAAGGGCAGATCAGTAACAGCGTAAAAGAAGCACCTCAACATTTCAAGGATATTTGGCCAACTGTAGTGTAACTTCTCCCCATGCCTCTGATAAGTCGACAGATCAGACTAAGAGATGCACAGTAACCATGAGAAATGGAAAGATTTAACAAAAGAGTGATTGATAACTACCTCTAAAACATGCAGAAGGATTTTCAAAGATCCAGCACGAACATCAAAACTTTGGGATGACGAATAAAGATCATTCAAGGGAGAGATGACTGCACACTCCAGTGATCTCAACTTCGATTGGTCAATAAGCTTTAACAGGATTTATCAACGATATTATATGATCAAACCCCAAATCAATACAAAAAAAGGACTGTAGGAAAAGATAAAATTCTTACATCATTAGACACATCAACGGATTTTGATGAAGTATTCTGCTGCAACAGATCAGAGCCTAAGACAGCACATATGGACTTATCCAATGCGACAAGGGCCATAGATTGCAGTTGTGGATTGGAATTATCAGCAAGCTGTACAGGCGTTTTGTCGTTGTTACAATGGATGTCGATGCACATTGACTACAAGAATGATAATCATATTACCTCAAGAAAATGACCAACTACGTTATCCCATAATGGCTCCACCCCTGTCAAAGCAGAATGTATAGTAATTCAGGTGGTCAGTAACCTAGATAATCCAATCGTGACTCGAAACAGTTCTTTTTCCTTTAAATGTCATCTATCTAAGGAAACAGATGGAAACTTATTTTTATTTTCTTTTTAAGAAAGACAAGTACAGAGGGAAGAGGGGTCCGTAACAAGCATAGACACTACAACACTACACTCCAATCTCTAGCATATCCGATACACTAAAGAAGGCTTCAAGGGAGCCAACCATAGTATGAGTAATAAAAAATAAGTTCCAAAGTTTAGACCCAACATAAGCCTCAAATTCTGTATGACCTTTAGCATAAAATTTTGAACAAGATTTATCTCTTGCTTCATTGTTATAATCAAACAAAGATATTGTTGGTGTTCCATTAAAGAAATGATAAATAGCACAGAACCAAGGTACAAGATTAACCTAAACTATGTTGTACACACAATGAATCTAATTTCTTGCACATCTAGTCACTATGACAGTTTTGTTTATAACTGTTTTTTTTGTAAGTGACGTACAAATTATATGAATTTAGCAGACAGAGATAAAAGTTCTGCTTGTTAATTGTTCTACGTAAGGGCCAAGCACCTCACAACATTGTATACATGGGATACTTTTTTTTGCAACACTGTTAGGTAATAAAATAAGCGGTTAACTAATTCACATAACATCCATATAACACAAAAAAGGAACTCTGTTAGTAATTTTTTTAATAAGAAAAAAGACTTTAGTCACTAATTATAAGGGGAAAGAGACTGCTTAAATACACAAAAAAATTGACTTGAATAAATAAGTATGGAAACAAAACAAATGTAATCAGGGAAGAAAATATGGAAAACTCATGCACAGCGCAAAACAACAATGAAACGTTGTTCGTCCATTACAATCAGATAAATAGAATGGAAACAAATGTAATCAGTGAAGAAAATATGAAATGCAGCAAGTGTTTTATCACTATATTCATATAAGACATATATGAAAGGTGGAAGAACTATACTAGTGAAGTGCAGTTTAGTTTGTTAGCAACATATATATGATCAATTGAAGTTGAAGGAACCGCATAATGTGCAACTGATTTAAGAACATACTGTGCAGATTATTGGTTAGGATAGATAGTATCCTCTCCACAGAAAAACTAATGCTTCCGATCTTTTGATTTGATGCCTGCCCATTGCTACTCAAAGTTGATTCCATGCATTGACGGGACAACTGCCGCAGAGCAGAAAGAAGTGATTGAACAGCCGATATATGCATCAGTGCGGAGCTCTCGAAAAGCTATATTAGTTCAGGGGAGAGAAAGCGAAGCCAAATATGCACAATCAGTAAAATATTATCCAGGAAATATATGAGGAAATAAAATAAATGAAAAACTTACCTGAGAATTTAGTGAAGAGAGAACACTAAAATCACTATATTGCCCAGAAGAGTCTCTAGTTAGCTTAGGGATAGCTGAAATCTCCTACAAAGTTAAAAGACCCAAATTTGATGAATGTCGCAAAATGCTTATCAATGAATGATAAAATACTAAAGAAATCCTGATAAATACAAAATGTTGGTGCAATTTCTGTTTTTGTATTATATTATAGTAATTAAATGTTTAGAAGAAAAAGGCAAACATGTTGCTAAAGCTCTCAATCAAGTTCCTGTACCTAAATTGTTACTAGAATGGTAGGCAACTCAATGTCCTAAATCCCCAAGGTTTAGTTGGAGAAAAGGATTTGAGGATGAATTGAAATTCATTGTAGCAATTCCATTTGCATTGTTTGGATTGAAATGGATATGAAATCCACCATGCTCATTTCGAACGTATTTTTGAGTGCTTTGGGTGGGCTTGAATCTACTCCAATTTAGGTGGACTGGAAATCCATTCATTTCAAATCTTGCACTTCAAACCCTAATCCTAACACAACCATTTTGCCATTGATATAGCAGGGGGTTCTGTAAAGCAATAAGGAAGGCACATCTCTAAATGCAAAAGTTTTTTTGAAGAAAAAACCCCATACTAACTATTTTCAAGACTATGGAGTACAAGATAGCAATTAAAGTGTTCAAGCTTGTTTTAAGAAATGAAAGACCTACTGTGGAAATGTTACTGTTTGATTTTAATATGCAAAAAGGCACAGATAACAGAAAGGGAATGAACTGATGCTGTCCTGATTAATAGGGTTGGATCACATCACCATAGCCGTAGCAAAAGAATTTATTTTCTGAAAGGTGAATCTGTGATATAACAAACTCAATAGTCACAACAAATGAAAGGGGCTGCAAGGAAACTCAGAAATATTTGTAGCATATTCATCTCAACATATTTCCAGCTTGAAAGTTGACGTTAAAATATACAACATGGTTCATTACCTGTGTTGTTGCATGCGGAGAATGAATTGCCCGGTCCAGAGCAGATAAAGTTTCCAAAACCTCCAAATTTATAAAGCAAAAAAAATTAGAATGTGAGATAAATAAACTCATATGTTCATAAAAAATAGACGTACCAAAACCCATGAAGGACCCAATACATTCTGCAATCTGTGCGCTATGTTAAAGAGAGTCCTCAAAGCCTGTATAGCACAATCATCAATTTTATAGGAAAGATAATTCAGTTTTCTCAGTACACTATAATAGAGTTCATCTCCAAGTATGATAGCATGTATTTAAATACACGATAACAGAATCCATCTCAGAACTTAGCAACGACACAAATGAGAAAAAGACCTGCACGTTTTTTGGAGTAAGAACAATGCCTTCCCTCTGATCAACTAATTGTTCTGCTCGTTTTGAACTAGGAGAGAGTATTACCCTGCACATTAGACGTGAAGTTACCTGTTAAGCTATATATTAGAACAGAAGTGCTCAAGGTAGATGGCATATAAAACACCAGAAAGCACCATAATAACATATTATATGCACTTCCCATGGTTGGATGTCTCATAAAGCTTGTCAAGAAAAATCAAATTACAGGAAGCTGCCCGTCAAAGCTAGTGATCTAAAATTTAGGAAGGTAACGGCTATATTAATTGGCATTTGCTCATTACTGAAGGATGAATTGGACATTCAATTGAATTGCTGGCAATAGTTGTCAAACGACATCTCTTAGTTCTGTCTCCAGTTATATTGGACTACATGCACCTCATTCATTGTTTTATCAACATTTCATTTTATGCGAAGGGGGTAACTACACTTCATTTTCTTCACAAAATCATGTAATTCGTTCTGGTTGTGAACCGTAAACATTTACGGCTCCATGTCAAGCCACCATCTAGGTATAGATGGCATTGACAGAGAGATACCTAAATAAATTTCATTTCAAAGCATAAAAACAAACTTCTAATAGCCAAAATGCAGTAGCACTTCCACTAGAATAATGACTAGTGTACTTTTCTCGAAAAATCTCTTGGCTATACCAGATAGTAAGGCATAGCAAGATAGGAAGGAATGGAAGGATAGGAAGGAATTCTAACAAACAAAAGAGAACAAGGGTTTTTCTCTCTCTATCTCTCTCCCTTTCTCTCATCCATTGCAAAGTTCAGAAATACATTCATATAATTTTCTAGTTCAAAAACTGTTAGTCCACCACCAGTTATAACAAGAAAGTTTCCTTCTTTCATAGGTAAGCTAAATAAGTCTCTAAATTGCTTTGAGGACCAGAAGGCTACACACTTCTTGCATGAGTTATTGCAACTTGCAAGGGGAAACCTGAGATCAATAGATGATAGGTCACTGCTTTCAGGGGCATTTCAGTATATGGTACATAGAGCTGCTCCTAAAACCCACTTAACCTAGATCCCTACATCATGATTCAATATCTAGGGAAACAGTGAAAGCTAGGTGATCCTGGAACATCTAAACAGTAAGATAATATAGTTTCTTTTTTATTGGGAGCATTTTGGAAGTGGGGATTGAACCCTGTACCTTCACCAAATAATAGTGAGGCGACGCCACAAGGCTATCAATGCCTGGGCAGTCAGTTGTATTTTTTTGCCAAGAAGGTTGAGGAAACTAGAAATGTCTTGCCAAAACTTAAGTCCAATAAAACAAAGCAAATGCATCAAGGATGTTAGAGCACCTAACGTATCCGATAGCAACACATGTAAGAATCAGCAATTAAATCATCCGGACAGGATATCTAGGGTTACAAGTAAATACATCCAGTAAAAAACACTCCAAGTTCTTCAGCATACATACCCCCTCTTTTCAGCTTCATTGGGAATATAAATTGTGAATTTGCAAAGTGATGCAAGAAACGAATTTAGAGGTTCTACAGCACGAAGAACTCCACAAGCCTGTTAGAGAAAAATGAGTAACATTTCAGCATGAGATCATGTGGCATTCGCACAACATTTTCTACCACAGCACCTACAGATCAAGAAAAGTTTAGGAAGGGTAAAATTTAAACTGAAACAAAAATAGATAAGGCTTTGGAGCTTCCCTTTGTGAGAAAAATGGCAGGAGTAGAGTAACAACTTATACATATAATTACCTGAGTAAACGCTTGATAACCTTTCAATATCTCCAATATGATGGCCTCTCCCTGTGATCTGCAGCAATCTCACAACTTAGGTTTCAGGGTAAAATGCAAAAACTATCATTTAGATTCTATTTTCAGAAAAATAACCCCTTCAACACCATCAAGATTTGTATCAACCCGACAAATTGAATGCCCTTAGCAGCTGTGATGAGTATATTATACTATTAGTGTTGTCATATTATTTTTATATATGATATATTGTCATAAAAGTATAATTTCACATATAACTCAATAAAAATTAAGGAAAAATGAGAACTTTAACTAATTATCGTTCCTAAAGTTGATATCACAATAATACTTATTGCAGATCAGAGCCAAGCAATACTATGATAACATGATTCTCATTGAGATTTACATTCCTAATTTAAACCAAGCGCTCCCTTAATCGTTGACAGATTCGAACACTTAAATCTTGGCACAGTGGTTAGTTTCAAACTCTTGGATACTATTCCATATCTATATGCCACGGGGCAAAGCTTCGCCTACTTTAGGAAATGCACTACCAGAAAATTTAACCATTTAAGAGGGTTCAACTCTCAACGAAGGGAAATAGCTGCTTAGCACTAAATATATAAGCCACAGGTGTTCCCGAAAAATAAAAATAATGTGGATGATTAATTTAAACAAATTATATAATATTTTTTTAACCAGATATCTGAGAAAGATTCTAGCAAACTTAGTGAACTGTTTGCACATTAATAGAATCAGATACTTAAAAAAATATATACATTAGAAATTTAAAATTTTAGAAGAGAAGCAGAAACAAAATCCTACCTTCCCAACCCAATCCCTACATCCTCCAACCCCCAATCGCAAACCTTCCCTGATCAGAGCAGTCCGACCTCCCCTTACAAGCCCCTGCCATTATTCCCAGACCATCTCCATACACACACACAAAATATTCCCCCCAACCACCACAACCAGTAACCTTTTCATAAACTTGTATATATAGATAAGCATATCCAATACAGGTATATTATTTTAGAACAAAATATAGGGAAAGAGCATTGCTCCAGTCCATGGCTAAATCTGAGACCCAAAAGATAGACTGGAGGACCCTATCCAAATCTCCTGTGGTGTCCATTGCTTTTGACATAAATTAATTAAAAGGTTTGGTAATTTAAAAGTAAACCAACAGCTGGGACCGACAGTGAGGGGATTTGTCATATATACAAACCAAACGTAATTTTTTTTAATGGTAAACCCAGACTAATACTTCGTAAATAATAACAATATGAGTAAGGATAAAAAGAAACACTTCCAACCTACTTCATCAAAATGAGGGACAGAGCATCTAGTATTGTTAACCACATCGAATCAACCATCGACATACAAAGTGTTGCAGTTATCCCTTTGCAATTTGTCGGAAGATCAGTATCACATCTTGGGGACTCGATCTGAAAGCATGAAGATGAAGTACAACGTGGCGAGGAAAAGGTCATAAAGGGATTTCTTACAAAAAAAGAAGGTAAGCAAGAGGATTGGACTATAAATTGCCCGTTGTCTTACCTCACCATCATCCACTGCCTCATCAGTCAAAGTGGCGACAGCAAAAACAACTCCCAAGAGACCCTCAATTGCCAAAGTGATGGCATGAGCTTCACTAGCAACCAAGACAGTAGCATTTGAAGCATCAGTATCTAAGCTCCATTCAATACCTGACATGATATCATGCTCAAAATGTCATCCAACACTGACATTCACAATCAAGAAAATCTAATAATTAAATGCGACGCAACCAGGGGCTGAAGAAAAAGTAACAGATTACATGCATATATATATATATATATATATATATATATATAAGAAACCAATAATTTTTTATTGAAAAAACTTAAGATAAGTACAAAGGAACGAGGGATCCTAACAAGCATACACACACATCACAAAAGTCTAATCTAGCAATATCTAATATAGAGAACGTTTTCAATTTTATGGACTGACCCACCACACGCTTCTCTCTTTTTCTTTTCTTTTTGGATAAGGAAGCAGAGCTTTAATAAAAGAAACAGGGTTTACAAAGGGATGAGAATCCCATATCCATCACACTGCTCTACAATTAACTTTTACAAACTTCCTCCAATGTTTTGTCACTATCTTCAAAACTTACTCTGTACTTTCTATCCATAAGGACAAGTATAAACCCTAGATAGTGACCCTCTATAACACGGTACCTTACCCCATTCACAGATACAGATAGCATATCTGCAACTTCCAAAATTTACGAGTAAAATCATAATCATGAGGAAACAAAACTAGATGAATTAATAAAAAACTGATTCTAACTCATTGGACTTTTCTTAACCAAACTTTAGAGTGAAGTTTCAGGTGTATATCAATGAGCTAGCTCTCTAGTATAGATTGCAAAAGGGCATTAACCACTAGTTATTCCAAAAGAAAAGGGTAAGACTAACGACAAATTACTACTGATATCGAATCTGTTGTCATTACTAGACAGACGGACAAGTAAACAGTTAGTCAAGTCACAAACAGATAACATGCACTGAGAATATCTACGATGGATTTCAAATGATGATAAAAACTATCTATAACCCAATTCGGCTTCTCCATCCTCATAATCTTCAGGAAGCAAAGTATGACATTAGTCACAAACAACATTGATTCATTAGAGAAGTTATTCAAAGTTGTAAGCATATAAAAGAGTTATTGATACTCCCTCCATCCCACAAATATAGTCATGTTTCGATTTTCACACAGATTAAAAAAACATCCACAATGTACTTGGAAAAACATTTTAACCCAAAAAATTCCTTTTATAGCCTTATTTGTTTTGGACTACTTGACTAATGATTAGACCAAACAAAAATTAAATAAGGGTATTTAAAGTCATTGTACTCTTTTAATAAGGAAAGTAACTATAATTTGTGACAGACCAAAAGGAATGCCGGACTATCTATATGGGACGGAGGAAGTACATCAGTAAATATGTGATTAAAATTTTACAAATACAAACTTAAATATCCAAGACACTAAAACTTTATAGGTCTAAAAGCATATTTTACCTTTCGCTTTACTGCTGAACATTCCAGCAACAGCTGCAAGGCTCTCCTCACCAGTTTCCAAGTACTATAACATTTAACAAGAAATCATATATCATAATTTTCCATGTGAATCTCGGATAATTAGACGAAATGATGAAAGCAGCCTAATGATAAATTCTAAGAGAACATAATATAGAACAAAAAGAAAGTCATCATGACTAGAAGCTCTTTATCTTCTAAGCTCCAAAGCACTCAAATTAAATACTCACTTGCCCAACAAAAGTTCTGGTACCTCTACAATGGAGGAAACTTGAATCATCATATGACACAAAAAGATACCCAAGACTTTATTTTACAATGCCCAATACATTATTAAATTGGACTGTTACTTCCATTTTCTTCCCCTCTTTCAAAATCTTATTCTTATAAAAGTACTACCAATAAATCTTAATTGAGCTGCTTATATTTCCATTTAAGCTTTTGGCATCAAATAGCTAATAGTTTATTTGTCCACTTAAGTCACTTGATTGACAAGTAATTGTGGCTAATCTTGAAAACGATGACGATGACGATGATAATGATAATAATAATAATAATAATAATAATAAATTTATACTCAGAATATTAACATAAAACACTACTCATTAAATTTGGCAACCTTCTGTGAGTTGCACAGCACAATTTTATTAATATGGAAAAAAGGGTTTACATAATACAAATTACTAGTAATCTGTGTGTATTCTCATTACTAGTACTCTTTGTTTATATTAACTTAAATACAAAATACCAGTAATTTGTGTTCAAAATTGGCCCATATCCCTGATGTTAATAGTAGAGGACTCTGATCCAATAAATACTGTATTTACAAATATTGATAACATTATTTTTTATGGGTTTATATTGTGCCAGAATTTTTGAAAACTATAATTATGTTTTAATATCTACCCGAACTGATGTGAATTTGAATAGGATGGTTTTTTATTTTCTTTTTAATGAGAAACGTAAGTAAAAAGAATGACTAGAAAGGGACTAAATTCAAATAACGTTGTTCCAAAAAAATTTAAAAACCTTGCTGGAATTGGATATTATGTTAGAATATTACATTTATCAAAGCTCTTAACACAAGATAAGCTGAGAGCTCTTAAGAGACTCCTGAACTATAGGTTGACAAGAGCCGCATTCAAGCTCAAGTTTTTTCATGAGCCACACTTGATTTCACAAATTGTGCTCTTCTTTTTTTTTATAAGAAACTTGAGAAAATTTTATTGATGATAGGGATGAGAAATCCCGAATAGAAACATACACCCAAAAGAGAGAAAAAATTAGCTAAGTCTGAAACATTAAAGTCATTAAACTTCCTATGGCTAGACAACCAAAGTGTTACTCTAAATTTTATTAATGACGGATTAGAAATCCCTAACAGAAACATACACCTGAAAGAGTCAAAAAATTAAAACATGACATAGCACCAATTCCTAGCTAAGTCTGAAACACGAAAGCCATTAAACTTCCTATGGGTAGACAACCAAAGTGCTACTCTAAATTTAATCCTCCCCCACACGTCCTCCTCAGTTTCATTACTATTATCAAAAATCCTCCTGTTCCTTTCTAGCCATATAGACCAACATAAGGCCGGTACGATGATCCCCCAAAGAATTTTACCCTTCTTGTTAATGCAGCACAAATTGTGATCTTCTTAACCCTTATCCGTCCCACAAATATTGTTATGTGGTTATGTTTGTTTTTCATAATTCCAGAATTCATTTATTTGTATTCTTCGAACCTTAGCCCTCAAATTCCAAATGCTTTTGAATCGCAATTGTTATTTTTCCTTTACGGGGGTTTGTTTTTGGGGTTGGGGTGGGGGGTGCAAACACGCAATGGGCCTGAGAGGCCTCCACTTATGATCAGGCCATCTCAAATGAGCTGCACTTCGAAAAGAAACTAGATCTTCAAGTTCCGACTGTGGGCTATTAAGCTCGGGCTCATATTGTTGATCTCAAGCCCGAGATCAAGCTCTGATATTTATTCAAATTGCACTTACTTGCCCTATTTATATGCATTATGTATCGATAATGTCTTCTTTCTTAAAAAAGAAAAAGGAAAAGAAGCAAACTATAACTGAAAAGAAGCAACAATTTACACACACACAGAGATCTGAGTACATTAATTCGCTAATGGTTATAGAAAATGCGAATCAATGGAAGAAAACCACAAACCTGTACAGTGGAAACAACTCGAGCAAGAGCTTTTACCATGCCCTCAACGACATTTGAGTTGTTGGGATGCCTGCAACACAATTTAGACACCTTATGTATTACATATAGAAGGAACTAAATGCTGCAGTCAAAACAAAAAAATTGTCATTTTTCCTTTTCTACAAAAATGTAGCCACAAACTAAAAAGAATAAGCCAATCCCAACCCTATAGTTTATTTACCCTAGTTCACAAAGCTACTATAAAGAGCCAGAACTTTCGTTTTGTTGCTGCAACTTTTGTCAGGGGATAGTATACTCCATCTATTCTCAGATCTTACGGCCGACAGAAACTTTGCCTGGAGAGGAGGGCTTAAACAGGTAGACTGATATGAACAGTTTTAGTACAACGAGTTACTGTTCCTTTGTATTGATTAACATTAACATTGTTTATAATGGATGCTATCAATAAAGCACCTCTAAACTCTATTAAAATGATACATGCATTTACTTCAAAGGTGTTACCCTAGAGGCTCTTAGACAACATGAGAAAGGAATTTTCCTTTTCCACCTTGAAAATTGCCAAGAATGATTAGAAAAGTATAAGAGAAAAATCAAAGCATTAACCAGATATTATGTTCTTACAGGTCAAAATTCTGAAAGAGAATACGCAAGGTGCGCGCTTCGACACAGAAACCCTGAAAAATGCAGATCGCCAAGTGATTAGTTTTAAGATGCAGACACCATATAACCAAGAGAGAGCTTTCCCTCGGTAAGTTGTTGGATTGGTTGATATTACCCTCAAGATTTCAAGGACAAGAATACGATGCCAAAGCGGTAGATCAAGAGCTATAACTCGTACTAACATACTGAGAAACACCTGTGTTAAAAGAAAAAAAATATTACTTTACAAATGCATAAACATAACCAGGGATAAGTTTGCACAAATGATTACATGTTAGTATAGTTTCTCTTGGAATCTAGCCGAGGAAGTCATGCCTAAACAGATGGATGGTTCCATACTATAAACATTTTAAGAGGTCGAAAACAAACATCAACTAGCCAATGAAAGTCAGCAGTTCTATGACCGTTTAATATTGTCAGCAAAAGTGGACTTGGTTGGCTTAAAATTATATGGTTTTCTTGTTTCAATACATCAACACAAGCATCCGACAATTACCACTCCGCAGATATGCAACTCTGCTCCCTGCAGTTTCCACGTTTCCACGTCTCCAATTGACCCGACTCTGTTAAACTTTGCTCTAAAGGTGTTCATTTTCTAGACAAATGTGCATTGTAAGCCCAGTTATGAATGAAATCAAACGGAAGCAATCTACAGACTACTCATATCTTACAAAGGTGTAATTTCCACTTGGTCACTTACTTTAAGTTGACACAAAACAGCCCAATCCGTGTCTGGACATGCATAGTAGTGACACTACAGATAATAATTTGCAACTTCAAAATTTATTTTGTCTCACAGACAGATTAAACACCATCTGTTTATCTTCTCAGATGAGGTTTTGGCTCCCAGACCCTTTCCTTGGTTCTCCTTTCCAAAATCAAATAACACATTACCAAATATATGACAAATTTCATAAAATATGCAGAATACGTACACAACCAATATATGCGGGAGATGTGAAATATGTTCAGACGATAATGCAAATATGTTGACAAGACTACTCAAAACCATGATAACAGAAAATGAAGGTGCAGTTAGAGATTTTTTTATTTATGAGAAACAAATGATTTCATTAATAATAAGGAAGACTACAAAGGGATGAGAAATTCCTACAATAAAATACTCAAATTCGATGAATATCAGTAATATGAAAACCCCTAAAACTCTTATGAATTGAAATGCACCATACAACCCTAAACTTGAACTTTTCCCACACTTTATCTACAGATTCGTCCACATTATCAGAGACTCTCTTGTTCCTCTCCAGCCAGATAGACCAGCATAAGGCTTGTACAATGACTCCCCAAGAACAACCTTAGCTCTTTTACTAATGAGATTACCCAAGTTCAACATAAATTATTTCTTAATGGACCAGGAACAGCCCAATCAAATTAACTCCGATAATACCATGTTTCATAATGAAAACGAACGGTACAATGCAAGAATGTGTGATCTATATTCTCAGAATCTCTTAGGCAATAGCAATACATTAGGAAAGCGTTTATGAACCACGTCACAAGTAATCTTCCCAAAACCATCAACCATGAGAAAAATTGAACCTTTTAAGGCAAGGATACTTTCCGGACAGGTTTGTAGAAATGGAAAGGTGAATAGTGATCAATTGGGAAAACGGACGAGAGAAAAAAGATTTGCAAGATAAAACGCCCAAAAAATTAAAGCCCTAATCCTACAATCATCCCTTGCTAGAGACAATCTGGCACCTGTAAGAAGTTTTAATAATGAGCACAGATCAGTAATTTTGAAATCTTTAAGATTCCGAAAAAAGTAAAAGTTCCAAGAAAAGGAAAACGCATTTGACGGGTTACAATTCACTGAGAAGAAAGAGGATACTGATTTATTGTGCAAATGAGATGTGTGAAACAAAGACGGGAATTGGTCGCGAAGAGTTTAATCCCCCAACACATGTCTTCCTAAAAGCTCAAAATATTTCCTTTTCCAGTCTAGACTTTATCAAATTCACAAAATCTGGGTAAGCCCTAGGTATAAACTTCCAAGGGCATCTGAAGGTACTTCTTAATGCAAGACCCTCATCCCAACAGTTCTCTTGAATTCCATACTTGCTCGTAACAATACTTCCCCACAAAGAACTCTTTTACTTGTACATGCTTCAATAATTCCATACTTGAATTCCATTATTTCTTCCAATATCTAACAGAAATCAAGCAGATTGTTGACTTAAGCTTCCAGTACATATTCCCCCATGCTCCTACCTCTACTTCTCTCACCTCATTGACTTCTTACCAAATCCTTAACTTTTTTATACTTAATTCTTCCTCGATCAGTAATGCACAACATTTTCTCGCCCTGGCAACTTTGTCGTGATTATTACAGACTGGTGATTCTCTATGCATGTTCAACAGAGAAATATTTGGTTTCCAGAATACCATGTAATAACTGTTGGTCCTTATGGCTACAGAGAATAAAAGAATTTCTGAAAGCATAGAACAACAAATCGAGGAGGTGCGGGAAAAGTGCAAGTTTAGAGTTGCGTGGTGGATCTCGGTCCATAAAGAATTTAAGGGATTCTTTACATCTGATATTCAAGGGATCTCAGTATTGTTTTGTAGGAAACCCTAGATTTTTTGATAGAACGCATTGTATGATTACTGAGGGAAATCTCTGCCCTATGTAATTTTGCTCTCTATTAATAAAATTTCTGTTTCTTATTAAAAAATAAATAAATAAATAAATAAATAAATAAATAAAAAGAAGAATACCATGTAATAAATAACAAACTTTGAGAAGGAGCACATTACCTCAGATTCAGTAGTCAGTGATGAACTATAAAGTCTGATAATATGGCCTACACACCGCAAGACCAGGCGGCGATAGTAAGGCTCTCCTACTTCGCCTTCAATCTGCTAGGAAATGAATCATTACTATTTTAATTTTACATATTATATTTATTTTATTTTATTTTTTCTTTTTTCTGTGGTGGGAGGGGGTGCATATGTATCAGAAATCCTTTAGCAAACTTGAACATAATTACATGAGGTTCAAAGGAATCTTATTAAGTATAAACCCACCTCAGAGTTGGTACGAAGTGATGTCATGAGAAGTGAGCATATTTGGTGGCGCAAAACCTGTTGTATTGAATATAATTATATTATATATATATATGAAAGACAAAACAGAATTATGATACAAAAGTTCAGAATCTCTACCCAACACATTTCAAATATTACCTGTTCAAAAGGAATCAAGGTCCTGAAGAGCACCACGTAATTTGATAAAATGAACCTGAAATGTCATTAAGATAAACGAGACCTATATCATTTTAAATGGAGGAAGCAGGATTGTCTTTAAGACTAAGGATTTACGTCCAACTAGTATGTACCAGTATTTACAAAATCATTGACAAGGTTTTGTCTCTAAGATTGAAGCATAGTTTTTCCTTTCATAATGTGAGTCTCAAAGTGCCTGGATTGGGTTAGAAAAAATTTGGACTTTGGAGTTGTCCACTTCAGGTTATGGTAAAGGATAACAGGACACCTAGAAAAAAAAAGTTCGGTTTTCTAAACATATAACAAGGACTTCCAAAATATTAAGCTAGCTAAAGGTTATCGTGACCAATGGATAATATGGAATAAAGGGTACTTTATTACTGTTTCGATATATGTGATATGGAAAATTAGAGGAGAATAGGGGTCTTAGAGGGGGATCTATCTCCTTTTCATTTTAATTTGGTGGCCGATGTTACGTCACCTTCTTATTAGGGTTTACTCCAGGAAAGGAAATGATGAGAATAACTTACATCTCCAATTTGCAGCCAAACTTAATTTTTTATCAGTGAAGAGACTCATTTAGATGCTTGATCAAAGTTCTAGATTTATTTTATCAGATGCCAATTTTGAAAATTAATATAGGCAAGAGCATGCATTTGATTATCATACAGAGGAAACTGGGATTAGGCTGTATTCTGTAAGCATGTGATGTGGAAGCAAGGTGGGGGAACGGCCTTCAAAATATTTAAGAGCTCCACTTGGGGGTACCCTTTAAAAAGCAGCTTTGAGGGAACCAACTGTGGCAAATATTTCAACAAAAGGTTGGCAAATTGGAAAAAGGCTTTTTTCTAGGAAGAGACGTCAACTTCAATTTCTGCAGGGATGACTGCTATGACAGTATAATACATATCACTTATTAGAACACCTACAAGGGTAGCTGGTCTTGCAGAATAATTTATGAATGATATTTTGTTGGATGGGGTTAGATGGGCCTGATTGGACTCGGTCACATTTTGTTGCATGAGAGATTATTCCAGAACTAAAGAAGTATGCAGATTAAAAATTAGCAATTTGGGAATAGAGCTTCGTCGGCCAAGGGGTGATGGAGGTTTGATTTTAAAAGGACTTGCTCTGGGGAAGGGTAATTTTTACTGAGTATGGCTTGCAGGAGAAAACATGGACTACAGGCCTGGCTACTCAGCAAATATATTATTTTTTATATGAAAAACAAAATTTTATTGCAGTAGAGAAATGTGTCAGGGATGAGGAGTCCCTCACTCTCAGTATATCTACAAACATATTTCGTGACTACATAGCATAGCTCCAGTTCTTTACTAAATCAGATACAGAGTATTCCTTAAAAAATCCATGACTCGACGACCTTAGGGCCGCTCTATATTTGATCCTACCTCAAACATTTCGAGAGACATCACTATTCTCAAATGTTCTCTTTTCCATTCTGACCAAATAGACCATAGTTCCAACTTCCACCACTACAATGATTCTCCTAAGATTTTACTCTTCTTAAGGAGGCCTCCCATATTAAGTTGTAATAAATCCAAGACTTGACCAAGCACTTTACACCAAGGGTCATGAGCAAAAGAGCAGTGCGTAAACAAGTGATTTGGAAACTGTTTTTGCAAAGATTCGCAGATGGGGATTTCCCTAAAACTATCAATCATAAGAAAACCTGAACTTTCTTGGGAACGGGAGCCTTCAATATAGTTTTGAACCAAGGAAAGAATGGCAGATTGGTATTTGGACAGAGAGATATGAAAAAAGACTTACAAGTAATTGATCAGGACGGGTGAGACACCCAAAATCTGGTGTCATCCCCCGACTCACTAAGTTTAACAACCTCCTTTTTTCGTTTGATAAGAAACAGACTCTTTTATTACTAGCTTAAATAGTCACATCAATGGGAAGAGGTTTCCCATCATAAATTTACATCAGACATATCAATCTAAGCTACTACAAACAGCCTCTAGCAATGTTAAGAGCTGCCTAACTCATAAACCTCATCATCTCTCAGATCCTAAAGAAATGAAAATCCCAAGACAAGGAGAGGACGTGTAGTGTTCATGGGAAATGAAAGAAATAATGAGCTCATTATGAACAAGGGACAGTGGATATAGAGAAGAAGTAAATAACCAAACCTTATTGCCCGTCCATACTTAAACTTCCACCAATCGCATGACTTCCGGATAGACTCAAGAGACGAACTTCCAAGGACTTCTGAAATTGTCCATACGGCTAATCTCACATCCCATTTGCGTCATGGAGTCCATATTTTCTTTTCATCACCTTATGCCACAATGCTTCTTTTTCTAAATGAACTGCCACCACCATTTTCCCAAAGAGCTTTGTTCTGTAAGTGCATGCACCCAATCCCCAAGCCTCCCCACTGTTTAGGACGTCACACCACCTCCCACGAGATAAGATTTGTATAATTGTCTCCATCTGCTCGATCCCATAAGAAGTCTCTCTTCCTCTTTTTCTAAAATGCCAATGCCTTTGGGTTACGAGCCTTGGAAATTTATATCCCAAGTACAACTTTCTTCAGTCAGTGATGGCTCAATTAGAGGAGGAAAGTAGTTAGGTTTTTGGGAGGACACGCGTCAAGTGGGGGCAAGATACTCTTGTAAATTTGTCCCCGGCTCCCCATCACTATACCTCCCCATCTCTATACCAGATCAACTCACTCCATGAACAACTCATTATTAATTTTGTCCAGCTCTTACTCGACCATAAACCAACAGCCCTTCTTTTATAATGGAATTTCCACTTTTGCTCTAACTTGAGGATTCTATATCATAAGTTGTGCTCCATGTTGTGTCTAACGGAGAATGTACGACTAGGCAAAGATGCGGAGAATTTTAAAAGGTGGATTCAGGATTCTCTAGGTATTGTCTTGCGAATATCTTTTTTACCATGGTTTTTTCCCACAATCATCTTGTTTCTTTTTTATGATGAAATCTGGAAGGTGTTGGTGCTCACAAAAGTTCAATTGTTTTCATGTTGATGGACTTGGGCAAGTTACCTACTAGCAATGTGGTGAAGGTAAAATAGTAATAGTAATATATCACCTTTATCCTAGTTTTTTTTCATAAGAACCAAAAAATTATTCAAACAATGGGAAGATCATAAAGGAGGTTTACAATGGGAAGAGGTTTCCCATATATCTCTATACAATCTCCCCAGATTTTATATTGAGTACAATGCTTATATGTCTCTACACAAATCCGAGATAAAGAATCCCTTATTCTTTGTGACCTAAAATCCAAGAGGCTATCCTCGATTTAAGTATCTCCCACACTTCCTCCCGGGACTCGTCTCTATTTTCAAAAATCATTTTATTGCGCTCCAGCCAAATGGACCAAAATAATGCAAGCGTTGTCACCCTCCACACAATCTAGTGGGAACCCAATATCATATATTTCTGCATTGCCCCTTTCGCATATACATTGTTGTTCAAGGTTATAATAGAGCTTGGCTTAACTTAGGTGGTTACCTCATAATCATGCACCAACCTTTTCACTGATGGTATCAGGTGGTTTCTAATATGTTAGAGGTCGTCAGGTCTTGAGCAAAGTTATAGTGCCTGATGTAGGACTGTATTACTAGAGCGGAACGAGAGCATCTGGAAAACATTGATGAGTTCGTTCTAGGATGTTGGGATAGGATTGAGTCTAGAGTAGCCTTATGCGCTAAATAGAAGTCTTCAGGGCTCAGACAGGCACTAAAGATTTCAGGCAGTTCCATGTATCAGATTTTTCGTGGGACTGGAGCTTATCCCTTTGATTGTTTTCTATTCAATGTTTAAGAGATTACAAGTGGAGCATCGGATAAAATATATTCTTATCTACAACAGTCTTTAACTTTTATAATAGCAAATCAGACTTCAGACTGTCAAGTGAACGTATAAAAAGTAATGGCCTTCCTTGAACCCGGCATATGTTCTGTGGAAACAGCCAAGGCTACCCTTTCTACCCACATGCACCATAAGATATATAGTTAAAGAGAAACCTGGTTCTATATGTTAAATGCATAGGAGTATGATAAGGATAAACTCCTTACTCAAGTAAGTCGAGTGCAAATGACCGCTGAACGGAAGCAACGCGTAAAAGAATAGCCTGAGACCATAAAAACAAACAGATAAAGATCACTACATTTATGGCTCATAACATGATCTCCTTAATTAATTTTAAATGGAATATTTTATGTCGAGTCCAGTGGATATCAATAGTTAGACTTCATAAAAAGATCGTATTTGTTTCAAATCTAGCACATACAGATCCACCTGCAGCAAGAGTCGTCAAGTCCTCGAGTAAGCAAAGCCCAAGCTTCCCAGGTACTGTAAGCGTGCTTCTCTTTGATGAGGGCCCTCCAGAAATAACTTCCAAGTCTAACAACCTGCTTTGGCATTTTTTTTATTATAAGCAGACAATGAACAACGGCATTCAAAGAACCATATCCTACACAGCTAAAATATGTTGCCAACAGAAAAGAAAAAGCGCCAACACACATTGTCCTCCATAAGAATCATAGTTCACAAGATAGACATAATTTATGGTAATAACTAAGAACAAAAAGAATGAATTGACATACTCTAAGCGCTTTATGTTGCGATTGACATCACTAGTTACAGAATTTGTTCGAGAAATGTATCCTCCAGAACCAAACCTGCCTGCAGGAAGTGACTCCGTCAAAACCACGTGATCAAATATCAACGCTACTGCTTGTCTGAATGTTGCCGCAGCCGTACTGGACAAGATTCCAAAAATATCATAATGACACCTCTTTATGAGTCACTTGTTGTAGGATAAGAAAATAAAGATTGGGAACAAGAAAAGAGAAGAGTCATCACATTAATAAACATGATTCTATGATAACTTACTTCCTCACACTATCAGATGACCTATTGTTTTCGAGAAGCCGGAGGCAAATGCCAAGAGCATTAGCCAGGTTCTCCTGCCAATAAAAAATTCAAAGCATAAGGTACTTAAACCAGTCATCTGTGCAAAGCTCAAGACAATTTGTTTCTTATTGAAACTTCAAGGAACTAAATATAGCTATTTCGAACACAAGCAGGCCTTTGTAACTATATCTCATCTGGAAAGACAAGTGAAGTATGCAAATCAAGCTCAGAGATAGTTGTAATCTAAAGCACCAATATTTGACAGTCAACAAAAGTAGCTAAAACATTACACTCGAACCAAATTAGACAGGATACTAAGGACGAGATCACTCGCTACCATGTCATTACAAGGGGCAAATGGGATACTATTATATCAAGATAGCACAAAACAATCAACAAATTACATTCCTAGAGTATAATCCCAGCCTAGGTCCATATGCAATAAAACTTAATTGAAAAAGTGTCTCAACTATGCTGTTGTACTTTAATCTCAGAAAAACTGGGTTTACTGCATACAAATCAAATTTACATCAGAAGAGAGAAATGATGCATGAACACACGAATGATTTAATATTCTATTTACTACTCCTACTAATGGATTAACAAACAACATAACAATCAATGTAAACCAAATATAGTACGCCAAGTTAAATATGACGCATGAATAAGGTTTCAGCAAAAATAGCTCCAAATTTTTTGCTCAACAATACATATATGCCGTTACTTATAAATGAAAACATAGTTATATTAATATTTATTACTTCAGTTAGTTGAGCTGAATAAAATGTTTGATCTTATATTTACAATAGTTCCATCATTCACAAAAAACATAACCCAGTATAATGTCATCATCTCATGCACCGCTGATGAGAAAATCTTCAATATCTTTTGCTTGAGGAAAATGATCATAACAGACAACCAAAATCTGAAAGTCAATCCTTATCTTAGAGACCTTTAACAAAATATGTTCAATATAAGAGTATAGAAACAAATCCGCGTACGAATGAAACTTGAATCTGAGAGACTGAAACTATAAGGACATGTAAAATCCTTCATATCAGAAATACCAAATTTAACTAAAAAATAATAATGACCAGCTATATGAACAAAAATTTCATCACATACCTCCAGTTAACAAATGTAACCACCCTGAATATTATGAGCTCATTCACATCATTCATAAGAATATAAAATTGAAATCTAACATGGAGATTAAGATTAACCAGTAAATAAAGATAAGGTTGGTCACCTCATTATCAGGTTGTAGACGAGATTGAAATATTATGAGTATAGTCTGAAGGGTCTTCAGTTGTATGCTCTCATCTGCCATCTCACCATGCTGGAAAGAAAATGAATTTTGGAAAGATATGAATATAATGTACATGTCCATGATAGTAATTAGCAACTAAGATCAACTAGAAACAAACTAAATGTTAAAAAGACATCCTTGAACAACCAAAGATTCTCATTCTCATACAGCCAAGGATATGTCATCTACAGGATAATTCCATTTCTAGAATTTTTTTATTTTTTTTATAAGAAACATAATTTTTTATTGCAATTAAAAAGAGAGAGCACAACGGTGAGGGAGGACTCCATTTACAGGATAATTCCATTTCTAGAATCATCTCATTGTTTTTACTTTATCGTTCTTGGTTCAAGGGAGCACAACGGTGAGGGAACACTCCAACAAAATTATGATGAAAAAATGACCTTTCTCAGTAGGTTATAAACCTTTTTTATCGAAGAACACCATTTACAACTTTTTTCTTTTTAATTTTCTTTCTCACAAGAAACATGGACTTTATTAGAAAGAGGAGAATTACAAAGGGATGAGAAATCCCGATATGCATATATAGGAATATGCTTAGTATTTGATTCATGCTAGATCTAAGAACACCATTTACCATGTCACGATAACAATTTTGTTTTTCTGGATAAGAAACATGAACTTTATTAATAAAGAAGAGAATTACAAAGGGATGAGAAATCCTCAAATGCATATTAGGGAATATGCTTTTTATGATACGAAACGAGACTTTTATTTATAAAATAGAAAATTACAGAGAGATGAGGAATCCCGAAGACAAACGGAACTCCTATCGCTATAGCACCACTATATCAGAAATGTGAAAAACCCCTAAATTCCTTATGGGTGGAAATCCACCATGCAACCCTAATTCTTGACTTTGTCCAGTACTTCTTCTGAGCATTCTTCAACATTATCAAAAATTTCTTACATGTAATAAGCATATTGACATATATGGGAATACGCTCAGTACATGTAAGAAATTAAATTACGTAGCCTGCATATCGCAGAACACATTTCCCAATAAGCTATTGACCGCTTCTGACAAGATGCGCAAGAAATGCACTAAAACCAAGCTTATTAACATCTCAACAGAACTTCCAGTTCTCCAGCATGTATGCAAAGGTTTCATGGCAGGAGTATGCTTGCTCTACACTTTCTGACAAGTAGATTTTTAGTCCAAAAGACAATATTTAAAGGTATATACGACCTATCACCCTACCACAATTTGATAAACAAGATGTTATATACATATCTTTTTCTAATAACATGATGAAATGTTATGTGAACAGATTAATTCCGAGGAAATGAAATTGACATTAAAACTAGGAAAAATAAAAATTGCTCGACAATCTCTCTCAAGATTCCTCATGGCTAGACATTAAATAAAGCCAGTGCTTTACACCAATTGCAAATATTACGGCTTCGTATAAATGCAACAATAAGGCAATTATTAACCCGTGAAAGTCACAGCAATCTTTTGACTCAAATGGACAGATTCATAAACAAAAAACTGACCGTCCTAATAAAACCAATGATTTTTACGAATTTGTTCTGTATTGCATTACAAAAAAGAAAAAAAGAAAAAAAGCAAATCTACTACACATTCTCCATTACATTTCATTCAAAAATCAATTTATTCCACCAAATACTTCAAAATTACACTCGATTAGGCATTCCCCTAACCACACATGCATTACATCCCCCATATATCTCGAGAAAGACTTCCCCTGAAATACCCAAAGTATAACCAAACGATTTGCAAGTCTCTTTGCATCCTTGAACACCGACTGCATAAAAAGACCTCACTCTCTGAACATGGAACTCCACCCTCTCTTTGCGTAAACCAAAAGCCTCCAAAGCAAAAGCACAATTGAAAACAAATTTTGTAACATGAGGATGAGCAAGGAAAAGGATCCAATAATGTCATGATTCTGCTAAATGAAGTTCTTTCCGTGTTCATCTCACTTTCAAACACTTATAATCTCATTGAGAGTGTGCAGAAGACAAATGTGGAGGTACAAACCGTACAATGCAGAAAATTTAATCGGTTACTCAATTGGTTTGAGATATTTTTAAGTGTAGAATAGTTCAAAGAAAATACTTTCCTTAAATAGCAAAGATCAATATATGTCTTAGAGGTTGTTTGGCTAACATCTTATAAGATGTTTTTAGAGCTTATAAGATGGTAAATCTTATTTAAAAAATAAGTTGTTAAAGTGTTTGGTTATAATAAGATGAAGATAGAGCTTCTAAGTGTTAGTAGTGACATTTTTGTAATTAAAATGATAAAATTTGAAGTAGTTGGTACAAAAATAAGATCTTATTTGAGAAATAAGTTAGACTATCCTTATTTTTATTAAGAAAACAGCTTATATGTTGCAAACAACTTATTTTGAGATGAAATAAGATCTTAGTTTAGAAATGTTGCCACACTTTGTAGGAACTTATAAGCTCTTAGATGTTTTAGAGAGCTTAAAAGCTCGGCCAAAAACCCTTTTAGAGAGAGCAACAAGGAGCTTTTACAATGATTTAAGTCTAGCATTTATCATCAAATAGGTGTAGTTTATTTTTAATAAGAAGATTTTATTGAAAATAAGAAAAAGATCACAGGTGGATGAGGAATCCCAAAATGAGAAAAAAGTCCTGTAACCAAATTACAATATTCAAATTTTGATGAATATCAAATATATGAAAGCCCTAAAACTCTTATGAGACGAAATCCACCATGCAGCCCTCAACTTGAATTTTTCCCACACTTCATCTACAAATGTGAAACGTAGAAGGCGTTTTACATTATTAACCAATTGTGGCGTCGCATCCTTGTTGCAAATGTACTTCCTAAATTTTAAATTGCAAATATTTAAACAAATATGAAAATGATCTTTCGTTTTTATCCCTCACTTACTACAACGTTCAGCAAAAAATTGAAGTCATACTATAGTCAACAAGATCAATTAGACATGAATTCGGCTTGATAATGAACTTCGAGCAAGTGCTAGTTTTATTTTTTTTTAAAAGAACAAAGATGATTAGTTCTCATGAGAAACGGAAAACAAAATTTTAAGTCTTTTCTAGAATCACCAAACATGGGGGACTTAGTTCTTGGATAAGCCAACTACACTAAATAAACGCCAAAGCCAGCTGCAAGAATACTAAAGTCAAAAACGATCCTGATATCCTAATTTATGTACATAACAAGTAAGATCAATATAAGTTGAAATATGTTTCTTATCAAATATATATATACATTGAAACACCTAAAACAATACAAGAGAAATTATTCTTTATCAATTTCTCATTAATTTGATATGCCCAGTCACATATATTTGTGGTGTTTCATGAATGAGCTTTTTGTTTTCTTATCTAAGAGTACTTTATGTTTCCAAATGGTATTAGGAATTATAATTTGAGCCCTAAACAAAGCTTGTTGTACTTTTTTTTTATATAAGAAACAAAAAAATTTATTACTTGTAAAAATTGAGGGATGAGAAATCCCTCCGTAATTACAAACGATTAGTTATCTACAAAACTAATCTACATGGCAAAGCTCCAGTTCCTCGTCAAATCTGACATCGAGAAACCCTTAAACATAATATGACTCGACGACCATAAACCTACCCTAAATTTCACCCTATACTAGACTTCCTCTTGTGACTCCTCCCTATTGTCAAAAATTCTCGCGTTCCTCTCTAACCAAACGGACCATAGTATCACAGCTACAATTATTTTCCATAAAACTTTGCCCCTTTTGTTTGTTGTCCTTGGGTTGAGATGGGAGAAACTTTAACAATACATGTAGATACACAGCCCTAATAAAGTTAACTAGTATGTAGACATGAAAAACTAGATGTTGAGCTTAGATAATGCCGTACAACTCAACTTAGTAAGTTTCGAAACGAAATTTTGAGATTTTTTGGCTTATTTGTTGCAACTTCATGTTATTGGCTAGATCCATGGAGTTCTAGGTGCTACGTCTAGCTTTCTCCACTCTACTTTTTTTCTTTTTTCACATGAGAAGCGGAAGCTTTTTAATAAATGAAAGATTACAAAGGGGACAGATTTCATTTGAACCTATACAATCATTCCATCAAACTATAGCATTACAATTCTTAGATCTCTTTGCAAGTCCGAAATGAAAAAAACCCTAAAGTCTTTGTGGGCTGATATCCACCAAGCAATCCTAAATTTGATAATTGCCCACATTTCCTCTATTGATTCTTCACAGTTCTCAAGGATTCTCTTATTCCTCTCCATCCATATAGACCAACACAAAGTATAGACCATCACCCTCCATAGATATTTGACTTGCTTGCTAATTAAGTTGCCCATGTTTAAAGCAAAGGTTCCTTATTCTTTTGGGAATGACCCATGACAAGTTTAGCTCTATCAATGCCCTATTCCACAGTGAGAGGGAAAGGAGCAGTGCACAAAAGTGTGATCCAGGTTCTCAGAATTCTTTTACAAATCATGCACCAATTTGGGGAGAGAAGTACATCGGGAAAGTCTGCTTGCACTACATCACAGGGAAGAACTTTACCCAAAACCACCAACCATGAGAAAAACTAAACCTTTTTAGGTATTGTGGTTTTCCAAATTTTGTTATAGAAGGGAAATTCAGTTGGGTAAAGAAAGAAGTGAAAAAAGAACTGCAAGAAAAGTTACCCGAGGGATCCCTCATCCCTTCTTATTAATAAAATTTCTTTTGTTTCTTATCAAAAAAAAGTTATCCAAGGGATCCAAAATCCATATCCTACCTTCCTCTCTATTCAAGGGCAGATTTACCCCATTTAACATCTCTGAGAATCTACAACACACATCGATTTCTGATTCTTTAAGATTACGGTGAAAATGAAAAATCCAGGATAGGTTAGAGTTGTGGTGTTGAGAAAAACTAGTAGAGCAAAACTAGTAGAACAGAGAAAGGATGTTGGTTTTATTATGAGTAGATGATAAGCTAAACAGGGATGGAAATTGGCAACAAAGGTGTTGATTCCCTGTCCAACGAGTCCTCCCAAAATCTCAACAGGTTCCCTTTGCCCAACCGAGCTTTAATCGAGCAAACAAATCCGAGTATACCCAGGAGATAAAATTCCATGGGGAAAAAAAAGTAGTTCTCACAGCAACACCCGCATCCCATCAGTTTTCTTGTATTCCGTACTTGCTTGTGAAGACTCTACCCCACAAAAAATCTCTTTCTATCAAAGTTCTCCACTCTACTCTTACCCTTCAATTCCAGCAATTATCCTTATTTCAAGCCTTTTATTTGTTCATCATTAAAAACTAAAATGTCCTTCCTTCCCATATGCAACCATAGAGTCCTGTGAACACTATAGTGTTCAAAGGGTACTAGCTCATAAGCTCTTAAACAGCCTTACTAGTGTTCGCCTATGTAACTTGCATTACAATAATGACTACACAACATTAAGGATGATTAGGGTAGGATGCAGCAAATGCATGAATTCGTCTACCAACATCATAGGATATAAGAGCATACATATTTCTAAAACATATAGGAACCAATTAATCAAGCAATGCAACGGGCGTACAGTCTAGACATGTTTAGTGTGCGGTAATCATGTACAACTTCCAACTTACTTCCTTGAGAGTGGAAAGGATTTCCTTCAAAGCAGATGGAGCAATAGCATCGTGCGAAATAAGCTTTTGCAGACATGACAAACCAATCACACTTATCTTAGTATTCCTAACTTCACAAGCCATCACAAATATCCTCAAAATGTCCTCGTTGTGGGCGATCTCGCTGGGGCTCGCCATTGATCTAAGCTGCCAAGTTCAAATTAAGTTGTGAAAAGGTCCATATTTAAACTGAAACTCAAGTGAGGTAAAAACAGTCTATTAGAAGTTCTATGTGCAGCGTTTAGCGATCACCAGATTATATTGGCAAATTAAATAGAGCTCATGGCAAGTCCAATAAACACATCCGCGTGCAACTGATGCAGGTAAAATCTATTCAAAATAAAAGGAGAGAGAGACCTTCAAGATTGCATGTTCAGCAGCGTCTTTGATGGCGGGATAGCGGCGGCGAGCCTCAGCGGAGAGAGCCCTTAGATCAGACTCTAAGACCGTCATGAAAGCCGCCATCTAGTTCACTGAAGCAACTTTTTCCCCTTTTCTCTTCGTAAGTTTTATCTATGGGTGGAAAACACAGATCTGCATCTGCTTCTCCTTACAACGGCACGTGCAGTTCACTTTTAGATATCTATGTCGCAGTGCATAACACAATTCTTTTGATCGTGCAACTCCCGTCCACTATTGTAAATCAACTTCCTGTAAAAGATCAATCATCAATCAAATAATCAAATAATAATAACAATAATAAGGTAAAATATAATAATATATTTTCAACATTTTTAAGAAATATATATCACATTTTCTAATAATTGTTGATTATATCACAATTTATCGAAATTTTAACAATTATAACATCCGTCTATTTTTCTATCAAATGTTTGCTAATGGTTGATGGAGACGTGACTGATGAACTTACACGGTGGAAATTATGAATTAATAATATTAGAAAAAGAATGTTGAGTTGTCTATTTGATAACTACCCGTTGGGGATACTTATTCTAAAAAGCAGGAATTTTCGCTATTAATTCCAAAAATTCATTTTTCCGTTTTGATAATCACAAAACCCTAAATATACCAGATAAAAATATCAAGCTCCATCTTCTTTGTTTGCTTTGGAGAAGAAATAAAAAGTTAGGGTTTGAAGTCCACACCCAAATTTTTGGGTTGTATTGTTAAAATAGTCTTAGACAATTTGGTGGAGTGACGATTTTTTTTGGGAACAATAGTGGGTTATACTGTTAAAAGAATGGATATCATGTTTGAAAGTTTGATTATTTGGTGGATAATTATGGCTAATGCATGTGCAAAACAGTATTTTTATTTTTATTTGGTATTCTGGAGATTGTTGTGATATCTGTGTTGTTTCCCAACAATTGTGCCGGAAACAAATTGTTTGTGAGTGGTAAACATGATAAGATTTTGTATATGTAGATTGTCACTTTGTACACTTACTTTTGAACATGTTCGATGATTTATGGGTAGCGGTGTTATGGTTGTTGATAGTGCTACTTTATTACCTCATGGTTTTTAACTTGCTATTGTGATTTATGATAATGTGTAGAAAGCAACCTATTGATCTAAAGGTTTATCATGGTAGGGTGTTCATCGCAGATTATGATTATGTGGGAGGTGAACTAGATTTTTTTTTATTGGATTGAGTCGGATGTTGATGACCTCGTTGCTACTATGTATGATTTTAAATATTCACAATAGATGTTTCAATTCTTTAGTGATGACAATACATTACATAATATTTTCTCGAATTTCATTGACGACAAGGGCATCATGGAGGTATTGTGAATCATATTTTTAATTTTGGGGGGGGGGGGGGGGGGGGGTTCTATTTTCTGCATTATGTTGAGACTTTGGTTCTAATTGGGTGTTGGGCCTAGGCATATATTGTACATGATATTGGTGCATTTGATGTTATTTTCAAGTTGATCACACTAACATTTGAATTATTTGAAATATGATAAAATACTTATAATTTGGCATGAATTAATCAATGGAATCAAGAATTTAGCACCTAATGTTGAGCTCTGAAAATGTGCAAGACATATATTCCAATTGAAAGAAAAAATCCAGTGGCCAAAGTTTAAGAGGTTTATTGGGAGATTGTGGAAAGCACATATGATATCCAATTTCATCTAAAGTTGAAAAGCATTGAAGGACCGGTAGAGGCACCTGAAGCCTTTTGTGGTAGGGAGCCTACTCTTTTCTGCAAGTCTTTGATATCTTTGGACAGAGTGACATAATTGGCAACAATATTTGTGAGACATTTAATAACTATGTTCTCAAGTCTAGGACCAAACCACTTATAGAAATGCTAGAGGATATTAGGATGCATGAAACTGTGAAGGACACTGAAAAATGGGATGATGTAATATGTCCTAGTACAAGGAAGAAGATAGATAAGATTCAAAAACTAGTTAACAAAGTTGTTTGAAACCAGTTATGGGAAACATGTATGAAGTGAAGTTCTTTTAGGAGACTATTTAAGGGAGAAAAAATGCACATGTAGGGTTGATAATTAATTGGAATCCCTTGTTGTCATTCATTAGCTTGCATATACTAAGGGATGATCTAGTTAAGGATATTGATAGTTTTTACTACAATAGGAATTATGTGGTTGCGTTTGAGCATGTGATGGTCCCAATCAATGGTTAAAGTGAATGGCCAGTTGTAGAAGAACCTCTTGTTCTCCTCTCCCTCTCCCCCCCCCCCCCCCCTCCTCTTGATCGGAAGGTAAAAAAAGGAACAAGAGAAAGGACCTTGATGAGGAAAATAAGAAAAAGGTTAGGAAGCTACATAGAAGTGGAATGAGGATGAAATATATTATGACCACAATTCAAGAAACATGTAAGGTACCGAAACCACCAACAAATTGATATCATCCAACTTAAATAAAAGTTATTTTTTTAACATTATGTTTGTTTACATATTACAAAAATTAACCATGAGCTTTAATTGATCCATTTTCAAAACCTTTATTAGAGCAAAAGTGGGAGGCTGGTACGAGCGCGATTGTCGTGTGTCGCTTACCAAATTAAATTGTATATATAATATATACTTAGCCTTAGCTTACAACTCTAACTAGTAGAGTGGCAAGTAAGGGTCGATCCCACAGAGAACGGTAGATTAGTATTGTTCGGATATTACAAGCAACTAATGATTTATGATGGATAGAGTAATAAATGTAAACAAGTTATCGGAGGGGGGGGGGGGTTTGGATTGAATTAACAGCTAAATGCTAACAAGTGATCAATTAAAATTCTAGATAAACAATAAATATTTTTGGTATTTTATATCAATCAAGAAAGATTAATAACAAATGTTTTTTGGGTTTTAGAATATGATAAAAGGTCTACCCTCGATCTAGTATCCCCTTGAATCCGACTACCTAATGATTATCGTTGATGTCCCAAATTCAATGCGATTTAAATCCTTATCCCACAATCTACAAGGTCCGCTTATGTAGATTGTGTTGTCCCTTAATTGTGGATAAATCGAAGGTACGCTTATCGATTTATCCCTACCCAAATCAATTAGTGACCCAAACAAGCTCTTTTCACACTAATTGATATTGGGTGGTCGCGAGCTAGAACAACGGGATAAATAAAGCATAAACCTCGATACGATCGGGTTTAGAAGCTAAACTCTATAATGCCACCAATGAAATCAAGCGTTGTTCGCTACTAAGGGAGATTAAAGCTTCAACAATCACGGAAAATGAAGTTCAATCTCTAGCAACATACAATAAATGCCTCCCCAAGGATGATCAATCCTAAAACAAGCATCTATGCATGAGACAATCCAATCAAGCATTATAGAACATTTAAATTGCATAAATAAGGTAACATCAAGAGTCAATAATCACATTCTCTTCATCAATCAAGGTTCAACATGATCAAGGGTAGAATTTAGGGTGCTAGCCACCCATTACATCTAATACAACCAGGAAATTACAGAAAATACAAGAATTCATAAAGATAAAGTGATAAAACCAAAGGATGATCAATGGGGAAGATGATGTGTCTTCTTCATGCCCCTTCTCTCCTCCTTGGATGTGATGGTGGCTGAATAGTGCTTCCAAAAGTATCAAAAAGTTAGGTTAAATTCGAATGGGATGATATATATATAAGGGGAGAAAGTGCTAGTAAAAAATAGGCAAAATCGCATTCAGGATTTTAAAACAGGGTAAGGAATCTCGGCCGAGACGAAAGTGTGAAAAAGGGGTTTTCAGATTAGTGGGTCGAAGGCTGATCTAGACCGAGATTCAACTTCATCTCGGCCGAGACGTGAAAAGGGAAAAATGGGGCTGGCTAGGGCTTGACTCATCTCGGCCGAGATTGGACTTCATCTCGATCGAGATCTTGGTCCTTTGAAAAGCCTGAAATCCCCTGGAAACTCATCTCGGCCGAGATCTTCAGTTTTGCAATTCTTCATGATTACCCTGGAGACTCATCTCGGTCGAGATTTTCATCCTGTCTCGGTCGAGATCTTCAGTTAGCCCTTCATTTTGTTGCCTCGATCGCTCGACTCCGCGGTCGTTTGATGTTCTTTTTCGATCCTTTTTCACCTGTCTTAACGTAAAAATAGCACAAACGCATTATTTTGCCCATGAGAGTATAAAAGCACTAAATACACGTGATTATGCACATTATTGACACTAAAATGACACTAAAAGTGCCCTAAAGTGCGTGCACGGAACACGTGTACCAAATCTCCCCAAACTTAAAACTTGTTCGTCCCGAATAATAAAAAGAAAGACAAAAGGACACGTGTTTAGGGCAGAGTTTAGTGGCATTTGATTTCAGAATTTTCATGAAAAAGAGTAAGAGATCGTGATAAAAGCGAGCATATGTGATAGATGAGATCCACTACTCTCGAGACATAACACTCTCAACTTAAGATCCTTACATGGTGAGTGTATCTCTCGACTCTCAAGTGTATCAAATGGGTAGTGTATACGCTCACATTGAAATGCATAAAATGCCTACCATAGGCTTGCCAATCATCTAAACTTCGATGTATACCCGACATGTGTGACAAAGAATCAAAAAGGTCTTTAACGGGTTGTAATGTTGGCTTGGGGTAAGGTGGGAAATTTTTTGGTATAAGTGACTATAAAACGGACTAAATGAGTCGTGCACTACCCATCTACCCCTCAAACAATGGTCACTCAACCTTACTCTTTTAATTCTCAATTAATTCAAACTTAAGATTCGACTTCTTCACCTTATTCCTACCTACATTTCCCATATTTATCAATCCTTTCAATAATTATGCTTCTTAAGAGTTTCCTAGACAAAGAATTGTAATCACAAAATGATGTGGTTTTCATTACCCTCTCCAAAAGAATGGTATATACACTTCCTCTTTCTTTCATTTTCTGGTTTTTCCAAATTTTTTTTGAAAGGTTAATATACTCGATTATAGCCTATTTTGCGTTTTTCCCTTCAACCTTCTTTGTTTTCCCACTAGTTTACCCAATTTTAATCCCAATTTCCAAACTAACTACCTTCCAACCGCCTCCCTCATACTCAACAGTCCGTTTGGGTATCAAAGGCTAAATGAAAGGTAAATTTGCTTGTGGTGTTGGGTATCAAACAAAAAAGGCTTAAGCTCAAGGGGCTCAACTAGAGACAATGTCAAATTTGGTAAAAGGAAATATTTTCAAGCTTTTGAAATAGGTTTGATCAAGAATTGACTAAGATCATTTCCAATGTCACACAATGCACCGACTCATTCAAAATAGAGAATCAAGGCAAGTTCTAGAGACAACTAGATACATTCAATGAATTTCACACCGAAAGAAAGTTTAAATTACTCCAAAGATGGAAGTATCTTTTAAGGCTCGAAAACTCACTCGGCTGCAATTTTGATCAAAAGTTTTGAGTGTAAGTTCAATTTTGTTTCAAAAAGTCTATCATGCTCTACCATGTGCTTCTTTAAAAAATATTTGTCAAAAAATTTCATCATTAATCAATGCCACATTTTTCCTTCCTAAACTCATCCAATTGCTTTCTCGAGCTGCCAATTTGTACGAATCCCAACCCCTCCCCAAACTTAGTTGCAAACTAAGTTTGTGGAAAAAGAGGAGTACAATTTGGTGCTCGCCGAACTTAACCATTTTATGCACCATTATTCGCAGCCATTAACGAATTAAGTAATCTATTAAGAGTCATACTCCTTAAAAAAAAAAATATGTGTGTGTGCTATCAACACAATCAAACAAATTGGCTCAAAGGCCACCAATAAATTATCAATAACCCCAAAGCATCCAAATGTATATTCAACAAGCAAAACAGCGTCACTTATCAAAAGGCAATTAAAATACAAATCAATATTGGCACACAGACCATCAAATTGAATCCGTCAAACACATCATACCAAGTGGTTCACAGGCCAAACCAACAATAACAGTAATAAGGGATAGAAATGTAGGCTCACAGACCAATAGTAATGATAGTCAAAGAAAATAAGGAGGGGTAGGGGGGATTCGAGCGGCCGAAATTGTCTTACCTCTTTGTTTTCCCCCAATCTTAGTTTTTCAACTAAGTTTGGGACAAAGGGGTAAGGCTTTTCGGTACTCTACTCACAGAGAACGAGAAGGTCGGGGGCTCGAGCCGGTGAAGCATCCTTTATGGACTTGAAGAGGTAGAGGAGCTTTGTCTGATTTTCTTGTATCGTCTCTTTGATCCCTCTCAATTCAGCCCCAATGGATGTCCTCATGTCCACCAACTCGGCTCTTACTTGATTTACTTGATGGTCGGTCTGGCGGACTACTGCCTTCTCCCTCAACTCCCGTGCTCTGAACCCGTGTCACCGGACATGGCTTCTTAGCCCTCTTGAACTTGGTTAATTCTTCACAGGTTGGCTCCAAAGAGGCATTGATGTGTGCCTCGGAGCTCAGCTCCAAGTTCAGCTTGCTTCCCAAATCTTTGATGTATGTTAGTCCATGGTTCGGTAGGCGGAGGTAAGGTCCCTCATTTTGGAGGACATAAGGGACTACCGGACACGATATTCCCTCTTGATACCCGAGCATGGCAATACGCATATTCTCCATCTCCTCCCAGTCTAGATAGTAGTCATTGGTGATGGGTGTGTATTCCGGGAGGGGTACATTATAATGCTCGAGTATGGGGGTGATCAAAGCCCCACAATAGATCGGGTCGGGCATCTTTGTCTCTCTTTTCCGCTCTGTCCTCAATTCTTTGACTATTTTCTGAAAGCTTGATATCAGGTCATGCTGGAAGTCCCTCATCTTCCTATCCACAATAGCCCAGAGGATCTCCATCTCGTACAATCGGGGGGAAACTGATCTCTTTCCTTCCACATATGGTGTAGCTCAACAACTTCTGCAGGTACTTCACGACTGGGCTTCTGATGGAGGTCAGCCTGGAGCTTCTCGGGTTGTAGGCCTGGGGTGCAACTACTCCAGGGGCGGCAGTGATTTGCCCCCAAAATTTTTGCACGTCAAAATCCTTCAACTCACGTCCATCATAAACGGCTGGACTCTCGAAGCCATATATACGTTTCAGGTGGTCGTGGCTCAGTACCTTTTCTTCATTTAGAAGTTGGAATTTGAAGTGGTAGATCTTAGTTGAACAGGAAAGAGACTCCTCCTCGATTTCGAGGGTGCTGAAGAACTCTAGCACGAATTTGAGGAAATTCGGGTGAGGTGCCAGGCACTTGGCTAGACCAGCGGCGTCTAACAGTTCATGAACATTTTGCCGGATTCCCATGACTTCCAAGATCTTAGGATCACCATAGCGAGTAGCTGACACCCCGCTCTTCATCAATTTATCAAATCTTTTCCTCTGATCCTCCGTGCTTAGCACTATGTCGAAGTCAATAAGCTTTATGGATTTGTCGGTGGTAGTTGCTGGAATTTCCACCGTGGGAGCCTCTGGAGTAGGCTCAACGGCTTTCTCCTTGCCCTTGGCTTGGCTTTTTCGGATTTTCTGTGTGACCCTCCTGCCAGAAGTGCCTTCTTGAGTGGTGCCTTTCGGGTTTTTAGGAGGTGCCATGGGTACCTAGAGCCAGTCAAAACACACAAATTAAAATTCTCAAATTTGACAACCTTAATCCATCATTGTGCATCAGTGTCCAAGTTCATCACTAATTCAACGATTCAAGTGCAATTGAGAGAGAATCCAATAGAAAGTCAAGAGTGTTTAATCAATTACTAGCATTCAATCAACAAAGACTCACAAGTGACGTATAAATTGGATTATTCAATTGACTTGGTTAAGACTTGCACAAATGTCAAACAGTTCCAATTATTAACTATTGCAACTAAAATCGATTCATACTCAACAAAAACAGGTCAAATTATGTTCAATACAAAGGAAGAGTCTAAAATTATCTAGTACTCCCCACAATGTCAACTAATAGACCTAAAAATCGAGTATGGCAATCGAAGAAAACTACAAAAAGGTAACAATAAGGAATGCATGGCACATGTTTGATGAATTGCCACAATCAAATTCAGCTAAAACTCAAAGCTTTGCAACCTAATCATCCTCCCACATCACCCAACCATGTAAATACAAGGGCTATCACAACAAATTGAGTCCTAGAGTGCTCAAAATAAGTCAAAATTGGCAAAAAAAAAAGCACAACAAAAGGGTCGTGTATAACCAAAATCAATATAAAAGCTATTCTAGTACAAAATTCATCCTTAATCTAAAAAAAAAACGTCCATATTAATCAATGCAAGACTAACGGAGAGGGATAGCTATACTTACCGATCGAATTTAATTGAGAACATTTGAATTTGGATTGTTCGCGCCCTTTTTTACTCGACCTCAAATCCGCTCCAAATCCGAAATTTTTCGGAGAAAAGTGTGTGTGGTGATGTGGGTGAGGTGTGGTGTGAATTTGACAGGAGGAAATGGAATGCAAAGGTGATTTTGAGAGTGTGTGTGTGTGCGTGTGTGTGAAAATCGCGAATTGAGGGGAAGAAGAAGAACTGACCTAATTCTGCGCGCAGGCGTATTTATACCTGTGTGGCGTCTCGGCCGAGATTGGATTCTGGGCTCAGTGTCTCGGCCGAGATCCGTTCTTCGCTTTCAAGACCAGTTGGCTTAGCAGTGGGTCTCGGCCGAGATGCTTTAATATCTCGGCCAAGATAACGTTCCAGCAGTTTTACCCCCATTCTGGACAAGCAGATCTCGGCCGAGATGAATGTGTGTCTCGGTCGAGATTAGCTTCCAGCAATTTTACTCCATTTTGGGCCTTCTAATTATCGGCCGAGATGCTTCATGTTTCTCGGCTGAGATATGTTTCCAGGGGGGTTGCCCTGTTCACCTGCATGACGTCTCGGTCGAGATTGCTTCTGCGTCTCGGCCGAGATGGCCTCCCCTGCATTTTTCCTTCATTTTAGTCTTCTCACCCCCGTTCCACACCATATCTTGTCTTGACTGTTTAATAACTACACACATCTTAACAAAAACATAAAAAAGCACAAGATAATACTAATTACTTTAAACTATGAATTTAAATGCGAGAATCTAAAGATTACCATCGGGTTGCCTCCCGACAAGCGCCTTTCTTTAACATCGTTGGCTCGACGGACCTTCCTTAGTGCAGTGGTGGGTCTTCCACGTGCTCCTCTTCTCCGGGTGTGTCTTGAAAATTCTCTAGATAAGGCTTGAGAAGATGCCCGTTGACTTTGAAGATTTTACCGGTTTTGCCACTTTCAATCTCGATGGCACCATGATCGAACACCTTAGTGACAACAAAGGGTCCTATCCACCTTGAACGGAGCTTGCCCGGAAATAACTTCAACCGGGAGTGATATAATAGCAATTTCTCCCCAACCACAAACGTTTTCCGGTTAATTCTCGAGTCATGAAAAGCCTTTGTTTTCTCCTTGTAGATCATGGCATTTTCAAAAGCTTCATTTCGAATTTCTTCAAGCTCTTGCAATTGGAGCTTTCGGTGTACACCGGCTTCATTGAGGTTCACATTGCATCTCCGAATAGCCCAATAGGCTCTATGTTCAACTTCAACCGGGAGATGGCATGGCTTTCCATAAATAAGTCGAAAGGGAGACATACCGATTGGAGTTTTATAGGCGGTCCTATACGCCCATAATGCATCATTGAGCCTCAAAATCCAATCCTTGCGATTCTGTTGAACGGTCTTCTCCAATATCAACTTAATTTCCCGATTCGAAGTTTCGGCTTGCCCATTGGTTTGTGGATGATAGGGCGTCGAAACCTTATGCAATACAGTATATTTCTTCAGTAATGCGTCGATTGTTCGGTTGCAAAAGTGTGTGCCTATATCACTTATAATGGCTTTTGGTATCCCAAACCGAGCAAAAATGTTGGATTGGACGAATTCGGCCACAACTTTGGAGTCATTGGTTTTGGTTGCTTTCGCCTCCACCCACTTGGACACATAGTCAACGGCAAGCAAGATGTACAAATTCCCATAAGACGAAGGGAACGGTCCCATGAAGTCCATACCCCAAACATAAAAAATTTCACAAACTACAATCGGGTTTTGGGGTATTTGATTTCTTTGAGAGACATTGCCCGTCTTTTGGCAGTTTTCACATGACTTGCAAAATGCGAGGACATCTCTAAATATGGTGGGCCAAAACAGTCTACTGTCAAGAACTTTGTATGCCGTCCCCTTTGGCCCGAAGTGGCCTCCACAAGCGTATGAGTGGCAAAAATTCAGCACCGAATGCACTTCGTCTTCGGGGATGCATCTCCTGATTACTTGATCTGAACCATATTTCCAAAGGTATGGATCATCCCAACTAAAATGCTTCGACTCACTCCTCAACTGTCCCTCTGAGGTTTACTCATCCCAATAGGAAACCTCTTGGACACCAAGTAATTCACCATGTTGGCATACCAAGGAACCTTTGCGCCTATCATTGCTAGTAGTTGCTCGTCCGGAAAGCTTTCCCGAGAGGCAAGTTCGTTTCCTGTTGGGTTATTCTGCTGAGATGATCTGCAACACCATTTTTTTATCCTTTCTTATCCTTGATCTCTAGGTCAAATTCCTGGAGAAGTAATATCCAGCGAATAAGCCTAGGCTTCGCCTCCTTTTTAGCCATGAGGTGCCTCAATGCTGCGTGGTCGGTATATACGATGATCCTTGTCCCAACAAGGTAAGACCGAAACTTCTCTAAGGCAAACACAACAGCCAACAACTCCTTTTCTGTGGTAGTATGGTTCATCTGAGCTGGATTCAAAGTACGTGAGGCATGGTAGATGACATGAGCCACTTTTCCTCTTCTCTGTCCCAAAACTGCCCCCAAGGCTTGTTCACTAGCATCGCACATTAGCTCAAAAGGCAATTCCTAATCTGGCGGTTAAATAATCGGAGGAGTAACCAATCTCTTCTTCAACTCATCAAATTCCAACTTGCATTCCTTGCTCATATCAAATTCCACCTCTTTTTGTAGCAACTGGCACAACGGAGCAGCGATCTTCGAAAAATCTTTGATAAACCTCCTGTAAAACCCTGCATGGCCCATAAAAGAACGCATTTCCCGCACATTTGCGGGGTAAGGGAGAGAAGAAATAATATCAATTTTCGCCTTATCTACTTATATTCCCTTACTAGAGACTACATGGCCAAGCACAATTCCTTGTTCCACCATGAAGTGGCATTTCTCCCAATTTAACAAAAGATATTTCTCAATGCATCGTTGTAAGATTTTTACCAAGTTATCAAGACAATTTTCAAAAGATGTACCGTGGATGCTAAAGTCGTCCATGAAAACTTCTATGAAATGACCAATAAACTAGGAAAAGATACTAACCATGCATCTTTGAAATGTCGTAGGGGCGTTGCATAATCCAAAGGGCATGCGCCTCCACGCGAATGTTCCGAACGGGCATGTGAAAGTTGTCTTTTCTTGGTCTTCGGGTGCTATTGGCACTTGAAAGTACCCCGAGAATCCATCAAAGAAACAATAAAAAGGATGCCCCGCTAGCCTTTCAAGCATCTGATTGATGAAGGGTAGAGGGAAGTGATCTTTCCTTGTTACTGAGTTCAACTTCCTGTAATCTATGCAGACCCTCCAACCTGTCTGTAAGCGTGTAGGCATCATTTCACCATCCTTCCCTTCTATCACTGTCACTCCAGACTTCTTCGGGACCACCTGGGTCGGGCTCACGAACTTACTATCGGATATAGGGTAGATGATCCCCACGTCCAACAGTTTGATCACTTCTTTCTTGACGACCTCCATCATTGGCAGGTTCAGTCGTCGTTGAGGCTCCCGACTAGGCGTGGGGTCATCCTCAAGCAATATTCGATGCATGCATAGGGCCGGACTAATGCCTTTGATATCGGCAATCGTCCACCCTATAGCTTCCTTATTCACCTTGAGGACCCCGATCAATGCTTGTTCTTGAGTGGGTGTGAGCTTTGATGAGATAATCACCGGTAAGGTTTCTTCCTCCCCAAGATATGATTATTTGAGATGGGGGGGAAGGGTTTTGAGCTCAAGGGTTGGTGCCTTGATGGTAGAGGGTAGCACTTTTTCTTGAGTTTCCGGCAATGCTATGAACTTGGGAAAGGACTTGGTTCGGAATGGCTTGGAGAATTGTGATTGTTCCGCTGTCCCCACCAACTTTTCCTTGGTGTCCATTGGCTCTGTCTTTTCTAGATCATTCGCCAATTCAATTGTTTCTTGGTCCCTGCAATAACACTCAAGCACTTCCTCTACAAAGGGATCAATAGCATCAATAACATCAATAGAATACACACTATGCAAATCCTCAGGATACTTCATTGATTCAAAGATGTTGAATTGCACCACTTGGCCATCAAATTCCATGCTAAGAGTTCCCTCTCGCACGTCAATCTTTGTTTGGGAGGTGTTCAAGAATGGCCTCCCAAGCAAGATTGGAGTGGAATTTGACGAATTTCCATGGATATCCAGTACATAGAAATCCGCTGGAAATATGAGGTTATCCACCTCAACTATCACGTCCTCAATCACCCCGTTCGGAAACGAGGTGCTTCGGTCCGCCAGTTGGATGACTACCCTCGTATCCTTCAGTGGACCCAAGTTTAAGCTATCGAAAATGGAACGGGGCATCACATTGATCGATGCCCCTAGATCCAACATGGCTTTCTCTATTCTAGTGTTACCAATTTTGCACGGAATGATGAACATTCCTGGATCCTTACACTTCTGTGGCATCTTTTTCTGGAAAACCGCCGAAACACTTTCTCCCATTAGGACCTTCTCATTCCCCTGTAACCGCCTTTTGTTAGTGCACAAGTCTTTCAAAAACTTTGCATATCGAGGAATCTGTTTTACGGCCTCCACCAAGGGGATATTGATTTCAACCTTCCTGAACACCTCCTTGTCTCCTTGTCTCTATTTCTGTCTGGAATCCTCTTCATTTGACTCGGAAACGGAAGTGGTGGAATTTCAGGAGTGAATCTGGATTTCTGAGAATCTCGGCCAAGATTGTGTTGTGTCTCGGCTGAGACAAGTGTGCAGGGGATTTCCTCTTCTGGGCGAGGTGGGACATCTCGGCCGAGATCTTTATGCATCTCGGCCGAGATTTCATTCTCAGCAGATTCCTTTTCACTTTCGACTCTTCTTTCTCCATCTTTCGACTTGCCCTTTTCAAGGACCTTCCCGCTTCTCAAGACTCCCGCGCTGACATTTTCAATTTCGCCTTGTGGAGAGTATTTCTTGGTAGGAAAAGGCAGCAGGTGGTCGGGAAAGCATGCAACCAATGCCTCCTTCTGTTTTCGCAACTCCTTGGCAATCTTCCATTTAGGTGTCCGAATTTTAACTTCAGCCACTTGGGGAGTTGATGTCTCTTCTTTCCTCAGACTATCATCCACTTCCTCAGTCTTTCCTTGTGAAGTGTACCCGAGCTTTTCAGGCTCTCCAAGTAACTCCTCATTCATAACAACAATGGCACTCACATTTTTCGGGTTGACTTTCGGTTGAGCCGGTAGCCTTCCTCCTTGTGCATTTTCTAATCGAGATACCGCTGATGCTATCTGACTGACTTGATTCTCAATACTCTGAAACCTAGAACTTGATTCCTTCTGCAATTGAAACGTACTAGTGGCTAGGCTCTTGACTATGTCAGAAAGGGATGGATCCGAAGGTACCTGCTCGGGTGGTTTTCGCTGTTGGAACATCCCCTTAGGATAAGGAGGTCGGTTGTGTCCACCTTGATCACCCTGTTGATGCATATTTGGACCTTGATTCCCATATTTGAAATTGGGGTGATCTCTCCACCCTGGGTTGTATGATTGCGAATGGGGATCATACTTCCGGCCAGCCTGGTTAGGATTGGAATTATGAACTGCATTTGCATGGGCTTCCATCTCCTCTCCGAGAATAGGGCAAGTGTTAGTGGAGTGCTCGGTTACTTGGCAGATTCTGCAAGGTTTTGTAGTAGGAGTGCCAACCGAGATCACTTTCTTCACCAAGTTGGTAAGCTGATCCAACCTCTCTTCAACACTTGAATCGATAACATCCTTGACTCGCCTCACTGGTTCTCTACAACCGAACTATTGAGTGTTGGCAACCATCTTGGAGATCAATGCTCGGGCCTCAGTAAGTGTCTTGTCAACAAGAGCCCCTCCGCTAGCCGAATCAATCATGTTTTGATCTGTTAGACACAACGCCTCATACCAATACTGGATTAACAACTGCAGAGTGATTTGATGTGGCGGGCAACTTATTACAAGATTCTTAAATCGTTCCCAGTACTCATACAATGTTTCCCCCTGCATTTGCCTCACTCCACTAATTTCTTTCCGGATGGTGGTGGCTCGAGAAGCTGGGAAATACTTTTCAAGAAATTGTGTTTCCATGTGATCCCAAGTCGTGATTGATCTGGATGGCAAGTAGTACAACCAATCCCTAGCAAGATCTTTTAATGAGAACGGAAATGCTCAAAGCTTAATTTGCTCTTCAGTCACCCTCGATGGCTTCATGCTCGAACATACCAAATGGAATTCTTTCAGGTGTTTATGCGGGTCCTCCCCGTATAGTCCATGGAACGATGGTAGGAGGTGTATCAGCCCTGATTTAAGCTCAAAAGCAGTATCATTTTCTATTGTTGGGAATGTAATACTTAAGGGTTCTTGAGCAACCCTTGTGTTGGCAAGTTCCTTCATGGTCCTTTCCTGACCCTGATCCTCAGCCATTTCTTCCAATCTGACGGTCTCTTCACTCTCTAAGGTCAAATCTTCAAATTCTCCTCGGACTTGTTCTAAATTTCGGGCTCTTCTTCTCAAATCTCGTTCACGTTCCACAATATCCAATTCGAATAACAATCCTCTCTCTCCTTGTGAACGCAAGAACATTAACTACCTATCAAGACACAAGAAAACAAGAGAATATCAAACTACTAGATAAACAAGCAGTAGATAAACAACTAATAAACTAAACATAATGCTTGAACAAATAAAACAACATTATTCTTATCACCGTTCCCCGGCAACGGCGCTAAAATTTGGTACGAGCGCGATTGTCGTGTGTCGCTTACCAAATTAAATTATATATATATATATACTATATACTTAGCCTTAGCTTACAACTCTAACTAGTAGAGTGGCAAGTAAGGGTCGATCCCACAGAGAACGGTAGATTAGTATTGTTCGGATATTACAAGCAACTAATGATTTATGATGGATAGAGTAATAAACGTAAACAAGTAAACGGGGGAAGGGGGAGGGGGTTGGATTGAATTAACAACTAAATGCTAACAAGTGGTCAACTAAAATTCGAGATAAACAATAAATATTTTTGGTATTTTATATCAATTAAGAAAGACAAATAACAAATGTTTTTCGGGTTTTAGAATATGATAAAAGTTCTACCCTCTATCTAGTATCCCCTTGAATCCGACTACCTAATGATTATCGTTGATGTCCCAAATTCAATGCGATTTAAATCCTTATCCCACAATCTACAAGGTCCGCTTATGTAGATTGTGTTGTCCCTTAATTGTGGATAAATCGAAGGTACGCTTATCGATTTATCCCTACCCAAATCAATTAGTGACCCAAACAAGCTCTTTTCACATTAATTGATATTGGGTGGTCGCGAGCTAGAACAACGGGATAAATAAAGCATAAACCTCGATACGATCGGGTTAAGAGGCTAAACTCTGTAATGCCACCAATGAAATCAAGCATTGTTCACTACTAAGGGAGATTGAAGCTTCAACAATACGGAAAATGAAGTTCAATCTCTAGAAACATACAATGAATGCCTCCCAAAGGGTGATCAATCCTAAAACAAGCATCTAGGCATGAGACAATCCAATCAAGCATTATAGAACATTTAAATTTCATAAATAAGGTAACATCAAGAGTCAATAATCACATTCTCTTCATCAATCAAGGTTCAACATGATCAAGGGTAGAATTTAGGGTGCTAGCCACCAATTACACCTAATACAATCAGGAAATTACAGAAAACACAAGAATTCATAAAGATAAAGTGATAAAACCAAAGGATGATCAATGGGGAAGATGATGTGTCTTCTTCATGCCCCTTCTCTCCTCCTTGGATGTGATGGTGGCTGAATAGTGCTTCCAAAAGTATCAAAAAGTTAGGTTAAATTCGAATGGGATGATATATATATATATATATATATATATATAAGGGAGAAAGTGCTAGTAAAAAATAGGCAAAATCACATTCAGGATTTTAAAACAGGGTAAGGAATAACTTTCGTCTTGGCCGAGACGTGAAAAAGGGTTTTTCAGATTGGTGGGTCGAAGGCTGATCTCGGCCGAGATTCAACTCATCTCGTCCGAGACTTGAAAAGGGAAAAATGGGGCTGGCTAGGGCTTGACTCATCTCGGCCGAGATTGGATTTCATCTCGGCCGAGATCTTGGTCCTTTGAAAAGCCTGAAATCCCCTGGAAACTCATCTCGGCCGAGATGCATTGCTTGTCTCGGCCGAGATCTTCAGTTTTGCAATTCTTCATGATTATCCTGGAGACTCATCTCGGTCGAGATTTTCATCCTGTCGCGGCCGAGATCTTCAGTTAGCCCTTCCTTTTGTTGCCTCGATCGATCCCTCGACTCCGCAGTCGTTTGATGTTCTTTTTCGATCCTTTTTCACCTGTCTTAACACAAAAATAACACAAACGCATTATTTTGCCCATGAGAGTATAAAAGCACTAAATACACGTGATTCTACACATTATTTACACTAAAATGACACTAAAAGTGCCCTAAAGTGCGTACACAGAACATGTGTACCAGAGGCCTAAAAGAATTAGAGGGGGTTGGGAAGTGAACAAAAGGCACTGGAGTACAACAAAAACAAAAGCGCAAGTGTGGGTGGCCAAGGAAGGATAATATGTTACCTAAAATAAGAGAGCCTTCTAAGTCAGTTGATGAAGCAACCGCTCTACACTTTAGAGAAGTCAATTTAGTAAGAGGTTATCCAAACAGTAATGTTATTTACATGTATTACACATTTAGTAAAATATTGATTATTTTGTAGACAATGCAAGGCCATGGTTTGTCATATTTTCCTGAATCTAGGGGTGTGTAGTTTTGGGTAAGGCCAAACAAATCAATTGTGAATAATTTGTAAAGTTTGCAACTTATAGTTCTGATAAGTTGTAAACGAACCGATTGTAGGAACTGGGAGCAGCCAAGCAAGTACAACCATTGGTGTTTCAGTAGCACCTACTACTCATCTTCTCAGCAAAGAATTCGAAGGAATGATGCTCCGGCTAGTCATGAGCATGGAAACCTTAATAGTAGTCAAAGATTAGTTGTTATCTCGTCCTTGCACGACTCTTTCTTCAAGTAGCTCGTTGCTAGATTGACCTACTATAGAATGATCATGTAGCTATAATTTTTTATTTAGACAACCTTTTTTGTTTCTTGTTCCTGGTATGCACTTGCTCATGTAGCTATGTCTTGTGAATGTTGTAATGAGCTTTACAGAATTGAACCTCTTTTTAAAACTTGGATTTAATGCTGAAGCTTTTGGTAAAGTTGAAAAACACTTCGAATTTAATTTATCTCTTGAGTTGTTTGTACTTTATATTGGGTAAGTTTCTCATGATGCAACAAAACAGATAGTAAAAGGAAGAAATATAACTAAATATGTGAGATTATGACTTATGTTTCAAGGAAGATGGAGAAAATTTTGTAATTGTCTAACATGTTTCCTGTACTTTTAAACTTGGATATGACTTAGAAAACTCACTTAGGTCACTAATTGATTTAAATTTATATCGGAAAGTAGATGTCATTTGTGTGCATCTTATGCTTAAAATGGTATGTGATTAGATTGTTAGAGAACTAAACTTGTATAAAATATGTAAAAGTGAATGATAAAATAGTCTAAATATGCTTAAAATGAAAGATAAAGAAAATATAAGCTAAGGCAAAGGGTGCAGAGATTTATAACATACAGGGTCAGATGTGCATAGTTGACCGAGCTATAGACAATAAGCTAAGGATATGGGTAACACTATTTATTTCGTAATATATGTTTGTGAAATGGTTGTTAACCAATATGGGTTAATAGTGAGAGGGGCGGGCATTATTAAAAGTCCAATCGATATTGGTAGGCACAATGTTATTCAGACTGGCATGCATACACGATTAAATTTCTTGATACTTAATAGGTTTATTCACTAAGTTTAAAACTAATGTTTTCCCAAAAACTATTTTTCGGGTAATGCCAACTGAAGGGCTCAGAGCTGCAACCGTCACGAAGTGCCTCTTAAAGACCTTAGTTAGGATATTATATCACGGTTGTATAAGGAATTAATGAATACACAATTCTTGACTTTGCTTTAAATTCAACACTTAGTAAATTACTAAATAACAGATAAATTAGGTAATAGCTGATAAAATTGAGTAAACTTAATTTTAGTCATAATTAGGTATGATTATCTTTAATTATGTGTCTTCCATGTGCATATTAATCACATGTTTTAAATAATTAATTAAGGAAAAGAAGAAAATAGCTCAAGATTTAGTAAACTTACTTAAGGTTGTACCCGAATTCTGTAAAGGGAATTGGGGTGTTACAATTTTTTGTACAAAAATGGACTTAATTGAAGTACATGTGGAGTCCCCGTGAAGATCATAATAAGAAAGGTTTGGAAAAGTATTTGGAAGTGATTGGGCTCAAGAAGGACCTTGGACCGGCCCAAAACGAAGTCACACCGGGCCATCAAAGATGAAGAAATATGCATTGGGATTTAGGACACTGAAGAAATGACCCGGTGGGGCAACCCTTTACCCGGCAGAGCGAGATGCTCGAGGCAAAAATGCTTTGAAAGTAATAGTGCATGGCTCGATCGGGCAAGGCTTTGCCTGGCCGAGCATAATCGCGGTAATTGGCTCGACCGGGCAAGCCTTTACTCGGCTGAGTAATCTTCTGTCTTTTTACACGCGTAATGTGTTTTTTACGACTTACTCTAGTTTTATCCCGGCTTCAACCTAGTTTTGTGTACTCCTATATATATCTAGACTTTTATACAGTCAAGGGAGAGGATCATTAGCAAAATTTTATCGTACAGTAAAGAATAGACTTATATTTTCACGCAAGTAGAATAATTTAGAGAAAGTTGGGGAGGAGAAGTTGTAGCAGCACATATCCAAGCGAAACACATCGTTGCACCATCTTCTAATTTTTTAGACTTTATATTAAATTATGTCTTTTAATTCAATGCATGCTTTTATGTTTATATGGAGCAACAATTTATATGTTAAGGTTTTAGAAAGTATGATTCAATTGCGATGTAGATGTTTGAATGATTTATGCTTTTATTCATGTTTAATCCGTTAATTGTTATTTATTTATTATGACATGAATGTTGTTATATTCGTCTGATCACCTAGTTTAGCACTCATGAATCAATATCCAAGAACAGAGAGATGAGGATATTAATGGTCTAACTACACATAACATAATCATTCAACAAACCAAGAGGTTGAGAATGGTTATGGGAGTATTTTTATAGGTAATGTGATGAGTTATATATATATATGCAGAACCTAGAGGTTGGTCCATTGTATATGATCTATACCTCTAGCACTCCGAGAGGAATTTTAAGATACACATAGAGAAGCATCATAGTAGTAAGACCAACTTGAATTAGAATTTAATTATTTATCACTGGAGTTGTATTTTTTTCTCAAATTGGCAACCCTGAGATAGTCTTTTAATATTGAATTTAGTCTTTAGATGCATTTGCTTTAGTTAATTAATCATATTCTACTTAATTTTCCAATTACTTTAATAGTAAGGTCTAGTTAGAGTAATTAGGGCAATATAAATCAATCACTTAATCAATCTGCTCATATATACGAGGGTTACAAAACTGTAGTAACTTAGGTAAGTCATATTCACTAGTCCATGTGGGATAGGACCTTGCTTGCCACTAAACAATTAACTACATCATGCACTCACCGTATATTTGTTAGAAGATAGAGCGATCAAGTTTTTTGTGTCATTGTCGGAGACTAGCTTTTCAGTGTATTTGAATATTACAATGTCTGATTTGGTGTAGGTTGTGCCTTTGATTATTTTTGTATTTATTTTTATTTTTAATATTTTTTTTTCTTTATTAAAACTGAAATTTTAAATTTTCTGAATATATTTATTCTCCATTATTCAAATTTTAAAAAATAAAAAATCCATTTTTTTTTTTTTTTGGATTTACCTGCTTAGCCTGTGTCTAGTTAGCAAAATGTAGAGGGATGGAAGAAACATGTTAGATGTCCAACGTGGATTAGAACTACACTCGGGAGGTTCGAACCAAACATGGTAGAAAATCATTTTAACTATCCATCGAGGTTACAAAGAGATTCCGTAAGAAATGAAGAGATAAAGAAACCTAATCTTGAAGAGTTTCTTACTATGCTGATATCAGAAATGAGAATGCAATAGGAGCAAACTGATGCGAGAATAGAAAGAATTGAAACAATGGAGCATGGAGTTTCAAAACTGGCAACAATTGTTGCAGTTATGGGAACTCAGCTGAGGTTACTTAAGAGTGACCTACATTAACCATCGAAATTTGATAGATAGAAGAAACCGAGAGCAATATCGAGCCATTAAACTGAGAAGTGGAACAACATATGAGGGTCCACCAATGCCTCAACCAGAATCAAAGAATGCACAAGAGCAAGAACCAAATGAGAGACAACCAACTGAGGCAGACGAGATCAAAAAGAAAAAAAATTATTAAAGTCATATAACATTTTGGAAGTTAAGCTGCCATTCCCTGAAAGATTTCACAAAAGAACTCGATGAGGAATTCAATAAGTCTTTGGAAATCTTCCAAAAAGTGAACATAAATATACTAATCGTGGAAGCTCTGCAACAAATATCATCTTATGCTAAGTTTTTTAAGAAGTGCTATTTAAGAAATGGAAATTGAGGAATTATTAATATGTTAATCGATTGAAGAATGTAATGTTTTTTTACAAATAAGAATTCCAAGGAACGTTCAGGCCCTGGAAGGTTACAATCACATGCATTATTGGGGGAGAAGTTTTTTAGAGAGCTCTATGTAATTTGGGAGCCAACACAAATCTGATGCCATGGTCCAATTTCTAGATATTAGAAATTGAGATCATGCGACTAACGACTATAGCACTAAAGCTCGGCGAGACATGAGATAGTTGATGATATGTTTGATTAAAGTGGATGATTTTATCATTCCAGCCGACTTTGTGGTACTAGACATGGTGGAAGACAAGAATGATCCCTTGATATTGGGAAGGCCTTTCTTAGCAACTGGAAGAGCCTTGATTGATATGCAGAAAGGAGAGCTAACTTTGCGTATTTATAATGACAAATTCATCTTCTCAATTTACCAAGCTACGCATTTTCACGACTATGAAGAGATAAAAGAAGTGGAGGAGTGCAACATTAATGAAATAGTAGACGAATACATCAACCACCAATTCATGATAACTCCCAATACCCTTTTAGATTCATGCTTACACAAATTCTCTATTTTGCATGGAAGCAAAGGAAATAATTGACATTATTGAATTTGTTTATTCTCTTGAAGCTTTACAGGAAATACCAAAGAAGGAAGAAAAGTTTTGAATTGGAGCCATAGGAAAAGAGAAAGTCGAAACCTAGGAAAGAAGCACCTAGGGTAGAATTAAAACCATTGCCTAATCATTCTGAATATGCTTTACATGAAAGTGACGAGACATATCCGATAAATATATTTGCTTACTTCTTTGAAGAGGAACGTTATAAATTACTAGGGGTTTTGCACTGAAGGATCAAGAGAAAACGACGTTCACATGTCTATATGACACTTTTGCTTTACGAAGAATGTCATTTGGATTGTGTAATGCTCCAACTACATTCCAAAGATGCATGATGGTCATCTTTCGTGGATTAATTATGAATGCCATGGAAGTATCATGGACGATTTCTCTATTTTAGGTTCATCATTTGATCGCATTCTAGGAAACTTATCACTTATCATGCAAAGGTGTGAGGAGACGAACTTAATTTTAAACTTGGAAAATGTCACTTTATGGCTAGAGATTAAGTTGTGTTGGGATATAGAGTTTCTTCTGCCAGATCAGAAATTGATGTGGCAAACACAGTAGCCATTGAAAGATTCCCATCACCATCAAATACCAAGGTTGTACGTGATTCCTTAGGTCATGGGGGATTTTATAGAAGATTAATACAATATTCTCTAAAATCAGTAAACCTCTTTGTCATTTACTTGAAAAGAAAAATATTACATTTAATTTTTGCAAAGAGTGTATGCAAGCGTCGGTGCTAGTAGTGCCCAACTGGTCACAACCTTTCAAGCTTATGTGTGATGCAAACGATATATTTGTTGGGTTTTGGGGAAAATAGAGAAAAACTTTTCTAGGTAATCTATTATACTAGTAGGACACTTGCTCCAGCTCAACAGAACTATACCACCACGGAAAATGAAATGATTGTCGTTTTTTTTATGTATTTGATAAATTTCAATAAGACCTTATTGGAAGAAGGATAATGGTATATACAAATAAAGCGGCCATAAAAAATCTATTTGCGAGAAATGATGCAAAACCGCGATTGATCATATGGAGGATGTTGTTACAAGAGTTCGATATAGAGATCCAATATAGAATGAGTTGTAAAAATGTGGTTGCAGACCATTTGTCATCGCTGGAGAACCTAGGTAAAGGAGAAAACCAAGAGGTACCTATAAAAGAGACACTTCCAGATGAATGGATCATGGTGGCACAAGCAACACTATTACCTTGTAGGAAGATTAATGCCACCAAATATGACATATTACTAGAAGAAGAAATTTTTACATGACGTTAAATTCTATATGTGGGATAAACCATAAGTGTATAGATATTGTGCAAATTCGGTAATAAGAAGGATGTGTACCATAAGAAGAATGGAAAGACATTATAAGACAATGCCACTTGACATAAACTGAAGGACATTTCACAACCAATATAGCTATAGGAAAAATCCTTCACAGTCGATTTTATTGGCCATCGATCTTTGGTGATTATCAAATGTTCGTTTCACAATGCGATTAATGTTAAAGGATGGGTGGAATCTCCAAAAATAATGAGATGCCTAGAACAAAAGTAATTGAAATAGAATTGTTTGATGCATGGGGGATATATTTTAAGGGACCATTTCATCATATTTTGGATACTGGTACGTACTTTCACAGCAGATTATGTCTCAAGATGGGTCGAAGAAATTCCATCCCAGATCAATGATGCAAAAGTATTACTAAGATTCTCGAGAAGAACATCATAACATGATTTGGAACACTCCGTGCACTGGTCAGTGATGGAGGCACACACTTCTGCAATAAACTTTTTGAAAAACTACTAGCCAAGTATAGAGTACGACATAGAGTTTCAACGGCAAATGGGCAACCAGAGCTAGTAAATCAGGAAATTAAACAAATATTAGAAATGACAGTAAATGCCAATAGAAAGGACTGGTCTTTAAGGTTGAGGATGCACTATGGGCATAAAGAACGACATTGGCACATGTTGTGGCCCTTTATGGCTCACTCATTTTACAAACACACATATATATATATATATATATATATAATTATAAATTAAATAACATTGTTACCGATTTTCTTAGCTCGTTGTTTGATTTCATTTATGTGATGTTGACAGAGAAGTTCAAGGTAGCCCGGTCAACTGTGCAAATCAACCCCTGTATCTTATAGATCTTAGTACTATTTTCTTAGATTTGTAATTCTTTATGATTTACATACTTATCTCTCCTTTTATGCAGACTTGAACTGTTTAATCATTTAGTCTCACACATTGTCACATGTTGTTTAGTTATCTAACAATTCATTTTTACACTTCACCAATAGATTATAAGATGTATACAAACATCATACAATTTCACAATATCAATTCAATTTACTTTAAGACCCACGATCATAACCTCATAAGTTACTTCTGACATTTAAACATAAAATACAACATATTAATTTACCACAGTTTAAAAATTGATACTTTAACTACTTCTACTTAACATAATATATCTCGATTAATATATATTTTAGTGAGGTTTGTTATAATATGGTTCATTCTTTTAATATGTTCTCTTTAAACACTAATCATCTTATGTGTTTTCCACATATAAATCATATAATTAAAATAGATATCAAACTATCACATATGGTTATCTAACTTTTTATTGTCCTAGAATATACTTCAAACACATACGTAGGCAATAGAATAAGACATAAAGTCATTTATAAATATTCTCTAGTAATTCCTTTAATATATTTATTATTGTTATTTATTTTCTAGATTTGTTATCGTCAATTGAATCATATAAAATATATATTCACTCAAAATGTCCACAAATAATCACAGAATGTTCATAATAAATGTATTTATGAAATTATTAATATGAGTGCACAAGAATAAATCACATAACGTACTCAAATAGTTTCTTAAGATTCCACATATTGAATTTTATAAAATTATTTAAAGTAAATAATTATCATAATTAATTGAAATGATTATAAGGACATTATTAATAACAAGTAGTAGGATTTGTCATTCAAGAATCTCTATGGTAATACAATATAACATATATAATTCCCATAATTAAATTAGTAAGTGTAATTGCTCAATTTCACAATTAAAGACTAAAAATAACATAATATAAATTTAACAATTATATATTTTCATTATCTAAAAACACTTAAGATAAACACCAAACTACCACATTTAAATATAGGTATACTCACGTTACTATGCCCAAATACTATATGTCATTTATTTATAAAAAGTAAGCATAATAAATGCAAAATACGATCATTAGGGGTAAAATGGAAATTTTAAATTAATTAAAAGCTCGTAATGTAATTTAGTGATTCCTAGACTTTATAATATAATTATTAGAGTAGTATTATTCGGGTTTTACTATATTTGAACCTACTGAGGGGTATAAAACACAGTTGGGGGGAAAAAAGGTAATTAAAGAGGCTTGTAGGGGTATTTTCATTATTTTACAGAATCTGACCCAAAAGTTTTTTGATAGATATGGTAGGGTCGAGACGAGGATCGTTTTGGCGCTTGTTTGAGCTGAATCAGATGAGAAACGAAGATTTTATAAGCGTTTGAAGTTGAGGGACTATATTGTCACAAAAAACCTTAAAAACTTATTTACAATTTAGTCCAAGACTTTATCAAATTCTGTTTTTCACCCTCAATATTTCCTACTGGCTTTACAATTTTATCCCTACCCCCTTTCTGACTCGATTTGTCCTAACCTGACCTCGTGGCTTTGTTCCCCGTCCTTGGGAACTACCCCCAACCTCCAGTGACACAATTCCGGCAACGGGTAGCTGGAATTTGCTCAATTTAAGTTCACAACTTAAAATCGCAATTTTAATCTTCAAGTCCTAACTCAATACTCAACCATTCTTCGAGTCCTTTAAGTTAAAATGTTCGTCTCAATTAGTATTACAGTAGGCCTATCATTAATTGGAACAATAACATGTAAATTTGGATGAATTTGAGAATAAAGGTTTGATTTTCTACGAAACGACCTGACAAGATTTTTCAACTTCGAGATGCAATTGCCGGAGTTTTACTTGATGAACAATGACCAAAACCTATCAAAATGCTCCAAAACTCAAGCCCTATCCAATTCCTCAATCAATTCAAAGAAACAAACAACAATTTTAAACAAATTAAGGCTAGAAAGAACAATTTATACCAAAGGGTGCCAAAACTTTAAAATTCAATTCCCATCAATTAGGATATCCAATCTCCATTGGATTAAGGGTTGTTGTAGCCCTTCCCTTGGGCTACAAAATGGTATAGGTCCTGATGATCGAATCCTAATGAGCAATCGACAATTTGGTTTTGAAAACAAGGGTTCTCTCACTATTTTCAAAATTAACTAAAAATGTCTAACAGTTTGGTGAAATTAATTTCATATTTGTAATCTACGGGTCGAGAAGATCATTTTGGTATATCAATCTCGGAATTCAAGGTAGTAGCCGAAATCCGACCGGCAGCGAGAGACCGGCGGCTACCTCCGACAGCAGAGCTGGGGGGAGGGGGAGGGGACAAGAACTTAAATTAGGGATAACCGTTGCAGGTTTGGTTTGCGTAAAAAAGAAAGTGGATGCTCATATCTATATCTATATCTATACTTAATAATATAACAAAATCCGTCAGAAATAGAAAGCAAAACAATTTCTCGCCCACATTGCTAATACTAATTCTGGAAATCCAATTTAATATTTATTTGCACTGGTTGGTCACTGAAAGCGCGTGTAACAGAAGTTTTTTTCATTAGCGAAATTAGGCATTGTGCGTTGTCAATACATACATAAAATGGTAAATTGATAATTAAGCAGTGAATTCAGCAATAATCGTGCATAACATTAATAATATTCCATATTAATGCTCAATCAGCTCGCCTTATTTTGGGGTGAATATATTAAATTTTCCAATTGAATAAGGCTACTGCAAGATTTTGTGGAAAACACAATCAATTTGATTATAGCATAATATGGAACTATTGTTATTAGCGAGATTTTGTTAAATGCTTTTCCTTTCTCTAGGCGATAAAAAATTAGTCGGTATCCCACAATCAATTCCGCCTATAACTTTATTGTGCTTCTACTTCGCGTCTTTTCCTTTCTCTCAAAATTGTTAGTCACAAGATTAGACATGTGGTAATTTGTGTTAATAATTAGGCTACTTTTAATCTAATGATTTTTTATTTTATCTTTAAATATGACTGCTATTTAAATTTTGCATCTTTTCGACTGTAAATTGAATTTATTTACTTTTGCCTGTATGCTACCAGATTGGCACGGTGCGGGTGGCAGAGAAGGAGAAATTGAGCAGAAACAACAAACACGAGAGAAGCGTGAGGCAGTGGTGGGGCGGCGAATCCAAGGGGAAATAAGCAGCGACGGCGAAGCAAGGGGAGGCATCAAAAAATTGAGAAAAGGGCTGAGGGAAATTGGGACAACGGTACAAAACGGTTGCCGGCCATGTGTGAGTTGAAGAGAAAGAAATAGGGCTGATAGACATATTATTCATTTATAGGAGAAATTATTTTTATTATGAGGGGTGATGTAAGAACTTCTCATTCGTTGATTTCAAATAAAGGCATGAATTAAGTTAAATTCATCAAATCTACTTCGACCAACTGGAGAGAATCTGAGCCCAATCTTCTATTAATATGACACGGATTTAGCGTGAACGTAAAGTGTAGTTTATCTGAAAATTTTAAGAGGTATGTCAACCATATTTACATATTCCATATTATTTTCTGACCTGACGAATAATTTTACAATGTTCATAAAATAACTGCAGGTTATAAACACGAGATTTCTTCGAAAACTTTTTGCGCCATATGAAGCGTTGGCTTCTCATATTATATCAAAAAAGCCTGCATATGGACGAATGTGTAACGTCCCGTTTTCGAAAAGAAGTAACTTCGGGGAAAGGGCGCTACAAACTTTGTTTGAGGATATATTTTCATTTTTCTTTGTAAATAATAAATTTTGAATAGAGATTCGAGTTATAAAAATAACTTCATATCGTTAGATAAATATCAACAACAAAATATACTTTGGTGCGGAAGCTCTTTTCTTAAGAAACATAAGTTCACTTTCAAACTTTAGAGGAAAATCCTCAAGTACTTTTACATCAACTAAATATATCACCTTTGAGAAAACTATTATGATTGAAAATAAACTTTTACTTTGAAATTCCGTGAGTTGGAGTGGTGCAGGGCCATGCTATCCGTGTCAGTCCTCCACATTAACCTTGGTACCTGAAATATTATGGGGTGAGTGTTTGAAAAACACCCCGTGGGTTCACTCGGTTGTCCACTTAGATGTCATACAAAGAATTGCAATAACGGGCAGTTACATAAATAATGCATATACCATCACGCATAAAAACACATCCAAAAATATATTAGACTCTAAATTAAAATAAATATTCACATATATACATACTATATAGATACACATAGGAGCACATAGGTGGGGCACGTGTTGCCCCGCTCGAGCAGCATAGCATATTCGGGAGCGACCCGAGGGTGATCTTTCGACCCATAACATATACGATTTTACCCGTAAGCATAATCATATACGGTTTTACCCGTAAGCATAATCGTGTACGGTTTTACCCGTAAAGCATAGCATATACGGTTTTACCCGTAAGGCTTTTGAAAAGCATAGCATGTACGGTTTTACCCGTAAGGTTTTTGAAAAGCGTAGCATGTACGGTTTTATCCGTACGATTTTTGAAAAGCATAACGTATACGCTTTTACCCGTAAAGTTTTTGAAAAGCGTAGCATGTACGGTTTTACCCGTACGATTTTTTAAAAAACATAGCATATACGGTTTTATCCGTAAAGTTTTTGAAAAGCATAACATGTACGATTTTACCCGTAAGGTTTCTGAAAAGCGTAGCATGTACGATTTTATTCGTACGATTTTTGAAAAGCATAGCATATACGGCTTTACCCATAAAGTTTTTGAAAAGCATAGCATGTACGGTTTTACCCGTAAGGTTTTTGAAAAGCATAGCATATTCGGGAGCGACCCGAGGATTTGTACGGTGTTACCCGCAGTCCTAACATAGCTAGTACGGTATTACCCGTATACAATACACATAATATGGTTTTACTCATAACTTCACATAAATTTCACACAAGTTCACATAAATTTCACATATTTGTCACATAAACATAGGCGTATGCAACATTAATGTAAAAGCCATTATGATAATAATTTGCATGAAACAAGTAGACAACATAAAATAGCCACATAGAGATTCCCCACCTAGAAGTGTGTTCGGCTAGATGGTCGTATAGTCCTTCTCTAGACACGAGTCCTCTTCTACTTCAACTTCTCCTAGTCCTACAATATAGAATATTTGTCTTAGCATAGGTAGGTACTAGGCTTTAAACATAAATTGAAGACTTGGGGCAAGATTGTGATTTTATAAAAGTTGAGGGACCATTTTGTAATTTTATAAAATATTTGAGATTCATATTCTTTATGTTAAACTATCAATTTTGGAATTTGGGTTCTTTGAAAATTGGTTTGAGACGAATCGGATTAAAAACGAGCATTTTATGACACTTTAAAAGTCTAGTGGCATTGTTGTAATTTCTAGAAAAAGAATGGCAATTTTGTAAAAAATAAATTTTCGTAAATACATGGATTGCTTGACTTTCAAAAAGACTGACTTTGACTAGGGGCAAAATTAAAAACTCGAAAATTACATTTAGCCCCTAAAGTATATCTAATTTTCAAAAGATGGTACATGAACTTCTGTAGCAATTTTGACCAAACTTTCCAGTGACTCGGTCGTCGGAATTTCAATTGGGACATGGCTACAGAAAGCTCTCATCAAGAGCTTTCTATAATGACTAGCCACAATAGAATCGGACTTCGGAACAGAAAGTTATGGCTCCTTGAAGATGGTTCGGTCATATGAGTTTCACCTAAACTTTGACCGGCCATAACCGGAGTTCTAGAGCTCCGATTGCGATTCCGAAAACTGTTCCGGAATTCTCTCGCCGAGCCCTATCATATTGTAAAATAAAATATGGGTTTTGATAAAGTTTCGAAAACCAAAATGGGGCAGTAGCTGATCCGACGACCCTAACAAGTTGTCGGGTCAGTTTTTCGGCGATTTCGCCAGATTTTGGTGGCTAGGGATGGAAAGGTTGAGAGGAAAATAGAGAAGACTTACCAGCTATGCTTTATGGGAGAAGAAATGAAGACTTCAAGCTATGTTTTGGTGGAAGGAGGTGATGGAATGAAGGCTTTCTTACACCTCTATTTATAGACCTACCAAGCACAAAACCGTGGGAATAAAACCGTGGTATCGGCTACTAGTTTTGGCTATATTGTGGGCATAAAACCATTGAATTTAGCCATTGGTTTTGGGCAATATTGTGGGCATAAAACTATGGGATTTAGCCATTGGTTTTGAGCAATATTGTGGGTATAAAACCATGGGATTTAGCCATTGGTTTTGAGCAATATTGTGGGCATAAAACCATGTGATTTAGCCATTGGTTTTGGGTTAGTAATACTATGGAGAGGGCTTACCATAAAAAAATGTAGTCTTCTCTTATATCATTGGGTAATATAACGTCTAAGTGTTGTCTAATTAAACTCTTGTTTTCCCGACCCATTCATACCATTAATTATGAAAAATAATAATTTATGCAAGTGTATGAAATAACTAAAACAAGTAAAAATGCACACAAAAAATAATGCAACTCATATAGTTTCGTATAAATCAAATAATATGATGCAACTAGGAATTCGGGTCGTTACATCCTCCCTCTCTTAGGAAAAATTTCGTCCTCGAAATTTGCATAGACCAATTACTTTAAATACAAGGATGTAACTGAAGAAAGAAATGGAATTGAGGGTTTGCGGGTCTGCAAAAGAATTCAACAATGTGTGTTGAAAATTTAATGGATAGGACAACGTAAGTATTTTTTTTTTTTTTTTTTTGTGAGACACTATGAATTTTCGAAAAGAGTCATGATAAAAGCATTATTGGAATACTTTATATATATATGTGTGTGTGTCTATATATATATATATATATATGTGAAATAATCACATGAAAAATTCTTGAGGGATGAGATGAAAATATGAGAGAAATGCCTTTTAAATCTTAGTAAGACCAAATTGGTATTTACTTATTAAACTGAAAACTTGGAATCAAGATTTTTTTTTTTTTTTTTAATTATCAAAATATAAATTTTGACCTAGTTGACTTGGAATTGATTTAAATGTGGAAAATGTCAAATCTTATGAGATAAATTTTAGGAAATCACGAGCCACTATAAAATACATTGAGAAGAACCAATTTTTTTTTTTTTCCAGGTCAGATGAAAATATGGAAAGATTAAGTGAAACTAAGAAAAATGATGGAGATAAGAAGTGGGGTTTATGCACTGGTTTTTCCAATTAAAACTTGAGGCTTTAAAATCGGGGGTTGAAAGTTGTAGTAAAATATAAGATAATGGCTTAAAAAGATTCTAATAGTAGTTGGACCAAGTGAAATTAGTATACATATATAAAAATTTGAGATGAGAGTGTTTGAATAAATATGTGTTTTTTTTTAAAAAAAAATTAGTACTTTTTAAAGATATCATGAATTTTGGAAGGGAATTAGTGACGAAAATATTTACGAGATGCTTTATATGAGTGTAAAATGATATCACATTTTATGGATAATTTCAAGAATATAAAAAAATATCAGGAATTTTTTTATTTTTTTATTTTTTTATTTTTTTGAAGGGAAGTAGGACGAATTTTGGCATTTAATGAAAACATACTACGTCGATACTATTACACATGGCATCAAGGATATTTATCAAGGAAAATATGAACATTTGGCTTTTGACTCAAATAGGGAGTAAACAATTTGGACAATGCCAATTTTTTTTTTTTTTTATATTTTGAGATAAATTTTGAAAATCAAAAGCTACTTTAAAATATATTGGAAAGAACCATTTTTTTTTTCTCAGTTAAAAATAGGGCTCAAACTTTGGGCTTCAAAGTTGAAGTGGTATGAAATTCAAGAGAATGGGTCAATTAGACTTTAATAGTTGTGGGATCAAGTAAATGCATATATATACAAGTAAATGAATATAAGGTAGAAAATGACTAAGAATGAATTAGTTCATACTAATATCTTTTAGATCGAATTTAATGAATGCATAGGGGGTTGAAAAATGTGGCCATACCAGAAAATAGTTGAAATAAGGGTAGCATTTAGTTCAAGATCCAAAAAATTGAAGTTTTGAAAGTGAGGGTATAAGGACGATGATGGCTCAAGAAGGTACAAGCGCTTTCAAGAAGGATGGGGTCTTGTTGTAGGGCAATTTGGCACTTAAGGATCATGTTGTGGATGGAGGGAGTAGGCAGACTTAAGGTTTTCATTCAAATCAACTTCATCCTCATTGTTGTGCGGATTCTCGACATTCTTATATCGTATGCTTTGAATCATGACCGTTGGGAAAAATTCGTCATCAAGGCTCAACTTGGAGTGTAACGTGAGAAAAGAAAATAATGGCATGCCTCAAACATGCTTATAGGTTATACTCAAACATATTACATCATTTCTATCCCTGTCAATACTAAAACATAACCATAAACACTCTTAGGCCTCAAATACCTAGCTCACACTACTACCAACAAACAAAGACCTTTCATGCACGTGCACGAGTACTCGCTGCGGCCGTCAACGGTCAAGTGACGACAATCAAGCCTAGTATGTTGGTTTGCAATGCTGCTACGAATTAGTGAGGTAGAATCTAGCAATAAGTAAATTCCTCTAAATTCATAATGGATTCCATACAGAAAGCAATGTAGGTAAAACATCAAATGGGTGAAACATGTACACTAGTACTCACTGCCGCAAACAGTGGCCTGTGACAGTTTCAAGCCCAAATAGCACACAATGTGGGTAAGACAAGTACACTAGCACACTGTTGCGGACAGCTGCTAGTGGCATCATCAAAACCCATCATGCACATAAGCATATTGTTCAAAAATCTAGTCATATGCATCTTTGTATATCACATATGTCTTGCATGATAAATAAAATTTGGAGGAGTACTTCTTGTCATGACAACATATCTTGTGTAACTCTTTCATATGAACTCGTGAAACAACTATGTGTCATAACCTTAGATTGATAAGAATGTGTATTTAAAATTGGAAACTTTCTTTCCACCTTTTCTGTTATTTGAGATTTTGAGAAGGGTAAGGGTACATCTTGAGAATGAAAACATGCTTTGAAATCACTTGAGAACTTGACTAAGTAAAAAATGAGATTTTTTGGAGAAGAACCTAATTTTATAAACATTTGAGATCTACATTTAAATTGGCAAAAATATTTGGGCTTGACTATGACTCCACAAGGGGGAATTAGAAAAATGAATAGTTTTTTAAAATCATGGGCCGATTTGGAGAAAACGTGAAGATTTTATGGTCATTTGAGGATAGAAGGGAAACATGATATATTTCGGATAACAAAACTATTGTCATAAAAACTTAGTCATGCTCCAGTATTTCACTTAAGAAAAGTCGAATTCACTTTTCTTTCCTTTCTCGAAACGGAAACACCCCCTTTGATTTCATTAAAATATTCAAAAGTACAAAAAAGTAGTTTTGAAATTGAAATACTACCCATTAAAAAATGAGCTATTGTTTTCAAATCATTTTAGTTCATGACGTTTTAAGAAAATTTGGTTTTTGATAAATTTGAGAGGCATAAAGTTATAAATTAGAGCTTTTGCGTATTTTTTATAAATAACTTTAGACAATTCAATCATTGTCTAAATATTTTTTGTGGAAATTTTAGCTATAGCAAAATTCATGTAATCTTGTAAATCATACTTTTGTTTTAAAAAATCTCATGATTCTTTGAAAATTTGGCTTTAAAATAAATGCATTAAATAGATACTACATATCTGTTTTTTTTTTCTTATCCGAGAAAATCGGGCGTAATTCTACGTTGGAAACATGTAAGGATTTAACTTGGATGATCAATGTAGCAAGTTGTAGAAAGAAATTTTGTATAAGTGGGTACTTGAGGCGTTGATTTAAGAAATATCAAGCCCAGCTTGAGATGAAAATACATATATTTCTTTTTCAAAAACATTACTAGTGGGAGACAATATGAAGATTTACACAAGATATGATATTCATTTACCACGACTTAAGGTACATATTATCAATCATAAACAACACATGTGAAGATAAGACATAGTACATACCGGTTTTGATGTGGCAGAATGACGTCGGATGCTGGCCCATTATCGTAATAAATTAGTTTTATCTTTCCTTATTTTTGTAAGAACAAAAAAAGGTTTTTGACTCAAAACTAATCTCTTTTTTTCAAAAAAGATTAATTTCACAAGTCTACAGAAAGGTAAACCTGCTTCAATTCAAAAATAACTTTCCCAAATGCTTAGAATGCGCAAGTCTACAGAAAGGTAGACCTTGCTCTGATACCACACTGTAACGTCCCATTTTCGAAAAGAAGTAACTTCGGGGAAAGGGCGCTACAAACTTTGTTTGAGGATATATTTTCATTTTTCTTTGTAAATAATAAATTTTGAATAGAGATTCGAGTTATAAAAATAACTTCAAATCGTTAGATAAATATCAACAACAAAATATACTTTGGTGCGGAAGCTCTTTTCTTAAGAAACATAAGTTCACTTTCAAACTTTAGAGGAAAATCCTCAAGTACTTTTACATCAACTAAATATATCACCTTTGAGAAAACTATTATGATTGAAAATAAACTTTTACTTTGAAATTCCGTGAGTTGGAGTGGTGCAGGGCGATGCTATCCGTGTCAGTCCTCCACATCGACCTTGGTACCTGAAATATTATGGGGTGAGTGTTTGAAAAACACGCCGTGGGTTCACTCGGTTGTCCACTTAGATGTCATACAAAGAATTGCAATAACGGGCAGTTACATAAATAATGCATATACCATCACGCATAAAAACACATCCAAAAATATATTAGACTCTAAATTAAAATAAATATACACATATATACATACTATATAGATACACATAGGAGCACATAGGTGGGGCACGTGTTGCCCCGCTCGAGCAGCATAGCATATTCGGGAGCGACCCGAGGGTGATCTTTCGACCCATAACATATACGATTTTACCCGTAAGCATAATCATATACGGTTTTACCTGTAAGCATAATCGTGTACGGTTTTACCCGTAAAGCATAGCATATACGGTTTTACCCGTAAGGTTTTTGAAAAGCATAGCATGTACGGTTTTACCCGTAGGGTTTTTGAAAAGCGTAGCATGTACGGTTTTATCCGTACGATTTTTGAAAAGCATAACGTATACGCTTTTACCCGTAAAGTTTTTGAAAAGCGTAGCATGTACGGTTTTACCCGTACGATTTTTTAAAAAACATAGCATATACGGTTTTATCCGTAAAGTTTTTGAAAAGCATAACATGTACGATTTTACCCGTAAGGTTTCTGAAAAGCGTAGCATGTACGATTTTGTTCGTACGATTTTTGAAAAGCATAGCATATACGGCTTAACCCGTAAAGTTTTTGAAAAGCATAGCATGTACGGTTTTACCCGTAAGATTTTTGAAAAGCATAGCATATTCGGGAGCGACCCGAGGATTTCTACAGTGTTACCCGCAGTCCTAACATAGCTAGTACGGTATTACCCGTATACAATACACATAATATGGTTTTACTCATAACTTCACATAAATTTCACACAAGTTCACATAAATTTCACATATTTGTCACATAAACATAGGCGTATGCAACATTAATGTAAAAGCCATTATGACAATAATTTGCATGAAACAAGTAGACAACATAAAATAGCCACATAGAGATTCCCCACCTAGAAGTGTGTTCGGCTAGATGGTCGTATAGTCCTTCTCTAGACACGAGTCCTCTTCTACTTCAACTTCTCCTAGTCCTACAATATAGAATATTTGTCTTAGCATAGGTAGGTACTAGGCTTTAAACATAAATTGAAGACTTGGGGCAAGATTGTGATTTTATAAAAGTTGAGGGACCATTTTGTAATTTTATAAAATATTTGAGATTCATATTCTTTATGTTAAACTATCGATTTTGGAACTTGGGTTCTTTGAAAATTGGTTTGAGACGAATCGGATTAAAAACGAGCATTTTATGACACTTTAAAAGTCTAGTGGCATTGTTGTAATTTCTAGAAAAAGAATGGCAATTTTGTAAAAAATGAATTTTCGTAAATACATGGATTGCTTGACTTTCAAAAAGACTGACTTTGACTAGGGGCAGAATTGAAAACTCGAAAATTACATTTAGCCCCTAAAGTATATCTAATTTTCAAAAGATGGTACATGAACTTCTGTAGCAATTTTGACCAAACTTTCCGGTGACTTGGTCGTCGGAATTTCAATTGGGACATGGCTACAGAAAGCTCTCATCAAGAGCTTTCTATAATGACTAGCCACAATAGAATCGGACTTCGGAACAGAAAGTTATGGCTCCTTGAAGATGGTTCGGTCATATGAGTTTCACCTAAACTTTGACCGGCCATAACCGGAGTTCTAGAGCTCCGATTGCGATTCCGAAAACTGTTCCGGAATTCTCTCGCCGAGCCCTATCATATTGTAAAATAAAATATGGGTTTTGATAAAGGTTCGAAAACCAAAATGGGGCAGTAGCTGATCCGACGACCCTAAAAAGTTGTCGGGTCAGTTTTTCGGCGATTTCGCCAGATTTTGGTGGCTAGGGATGGAAAGGTTGAGAGGAAAAAAGAGAAAACTTACCAGCTATGCTTTATGGGAGAAGAAATGAAGACTTCAAGCTATGTTTTGGTGGAAGGAGGTGATGGAATGAAGGCTTTCTTACACCTCTATTTATAGACCTACCAAGCACAAAACCGTGGGAATAAAACCGTGGTATCGGCTACTAGTTTTGGCTATATTGTGGACATAAAATCATTGAATTTAGCCATTGGTTTTGGGCAATATTGTGGGCATAAAACTATGGGATTTAGCCATTGGTTTTGAGCAATATTGTGGGTATAAAACCATGGGATTTAGCCATTGGTTTTGAGCAATATTGTGGGCATAAAACAATGTGATTTAGCCATTGGTTTTGGGTTAGTAATACTATGGAGAGGGCTTACCATAAAAAAATGTAGTCTTCTCTTATATCATTGGGTAATATAACGTCTAAGTGTTGTCTAATTAAACTCTTGTTTTCCCGACCCATTCATACCATTAATTATGAAAAATAATAATTTATGCAAGTGTATGAAATAACTAAAACAAGTAAAAATGCACACAAAAAATAATGCAACTCATATAGTTTCGTATAAATCAAATAATATGATGCAACTAGGAATTCGGATCGTTACAGAATGGGCATACGATGTTGAGATAAATATATTAAATTTTGTACGTTCTAATTACCTGCTATTTATTTACTGTAGTAAATTTTTCAGATTCCCAACAGTAATTATTTGTCTTCCTTTGTCTTCTCTACGAATCAAATTGGAATAGAATTAGGGTACGCCGTACGTACGACAGGAAATTATAATATTATCCTTAAAATATTTCAATTTAAAATTCTTTTATTTATTTTTCAATCACAAATAACTTTTTCATTTTTAATCCGACTTTCATGCATAATATACCAAATTATTCATTTTTTAACGATCTTAGATTTAACATCCATAATAGATGATGTTTTAGCTCCTTAATCAAATTCCAAAATAATTGATGTTTTAAGTTTTTTTTACCATTTTTCTCTATTTTGCCCCTATGTAAATTCAAAAATATCTTTGACTTTTCAACCTTCCACTCACATTTGATCTCATTAAATCTTATCTGCACAAATTTTAGGGGCTATATTTGGTAATATATTTGTTTCTTAATTATTCTGTGTTTTTCTAAAACATCATCTATTTTGGAACGGAGGGAGTATATTATAATGAGATATTTGATTTGAATAAATGGATTATTTGTTGTTTAATTAGTTGTGCTATAATTGATGTTTATTGTGAATTGGACTATAATATTTTGATTTGAATTGCACCTAAAATTAGTAAAATAATTTCTTTTATAAAAAATATGAGTATTTTTTTTTATAAAAATACAACTAATCAATGTATTTTATTTTACATGAATTTCCAAATATTTTTGTTATTTAAGTTAGGCAAGGAGAAAAACCATTGTATAAATAATGAAAGTCCTACTTTATTAAATCAAAGGCAAACAAATCAATATCTATTTTATAATCAACTTAATATATCATCAATTTTTCTATATATTTTTTTATTACGAAAGTACAGAAGCATTGAGCATATGTATAATTTTGTATTAAAATTGTTATTGAAATTATTTTTCATTACTTATTTATATTTTTAATAATGTGTATTTTTTTTAAATTACTCTTTTAAGGAAATTTATTCTTTGCATCCTAAATTATGAAATTTGTTACATTTTGCAATCTTTTTTAATTTTGTACCTTTACTAAAACTTCATATATATGTTTTTACACTTTTTTAAAGTTAAATAATACTTTGTCCACCAATTAATATCAAATGTCTTTTTTACTCTTAACAATATAAATAACTTTGTTCCCAATAATAAATTTTTGTCTTCAAATAAATAAAATATTTATAAGAAAAATATTACATTTATATAAATAATTTACAATACCAAATAAATTACAGAAATATTCAAATATGTTGAAGAAATCACGGAATTTAATTTCTTATTCGAATTAAATAACTTTTGAATTTATTTTGTTAAAACAAGAATGTACTAAATGAAAAATATTTAAGTATATTTGAAATCACTAAATGAAATGTTAAAAGCTACAAATGAAAATCTACCCTTAAAAAGAAAAAAAAATAAATATATATAATTAGAACTTGAAATTTTATTTAGATAAATTTAAAAAATATAAAATAAAAGTAGGGACATAAAGAAAAAAGTATTAAACATTACACTACATATGAAATATCCAAATACAATACTATTGTTCCTTTTATTATATATTTCATGGCTATTTTTAGTCATTTATAGTTAGAATTCAAAATATATTTTATAAATTAAAAAATCTATATATATTTATATATATAAGCCACAATATGGACAACTCTATAAGTAACACTTTTCAACGTAAAATTTTAGGCTGTGATTAGTAAGTTGTTGTCACATTTGGTAAGAATCAAAATTTACTTTACTATCTAACGTTGCAAATATCTTTTTTCATTTCTAATCTATTTATTATGTATAATGTATCAAATTGATCATCATTTGACAATGTTTGATTTGACATCCATAACAACAACAACAACTACAACAACTACAACAATAATAATAATACTAATAAGATATTCTATTTAAAATATTATATTATTTGTTCGTTGATTATTTGAGTTAAAATTCAAGTGTTTATTGTGGGTTGTATAGAAAAATATAGTATTGGTTCGGAATACAATTAAAAACCATTCAAATAATTCTCTTTCAAAAATTATTTTTACTTAATTATTTCATGAAAACCATAACTAATTAGTTTGTTTTATCTCAGTATTGTCTCAAATTTTCTTCATTTATTATATTGAGAGAAAAATCAATGTACATATAATTGAGTACATCCTTTATCGAATTAAAAGCAATAGTTAATATTTAATTTATAATCAGCGTATTAAATTATTAAATTTGCTAATGTTTCTTTGTTATAATAATTATTTTTGTTGATAAATCACAAAACTATGACTTTTGCTCATATATATAACTTATATGATCATTAATCATAATTTTTATTACTTTTTATATTTTAAATATATTAATTCTATAAATAATTACACTTTGCAACCTAAAATATAATATTATACAAGTTGTAACTAATCTTCTTTTGAATAAGCAAAATTAACAAACTTGAACTATATGTTTTTTAGACTTTGCAACCTAAACAATACTTGGTCAAATTAACCAATCTCAATTATGTTTTTTTTTTTTTTTTAATCTTCAAATAAATAAACTATTTATAAGAAGACTATAACATTTATATAAATAATTTACGATACCAAATAAAATACGGAAATGTCAAATATTTTGAAGAAACCAAAGACTTTAATTTGTTATTCGAATCATTAAATAATTTTGAATTTTATTTTGTTAAAATAAGATTTTATTAAATAAAAATTATTTAAGTATATTTGAAATCACCAAATGAAATGTTAAAAGTTGCAAATGAAAATTCAATGTTATAAAGAAAAAGATTAAATATTTATAATTAGAACTTGAAAGTTTATTTAGATAAATTAAAAGTTAAATATAAAATAAAAGCAGGGACATAATGAGAAAAGTATTAAAGTTTACATTACATATGATCCAAATAAAATATTATTGTTCCTTTTATTACATATTTTATGGCTATTTTTAGTTATATATTGTTAGAATTTAAAAATTATCTTATAAATTAAAAAAATCTATATATATATATAAAAGCCACAGTAGTGACAATTCTGTAAGTAACACTTCTCAGCCTAAAATTTTAGATTGTGATTGGTAAATTGTTGTCACATTTGGTAAGAATCAAATTTTATTTTACTTTCTAAAGTTGCAAAAATCTTTTTTTCATCTCTAATCTATTTATTATATATACTATATCAAATTAATCATCTTTTGACGATGTTTGATTTGACATCCATATGATATCTATATATATATATATAATAATAATAATAATAATAATAATACGATTTTTTTATTTAAAATATTATATTATTTGTTCGTTGATTATTTAAGTAAGATTTAAGTGTTTATTGTGAGTTGTACAAAAAAAATATAGTATTGGTTTGGAATAAAAGTAAAAATCATTCAAATAATTCTCTTTTACAAATTATTTTACTTGATTATTTCATTAAAACCACAACTAATCAGTTTGTTTTATCTGACATGAATTGTCTCAAGTTAATATTTGATTTATAATCAGCTTATTAAATTATTGAATTTACTAATGCTTATTTGATATAATAATTATTTTTGTTGGTAAATCACAAAACTATGATTTTTGCTCATATATATAACTTTATATATGATGATTAATCTTAAAAAAAAATTATTAATTTTTTATATTTAGATATATTAATGTTATTTTTCTATAAATAATTACAATTTGCAACCTATGCTATGATATTATACAAGTTGCAACTAAAGTTCTTTTAAATAAGAAAAATTAACCAACTAGAACTATATGTTTTTTAGACTTTGCAACCTAAACAATACTGGGCCAAATTAACCAATCTCAATTATGTTTTTTTTTTTTCCCCCACATTTTGTAACCTAAGCATTTTTTTTTTTTTTTTTACATTAACCAATGTATATCTTTAAATAAATCTACGATTTACAATATAAATGTATAATTTAATTGAAACTTTTCAACATATATATGAAAGTATTAAGAAATATTGAAGCACTCATATGTTTTATTTTGTTATTCCAACTATTGAATAACTTTTGAATTTTATTTTGTTAATTTGTTATTCTTTGTATATCGTAAATACCAAGTAAAGTATTAAAACTTGCAAATAAGTTTTTTTAAAAGGAGATATTTATAGTTAGAATTTAAAACTTTATTTAGATAAATTTAAATATTTAAAGTAAAATGAAAAAAACTAAAGAAAAATAATTTTCTTATAACATTATCTAGTTTATTTTATTTAATAATATGAGTTGATAGTTTGATATTTATGTTTGTTTTAACATTCATAATCAATTAAGCTATTATGCACATAGGTGAAGAATGATGCAGACATAATGAATGTGTGTTTGGATTTCAAAGATAAGAAATGATCATTTTGAAAAAGATTTTTTTATATTGGATATTTATCTTAATGTTAATCTATAATATATATATATATATACACCTATATATAAAGTAAGTTATATTAAATTCATATATAACGTGCGAGAAACTTATATTTACATTACTTATAATTTTATTTATGTTATATCATACTCCCTCTGTCCCGGCCTAATTGTCCTACTTGCCTTATTTGTTTGTCCCAAGCTAATTGTCCTACTCCATAAATGGTAAATTCTCCCACAATCTCCACCATCAAAATCTCCACATTCAATCTCCACCTTTGAAAAAATCAAAGATTCCACAAAATCTGCTTTTTCTTAGTCTCTGTGCCAGGTCAAAGTAGGACAATTAGCTTGGGACGGAGGGAGTATATTTTTTAAAAAAAATTATTAGGATAAGACGATCACATATTTAAATATTAGATTATAACATATTTAGTTTTATTAAAATCATTAATTTTTAAATAAACTTCCGTGCATCGCATGAGAATATTGCTAGTATATATAAAAGTAGAATGGAGGGCTTTTATGTCATTTTACTTTTCCCGCCTAAAACTTTAACATTAACTTAGTAAGGTTTTGTCAATTTTGGTAAGTAATAATTTTCTTTTTTTATTTTGTAAAATGCATTTTTTATTTTTAATATGCTTTTTATACATAATATATTAAATTATTCATCTTTTCACGATCTTCAATTTGACATCTATATCACATATACTAGATTTTAAAATAAATTATCTATTGTTAATTATTTTGATTAGATTTTGGTTAGTTGAGTTCTTTTAAACTACAAGAAATTTATTTATTTTATATGACATGAATTTCTAATATATTTTCTTTATCTAAGTTACGCCCGGGATAAAAATCATTGTTTAAATTATGAAACTCTTATTTTAATAAGTTAAAAGAAAAAAATTAATATTTTACAAATAATTTATTAAATAGTTACTTACATCTACTAATATACTCCATTCGTTTCTTTTTAATTGATCTTTTAGAAAAAAACTGGAAGAATTAAGAATTCAATTTATTTTTTTTCAAATATATCCCCAGTAACCTCATTTCTCTCACATCTATCTCAAATCTAGGTTGGAAAGTAAGAAATGTTTTAGGATTGACATAGGGCAAAATCGAGAGAAATTGTAAAAAATAGATAAAAGATCAATTAATTCGAAAAATCATTAAGAAGCGAAAAGATCAAATAAAAGGAACGGAAAGAGTATATTTTTTATAATAACAATATTTGTTTGATTAGTTGCGGAGGTATGAGAACTTAGAGCGACTGCATATTTATATATCATAATTATTATCAGGTTATTCTTTTATTACTAATTCATATTTTCATAATATGTATTTTCTTAAAATTATTTTTTTAAGTTACACTTTGCAACCTAAATTATGACATGTTTTACATCTTTCAATCTTTTTTTAGTTGATTTTTTAATGTGACTAACATCAACTATATTTTTTTTACACTTTTTAATCTATAAAATACTTTGTAAAACTAACTAAATTCAACTGCATTTTTTTTAAAAAAGAAACTTTTTGCAACCTAAGCAATAACTTTTTCATTAATCAATTTCATATTTAGATAGATATAATATTTGCATTATAAATGTAAAAAATAATTTGAATAAACTACAATACCAAATAAAATATAAACATACTTAAGTATTTTTTAGAATTCTCACACTTTAAATTGTTATTCGAATTATGAATAACTTTTGGATTTTATTTTGTTAATGTTAGGATCTATTTAGAAATATTTTGGGTATATCTGATATCATCAAGTAAAATATTATAAGCTGCAAATGAAGATCTAATTTTAGAAAGGAACAAGTAAATATTTATAGCTAGAACTTGAAACTTTATATAGATATATTACAAAATTTACACATATATAAGAGTTATAAGAAAGTTAAGATTGTAAATTGCATTTCTCAACCATTATATTTTGTGTTATTTATGATTATTTATACAAATGCGAACTTTTAATTTTTTTCCCTTCTTTCTAAAGAAGTACTTTTCCAAAATTTTAAATACAAATAGTATTTTGTTTCATAACCATTTTTTACATATTATATATATAATTATTATCTTTTCATGATCTTTAATTTAACATACATACCATATATATAAAAGTGTGATATTTAAAAAAAATAAAAGATAATTTTATATATATTGATTGGTTATTTGGTTAGATGTCAGTATGTATTGTGCATGTTTATTGGTGTCAAATTTAGGCTGTAAGAATTAGTTAAATATTTTTTATAAAAAAAATCTATTTTTTTATAAATATTTTAATTAATTTATTTATTGTACGTATCTTTCTATCTTAGTTTTATTCGGTAAATTAATATATATATATATATATATATATATATATATACTTATATATATATGGATATGTGTTTTTGTCTAATTAAATAAAATGGAGCCAAATATGTAATAAAGAAAATTATTTTCCCCTCCAATTGCAAATTGGACATTTTCAAGTGTATTATTCATGTATTTGTCCCTGAAGAGTTGTTGTTGTACTATCATCATTCTGTCAGTTTATTTCGTTTTCAACAATTCTTTTTATTTATTCTAATCTATTTTTACATATAGTATATGAAATTAATAACTTTTTCACCTACTTTAAGTTGAAGTAAGTTTTGACTTTTTATTGTGGATTAGACTATTTATAATGGGAATTAAATTATAAAAAATGAATCAATTGACTATTTTTAACAATAAAAAATATGAGATTATTTAAAAGAAAAATATAATTTTCTTATAAATTATTCAATTTATTTTTTATTATCTTATAATTATTATTTTAATAAGTTGGCCTGTTATTATATTTATGTTTATTTTAATATATATAATTAATGAGATTATTTGTGGTTATTCGCATAGGTTAAGAAGGATACAGACTACCTACAGTAACATTTGAGTTAAAAAAATATAATTTTAAAATGTGTATTTTAATTGTCATACTTAATATTTATTTCAATTTTATTTCGTAATAATAATTTTTTTTTTTATAAATAATAAGTATATATTCAATCCATAAATTTCATGAGAGAAACGGATATTTACATTATTTAAAATTTAACTATATGATAATTCAAGATTCTGAATTATTTATTTTATTGAGTGTACAAGTTCACATTTTAAAATATAACATCATATAGTATTTAATTTTATTAAAATATACTATAATGTTAACATACTTCCGTGCATCGCACGGGAGTAATACTAGTTAATACAATAAGAAAATGATCAATTAGCCTATTAATAAAATAAGGAAAGAATCAATATGAATTCAATCCTATTTAATATAAAAGTACGTCCATCTATAAATAGAAATATTAAAAATTTTCCACCTAAAATATCATATAAAAATAGATTGCGAGTTAAATAAGAGTAAAATACAAGTTAAGTTAAGTAATTATGATCGGAAAATATAAATTTTTGTTGGTTATTTTTTGGGTTGGATTCGCGATATTGATTTTACTATATATTTGTTACATTAATATAATTTTTTTAATATCATAATTTAATTAAGTTAAATTTGTTAAAATTAATCTAAATATATATATTAAAAATTACTAATCTTCCATTAACATATCAAATCTTAATGTATAATTAATTGGAACTATCAATATAAAACGAAACCACACATTTCATTTTTTTATATGTTGTCATATATTGGAACTTTTTTTTTTCTTTTTTTGATTTTTTTTCTAGAAAAATAATGGTGCGTGTATAACACCCTCGCATGTAGTATACAGATTCTTGCCGGGCTTTGTATTGATATAAATATGCCGCATCTATTAATTATTATCTGTTGATAGAGAATTTTCTTTTCCTATTTCTTAATAAATTTATTATCTTTATTCATATTTTGCTAATAGTTTCTCATATGAACCATCTTTTTCATGATTTTTTATTTGACACTCAAGTGAATATAATTAAAAGATAAATCACATTAGAAAAATGTAATTTACATTGATTTTTACTTGAGTTAGATTTTAGTATTTATTGTGGACATAACTGTACATTTTATATTCTGATTAACTACAAATAAAATTAGTAATTAGATAAATATACTTTTTATTTTTATTTTTTATGTTTCTTTAAAATTTATGATATCAAATATTTTTTGTTAGGTTAATTGTGATAATTTTTTATATAAAACAACAATGTGAGATTAATCAAGAAAAAAATTATGGACAAAATAAAAGAGATTGGTGTGTGTAACACACCACCCATATGTGGCGAAGTAGCTCTCATCAGTTGTCGCAAAGACGAATAAATTGGCTGTGTAAATTAGTTTATTTATTTATATAGGGAAACTTTTTCAATTTTTTTGAAGACATAATATATTTTTTCTTAGTCCATTTACAACCTAGAGACTGTATAATTATCTATTGATCTATATGTATTATTGTCGATTATTTCAAACATACACTTTAATATATAATTAAAATTTATTTTACTAGACAAAATCATTATTTCAATAATTATCCTTATTTTTACGAATTTCTACAGTATATTACTATGAAATTAAAATTACATATATATATATATATATATATATATATATAGAATAAATTAAACGAAAAAACACAATTTTATATTTTGTGATAATTATGCGGATACTATTTGCAAAATATTCGTATATGTTGGGTATTAATCAACATTAATCATATTAAATATGCACACAAATAAGTGAGAAATTAGAAAATTGAAGAATTTTGACATTGCAATTTTATCAACACAAAATAATTATACGCTCACAATATGCATAAAATATAATTTGTTTAAGTTTATTACATCAATTATTTTCTTGAGTTTAAAAATGTTAAATTCTTTATTTCGTATGACTCTCTAATATTGTGTTTATTTCAAAATATTACATGACGTACTATGTTTTTTTTAAAGTAGCAAATAATGATTTGTTATTTTTAAATATAATTGGTGTTTTGTTGGTGATTTGTTTTTATTTAATAGAGATTTCATTTTACATTAAGATTATATTTTATTTTTGAAAGTCTTATAATAAAAAATATTTTCAAAATATCTAAATGCATTGAATTTTTTTCTTTTTTTTTTATATTATTAAATTTTATTATTATATTTGAATTGTTTATATTGTTTTCTTTTATTTATTAAATATTATTATGCTATTTTTCTTATAATATAATTTTTATTTAAATAATTTACATGCTTCTTTATTATTATTATTATTGTTGTTATTTTTATTATTATTATATTTTAAAAAAAATAAGTATAACTTTAATTTATAATTCTTATTTTATACTCCTCACTATATTTACAAATCGTGCATCGCACGGGTATATTACTAGTATATATAATAACACAATCCTAACCATTATTAGAAACCTCATTTTCCCGCCCAAACCACGTCTCCTTATCCGGTAAGGACATGAGGTAAATTTTGGACGTTAATCTAATGAGTTATGGATGGAAAGAATGACTAATTAATTTAATCTTAACTATACTGGTATAGTACCCGCGCGATGCATTTTTTGGATACTTTTTCAAAGATGAAAAAATAAAATTAAATTATATAAATTTTAATAAAATGATGCTTATTATATTATAAATATTAAGTGAAGTAAATCTGATTATTTAAAAAAGTGTACATTTTCTCCTATCTTTTATTTGTACCACACATATGAATTACACGTGAATGTATTAAATTGAGCTACCAATCCTATTTTATTGAGTTGATGATATATATGTCCCTATACAATAATGATAACTGAAATTTATATTTATTTTACAAAATCCAAAGATTGTCACATAAATCGATCAGATAACCATATAAATATATTATGTTTTCTAATTAAAAATGTCGAATTATATAAAAACAAATAATTATATATATATATATATATATATATATATATTTATATATGTGCTAACAAAAAAAGGTAATAACCAATTAAGCCTAAAAGAAATTTCTGAAATACAGGAATTTAACATGAACTTAATGTTCCCGTAGAAACATGAATCTAACGTGATATATAGTAATTATCTAATTCCAAGAAATAACTAACAATAAAAATTCGTCCATAATACTACAAAACTGCCAAAAGAACTGTACAATATTTAACTAAAAGTGAACTTCCTATATTTAGCAACTACATTTGGGACGGAAAAAAAAATTGTTATTTATGGAGGGTTCCTTTTTATTATATAGTAAGATAATAAGATTACAGAGACTTGATATAAAATTAAACAAATGTAAACATAATGGTATTAGTACAACACATTGACAATAAAAAAAAGATTTGTTTTTTTTTTGTCTAATTTAGCTAAACACTAAATTGATAATAACTTTACGCCTCGACTTAAAAGGTATTATTTTTATATAAGATGTAGAGAAACAACAACAACATAAACTACGTCATTCCTATATTTACGTGTTTTAAAATTCATACGAATGCACCAACTGCAGCTTCATCGACCAAATAGTTTTGGACTGATTGACATTGCTTGCCAAGGTGTACATTGGAGCCACGAAACAGAACCAAAATGTTATAAGCCGGAAGGCACATCGTACTAGATGCATGTGAACAACCCAAATCGGAAATGAACCAATTTATAGCCGTACTCCAATTCAATGAGATGATGCATTGCAGATATTTTAAGCATACTTTGAGTTGCGGAATATTAGGTCCTGATTATTTGGGTATTTGATGCAAATATGCCTTTTACATGGAATTAGAGTTGAACTTGCTTTTATAGAGCTAATGTAATTGACGCATTTAAATATTTATTTATAGCAATGATTGTGTGGTGCAGCTACGTGAGAATCCTTCATAAATCAGGATGTCGCTTTATGGTATTGTTTGGTCATGGAAGATTTTTACATAAATTTAGATTTTTTCCCTATTCTGGCACGATTTGATTGCGATGGACAAAAAACATGATATTATGTCATACGACAATTGGCCATTCTTTCCATATTGGACGCACCAATTATTTATACCAATTGCAGTCTATTTATTAAAATCACCATACATATGGTAGTCGAATAAATCAGAATTGATACGTTCCTCACGTTATTATAATTGTGGATGAAATCGCGTGCGACTTGTTCAAGATTGTATATACCAAAAATAATTATTTCCAAAAATAGGGTTAGGATTTGGGCGGAAAATTTTAAGGTTTCTATATTGAGACGATTTTATTTTTATATATAAGAAGATTCGACCAATTAGCTACTTAAACTTCCAATGTAATTCAAAATTTCAAATTATATCCAATCAACATTAAATTGAATTTTTACCGGCAAGTAATACCATGCCATCCATTTGTGCACAAGAAAAGAGATCTTAAAAGATTTTTGTCAAATCTTCCTTATTTAATTCTAATATCTTCAAGAACAATTAATACATAAATCTTGATACTCCAAAACCTCCATTCTTCACGCCTCTCCTTTCTCATCTCCATATTCGTTCTCTCAAACAGGTATACTTTTTTCATGAACGATTTGTATTTTATACGATCATCATTTTATGTATATATTTTTGTTGTTGTGAATTCATCAGTATATGTTTGTTTGATTTTGTTTAATATCATTATCATATTTATAATTCGAATCCTAAAAATGCTTATATTTTTGTTTGATGAGATATTTATTTACATGTTTTGTCATTTCAGTGTTACAATGAGCTACATTCATACATCGAGACCTTTGTGCAAAAATTACGCAGACGAGCGATAATTCTCGGTAGTTTACTGGTCAAATGATGATGATTTGGTATGATATTTATATTTATGTATTTTGCACGGTTATTTATAGATTTTACTATCATGTGATACTAAAATCACTATTTTTGTATTTTTGTCATCCCTTTTTAGATTATCCTTTTTAAATTTATAGATACTGTTGGAGGAAGCCTTCCTCCAAGTTGTGTTATCCATGGTTTTCTTGCTGGTATTTGGCATATAGGAGTCCGTCAACTCAGCATAAATTAGATTTTTGGTAGGCGTATAAATACTTTAATTTGGGAGAGTGGCCTAGAAGATGGTGATGTTTTGATCTGTAAATGTAATGATCGAGGCAAGTTTACGGTCATTGTATTCTCAACTCAAGGTTATGTCAAAACCTAACTTGGTGAATCCGATTATCAATGGACTATGAGCAACTGTTGAGAATGGTTATTTTCTCAAGCTCTTAGATAACTCATCAAATTTTATAACTTTTTATAATTAGTCATTGTTTAATATTATATTAATTGTTTCTTTATGAACAATTTGTTCCTGGTAGGTATAAGGGATGGTATTTTAAAAACCTTTAGGCCTTCAACAAATCCTAAACATATGTTTTATGTTAAAGTTAATCATCAGGTTAATTCTAAAGTCTCGATACGTCTCAAACTATCCTTAAGTTAAAATAATAATAATAATAATAATAACAATAACAATAATAATAATAATAATAATAATAATAATAATATTATTATTATTATTATTATTAGTTTATCTTTACTTAATTTATAGCTTCTCTATTTTTTAATATTTTTAAACTTTTAAACTAAAAAAGTATACACCTCCAAGATTTATGGCTGCAGTCAATTGGTACTTGCCACCGTTGTTTATTTTGAGGCCCGTCTATGAAGAAGAGTGGACTATCACTGTCCGAAGGTTTCCGAATCTTGGGTTATATAAATGGGTTGAGATGAATTTATCGCTAACAATATGATTGTAGATGATGATTTGGTCTTTTTTCACTACAGTGGTGATAACATTTTTGAGGTAAAATCTTCGACAAAAGCTACACATACGAGGAGGGCAGTTTAGGTATGAGGTTTCACAAGCGCGAAAGGATTTGTAATGACAGTGTTCTTCCATCGGGCGATACGTCTTCTTCTAAAGGTAAACTAATACATATATTTTAACTTTGTATTTATAATTTTAAATAATTAAATGTTTTAATTTGTAATGAACTTTTTTATTAGTTGCTCAACATCAAGGAGAGTTGGACGTGATTTTGGTGCACCATCGAGGTATTTTTTTTGCACTTCAAATGTTTTTTTCAACTGCGACCTAAAATATCTTATGCATGTAATCATTTTTAGCATAAAACTTATATAGTTAACAACTTTATAGATCTATTTTATTGTTGCTTTATTTTTATCTTTGATTATTCACAGATATCCAATACTAATTGAGATGTTTCAAGATTTTTAGGTCGAACTATAATTAACTTTGATTTCAAGAAGTTTTACATCAACATTAGCAAATCGTCCTTTATCAAGAGAAGATTGGTATGTTAAAAATTAATTAATTCATTGCTCCTTACAGTTGGTTGAATTTTCTATTATACTTTTAGTATATAGATGTTTTAAGTTTCCTAAAACAATAGCGTGTAACATGAAATTTATGTTTTTTAAATTTTCTTGCATACCATTCCAAAATACTTTGTAGCTCTTTTGATTGAAAGAAATTCACATATGTTGATGCTTCCCTCTACATTAATAAATAGAGTGTTGGCATTCGATATTAGGAGCATCGATGAATCTTACAACGTAGTGTACCTCACTTTATTTCGGACAACTTTATTACTTCTAGGATAATATTAAAATTTGTTTTCTTAGATGTTGATAAGTGATCCTTTGAGGTTACTATCGAACGCTAATTTTGGAATGTTATCATTTTTTGCTATTTTATTTTTCAATTGGTTGTTACTCATGGTTGACAGTTTTTTGACACTTTGATACTTGGATTTCATAGGATTATGTTGATTTGTTTCAAATTTATTTGAATACTTAGCTAGGTTTAATTCAACGATGGCATGCAATTAAGTGGATCAAGTCATTCTAATCTACCTTTTGGGGGCAAGACAATTGTTCTTAGATGAGATTTTAGATAGATTCTTCATGTTATACCAAAGGGTTCAAGACAAGATTGTCGTCCATGCTACTATAAATTCATCTTATTTATGGGATGATTACAGAGTATTACGACTCACGAAGAACATGAGGATACAAAATATGGCAGTTGATGAAGATCGTGTAGAATTGGAAAAATTCTCCAAGTGGTTGGAGGCTATTGGTGATGGGACACTTGGTGAAATAAATGGTTGGAGTACTCAAATACAAATTCCTAATGACATACTTTTGGAAAAAGGTGAAGATCGAATTTGTACCATCGTTGAAAGCACTTATACTAGTTTCAAAAATATCATAAGCGACCCATCCTTTTTGAAAAGTAGAGTCATTCTTGCACCAACACTCAATGTTGTTGATTTAATAAATGAACACTTGATCGAGCACAATACAAACGAATCGAAGACATACTTAAGTTCTGACAGTGCTTGCAAGTCTGATTCAAATATTGATTTGTTGGCAGATTTTCACACTCCTGAATTCTAAAATTCTTTGAAGTGCTTCAGAGTCTTTAATCATGAGTTGAAGTTGAAAGTTAGTACTCCGGTAATGTTGTTACAAAACATTTATCATTCCAAGGATTTGTGCAATTGTACAAGGTTATTATTAACTAGGCTAAGGAAATATGTTTTTGAAGGAAAAATATTAACTGGAAGTAATTCCGGTGATTTAGTACTAATCCCCAGACTATCATTGACCCCATCTGATCCAAGGTTGCCATTCAAGTTCCAACGGTGATAGGTTTCAATCATTGTGTCCTATGCAATGTTAATTAAGAAGAGCTAGGGTCAGTCATTGTCACTTCTTGGACTCTTTCTGAAAAAAAAAATGTATTTAGCCATGGACAACTGTACTTAGCGATATCGAGGGTAATAAACCGTAGATGTCTGAAAATGTTGGCGTGTTCTGATAAAGACAATGTTGAACATAATTCAACCAAGAACAGTGTGTACCAAGAAGTATTTCGAACTTTGTAGTTTGTACTTTCTTTTGTAAATAGTTTATATTGTTCATAAAAAATATGCAATTTTCTTTTAGTAATTTTATAATTATTATGA